>OZ020518.1:13059807-13679053 GCA_963971425.1 Bryoerythrophyllum caledonicum | reverse complement strand
TGTTGCTCTTACTAGGTGAGGAGACGGGGGTCCTTTTATTATGACCGGATAAACCGTTTCTTAACCCCTAAGGTACCAAGGCAGTTTTACACCAAAAACACTTCAAAATTAATGAATTCTAGTGCAATGAGTAAAGAAGGTAACAAAAACTTTTATTTTTAGTTCTGATTGTAGGATCTCAATAAAGGCTTATTAAGTAATACATGAACAAAATTTCATAAACTTTGACCGCAAGGATTGAAAGATTATAGTGTTTGAAGTCAAGCAAATGGTTCATTTTCTTCCCTGCGTTTAGTGGATCACCAGACTTTGACTTCAGTTGGTGTCAAAAAATTTCACTACACAAGGTCTAAATCTATTACCATCTTGTTGAGCATGATGTTAGCTCCTTACACACCAATTTTTAGAGGTAGAGACGGGGTGTAGCATATTCAAAACAAGTGTGCAAGGAGTGAAGGCTTGAAATTTGTTAATTCACACTTTAATTTTTTTTGAACTTAATCATGTTTTCGATTGATAATCCGAATGGTCAATAAGAACGTTTACATTACATATTGTTGTGGAAAAAATAAAAAGTGAAAAATATGAAGATCTCTAGGTTTTATGTGGAAAAGAAGAAGTTTTTTTGGTACCTTGCCCGACAATGAGTGACAATGTGTGAAAATGTTTGACTTGGGTTGGTATGCTATTTTTCACTAAAGACAAGAACTTTTTCTTGACAACATGAAGGGAAATAATATTACTTGCGAGTACTGAAAATCTCACTTTCAATAGAGTGTCCTATCAAAAGTTTTTGGAGGTGCCCGAGGTGCCCGCCCTCCCCATTTGAAATTAAAAACCCTATAACTTTTTCATCAAATGTCCAATTTAGGAAAAAATTGTTTTTCCACTAAGGTCTTGGTAATGCCCTTCTATGGTAAGAATTTCAAAGATGAATGTTTGAAATTGACAGCATAGGAACCTGACCGAATTTTCAAAAAGCCCGTTTTGGACACTTGGTCCTTTAGGGGTTAATTTCCCAAACCATTCATTCACAAATTTTATACCGGGGAGTCCGCGCTTGTTTTTTTAAAAACAAGCATTATCATGGCGACGGAGAAGGGGATCATGGTGGAGGATGTGAGTGAAATTGAAACGGGGGGGTCAAAGAAACGGTTCAAACAGAAAGGTGCTACTCATGATCTACGGTGGGAGATTTTGGACAATGAAGACATTCAAGCGGAGGAAGGTTGGAAGGCTGAAATGGAGGATTACTGGGTATCCAAGACATGCAAGAAATACGTGAAGATGTACCACATCGATTAAACTTTGGCCAAGAGATTGCCACATAAGTCATACAACTTACTTTGCTTGCAAGCCGTGGATGTGCAAAGATGACCACTTCATTTATCGTGCGGAGGAGGTTTGGCGGGCTTTGTTTGGGAATCGCCCAAGAAGCAAAGGGTTTTTCAATTACAACCTACTATCAATGGTATACACCGAGGTCGTGTTGAAACGAAAGGTGGATTGGAGCACGTTTCCGACTACTATATAATATCCGCTTAGGATTGGGCGAAATCAGAAGCATATTCCTGATTTATTCAATTCTGAATCGACCTTGACCAAGGCTATTTTGGAGGAGTTGATGAAAAAGCCTCGTTAGATGACTGCGGTGGATACCATGCCGAAAATACAACCATCGGTGGAGGATGTTGCCGTTGTGATGGAATCTGACAAACATTTGGAGATTGTGGTCGACAATATATTGTCAACCACAATCCCCAAAGAGACTTTGGAGATAACGACGGTAGAAGATCCCGTACAATCAGATATTCCAAATATTGTGATTGTAGGAGGTGAAGACGATGGTAATGCAAAACGAGGGGGGGGGAGAATACGGATGGAGAAGAAACCGCTGTTCGAAACGTTCAAACTTTGGAAGGCATGGCACCAGAGACAATGGATGCCGGGCCAAACACTTCAACGCGGGAAATATTGGAACCAAATTCCAATGACCCAATGATTTACAAGGATATGATTTCCGCTATTGAAGAAATGCTTCGAACAATGCCAAACAAGGATAAGTTCAAAGACTTGCTCGACTTGAGTGTTAAGTGGACTGAAGCGTGCGTTCAAGCAACAGAATTTGGTCATCCAGTCGATCTGCGAAGTGATTCGAGCAAAAAGGCCCACATACATGGAGTAGTGAGAGTGGCACATAATTTGATGAATGGGGCCGAAATTCTTGCAATATTGACTCCTTCTTTTCTAAATATGGCTCAAGCGTTTTCAAGTATAGCTTCGAGTGTGCTACAAGCTGCTGATGGCTTCGACACATTGGCTTCCTCTATAACGCCAATATTACAAGACAAGATTGCGCTAACTTACAAAGTGATAGAATTGAAGAATGAGGCCAAACAAATGAAGCCCTCACTAAACTACTAAAGTAGGAATTGGAGAGGAAGAAGCGGCAGTTGGTGGGACGAAGCTATCTTGCGTGCGGTGAGGCGTGAGCGGTGAGCGGTGAGGAAAAAGTTGGTGAAAAGTTTTTGAAAAGTGTCACTTTTTTACTATATGGAAGTATTTTTTTTACTAACGAAAGTAACTTTTTGGCTAAACAAAAGTAACTTTTTTACTACACGATAGAAATTGGACTACTGGAACTGGAAATTGTTTTACGGGTTTATAACCGTGGAATGAGCACTACAATATCATGTAAATGACCATGGACTTGTAACAGGGTTTAGGGTCCTACAAGAAGTGCTTGAGGTCTAAATTTGAAGGACGGTTTGAGACGACTATAAACTACTCGGGGATAATGTCGGATACCAAGAAGTATGAGGTCTAGGGTTTGATTCCTTGCTGTAAAATCTTCTACTTTACAAGATAGCAGAAAATAGGCATTTGCAGCAAGAACTCCGACCCGCAGGAAAAAAAAAGTGAAAAAAAAAAAAAAAAACGTTTGAAAAAAAAAGTTGGGAAAAAAAAGTTGAAAAAAAAACGGGAGAATAAAGCAAGTGGAAAGAAAAATGACGAAATGGAAACTGCAAAAACAAATTGTCAAAAATACGTTGTGCAATTCAAGAATAGTTCAAATTGTTGCAAATACCACGGTGGCCCTATAGTCTCACCGTCTTTATATATCATAGAAAATAAGTACAAGGGTGACTTCGAGAAATCAAACACTACATGCAACCCTCTTTCTGAAGTAGGACTTCGAGAACACACTTTATCTCGTTGAAGCTAAAATAGGGGCGTGCACAAACACATCCACCTCTGGATCTAGCTCACAAACAATGGTGAAGACAAAATATAGGTGTTTGCAGTAACACCACTGAGGACGTCTGCCAAGAGACTTGCTAGACATCTCCTTGAAAGACAAGCAGTCACAATTGGAAAATTGACTGATAGAAATCATGTAGTTTGAAACCTTAGTAATGGATTTGGACTCGAATGAGATAATGCAGCCAAAGGCGGGATCTGGGAGCATAAAAAGGTTACTGATTTTCCCAAGAACCGAAAGCACAGATGCGCAGGTGTTCCGGTGTCTGGTGGTTGGGGCCTTCGGATTCCGGCGGACGTTCTTGCCAAATCTCCGCTTCAGATGCTCATCTGAGTTCACCGGAGTTGGAACAGATTTCAAGTCAAAGACTGCACCATCCTGAAGGAACATTTTCCGGGGAGAGAGCAATACGCGCTCGGCGAGTCGAAAACCTACATTTCCAAAACATAGAACCTCGGCCTTCGTAAGGGGCGTGCCAGATTTAACTGGCCAAACGTCGGGGACCGCTGGCTTAGAAATAATCCAGTCCCTCTTTGATCCCATCACACAACGATTAATGTCATCGTTACAAAAGAAAAACTGCATCTTATTAAGCCGCGTCTTTTTATAGTTCTTCATCATGCCAGTGTAAGTCGGTGCGTCAGATTCTTGTTGTTCTGCACAATTCGAGCTGTACACTTCTTTTTCGTACCAGCCTGTTGTGCAAAACAGGCTTTCGCTGATGTCCTCGGAAGCCTAGCAATATGCCACTTGCTCACGTCAGAGGCAGTCTCCAACACATCCATATTATGGGTAACCCTTGTTGAAATTCCTGGTCTAGGGATACTGGCAAGGTTCGTTGGAGCTTCCGCAACTGTTGAATACACACAATCGTCAGTAGTAAGGTCCACGGTAATTTGTGAAGACACCCTTGTCGCGACTCTAGGACGTGAAACGTTGATTTTGTCTGGACGATGAGAATCGAACTCAGATCCGAGAGGAAGGTCTGGCTTCCGTTTCAAGGACAAGAAGACTTCCTTTCCTTCCAAATGCGGAGGGCGAGTGCAAAACTTAGCAGCTCCAGGCATATTACAGAAAGCCTCATGAAGTGATTTTGAGTTTCCCGAATGTTGAGCAATCCGATGAGCAGCACGAAGTCAAAGCTTTTCCTTCCCAGGCCCTTGCCCTCCTCGCTCACCTTTCAAGTATTGATAGCAAGCCAGGACTTGCATGTATGCGCGAACCATGTCATCGACTGTGGCAACGTATAAATCATTTCCACGCTTTCCCGACTGCTGCAACCACTTGTTGTGGATAGTCTCCGCTAAATTGCAAGATGGCATTTTAGCCGATTCAGAATCGGAAAGTTCCTGCAGACCTCAATCAAGATAATATTATCAATGAATTTGAAGAAAAGAAGCAAAAAATGAAAATTGCGACCAATCAAAAAAAGCAAGACGGCAAGGCTAGACAACGTAAAAAGAGATGAAACCAATATTTAGGACCTGTCAAAATAAAAAACAAAAAAAAAAACGGAATCCATTTGTAGGGCCATTACACAGGAAGTGGTCCAACCAAAGGAAGGTGTGCGGTCAATGGCACATCCATCTGCAAGGCTAAAAGAAACTGGTCGACAAGTGAAAGGAAAATCCAGGAGAAGGGAAAGAAGACGACGCATCAGTTGTGAAGGAAAAACAATTGATATAGTGGACTTGCCCAATTTGTTGTGCCGGTAGCGGCAAAGAACAATGGTGGTCTCACGTGAAGCGGTGAAATCGTTCAAGACTGGAGTGCCAGTACCGGCAGACAAGTCTACATGAAGCCTATTCAAGGTTTATAAATGACAGCAATTAGGTCTGCCGTTGACGGCACATTCCCATCAAGTGGTACAATCCTCACTATGAAGGTCTACAGAGCAAGGGTGTGCCGCTGACGGCACACCTCCTCAGACAACAGGATCTAGACTGCCGTTACATTGGTCACCAATTATGTCAAAAACTGAATATTCAATTAAATAATAATCAACATTTTTAAAATCTAAGTGGCATGAATGAAGTAAGGACTTACCGATACCATAAACCCACCCCATTGTTGATATCAGAATGCTAGAAGGCAAGCCATAAGTCAAGACGCACGGCACGAACATCAGATGTTGCACCCGAAGATAACCACCACGCTTTGATCGCCAAGTACTTTGCTTCGGCTTCCTCCATTGTCTTTGCATCTTTGTACTGCTTGCAAAGCTGATGATGTTGCTCTTGAAGGTCGGCTCTAATGTCAGCCTTCATATGCTTTTTGAGGGATTGAGTCCAGTGAAAAAGGCACGTTCTCTCCCGATTGTCCATCGGTACTGACGCATCACCGCTCCCGTAAAGAATGTGGACTGATTCCAATTGGCATGTGTGCATCAGCCATGAACCCCTTGAATGAAATTGTCGAAAAATCGTGTCGTGCAGCAACTGCATTCAAATTCTTCCAAAACACTAGCTGAGCATTGACGTCCTCGGATTGCATGTCACATACGGCAATCGTCATCACTCTACAGTAAGTTGAATTGTACACATGACAATCCATTGTGGTCCATCCTTTAACTCGTTTGACATGGTCAAACATGATCCAGGAATCTTCAAGATCTCCTCCAGGTTGCATTCGCTTCACAAGGTCTACGCCGCTGCCAGGACCAACTTCAACCATCTTAAACACAAACACCTTGTCCGAATCAGTGCCTTGCCCCGGAAATCGATTCTCCTGTACAAAAGCCCAGTTGCTTGATCCCCGAAGTTTTGTGATGCTATCCAGTATACCAAAGCGTCGCAAGTATCTAAATGTTGTAACCTTGTTGCAGATACTAGGAGATGTCATTTGCTTAAATTTCTCCAGAACCGGAACTAGTTCGTCTAGGACTAGTGGCTTCTATGAAACTCCCTCTGCACACAGCAGTAGCTCATCGAGAAATTCCTTACTGGCTTCTAAAATAATGGCAGAGTTTGTGGCAATAGGGGTCCGCTCTACTTGCTCCAAAATCAGAGTCTTTAGCTTTGTGGAGGAATCTCGACAGTTGCCTAATTTTATTGGATGCACATGTGTTCCCATATGGACACATAAACGGGACATGGTTTCCTTTCCCAGCACATAGTAAATTTTTGTAGGGCAGCTTTCTAAGGAGATAGGCTGAACTCGACAAAGTTTGCAGACAACTGTTGAACCAGGAGGAGTAGCCCCACCGACCCCAAATACTGAAGATGACGTGCCCTCCCATTAAGTCTCATTAACGTTTGACGCTCTATGCTTCCGTTCCAAGTATTTGCATTGAAGATTGAGACATTGCAAATGTCCCAAACAGGAAGATGTCCTGAAGGTGAGGTTAGAATCATTGGCAATGTGAGTGGTCACGGTTCTTGTCCAACTATGTCCGTCATGTTTCTTATCTATACTGAAGAGCGACCGAGCCTGTGATGAAGCAATTCCTTTTCCCAGAGGTGGAAGCTCGAAGAGGACATCTCCATTGAAAGCTGCTGGAAGGAAGTCAACCTTCTCAATTCTAATGGAATCAAAGTCTATGTTCGTTAAAACAAATTTTGATCTGGATCGAGACCGAAGATTATGTAGACACTCCAAAGTACTAGAAGATTGAATAGGATTAGTTATCACCGTGGGCTTGGAGCCTGGAGGCAGAGAAAAATTGGTAGCCGTTGCCGAAGCCATAGCCGGAAGTGACGATTGCTTCTCGGATTCAGCTGGACTAAAACCTGGACTCTCACTGTTGGAGTCATCACTAAGGATGTGAATGAGGTTCACATCCGGTTCTAATTTCACTTTCTGCATCAAAGGTGTCACCTGAGATGTAGTAGTAGACAACTTTAGTGTTAAGGAAAGTGAAGGGAATCGTCAGGACTATCCCTAGCTCCATACACTCTGTACTTCCTGGCCCGAAGTGACCAGACTACTACGTTGTTCCGAATACAAGATGACTGCGCTATAGTGTGCGTGAGCTCTCCTGTAAACACGTCAAACTCCTCTTTCTCAACATTCAAACACCCCTCAACGATATTGAAATGCTGACTTAATTGAAGGGAATCTACAGTCGCAATTCCCTCAAAATCAGTAGGAAAACAGATCGGGACCAGTGCACTATCACCACGGATTACGACGGATCCCAGAACATGATTCTCCAGGGAAGCCATTCTAAACAATTACAAAGCTGCGGCTGAAGAGAATCAAGACGAAACAAGGGGTCCTCCTTATATTGGTTGGAAGGTGTATCATGGCACGATCATAGCCAGGTGTGTTCTGAATTATTGCATTAGAAAGATTGACGGGGGATTGAGCCCAAAAATCTCTCCAGCCGTAGAGTTTAATTGTTGTGCACCAAATTAGATGATGAGGTTGGTAATTAAAGAGTAAATGATTACAAAATGATACTAGAATCAAAGGGAGGTATGTAAATCTGATATGGGGTCAATCTAAATCACGGGATATGAGATTACGCTCAATAGAAATTCATTGAATTAAAGTCCTGGTTTGGTACAGAGGATTTCTGATATTGGTATACTTAAATGAAAATGACAATGAAATCTAAATTATGGTGGCAGTACGAATGAGTATCTGGCGGTTCGACCACATTAAGGCCAAGTAAATGAAATTCGAAATGGCAATGGCGGTTCGAGGCATTTATGCTAGCAGGGGCCGTCGCCAACAGGGGGTCACAATTTAATATACAGAATAAAGATATCGACTGTTTAGTTACTTATGATTTGGTATTTAGGGTTTATGGAGAGTCACTCTACAAAGACCCAAATATAAGCAACCTTAACACATGGACAAGTGAGGTTCTACTTTGCCAATGTGTTTCTTGTTGTTATGAAAAGACGAAAGCAGAAGCTCTATTTCAGTGATCGAAAGACACTGATGAAAAGTAGATACGTGAGGGAAAGTGCAAATGGGGAAGTCTAAGGATTCCTTTCCTGAAACATCCAAGAATCTAGAATTTGATGAAGTTCAGGATGGTGATGATAGGGAGAGAAGTTCTGTGCAGACTGGAATTCCAGAAGGCTATGTTGTAAGGGGTCATTTCCAAGCGGGAACAAATGATAGAGTTGTTGCTGAAATGAGCGAGGGGACCGAAGTTGAATCTGAAATGAGAGAAGTGACCGCTTTCACAGGTACTTGAGAGAAATAGACATTGTGATGTAGGGTAAAGGTACAATCGTGATGTACAACAGACAACATTTAGGTTTAGGGTTTGCATTGTATCTTCTGTTTAAAGGTGAAGTTCTCAGCAAACGAGTAAACGTATAGAGGACGATTGTAATTATTAGCTTTTCAAGTTCAGAGAAGTTATCGCGTTTAGAGAAGGTATCTCGAATCCGTACTCCAATATTCCAAGGTTAAGAGTTGGCTTTGGTGCGTGAGGCTGGAGTGATTTGAAGTCGAGTGACCTAACTTTGACCGAGGTGGTATTGACGTCGTTCCACGTGTGTCAACACATTGTGAGGACTATCTGACCTTCTTCACCTTGGGGCTGCAGGAGACAGTAATAAGCGCGTGGCCGGGGTCGCCATATTGTCGAGGATGGACGGCGGTGAAGCATCTTCGGAACCGCTCACCACAGGTACGAACTCCGCGTGGATCTTGTTTTGTTTTTTAAAGTTGTAGGCTGTCGCAAAGTTTTGGGGATTACAAGTTGGATATTCCTTTCTTGAATAACAATTTCATTGCACTGTGAGGACAATCTGACGTTTTTTAACATTGGGGTGCAGGAGATAGTGAAGGGCGTGCGGAAGTGGTAGCCAGAACCTCGACGGTGGATGGCGGCGAAGATACATCGGCTCCGCGATCCCGAGGTATAGAATCACAAAGCTTCTTGCTCGTTAATGGAGTTTAGGGTTGTTGTTGGCTTTTCGCTCATAGACGATTGGTCATACTTCTCTTCAGTCATTAATATCTTGCGCCGTAGGGTTTGTTGCCGACGGGTTTCAAGTTGTTCTGTCACGCGCCTTAGGATTTTGCAGTGCATTGGCACAGTCCTTGTCTGTGTGGACAGGGACTTCGCGGAAGGTGTGCCGACGGCGGCACACCTTCCGCGCAAGCTCTATTTCTGATGTGCAAGGGTCGGGGCGAAATTGGTGGCTCCGGAATTGGGAAAATTAGGGATACGGACAGGGACCTCGCGGATCCGATTCCGGAGATCCTCAACCCTCGTGCACGTCATCTTTGGTCAAAGAAATTCGAGCTAATATGGGTGATCCAGCCTTGATCAATTTATATTTTAAGTCCATCTTTCTCCACTTAGTCCAACAGTGTTCTGCCTTTTTGTAAAGCCTGCACTCAGGTTGCGCACAGAGTGGTCGCTCTGCATAGTGCCCAGTCTCAAACAACGTGTGTACTAATCTGGGGTATTAAATCAAATCGGCACTCTGAGATTGTTGCTATTACTTAGTTGTCATATTCTGACCAAGATAAAACATGTTGCTTAGCTCCGCGTATTGAATTATATAATCGAAATCTGCTCTATGATTTGTAGATCGTAATTTAGGAAGATGAGCTCTTCTCTGAACTGGATATTACAATTTTCCTCATTCGATCGATCATACTGCATCTTGATCAAGATTCTATGGATAATTTTGCACATTTTTCACCATTCATTGGAAGATGACATTTCCATTTAACTCCCTCTGTTGTTCCCTCAACTGCATTTGCAGAAATGGAGAGCCACTCTGATGTGTCAGCTCGAGGAGATGAACCTAATACGGAAATGGAGACACTGAACTCCTTGAATTCTTCTATGCAGCCATCGAGTAATTATCTAAAGAGTAGCCAATTTTTAAGGGACTTGTGATTTCACCACTAACAATTTTTCATTTGCAGGAGGTGCACATGCTTTGGATTTGAATGATGATGGGGCAGAAAGTGAGGATGTTGCTGAAGTTTCACGATGAGTTCAAAATTCATCGAACCCTCTATCAGCCGCGGATTTGGAGAAGCAAATGGATGATCTTGTACTTAAAGAGACTGTGAACAGGCCAACTCTCTTGGATGGTCTTCGATTTCAGCCCAAAGAGAAGTCGAAGCTTGCCATTCTTCTTTGTCGGATGATTGGGCTGCCATAGTTCGACCTCACTTGAAGAACGATGTCATGGGGCTTGGCTCGCATTTCCCGAAGAACGGCTACATGGAAGGTTCTGGCGTGTTCTATTTCGCGACAGAAAATCACAAGGGGAAGACTGAAGATGTCTCAGATGATATCTTGAAGAGTTGGAGTCCAACGTGGATTTCGGCAAACGAGGCGTTCGAGTTGAGGCTAAACGCGGATCTGGACATGAGAGTCGTTTCGAGAAAGTTGTTTCATGTCTGGGATGGCAATCATCGGCTGCAGGCATGGCTGCCTATTATAAACCGAGACCATGGTGATGACCCCAGTTGGCATTATGCGGTTGAGTCCATCCTGCTAAATGTTAATGGATATGTTCCAGTACTTCTCTCAACGCTTCATCAAGTAAACTGGTGAGAATCCATGATGCATAATTTCCTTAAACTTCTGTTTTTTTATTATTTAGTTTTCTAATTACTGTTTTTCCTCAATGCTCAGGAGAAACGAGAAGTCATTTGTGACGACAAATCTTGTTCACAAGCTCTACCGCATACAAGGAATGGCTGGGCAGCCTTTAAACTATTTCGAAAAACTCGTTTCGAAAGCGGAAATCAATGCAGCTGAAGCGAAGCAGAACTGCGTCAAGCAGACGTGGTACACGCTGACTTTGAAGTCTTTGAACTCCGTCCTATACCAGGTATGCCTTAGACTGAATTCGTAGTTAAAATTCCTTCTACATTTGATTTTTTTTATTAAGATAAGGTAGCGCGGCTTTTTGTTACTGTGCCTGGCGTGAAGGTGTGCCGCCCGCGGCACACCTCTCAGCACCCGGGATGAGACAAGAACTCAGTCCCTGAAAAAACATCTTCAAGCACCAAGTTCTTGTCTCATCCCGGGCGCTGAGAGGTGTGCCGTTGGCGGCACACCTCTTATTACCCAAGCCGCGACACGATTTTGGTGTCTGAGGATATTCTTTCAGGCACAAAGTTCTTGTCAAGGCGTGAGCGCTGGCGGGTGTGTCCGTGGCGGCACACCTCTCAGCGCCCAAGCCGTGACACGATTTCGGCTCCTGAGAGAACATCCTCAGACACCAAAATCGTGTCACGGCTTGGTTGCTAAGAGGTGTGCCGCCACCGGCACACCTCCACGTCCCAGGTGTTGAAGGTTATATTGCTCGGTTTAGGGGTTCACCAGACAATGTTCGAGTACGATCAGAGGGCGAGAGCGGGAGCTGCATGGTGTGCCGCTAGCGGCATACCTCCACAGCGTCATGTAAAGCTGTGATCGCTTTGCGCTGTGGAGGTGTGCCGCTAGCGGCACACCATCCAGCTCCCGCTCTCGCCCTCTGATCGTGCTCAAACATGATCAATGAATTTACGTTCTCCATATAAAATGAGTACGGTCAGAGGTGTGCTGTTGGCGGCACACCTCCTAGGCGCCAAGATTGAGTAAGAGAGCTTGGCATCAGGGAGGTATACCTCCCAGTCAATACCGACATCGTTTTTATGATGCTTTGGACTCTGTTGACGGAGTTGTTGAATGAAATATGTTGTTAGTGGCACTTCTTCACGGCGCTAGGTCCACACAACTAATGTGTGAGAGTTTGACTCGGTAGAGGTGTGTCGCTTACTGCAGACCCCGATTCCATATCTTTTGCTAAATATGGTACCCTGAGAAATTCGTTTAGACTCCTATGTCGGGCTAAGGTGTTGTCGCTAAAGGTGTGCCGGCAGCGGCACACCCTTATCTTTATTAGGCATCCACACAACTTATTGGCTCTGTTTATGTCTGCCGCTACCGGCATACTTACTGCGCCATCTCCAGTTCATACATTGGACTCCACTCGCCAATTCAGGCTCGAGACACACCACCTCCTCACAACACGCAATGTACAGAGCGGGTTGGGCATTAGGGGTGTGCCGCTAAAGGCATGGCCCTGTCATTCAGAGTGCCGAGCAGAAATATGAAGATCCAAAGCGGATCACTGATGAGCATTGCGTTCACACAGAAATGTTCCTTTCGCGGCACAATTCAATTCAGCGACTTATTGATTAGTTCACCAGGTTTATATAAATGCGATAGACCGTGACAGGATATTGCAGGCCCTTTCATAGTCAGATTTCATCAGTCGGTTGAACTTCTAATTATTAACCGGAATTCAGCTGTGGCATCTGTAGTCTGCCGGTAGCGGCACACCCTAAACCTTTACATTTTTATTCAGTTTTGTAGGCTGTGGCATCAATAGGCTGTGCAACTTAATTTTGTTTTCCCTGATCCAACTTGAATTGTGTTTCACAAACTTGGTGAAATTTTAACAGCAAGAAATCGGAGAAGCTGCACGGTGGCGCAAAGGAAATTTGCTCAGAAGTTCCCAGATCCGATAGAGTGGACTTCAACAAATGCGCAAGACTTCGTCAGGAAAGCTGTGGAAAAGATGAAGTTATCCACCCTTTCTGAGCTTTGGAAGCAACTTCTAGTTGCAGATCCCAAGCATACGCTTTCATTCCTCGGACAAGTGAAGCTTCATTACAAAGCACATGAGGACGACGCGGAGATGACCCAGGAGAAGCTCAGTATGCTTGCAACTTCCACCATGGATCCTTTAATGAAAGGGAAATGGCTGTAGTGTTGGAACAGAGATGGAAATCTTTGAGAATCTGTCAGGTTCCCAAAGTCGAAGTTCCCAGACAGTGAGTTCCCTGATTGGCTTCACCGTGCTACTTGGTGGGCGCATGTAAGCAATATTTTTTTTTCCTTCTACATTAAAGTAAGAAACTGTGTTGTCATTCTAAATGCATGGATTCATTTCGCAGCTATCTATCGAAGCAGAGCGGCTATTGGAAGGCTCACTGTCGGATATTGGTGTGGATGTCAATACGACCCTGAAAATGGCGAGCCTATTACACGAATTGCTGACTACATTGAGGAACTTCGGATTCAATTGTGGGATTCAACATTCTATCCGGAGTTCAACGTCGACAAGGACATTCACAAGAACTTTGAACCTGCTGATCAGTGCGGGTTCACATCGGCACTGCGGGGTACATTATATCGGTACTTCAAGTACATTCTGATGCCGACAAGGGCTGTGACCCGCAACCCTCCATTCCTTGCATCCTACCTGGGTTCCAAGAGCCCATCCACGATGATATATGTGGGAATCAAGGTTGATTGGAGTCCTCAGCATTAGGAGCGCTGCGGCTGGTATCTGGACTGCCCTGTTCAGAGTCCGCCTCATTTTGACATTTCACTACGAGATGGCATACAACCAGAGCTCATAGGTGTGGAGAGCAATGTACAATCAACTGCTGCAGCAACTAAAGCAAGGAGGAAGGGCAAAGCTGCCGCGAAGAAGACTCGAGGATCTTCATCGGGCGAGACTGAAGTCGAGGTCGTCATTCCCTCAGCTGTTCCCAAGGCTGACTCCACTCAAGCTGCCGGTCTGGCCTTTCCAGATGTAGATCCTTCTCCATATATAATGGTCTCCCCTCCTTCTCAGCCATCCCATGTGGTAAAGAGAAAGGCGTTTCATGACGCATTCTCTCCATCGAGTGCGACAGCTCCCAAGATGGGTATCAAAGTGGAGCTTTCATCTCTCTAGGATATGATGAATGGTGGAAAAGACCACCCTTGCATGTTACGAGTGAACGAGTTCATGTTGAAGGTAAGCCTCTCCATGTTTTTGCGGCCAAATATTATACTTTCCATCCTCCTGTGCCATATTGTTCATTTCAATTCGGATCTTGTTGAAGTGCCGTTGGCGGCACTCTCATTCCGCACTTCTGAGAGTTAATCATACTCTTCTGTCTCGGTTTACTACCCTGAAACACTTTCTGAAGCTTGAAAGCTTCTGCCATAGTATGCATTTATAATAAACCGAAAGTGGAAGTCTATGGGATACTGCCGCTTTCGGTTAGCCGCTAAGTATTTCCACAATTGAAGTTCAATTTAATTCCGTGTATTTACAACATGTTTTTTTGCTGTTCCTTGATTCTCATTCTAATTTTTCTCTGTTTTTTTTGTTCTTGCAGGTGTGTCCTACCTCATCGAACCCGACGCGTAGCGCAATATGTCCCCACCGTGGTTTTGATCTCATCCTTGGGGACATCCCGGAAGGCCTCTGGGTCCCATCAATTTCAAGGGATGCAAAAGATGTTCCATCTTGGAATGTTTATGCTGAATCGATTGTTGAGGCCGTCTTTGAATTTGTTGATTCATTTCTTCATGAACAGGGATGCATTATGGTTATCATTCTAGAGTCTGTGCAGATCCGCACCGACATCCGGTCATACGCTTCAACATACGATTTCAAGTTACTTCGCGAGTGGTGGGGTGTGAACGAACTACCGTTAGCATTGCCATCTGATCCATCAAAGAAGGTATGTGATTATTTATCTACTTTCGGAGCTCCATATTTTATTTACAGTCCACCTTATTCTGATATTTTTCCTTGTCTTTTCTATTTCAGACCCACCGATTCCGTGTCCTCCTCTATGTGAGGAACGCGTTACCAATGGAGTCCTTTTTATACATTGTGAATGCTCAGCTGTCAAAGACTGGATGGGGAGTTGAAGAGACCGACGTCCTTCTCAATCACAACGACTTCGCTTCCCAGTCTATGTATGGAAATGTTCCTTGGAAGGCTAGACGGGAGAAGGGCGTCAACTTTTTCCAGATGCTATTCGAGGCCCTCACGAAACAAGGCGCTGTGATCTTTGATGCATTTGCTTCTACATGTATCGCTTGACCATCTATTAGCCTCTGATTTTCTACTTTGACTTCTCCATTATTCTTTATATGACCAATTATCATCTTTTCTGATCCTCTAGGAAACTCCCTTCGCGTGTGTCGTGCTGCTGGTCGGCACTTCGTGGGCTTCGAATCCGATAAGGCAATATTTGAGGCGGTGTTGAAGCCACTTTTTATGCCAAAGCCTCCGCGAGCTACTTCCGTTCAGCCCACCTCTGTGGACCTCACGACTGACGAAGATCCCCCAATCTGTAAGATCGCCAAGAGAAACCGCTTGAGTAAGTAAGTCACAACATTTAATTTCACTTCTAATATTTCCTTTTTCACTCATTTTAATTTGTGTTGTCTCATTTTGTTTCAGTTTGATGGCGTTGGCGGCTTCACCAGAAAGGGATTTCTTGCTCCCTTCGTATGCGAGCCAAGCTGCAAACCATATGGCAAACGTAGTCTCCCCTTCTTCTGCATCCACTTCCTCTAGTTCAAGTTTTAGTTTTATCGATTTTCTTGATGTCGAAACACCAGAGGAGTCAGACATTCTCCTTTCATCGACGGATAGTTACTGTAACTCCTCTTCATAGATAATTTTGATGTGCTATCCTATTTCTTGGCAACAACTTTCTTGGTGACTTTGCATCTCAAAGCATTTCCCCTCGAGCATTATTTCTGTTCCTTGCGTTCTCAAATTTCTCTTCCTTTCTTGCGGTTGGTACTAATCTAGCATAATATTCGACCCATCAACCCTAAAACCGTACACCTCTCTCTTTTGAACTATTGTATTCCGCTTATATTTTGTTATCGTCAACCTCCCACGATTTGCACTAAATCGACGCCAATTCGAATGCCGTTGGCATCTTGTCATTTGCCAACCCTAAACACCCTCACCCTTATTCTTTCAATATCGCACATTATTACATTTTCATAATATATCCTTCATGTACGAAACTTCTATGATCCCCCAAAATCTTTTTAGATCTTCATAGGACCAAAGTATTACTTATTGCCCTTCTCAGTTCTGACACTCTTCCATGTCTGGATCTTTGATAACCATCCGATAACCTCTTTTGAAAACGGATATCATAGGAGTGACGGAGTTTTGCCGGGTGTCATCTAATACTCAAATTCTGAGTACATCGTTGGGCTTCTTACAACGGACAACGTCCACGGATATAGAGTTCCCTCTGGCCGGTTCTTTTTGAGTCATTTCAAAATATTTAATTTATTTCTCTTCAGGATAACAAATTAATCCCTATATCCTAGGATTTTGGGTCCTTTTTAATTTACTTTTAGGATATTTTTGGAAGTAAATGCACTTCAAAGTTTTTACCCCTTACCGCTCACCGCTCACGTCGCACCGCTCACCGCTCGCAAGATAGCATTCCTCGCAGCTGGTGGCCAATGACATAGTCCTTAAGAAGATGTCGGAGAAGATGAATGCACAGGTCCTTGAGGTGGATGTGGTGGTCATTGAGGACAACGCCGGAACTTCAAACGACCGTTCTCTTTTCAAGTTTGGAGGGAACGATGTAGAGGATGCCACATCGGTCAAATCTAGCAGAACCGCCGGATCTTCTTCTGTTCAATTAGCAGTACCAGCTGGGAGTAGCCAAGTACGGCCAGATGCGCATGGAAAATGGAAGGCAATAATGCAATGTGAGGGGGAGATGGAATCGATGTCACAGAAGTTGGAGGTGGCAAATAAAGAGAGGGACGAGACACGAGCGGAACTAGAGACACTACGCAGGACATTGAGATCAGTGGACGACACACCATGCAACAAGAACACAATGCCTTGGTTGGATTGGGTTCATCGCCTTCAGGACAGAGAGACCATGGTCTCGAAAGCACAACATGATCTCAAGAAATTTGTTGCCGAATCACAAGAATCATGTGAACTCGTGGATACCTCATTGGAGCAATTCAACAAAATCGATGGACAACGTGGTCATGAGTCCACAAAGGTTACTGTTTAGGATGATGTACCGGAGATGATGGATCGTACAAACAAAAATTGGAAGGAAAAGAGCCATGGTATTGACTGCGCTTTGGAAGTGGAGGAAGGATGGGTGCCCTACAATATCTTTTCATCACATTTTGTAGAATCTCAGCGAAGAGTAATCCATACTTGCGACCCTATCCCAGTATTCCTCAATGACAAATGCAGCTTGTGCCAAGATCATTTCGGTCCGGAGGGAGCGTATACGTTGGCCCAATGTGGCCATAACTTTCATATTACTTGCATTTCCACAAGTTCTATCATACAATCGGCATGTCCTATGTGTCGCTCTCGAATTAGCACAAGATTCTACGAAGTGATGGGGATACAAGATGTTATGCCACCGGGGCACGAGTTCAACCGATGGAATCTCCTCTTGGATCAACTTTCGAAGAAATCCTTGAACTATCATGACTGGGGAAAATCACTTATGTGGAATAGTGAGTTTTCTTGTCACCAACTATACGAGGAGTATGGGATGGAAATTGATCCATTCTTTTCGATGACACAAGACTATGAGGGGGAGATACAAGCGCGAGAGATTGAAGATGGCGAGCAACAAAAGTTGTTTTTCTACAATTTTGGGGGGCATTGGAGCACTAAGCACAAGCGTTTCTTCCGATTTCCTCCAAGGAGAGCTGAGAAGAGAGAAGATGGTGTGTGGCATGAGGTAAACGATGGCATTGAGTTGGGAGATGAATACAAGAAGTACAATCGTACTTTGGTGGGAGAGCCCTGGTCCTTGCAAAGTTGGAAGAGGCAGCAAAACTACGGAATTCAACGGAAAAGGATTATTTTAGAGACGTAGGTTGTTCTTATTGGGATGCGGTGCAAGCATTTGATCGGAGGATTGGGGACATCATTGGCTATTGGCAGAACGTGCTACAGAAATCCGAAGGGGAATTATTGGTATCATTCCAAGAGAATGACGCTTTTGTGAACAAGGTGGTGGAATGAATAAAAAATGCCATGAAAATCTTTGCGACAAAGAAAGTGGATCCTAGCGGGAAGCAGAAGAGGGATGATGGCAATGACAACGACGATAGTTAGGGGTCGGAGATGCATAGGAAAATTGCAGCCGTGGATCGAGAATACGAAGAGGGGGGAGGATTGCCAGGCCAAGCTAGAGACTGCGGACTTGTAGTAGCACTCGAACGGATCGTCTGTACAGACGAGCCTTCTTCTTCAAGGCAATAGAATGGGGTAGATGAATGTAAAGCTTAGCGTAGTCGTTGTTTAAGGAATGGTGTGGCAAGAAGTTGCAACATGCCGTGGGGGGGCATATTTTTTGAAATAAAGGTTTACAATTTGTAAGATATATTGTCAACTTGTTAATTCTTCAATTGTATGTGGATGTTAGAAATGTTATGGTGCATCAGTTGGATGCGAGCCAGTGAAATGAATAGAAGTTTGCAAACTCGAAGTACATTCTGTACACAACAAGAATGTCATGTTTAAGTCATTTTGTATGGGATGACTAAATCCATACACAAAACACAAGACAATAGAATAGCAAAAGAGATGGATATAAAACTTGGGCATATATGAAAAAACTTTATTGATATTCGGAATAAATCCAAGAATCAATTGAGACAATAGATGCTTTTAATGCATATGCGGAACGACTAAAAAGTACCCTAAACTTAAACTACATTATTTACAATAAGAATAAGTGCGGTGAACGCATACTACGTAAATGGGCCAAATTTTCCTACTCATTCACGTCAGTAGGAAGTTCGTAATCGCTGTCTCCTTTTATTTTAGCTCCACTCGATCCCGAAGGATCGTCTTCATAATCCGTGGTGGCATCTTGTTTGATTCTCCGTTTGATCGACAATGTTTCAATGGTTTTGAATCTCTTGCAAGTTCCAATGACATCAGTGGGATTACTAGGTCGCGTGTGAAGAAATGGATGCATGGGAGTTTTACGTTTCTTTGTGTCGTTTGTAGGCCACCTAGGTTGTAATCCTAAACCTCCTTGTACCTCGGGGTGATGTATGAAGAGCTTAGACAGAGATACATCGCCATCACTAGGTATGCCATCGGATTGGCGTTCGGGGTCGCACATGTTTTGAAAGGGACACCAAACCGTGGGAAGATTTCAAATTGGTTATACTGACCGTTGCAAGAGGGGTTGCAAATAGAGACCGCGACGCGCGACCATGCAAAGACGGTTGATCCTTAGAGGAGGATGCCTTCTTGTCCGTGACGTGAATGGGACTCCTTGTACCGCTGTAAGTACCGCCCTCCTTAGTTTTCTCCCCGAGAACAACCGTGTCGTCTAGGAATGGCTCTTTCGTTGTTTGTTCGGGGTTCTCCGCAAGTGCGAGACCATAATGTTTGCCTTCCTCAACACTCTTTACTGAGAGCCCTTGCATTTTTTCCCGTGTAGTACCGTTGTACATGAGGATGATAAATCTTCTCCTCCCTTTCCTTCGTGTCTTCCGGAAGCGGAGTTGGTCCATGACGAAGGATATAATTGCTATTGACCATGCCGTCTCCATTCAAGTACCGCGCTATGGACAACAAGTCATCTTCTTTCTCTACAAGAAAGTCGTCATTGACAAAATCATACTCAGTGACTGGGGCGTCGTGAGTATGATCCATATGTTGAGAAGGGTTGTTGTCGATGTCATCGTCTAGATGCTCTACATCGTAATTGGTAAGGGCACCGGTGTTTGAATCGTCACAGTAGTCCGGATCATCCGACTCACGTGGTTGTGGATCCTCTAAATCCAAGTTCTCCGCATACCACCTCTTCTCATCCGTCAACTTTGCATTTGCAAGCAACTTCGAGTTTGTATACACAAAGACCAAGTCATCAGCTCTTCCTCGTAGTAATCGATTCCGTTTCTTGTCATGGACGAAAGAGTAGCTACTCCAATTGCGTTCACAAGAAGAAGATGACACTGTCTGCGCTAGTATTCTCTTTGCAATTGGTGCAAGGAGTTTTCCACAAACACCTTCAAAATCCCACCAAGCATACGGAGAACATTTTTGGTCCTTAGGATCCAACATGTCATGGAATGGTACATCATTGTTTCGAAATGCTAGGAACTCGTTCACCACATCCCGGTAAGTCTTAGGAGTACATAGCTTTCATAGTACTCGTTTGCATGCCGTGATGACATCCGAATCATCGGCCAACTCTTCGTCATAGAGTAAATAAGGATTAAGAAGTGCACCGGCGGAATGTAAATCCGTTGTGATCATCTGTTTTTGTGCGTAGAACTCGTCCTCAGCAATGAACGCTAAATCGCTATCGAGACAAAATGGTTCATTACGCAACGCTAGGATATGCTTCTCGAAGTTGCGAAGGATGTACAAAACCTTAAGCATGCAAGGTTCATTGGCATCCAATTCCCGAAGCGCATACACTACAAGGGCTACCATCTCTTGGAAATTCGTGCACCGCTCCCAGAAACACTCATCTAAAACCACTCTTTTGATGGCTCGAGAAATGACTACTTTATCTCTAGCCGAGAGTGACTTCTTTGAGGCGTATGCCCGCCATTCAAGATCAACGACGGTTTGCTCCAATGATTCCTTGACCTTCAACAAGCGATCTATCATTATGAAATTACATGCAAATCTTGTTTGCCCGGGCAGCAATAGGCTAAACTTGGCCTCGTGTTTACGAAACACGGCGAGGGACATTTGCCAATTCTTGACAAACTTAACCAAGAACTTGGCTTTGTCGAGAGTTTCTTTTATCCATGTAGCCTTCCTTCAGTCCTCCAATAATAAGTCCATGGCCTGCACGACACATCCTTGAATGTATATGTGGATATTTTCTTGACGACTAATTTTGAGGCATTGAGCATGACTGGAGTATTGTCAGTACACACTTGAACAATGTTGTAGGGGCCAACTTGTTCAATGAACTTGAACATGACGGATGTCAGGTACACAACGTTCTTTTCTTTGCCCGTAGTATTCACAGCTCCCAAGAAGAGCTCTCCAACGGGAGACACGAGCATTGCATTGCACAAAGGGCGACTAGTCACAGATGTCCACCCATCTATGGCTAGAGTTCCTCCAAACTTCCGAACACTCTCAAATAGTCTTTTATTGAGTTGTGCTTCCAAATCAGCCTTCGTTTGTCCCAACAACCTTGTCCGAATGTCATGGTAAGAAGGTGGGACATATGGTTTTTTGAAAGAGGCAATCTTCATCACTGCTTCCTTGAACGCAACATTCCGTGCTACAGCAAACGACACGTTTGCTTCGTAGAAAAACTTCACCCACACTTTGTCTAGCTCCCGCCGCTCCACTTCTTGAAAGCCCTCTTCGATCACGGATTGCCTCACCAATCTAGAGTAGGTGGCACCTACACTCCCTTGTTCGGTGAAGTCATGGAAGGTGGGGGTCGGTTCAACCATGGTTGACGGTAAAATCATTGGGAGGGGAGGGGCTTGAGTGGACCCTATACAAGAGTCTACACCAATGGACTTGGGTATGTTATATTCTGAGGCAGGCGCAAATTTCAATGGTGGGGTGGGGCAATGTTCGGAGAAAAGTTCTCCATTGTGTTTCGGGTAGTGGCCACGACAATTTTAAAATAAAGTCTGTACACGAGTTGTCAATTTGGTGCAGAGGCCAACACCTCTATAGCGCTTGCCAAGGAGTTCTTCGTACGCGAGATGACTTAGCTGTCGTTCTAGCCTTCTTGCAAAAATATGGTGACAAAGATTGCATTGGAGGGAGTCGGTCTTCCTGCCTTGTACCATAGTGATTTCGATATGCCAAGGAGACTAAGGTTTGGTGGCTAGTTTGATGGGTATAGTATCAAGAAATGAACGAATGTGATAGGTAGTATGTGGAAGAAATATCAGGAGTTCCTAAAGAAACTCTGATATTCAAAACTTCCGTACTCGATGATTACCAAGCAATGGATACACAATGCAGCTCAAAGTTCTTGGGAAACAAAAGTTTAGAAGTGAAGTGAGGCTCCATGTGATGTTTTCTATATACTCATGGTGATTCTGACCGTTGGGAGACGATAGAATGTCAATCTAATAGCGGACGGGGGAGCTGTTGTGAGAGGGTCGTCCGCCGCGGCGGACGGCCAGGTGGTCGGCCCAAGCAAACGGAATGGGCGGTCGGCCGGGGCTGCGGACGGCTATTTACCCCCGGGTAAACTGACGAAACTCGTTATGTCACCGGACATCCTCATAGGCCCGAGGACATCCTCCGTTCGGACGTCCGGACGTTAGGGACGTCGAGCGTCCTGACAACTGTGGTCCGCATTTTAAAATAGGTGCTAGACATTTAGATGAATATTTCTCATATGCCTTTTGCCACACTCTAATTAGTCTAGAATTCCTTCCAATTTCAAAAGATGATTCATCGGTCCAAATAACCTTCTTCCAATCCTCCTCAGTCCAGTTTTTATACTTTCTAGCAAATTCTAGCCTGTCTGTTTTGCTGCAACACGGTTTCTGTAACTAAAGGTTTTCAAAGCGTTCCTTACAATATGAGTACTAACATGTACAATACTTGCCATCTGATTTGTAATCTCTGTGAGTGATGAACGACGATCATTATTAAAGAGGCGTTCTAAGTGTCTCATTCTGCGCTGTGTAAACTTTCGAGGCCTACCCGGTGACTTTGGTGACACTACAGTTCCTCGTTTCTATAACTTCCTAAAACACCATAAACAGAAGAAGATGGCATCCCTATCTCTCTTGTTGTCTGCGCACCTCTCATTCCACCTTTATGCATTCCAACCACTTCTCCTTTCTCAGCATCTGTCAACGCTCTAGTCTTCATCTTTCTCAACAGATTATGCCACTCAACCTACCCGCAACACCAAACAGACTTTTTTCAATAAAAATAATACACCTCACGCTAAACCAAGTCACAAATTCACATACAATCATGTCAAAAGTTACCCCCACAACTTACAAGCAATCACAACACAATATCACATACATATCTTCTTTAAAAACAGTGGTCCAAAACATTGTCAAGCCGCAATGAGGCCCAATGCAAGCCGATGCATGAAAAACGTGTGGACACAATTTGGATAGGGCAATGGAGAACTATACCTTTACATGGGTTTTTTCAATAATTATCCACATACAAGTTTCTTTTCACAACATTACTCTTAGTCCTACAAATAGGTGAAAATCCCAAGGCAATTGCTCACAAATTGAACTCCTAGTAGTCACTTGAAGTTCACTATCTGTAATCTAGTATAATTGGAGTTAAGTAAAAATCCCGTAACATTTCTTCCAGGTACTGTACACTACTATACTATTAGAGCATCTCCACCGGAGCACTGGGCCCCACGGAAAATGCACGGTTTGGCGTTCAGCAGAAAAAAACTTCCCCACCGCAAAGCGAGTAGCTGCCATCCCGCTCCGGGTTGGCTCCCCGGACTGGCGCATGCACGACATAATTTTCATTTTTGCCGGGTCCATGGAAAAATTGAGCGGGCTTGCTCTCCACTCAAACTTTACCATGTGGTGGGTAGTAGGTGGATGCAGCCTGTAATGAACAGAAGTTCACTGTGGTTGTTTCCTTTTTATCTTGTTGTCAAGAGCATGTCACTTTTACATTGCCATAGGTCTTGTTTGCTTGTTTTCAGTGTTCACATTCCTCTCCCACATGCAGGTACTTTAAATGGTGTTTTTAAAGTTTTTTCTTGAAGGTTTTTGATTGTTTTTTAATTATGTGTTTTATTACTTTATGTGAGAAATCAATTTAGATAGAGTTCTATAGTATGCTATGATTTCTTTCATACATAATTAATTCAAAGTGGAGAATTGTCAAACAATTTGGGAAATGTGATTTTTTTGTCCATGAAATATCAAGGTGCTACCCGTATAATGCCTTGGTGATACTCATGAATTTTTTTTGTGATATCCATTGTGTCTGAACTACTACGTCAAAAAAGAAAATTCTTTTGACAAAGAGGTGTTGAAAGTGACCACTAAGCACGGTATACATATATATCTTGTTTTTGGAAACATATTTTTTTTCATGTAATTCAAATCAAATCAGGCATGTTAGAAAGATGTACGTAAAGTCCCATGGCAACCACAACTATTTATTGTGTTAAATGAAGGGCTTGAAAAGGAGACCTGAAAGTGATTTGTACTTTTCCTTATTTTAAATTTTTATCCAGAAGGTGTTTTAAATATTGAAACAGATTTCTGACTGATTTCTTATCATTCATCATTGTATGACAATTTTTTTGATAATCAGTTTTAGACTATCTTAAAAATTGTATCTCATGAAGTTGTAACGAACAATTATTTTGTTCCGCTGCATATGATCCACTACCCATTTCTTCAGCACTTTACGAAGATGCCAAGGTAAGTTTTTTTTTTAATATTTCATTGTTTAAGTCGAGAAGGATTTCTAAAGCAAAGTAGAAGTTTAACATGGTTTGAGGAAGACGAGAAATATTGGATCGAACTATAATTGCCAATAGTATGAAGTCTAAATGGCTTAACCTCTAAAGGTCCAAGCCATTTTAGAGGAATATCTACTTTGTTGATTGAAAATTGCCAAGATGAACCTATTGAAAATATAACCGTAGGATCTTCTTCAAAACTTATATGAGATGATGCGGTCAAAACTTCGTGAATTTTAACCATACAGGTTGAAAGTTAATTGCAGTCAAAGTGTACATTTTTGTACCCCAAAGGTACACTTGGGCCTTTAGGGGTTAAACATAAACCTTCATAGAGCAATAAAAGTAAAATCCAAGAATAAACAATGTAACAAAACTTAATGTATGCATGGTAAATTTATAGGGAAACAACACATTCCATAATAAAGAACTTTTTGATCCAAACTACTCCCCAGGGGGACTATAGGGGCGAAGAAAAAATTACCAAAATTAGATCAATTTCATCACATTCTTAGAGGATAAATATAATTTTAGACGACTCAAAAGAAAACAAAGAAAGAAGATGATTTAAAGGAATCACGATGCTAAACACAATTTAACATAAAAATTGCAATTAAAGATAGAAACAAGCTCATTTTGAAGTGAGTGAATTATTATGAGTGAATGACTTTGTTTTAAAAATGAAAAATAAAAACAAATCCCTACACTTACCACGCCCTGCAAGCGGCACGAGGCGGCACGAACTCGCGGCTCCCTGTGGCGGCGGGTTGGCAAGCCCTGACCCAATAGCCCAGCAGCGGTGCAATTTCGGAACGGAGCCCTTGCAGCGGACCCCACTAACGGCCACATCTCCACCCTGAAAATGCCCGGGATGGCGTGCACAGGTGGAGATGCTCTGAGGACGGCAGAGAATAGGCCCACTGCAGCACTCCCTCCAAGAAGCTCATCACAAGTACTTCGTTCGTCTCTCCCAAAGCACTGTGCCATGTGTCGAGACTCATGACTGCTGACTGGTTCAAATGCGCGTTCAAGCACGACTTCTGGGTCCTTCCTCCACATGTCAGGGATCATTCCGCTTGTCTCACGTCACCTCCAAACCGCGATGTCTAGATTTTCTTCGCCCCTGTACATCTGGAAAATCTATCGGATGTCCAGAAACATGTTTTAATCTCCCATGTTTCAAGATTTTCTAAGGGGCTGACAGGTTTAGGTGCAGATTTTTGGCGATAGAATGAGGGACAGACTCGGTAAGCTCTCACTGCTTCTCCGTCTTAATTGGACGTGGTCTGCTTGCTTGTCTCCGCCAAAGAAGTGTTCACAGACACACGCGAGAGGCGTTGCGTCTGACTGCTGTAAGTGAAAGGCTTCAACAGGGAGAGAGGGAGATCGGGAGCGTGTGCGTCACTGGTTTGATTTTCACGCTTGCATGCTGTGACGTGGTGACGAGCTTGTCGATGTCGCAAGCACTCATTCCAGTACAACTTAATGCTACAAGCACTGGCCAAGGTGGGTCACAGAGAATAATAACCTAGCACTTTCTATAAACAAATCATTCAACGAACAATGTCTAATCCTAGCTTATTGACTGTCAGTATCAATTAGCGTGATTCATTCTGGAAGATCTTTTCCCAGGAAAGGTGTTCACCTTCTGCAGCAGTTTTGTCTTGAAACTGATGTTGCAGAGGTTTGTCAACCTGTTCTCCGAGGATTGTTGATACTGACATACACTTGACCTTACACCGGGTGTCTTCACTTTGTGTGCAGTCTTGTAGGTAACAGCCCTGGGCTGTGCGGCGCCCCAGTTGGAATTCCATGCCCGGGCGACCCGCTCTTCTCCAACTTCAAACGGTATGCCAGTGTCGTCTATGGCGATTCTCTTCGCTGAGAGCCACGTGAACCCCCCTCTGACATGAATACGCACATGATGAATGCAGTTGCAGGAGGAGAAGTTGCAGGTGCTGTTGCTTTGCTGTGCGCAATCGGCGCCTACATCTACTGATCTACATCCCAAGGAAGCCTTCTTTGATTGCCTGGTAAGAGTCGATAATAGAGGAAGGTGAGTTGACATGACACGTGAATTTTCATAGAGGGGTGTGGGAATTGCAAGCTTGTCGGGTTAAATTCTTTCTAGTCGTTTTGCATCGAAGCCGCTGGGCTGGAGGGAGGTCAGGAGTATGCGCATCATGCGCCTCTTCGTCATTTTCATGCTTGGATGTTGTGTCGAGGAGGCGATCTTCTCGATGTCCGTTGTTTCAAGCTAATATTTCGTGGCTCTGGAAGTTCCTTAAGGTTTGCCTGTCAATGTGGTGTAGCGTTGTTTGTTGGAATTCTAGAGTATGATGAAATGGAGTATGATGGTTGATGTGTCATTGAGTCGTTGGTCTAAGAGTCCCGCTAGGGTTTGTGATGTGTATTGGTTGAGGTCCTCGGTATTGTTGTATAAACCCTAGAATCAAGTTTTCGATCAGAGTACATTTTATGCTAGATGTAGTGGACTACGTTTTACATCTTGTTAAGGCATTTGTCTAGGCTTATATTTTTGTTGTTTATAAAGTTAGGCCTAATGGCCACCTTGGCCTTGCCTAGACTAACGTAGGACTAGTCGGGAGCTTGTGGCTTGTGGGAAATTTGGAGGCTGAAAGTTCTTGTTGGCAACATGAGTTCTAGGACATGGTACAGTTGTAGTTGGAGGTGTTGGTTGCAGTGTGAAGGGCCTTGGCTTTGTACAAGAGTGTGGGCTTCTGATTCATATTGTTTATGTTGACATTGGTTGGAATACATGCTCTTTTTTGTCCTTCTTATTTTCCAATAAAGATGCGAAAATGTATGGCTTGTTGGATCTTTCGATTGTTTAGTAGCTAAAATTGTGCTATTGAGCAATATGTTGACAACATATGTTCGTCACATGGCTTTCATGTTTTGCCTTTGAAGTATCCAACATTTGTAGACATATTGGGCCCTCTCTTATTTGTTTTTGTTCAAACTTATTGTATTAAAGTTCTTGTGAAGGACAAATTTTCTTTGTAATAGGTTGTTCTTATTGCAGGTTTCATACAAATTTTAATGGTGAATCGTGACGTCTTCAAGTTGGTTATTATCTATTGAGCAACAGATCATTCAACTATGAATATCTAATATTGTGAAATTGCCGAGTATTTCTGAGCAGGTACTTTCTATTGGAGAGGTTTTTATAAGTAATGTTGATACTAGCATCAAATGTTTAGTGGCCAATTTTATAGCATTCAAAATGTAATGGTGCAAATATCCTTGGACAATTGTGCTTTTCCATGAATAGCCTAAGTTGGTTTCTAACTTCATCTAACTATATTGATGATGTCGTTGGCAGGCTTTTCATATCTTACAATGGCAGATCTTGTTGCCCCTGCTATTGTAGGTTATTTTGTGTCTGAATTACTTAAGAAAGTGATCGAGAATGCTAAATCAGCCTATCGACATAGAGACATGTGCAAGGAACTGGCAGACAAGCTTGTGAGGATTGAACCAATCGTTACAAAACTTGAAGAAAGTGCAAGCAAGACTAAACATGCAGAGTGTATTAAATGGCTAACACACTTTCGAGATATCTTGGAACGTGCTCATGCACTCACAAACGATTGTTTACGGGAGTCAAACCTTGACAAGACAAAGAGGATGTTGAAGTTCTGGCAATGGAAAAAATTGCCGTTACTCTTGACTAAGATCAATTCCAACATTGAAGAGGCTAAGACAGATGCTCCCATGTACATATTTGATGTTATTCTATCAACAAATGTTGTAGAGTCCTTAGGGTTTGCAAAGCAAGCCACTCCATCATTGATTGTGGGAGTGGAAGAACATTTTAACACACTCAAGGCATCTATATTGTTGAGCCATGGAAGAGGAGATAAGCCAAGTACTTTTGGATTGCAAGGAACAGGTGGAGCAGGGAAAACTTTGCTTGCTCAGATGTTGAATAATGATATTGATGTCAAAAAAACATATGGGGAGGATTCGATCATTTGGATTACTGTTGGCCTTGATGCAAGTGTTGGTGATCTTTATGAACGCATGGGAAAGTGTAGCATTTTGGATAGTGATGATTCACGACGACTCAAGCTGTTACACAATAAAGAAGACCAACGCATGTTCCTCAAAGAGACATTTTCAAAAAAGAAGGTTCTTTTGATTTTGGATGATGTATGGGAGAAGCAATATGATCATCATGATATGATGTATTGGTTGGATGTGGCGAAAGCTCCAGGGTCGACAATGTTGATAACCACTCGAAGTGAATCGATTCTTCGGAGAGCACGTGCGGAAGTGAGTGTGGTGTTATCTCTTGATGATGATGACAGTTGGAAGCTATTTAGTTCCCATGCATTTGTTGATGAAGCAACTTCACTGAGGACAATACGAGAGGAATTAGCAAGAGCCATCTGCAAGGAATGTAAAGGTCTCCCCTTGGCCTTGAAAGTTATTGGCAGTGCAATGATGGATAAGATGTCAATTGAAGAGTGGGAGTTGACTTTATTGGATTTGCAGCAATCAAGAGCAATTTCAGATTCAAATGTGGATGATGAATTATTCGGTCGTCTTCAACTGAGTTATATTGAATTAAATAACGATACAACAAGGATTTGCTTCTTATACTTTGCAGCCTTTCCGGAAGATCACCAGATTAAAGTAGAAGACTTAATCAATATTTGGATTGGAGAGGAATTGTTTGGTTCGAACCTCAATACCGAAGAAGCTACAACAAGAGCGTATGACCATTTGAGAACACTTGTAAAGCGATCATTGATTGTTTGGAACCAAGAAGCGGGGTATGCCCGCATACATGACATTCTTCGAGATCTTGCACTATACATCATTGACAATGCAAAAGTGGGTGAATGTGCGTACGAATGTCTTTTTTATTCAGAAAAAACATTTATACCATTTCCTGCAAGGGAACGTGTTGTTGGACTCAAGAGGTTGTCATTTATGAATTGTAACATTTCCGAATGGCCGGAGGACTCCCATTTTGCTTGTTCGGAAGTAAAAGTATGTATACTTCAAAACACAAGGATCATGGACATTGGAGCACCTCTACAGTTCTTCAAGAATATGACCAATCTAAGAGTTTTGGATCTATCAAGGAACTCTAATGTTTCACAGGATCAATTCATGAGCATTGTCGACTTTGCACATCTCAGACTGTTAAAACTATCATATTGTAATTCCTTAAGTAAGCTTCCGGAGAGCATTAGCAATTTGAAGTGGCTTACAAAGCTGTACTTAGAAGGGTGTAGAGCCTTGACGGGGCTTCCTGAGAGCATCGGCAATTTGAAGTCTCTCACAGGGTTGACTTTGTTAGGGTGTAGATCCTTGAAAGGGCTTCCAAATAGCATTAGCAATTTGAAGTATCTTATGAAGTTGGACTTGTCCGAGTGTAGATCCTTGCTGGAGCTTCCAAGGAGCATCGGCAAATTGAAGTCTCTCAAGGAATTGTACTTGAAAGAGTGTGGATCCTTGACAGAGCTTCCAGAGGCTATTGGCAATCTGGAGTCTCTCACAAAGTTGTACTTGAGAGGGTGTGGATCCTTGACAAGGATTCCGGAGAGCATCGGCAATCTGGAGTCTCTCAAAGAATTGTCTTTGTCACTCTGTAAATGCTTGTTGAGGCTTCCGGAGAGCATCGGCAATTTGAAGTGTCTTACAAAGTTATACTTGAGAAGGTGTGGATCCTTGACGGGGCTTCCAGAGAGCATCGGCAATTTGAAGTATCTCACGCAGTTGGACTTGTCAGGATGTGAATCCTTGACGGAGCTTCCAAAGAGCATCGGCAATCTGGGATGTCTGACGGACTTGGACTTGAAAAAGTGTGGATCTTTAACGGGGCTTCCAGATAGCATTGGCAATTTGAAGTGTCTTATGAAGTTGGACTTGTCCGAGTGTAGATCCTTGATAGGGCTTCCAGAGAATATTGGCAATTTCGAGTCTTTCACGGAGTTTGATTTGTCAGGATGTGCATCCTTGACGGGGCTTCCAAAGAGCATCGGCAAATTGAAGTCTCTCACAAAGTTGGTCTTGTCAGGGTGTGGATCCTTGACGGAGCTTCCAGAGAGCATTGGCAATTTGAAGTCTCTCAAAGAATTGTATTTGAGAGAGTGTGGATCCTTGACAGAGCTTCCGGAGAGCATCGGTAATCTTGAGTCTCTCACAAAGTTGTACTTGAGAGGGTGTGGATCCTTGACGAGGCTTTCAGAGAGCATTGCCAATCTTGAGTCTCTCAAAGAGTTGTCCTTGTCACTCTGTAAATGCTTGTTGAGGCTTCCAGAGAGAATCGGCAATTTGAAGTGTCTTACAAAGTTATACTTGAGAAGGTGTGGATCATTGACGGGGCTTCCAGAGAGCATCGGTAATTTGAAGTCTCTCAAGGAGTTGGACTTGTCAAGATGTGAATCCTTGACGGGGCTTCCAGATAGCATCGGCAATCTGGAATGTCTAATGGAGTTGGACTTGAAAGACTGTGGATCTTTAACGGGGCTTCCAGAGAGCATCGGTAATTTGAAGTCCCTCACGAAGTTGGTCTTGTCAGGGTGTGGATCCTTGACGGGGCTTCCAGAGAGCATTGAAAATTTGAAGTTTCTCAAGTAGTTATACATGTTAAGGTATAGATCCTTGATGAGGCTTTCGAAGAGCATTGGCAATTTGAAGTCTCTTATGAAGTTGGACTTGTAAGGGTGTGAATCCTTGGTGGGGCTTCCAAAAAATATGGGCAATTTGAAGTGTCTTATAGAGTTGTATATGATATGGTGTAGATCCTTGACACGCTTGTAGATAGAATTGACAAATTGAATTGTCTCATAAAGTTGGACTTGTCCAAGTGTAGATCCTTGGTACGGTTCCAGAAAGCATCAACAACTTGAAGTCTCGCCCGTAGTTGGTCTTGTCAGGGTATACATCCTTGATAGGGCTTCTAGAAGCATCGGCAATTTGAAGTCTTTCATAGAGTTGTAGTTAAGAAAGTATAGATTCTTAATAGGGCTTCCAGAGAACATCAACAATCTAGAGGATCTAGAATTGTATGAATGATTAGTTAATGGATTTTTTATGTGAGTTCTTTGAATTATTAATATGTAGAAGGATCTTCAAATCAATTTATTGATATGACTTTAGTGATGTATTGTGATGAAGGAACTTGTAAACGTGTAGTTATGTAGTAGTAGAATATTAATCCTTTAAGACAAAATGTCCATTTTATTCTTTACAACACAATAATCTTAATAGCAAACTTTGTAGGCCACCTCTATGAAAAACATTAAAGTACATAGAGGTGGAGAAAGATGGGCATTTATGCAGAGACCATCACCATGACAATTGGTGTAAGCATTAACAAGCTACAATGATTTTTGTAAAGTGGAAATCAATAGATTTTTGTGTTGAAATGTACCAGTGCACAGATGACATCTTGCATGATCTTCAACACTTGTAGATTCTCACAAGCCAATAAAGGTCATCAACCTAAAAGGATTAATGTATAGTTTGTTTTCTTAATGGTTGTTTCTTGTGAAAAGTATTATAAATGTATGTCTTCTGAGAACTTCTGAAAATTTTGCCATTGAAGTGAATTAAATTGAGTTGTATTGGTTGCTTGTGCAAGAACTATCTTCTTTGAATTGTTTTGGTTGTTGTTCAATCATATGTCAAATTTTGAATTAAAAGTAACAACCTTATTGTATAGTCAACCAAATTTTCAATTGTTTTAATCATACTTGCAATTAAATTAAGTACAAGGCTATAGGATTTTTATTCTTACTTGATTGATTGTACGTAGCTTTGCAAAATCACAAGTTTTTAAATACTGAGAAATCAATCAATCCTATTTTTAAACAAATGTTTGTACATATGCTAGATTCTGGAAAGTCAAATAATAATCTTAGGTTAATTTGTACTTTAAGTGCAATGTGCAATAATCTTCTCCATTCAAGTTTAAAATAGAGAGCTTTTTGCATAGATTGTTATGAAGAAGCATATATTTTAACAAACATGTACTTTTAAAATAATATATTGCATATTATATTTCTTTGAAAGTAGTATTTATAATAGAGCTATAATAAGTTAGTGTCATCTTATATTTTGAACAATTATCAACTCTATATTGTTCATAATATCCATAATTATCTCAATGGAGAAAATGATAGCGAGTATTTAATATCAAAGGTTTATGTAGACTTATGTAAATCTTTGGGACATTTCCATGATTGCAATATATATGTCTAATTCTTCACTTAAAATACCAAAACCACCACATACATTCCCTAATTGTCAAACCACACAATAAAGCGGTGTGGAAAATTCAAAAGTTAGTTGCATCCTCAAACAAATTTTGTTTTATTTTTCATATGAACACCATAACCTATACCAATAATCCACAAGAAAATACAATTTCCGCATGGCTACTACCATGAGCATGTAGTACTCAAAGAATTCATTGTAATGCAAGATTTAAGCCAAACATATTATTCGTTAGAGGATTAACTATCAATTATTCAACCAATTCGAACGATTCAAAATTCCAGCTCTCCATGGTCTCAATCAAGAACACATTTACAAACATTAACACTATTGCAATCCAACATGCTAGTATGTCCATATTCCTTCATAAAAGAAAACTCAAAACAGCCAATCCATTCCAGAAATACTAGGAACCCCCTAAGAATTTATTGAACGCCATAAAATATGAGCCAAAATTGGTGTTATAGGATCTTTTGTTCTCAGTTATTGTTTATGTGTCACATAGTGTCTACCTTTAAGAGGGGGGGGGGGGCAGAAGGTAGTTTTATTCTACTAACCTTCTATTAAATGTGAGATTTTTAAGAGAGGTTGGTAATGTTGTTCTATATGAGATTGTCAAAGAAAGCAACCTTTTGTAGAGTGGTGTATTTCCTTTTTAGTCATGATAGAAGTGACCTTAATTTTACTTTCACACAAAGTTGTATAATTAGGCCTAGTGTTGATCTAAAAAGAAAGATCATGTGCAATGTAAGAATGGAAAGGAGAAATTACATCATGATATCCTTGGGGATATCATGTCATGTTATCCATGGCGTTATTATGCCATGGATATTCACTGAGGATATTACACGCAGAGGATATCATACACAAGGACCAGGGTATCATGTCATTGGCCTTCCCCCATCGAGGACAACGGGTGTTGAACTTATTTTATTATAAATACAGATATATGAAAATTGTAAATAGAAACAAGGCATTTATATGGTTTAGGATTAATGGTTAGGTTTAAGGTGTGAGAATTTAAAACCTAAGTTTTTCTTGAAATAGAGTTGTAGATACTAAATTTGTGTATGGTTGGATATAATTTTTTCCAACTCGACCTTTAAAAGATGTTATCCACTACATATTGATTTATTTAAACCATATTAAACAAACTACAACCTTCTTCATGTTTTAAATCTCTTATAGATGTAAAATCTTTCCAAAATACTACAATAGTTTGTTATATAATCTTGATTGCCATTGGGTTTTGTAGACATTGTAAATCCTTTGGTGCCTATGAGACCCACTTACATGTACGCTCTGCAAAAATCTAATCACATTTTGGAATTATAGATCTCATCAACGAGCTAAGAATACATCGCAAAATATAGCAAATACAATGAATATCATGCCACATACTACATTGTATTTCATACACATGCAAAATGATTTTGGTCTTAAATTTTGATTGAAATTTGTCATTATAAGAGACTCCTCATTTTTTTGTGATTGTTGATCTCTCTCATAGCATACAAAACTTTCTTTTTAATTTGTTTAAGTTTGAAACAAATTTGTATACAATCAAGTAGATGATTAAAATCATTAATAATCTTTTTTCTTATATAATAAAAGCACAAGGGGGGTATATTTGGTGATGGAACTCGGTGATACCCACTTCCTTGCCTCTTTGTTGCATCCACATGTGTTGGGGGGGCACGACCTGTTGTTCACGATAGCTCAAGGAAGTGGCATTGACACAAGTTGTAATGCAAAGATGTACCTTGTTTCGAGGTTTTCGTTATGAGAATATAAATTAAAGTGCTTGGCCGAAATGATGGAACATGTTTTAATCTAGCATAAGAGCCTGATTCCATGTAATACCCAACCCGGCCAAACTCCTGTAGCTTCTCAGAATACAAATTTACAGAGTACCAAATTTCAGCCCATCCATGTCACCACCCGGCATACTATTCGAGAAGTATCATAATCAAGTTGCACTTGACAAACCCTTTTTGACACTGAAAAGTAAATAATTATCCAACCAAGAACTAAAGCCCACTGACACAATATCTTTTTGGTTCTGAATTAACAAGATAGGAGCCATTTATATATTGCGGGCCTGCCAAGTTGACTTGTGAAGCCCGTCCAATTCTTGAATACCCGTCAAAATGTAAAGCGGGTTGGGGAATTATTTTGGTCATGAGAGTGACCCGCTCCCCTTAGAGATGACGGGACGGGCCACACATGGGAACTCGCCCTAAGTAGAGGTGTGGTGGTGTTGGTTTCTTAAATGCATTCATGACCTTGGAGTGGCGCTTTGTGGTCAAAGATTGTGCACACATGAAGTTTGTAAAGCCCAATAATAGTGGTAATTTTGTTTAGTTATATTTGGATTTAGAATTTTTTTGTTGTATATCATTTGGGATTTTAGTCAATAGGTTTGTTGGTGGGGTTTTTTTTTTTTGGCTATAATTGAAGTTGGAATCTCTTTGCTATACACGGTTTGGGGTTTTGGTCAATAGTTTTTCGTCAATTCATTTGAATTTTGTAAAGACATGTACACATTGCAATAAACATCTCTCTTAATCCCTAAAAGATCAAGTGTATATGCGAGGTATAGATTTTTTTCACTTTGCTTGTAGTTATCTTTCAATTTGTACAGTCAAAATTCACCAAATTTTAACCACATCATCTCATATTAGTCTAGAAGAAGATCATATGATTACATTCTCAAAAATGTTATTTTGGCAATTTTTATTCAACAGAGTAGAAAATACCTCTGAAATACCTCAGACTTTAGGGGTTAATAAATGCACATGCGCATGTACCATGTGAAGTAAATATCAAATAGATAGCGTGGTTATAAGACTAGTTTAGAAAGTCTATCTTCATTGACCAAACAATGGGCGTGATTCATTTAGATTTATGTAGGCATGACTATCCTTGCCCCATTGGAGACAACATGTCAGTATCTTAGTATTTAATAACATATTACAGAAAGGCACTTGGTGAAACCAGGTGGTGCTTTGTCACAGATAGATGAAGAATTGGTGAATAGATGACTGCCTCTGAGATGAGAGTACACCCGAGTGTGCCAAGAACCAATAGTCATTTGGCTTTTGTTGCCCCCTATGCATGGTATGATTGTTTGTCTCTCTTCTCTCTATATAATAACAAGCTAGTCATGGCACACCGGTGAGGTGGTTGTGAGTTCAAATCCCCATGCCGGCGTGGTGCCTACCACCATAGTCCACCCAACTATGGTGGGGGGTCTTGAGACCTCGTTGTATGGGTACCCAAAAAGCCCTTGGGGGGATGACATGTCGGTTGTCTTTAAGGCACTTAGTGTAGAAAAGTGTTTACCTTTGAAAGGGGGAAGTAGCTCTAGATTCACTATCCTTTGTCCGGTGGCCATCGGATCAGTGAATAGAATGAAAAAACACTATATTCACACCGATCCCTTCGAGGGCCAGAGTTCTTCTTCTACTTCTAATAACAAGCCTTCACATGTCTGCAATGTTGATTTTTTTGTGTCGTTCATAACATGAACACCTTAGAATCAACTGGGTGTCACAAGGTATAATAATAGTATCACATAGATATTATGAGCCCCTAAGTATCAACAGAGTAATCTCTTATATATAATAGATTACAGTTCGTTTGGTAAAGCCGGGCCCATGGCTGTGGGCTTACCTATGACTGCTAACCCATAACCATCCACAAGCCATTTATTCTTGAAACAAGACAAAGTTCAAGTTAGTTTAAGTTAATAGAAAGGATATGTTATATTAATAGAAAGGGTATGCTATATTAATAGAAAGGGTATGTTATATTAATAGAAAGGGTATGTTGTATTAATAGAAAGGATATGTTATACATAGTGTACAATCACACAAACTCCCTAGGCACAAATAAACATACCCATCAGGTGTTGTAATATAGCTAAGAAAAGAAGGCGGAGGTGGAGGTCTACAAAATGAATCGACAACAAAAATACCAAAGGGCCTGATATATATCATCAAGGCCTCCATGGCAACACCTGCCACATCAAATCCCAATAGTTTATAAACTTTATGTTTATAGGATTGTTAGAATATTATATGTTAAAGTTCATGTTGTACGGTTAGCTCTATGGATGTGAAACAAATAGATGATCAATTTAAGTACTTTGTATGTCTAATACTTATATTTTGTATACGTATGTATTGGTTGACGATTTGAGTCAAGCCAATCAAATTGTTTGCAATTTATTCCAAAACACTAAATTTTGTTCTCATCTTTTCAATATCACGGTGAGGCTCAATTTCCCTTTTTAGAAAGCATAATTCTAATAATTGTCGTTGTGGTTTGTGAGAGAAAGTTTATGAATGTGCACAATTTAGCTCACGCCGAGCTAAAGAGTGTCAAAGGTATTACTTCAATCACAACTTTGTCGTAATGGAGCATAGTACAATTGCACCAAATGTGCAATGTCTTATTCGAGTTCTATGCTCTTGGTTTGAAACTGATGTCCTTTCTTTATAGGTAAATTTCCCAGGACATTGAATTGCACTATTTTGTATTGAATTTTGATTGGAGCAGATGTATTAATACTCAAATGAATGAGAGAGATGTTTGATCAAGTTTTTTCAATGTAAAAATGAAGTCGTTTATCAACAAACAAATATGTGATTAAGAAGAAATATAAAGCATTATGTGCTTCTTCAAATGTTGTAGTATGATTTGTAATAGAATGTTATCTCTATAACGTATTGTTCCAAGAATCTTTGTGCCCAACATTACCTCCGAATTTAATAGAAACTCTTGACAAAATACATATCCTTCCGTTGTGTACCTTGTACATGTGCATTTTAGCTCTAATGTACAACATATATTATTTTGGGAGACGTTGAATCTCCCAAAATAATGAATATGATGTTATAAACATTTCTCATTGAAAACTACCTATTGTTTTCTGTTGTGAAGCACAAGCTTGCAACGAATAAAGCAACGGATAAAGCTACACAGCTTAATGTCAAGCAAAGGAAGGCGGAGAAGTGGTCATTGCAAGGCATTCAGAATGCCATAAATGAGACTTCTCATACTAGCGGAAGGGCTTTAGGACGGAGTTTGACAAACTTGCATCTCTGGCGAATCCAAACCACGGTCCTAAATTTCTTTAGGTGGTCAGTACATAATGATTTCCATAGTTTTATTTTGTTAAATTCGTGAGTTTCTAGTAATGATTCTATCTGTTACTATCTCAAACATATTAATTACCACTACAATAATTTTAAGAAACCGAAGATGACATCAGAGAAGCTCCAAAATATCTGGTGCTATTGTTCCAACGTAGTACAAACGCAGATCAGTTGAATGGTGGTATTGAATGACTATGCTTCATCCAATATTGTGTAGGAATCCAGGCCTAGTAAGCATTTTTGTGGCGAGAGAGTGGAAGAGGACTTTGTACAAGCTAATACGATGAGCGAGAGATCTAGTGCCTCAGATCGCTCGTTGCAAAGGGGTAAGGGGGCTGGTCCAGCTGAAAACCATCATCGAAGTAAAAACGGCCAAACCCTAGCACTCCTCGAGCCAAGACCTGACCCATCACCTCAGGTACACACCGAACCATAATGTCTACAAATCCTATTTAATTGAATAGTGATTCAAGACACTCTGAGTCTCAGGTCGTGTCACATATTTCATGCGAAATTTACGCAGTGACGGGATAACCCAAACATCCGAGCGAGGCCCCATGTCATGGGTCACCCCTTTTCGTTTTCCATTCCCTCCAGAGCTTCACCCTAGACTTGATCTGAAGCAGCCCGCCCGTCTTCTGTTTTGTTCTTTTGTTCCTCGCTTTCTATTCATCTGATGTTGTCGTCTCTAGTCCGCCGTGTAGAAAGGTCAGTGCAGTACGGGTTTTTGCTCCTGCAGCTGCGGTAGTGATCTCAGGTTGAGCGCATCAGAGCACTGTCCACTTGTGGAGGTCCCTTGGCTCCTCTTCTCGCAACACGAGGTAGGCTATTTTGTGAAATATTTTGCATGCTTGCGGCTTAATCGTTTCTGTTGATTGCAGGACTTGTTGATTTTGGAGCGCACACAGAGCGTTGGGGGCGGAAAAATCATGAGTAGAGGAAGCATTAGCACCGATGAGGTAAATTGCTGTGTTTCTGATAGGAGAGATTGGTTGCCTCTGTGGTTCTGTTTGATGACGTTTCCTTAATGTGCTACCATATTTTGGATGGTTCATCAGGAACTAGGGACCCTGTCCAGTAGTGAAGGTATAGATCCCTTGAATCAACCTGTGGAGGAAGAGATGAATGACTTGGAGGCGGACTCGAGGATGGAGTCGACCGAGCAAGCGTTGTGGAAATCCATTCGGGGCACGGAATCTAATGTCCTGCAGAGGTCAATTTTCTCTTTAGTGGAGGAGCTCTTAATTCCACTGTGCCGCATGCTACCCATGACGGAGGTTCGTCTCCTATTGAAGAGTGATGTAGAGAAGCTCAAGGCAGAGTTCGTGAAGGGATATCAACTCGGATCTGCATGCTTCTATGTAGCGGTGAAGAGTTTTTCATTGACTGAACAAGACGTGCTTCCTTTTGAGCGAGCCAAGTGGTCTCCTCTTTGGCAAGAGGAGGATTGCAAGTTCGAGACAATGCTGCAGAGTCGCCTGGAGTTGCAGTCGTTCTCAAACAAATACTTTTTTTTCTGGGATGGCAACCACCGCCACATTGCGTGGATGGAGGTGATATCCCAGATGCACTCTCGAGACTTCATCTTCCATTCACCGGTGAGGGTTGTGGTTCTAGAGCCGTGTGTGGAAAACCGCCATATTCTTCTCAACGCTATGACTGATCTTAACAAGTAAGACGCAATGCAACTCTTTTATGTCAATAATATTTATACAATGGGCATTGTTATTATTGCCATGGTCGTATTCGGTGGTTCAAAAAGATATTGAACATGCACGTATCTAAATAGTGGTTCTTGTATCCCAGGCAAAAAGAGGTTGATCACGTCACGCAACATTTATCACATGAGCTGAAGAGGTTCCAACATTTTGGATTGTTGGACTTCAAGCAATTGAAGGACTTGATTAGCGAAGACGATTACGAAGCAAGCCTTCACGAGTGGGGGAAGAAGGAAACAAAGAAATGGTATCACATGACTTATGACGCATTTCAGAAGCTTATGTTCAAGGTAAGCATGTCAATCTTTTTATGAAATTCAACTACCGGTGTTGCCTAGTTCAATAATCCTTTTTTTTCTATCTCTATTTCTAAGAATTGTTGGTGTCTAGAGGGAGATTATTGCTGCCCAAGAAGAATGCAAACGGAATTACAAGGATAGCCTTGTCACAGACGTTGATGTTGATCGCGTTGGAAGTCCAGCAGAGTTGGTGAGACTCTACACCGATGCAGTCTAGAAGAAGAAGATTGCTTGTCAGACTACATTCACACGGATGTTGGCGATTGCAAATCCTACGAACGGTGAAGAATTCTTTAAGGAGGTATGTGTATTCCATACTTGATTGTGTTTATAAATTTTCCATATAGTTTCATTTTGATTCAGTGTCAAACCATAACTGAGTCCAACTATATGTGCCCCTACTTCAGGTGATGCGTCATTTCGGTATTTACTAGACTAAGCCAAAGATGACACTTGAGAAGCTCCAACTCTTCTGCACGACGAAGGTGGCTGGGAAGTTCAAGGGACGATGGTGCAAATGGTGGAACATGAGCAAGGACAACATGGTGGAGTATAATTTCCCCAAATCGCCAGCTTTAGACATGAGACTCCGGGGATGGATCAATACTGCAGCCTTCGGGGCTAGGGTGAGTATTTCTCATCCCTATTGTCTATTGAATTTCAATTACCATTTTTGTCATTGATTTTGTCTGAGAGATTGCACTATATGTTATAGTTGGAGGAGGAAATTGAGAAGAAGTTCTCCGAATTTGTTGAAGAGGACACCGTCGTATTGAAGAATGACGGGCTCCCTAATCCCATCCAAGACATTGGTTCTTGGATAGAGGCCTGGAGCATCATGTTGTGGGCAAAGGCTTTCAAAGACCATCCTGGGAGGAAAGATGTCTTCTTCAAGTCGGAGGAGTTTCTAAAGCAGGAGGGATGTGAGAAGACCATGAAGCGGGCAGTGCTTCGGTACTTCTGGAGGGAGCTCGTCGCTATAGGAGCCTTGCTACCAAGTCAAATGCCAATCCGCTTCAAAAAGTGGACGGATCCTACTTCACCAGACTGCATCTTCACCTAGCAGCAGAGGCAACGCTTCTCTCGTCATCACATGGTGCAGTGCCTTTGGTACTTGGAGTTGAAGAATTCTGATCCTACTCCGGGGGAAGAGCTTCAGCTTCAAAGGGACTGTAATTCCCTAGCCACCGATAAAGATGGCGACATGCTTCCCTCTTCCGTCTCTACGGTGGTTGAGCCAGTTGACGCTTCTCTCTTGGAGAAAGAGAGTACAAAGGCTGCAGAAAGGGCGACGAAGGCGGAGCTCAAGGCAGCGGAGAAGGAGGCTTTGAGGGTGGAGAAAGAGGCTTTGAGGGTGGAGAAAGAGGTAGCAAAAGCGTTGAAGAAGGAGATGAGGGAGGGGAACAAAGAGTTGGTAGCATTGGTGACAAAGGAGGGGCCTGAGAAGCTGTTTGCTCGGTTTGGAGGGGCAGCAGCTTTTCCTATTCCTACTGCCATGGCACTGGCGTAGGCCATTTCCCCCTTGGGTAGCAGTCGACCCTCCACCTATGTTGCAAAGCCTTCACAGATGATCTACACAGTTCCAGCGGTGGAGCATATGGAGTTTATTGCCGGAGTAGAGGTGATTTGTCAGAGCGCTCTCAACATCATGACTTTCTTTGATAGTATTGCTGAAGAGGATGACTTGCCATCAGTTTGGTCAGAGATGCGGCAGTTTATAAAGGTACATTCCGAGTCGTGGATGCGGCATCATCGTAGAGAGCCTTGCGATGACGGTTTGGTGGATGGTACTTTTTGATGTCCCAAAGGATTTGCTGGTCCCTGGAATTGAGGGCGGTGGTGCGGTGCGGGTTTGGAATATACTTCCAACACATCACTGTCATGGAGGTAAGCGAGAATCCCACTGGATTCACCGGTGTCTCAAGATGGCAGAGGCCTTGCTTCGCGATGGGGCACTGCTCATCGTGTTCTACCCCGACTCGAAGTTCATCTCTAACGAGTTTCATGCTTGGGCAGAGTGGGCAGACTTCCGTGAGGAAACAAAGTGGTTTGCCATTAACGGTTTGTCTCTCTCGCGCGAGAGCCATCCTGGGCACACTCACAAGTGCTTCATGGTGAAGTGCTATGTGAAGAAGTTGGAGCCGGTTGTCCCTTTTTCATTCAATGATAGGATGGAGTTGTTGCTAGAAGGGATTCAATTGTCATCAACTGGTCACTTAACCAATCTGATCACATAGGAGCCGCTAACGATGACAGGATCCACGAACCAGCCATGGCGTGGAGCTCGAGAGAAGTCCTCCAACCTCATGGAGGCTCTTCTTTACCTTTGTACCCAGGAAGATGAGATCGTCCTTGATCTTACAGCAACCATTGGTAAGATATTATAAATAACTTCCTCTTCTATCATTGTTTATTTACGCTCAGCTGCTAACTTCAGTTTCTTTATTTCAATCGAATAGGGGCATCCATCAAGGCTTGAAAGGCCCTCAAGCGCCACATCTTCGCATTAGAAGAGGATGCAGATTTGGTTGAGGAGGTCCTCCGCCCTTTGATTCCCAGTACCATGGAAGTGGAGTCTGCAATTTTGCCTCCGGTGCAAGAAGGCTCTCGGAAGCACCCATTGGAGCTCGATGATGATGAGCCCGAGGTGAAGACCGCTTGCAAAAGAACTTGTAAGTAAGTTTAGGGTGGCCATCTTTGTTGAATGAATTTGCGTTGTAGTTCACCGCGTTTGATAGTTTTTCATTTGTTGACATCAACGTGACACTTGATCGATGCAGTTGGTTGACGTCGTTAATGGCTTCACCATCAACATCTCAGACCAGAGTGGTATCGCGCTAGTCGAAAGAGATAAAGAGTCCGTCTGGCCCGTATCATATGAATCCTTGGAATTGGGGCATCACACATGCGATGGCTGCATTACCATCTCATCCACCAATTTCACGAGTAGCCCAGCGCAGGTCCGCAACAGAGCAATTCATAGACGGAGAAGCGGTTGGTAGTGGTACGGATTGTAGTTCGCTTGGTATCTATGAAGATAGCTCGGACGAGTTATCAGAGGAGGAAAATTGATTTATTCATTTTGGTTGATTTGTTAGTTAACAATGCGTGTTGATTTTTGTCATCTTCATTACAGTCGTCTATCTATTGTGTTTTATCTAGGACTGACGATTCCTTTCTACATATACTATGCCAACGTAATTACCATATGTGTAATGTTAAACACAATAGATATAATGTTAAACACACCTTTTCCAATTTACAGTAGTAAAACACCATGGATATTGCCTAGGTATTAGATGGATATCACCCATATATTAAAAGGATATAGTAGACCCCAATCCACGGCCATAAGTGTCCCTTTAGATTTTTTGAGGAATTGTTACAACCCTAAACTTCAATAATTTAGTCATACTAAGTCCAAATATCTTGTCGTTGTTCATTGTTGCATGTTTTCATTTTAATGCCAAAACATTGTAAATATAAATCCACGGTCATAGGGGTCCGTGTATAATTTTGAATTTTCTTTTGCAAATAAAATCCAAAAAAACAGTGCTCACCGCTCGCTGCTCAAGGCTCATCGCTCACAAGATAGCATCCCTGCTCTCGTGTACATGTGTAACTCAAAGGTGCCAATGCAATGCTTGACTCAAACCGGATATACTCTACGTTAGAGGCCTACCATACAATGACCCCCCACCCGAACATATAGATCAAGATTATACCATCCAATTCATCGAATTTACATATTGCAATGACAGATTCTCCCCAGAAACAATAAAAAACAAAATCAATGAATACCAATCCCTTATTGATGATATCACTGCCCACGGATGGAACGTGGACTCCCTTATTGTAATCACAGCTAGAGCTCGTGCCACCACCTTTATCCCATCTATCAAAACCCTAGAGGATACCTTCAAAATTCCTATTGATACAATTACAAACACTTTCAAAAATATCAACATCATTGCCATACAACATGCTATGTCCATCCTTCTACATAAACGCAAAATTGAAAAAAACCAAGCCCTTCCCGATACACAAGACCCCCCATAAAATTACCACTTTTCTGTATTTTTAACCCCTGACACATGAAATACACCCTCCTCCCCATTTTTTCTCTCCTCCCTCTCTCCTCCCCCCTCCCTTCTCCCTTGTTACTCTTTTGATCGGTTGGTTTGTGGTTTTCTAACTACTAAGTGCATAGTGTCTACCCTCGAAAGGGGGAAGTAGTTCCAGCTCACTAATTCCCTGTCCGGTGGGCATGGTCTTAGTAGTGGAACGAATAGACACTTTATTCACGCCGGCTTCCTTCGGAGACTGGCGTTCTTCTTCTTCTGGAACGAACATACCCTTAATTCACTCCGGCCCCCTACAAGGACCGGAGTTCTTTTTTTTTTACACCCCATGCAGCCACGGCGAAAGGCTCCTGACGGGTTTGGGTTCTCCAAGCTTAAACCTCGATGACCTGAAATTGTGTATGGAAAGCGAAACAGACTCCAAAACCTCACACGTTCTTTGGAAATCCGCTCCAAGAATCCCACTCCACCTCACTGCGGAATATCCCTCACTCCTCTCACCTCACAAATCCTTCACTTCTCCCTCTTCTCCTTCCTCACAAATCCCTCCACAACAGACCTTTGCAGGAGGAGCACCTGAATCCTTCCTTCTCCTTCTTCTCCTTCCTCACAAATCCCTACGCAACACACCGTTGCAGGAGGAGCACTTGAATCCTTCACTTCTCCTTCTTCTCCTTCCTCACAAGTCCCTACACAACATATCTTTGCAGGAGGAGTGCCTGTAGTGGCCAATCGATGATGCGCGCCGCAAATTTCACCTCTGGCGCGTTCGAATGATGCATCGACGGATCCTTTTCATCACCTCTCTCCCCGGAGCGCACTTCTTGGGTTAGTCCATCTAACTAACCTCTCTTTAGGGTTTAAGGGGACCCCACGCCCGAGATTGCGTAGATTTTCAGAGCATAAACTCTCTCTATCAACTCCAGAACTCGCCGTCAAATGTTTTTGGGTTGAGGGTTTAGGGTTTAAGGGTTTGGTGGCTGGAGAAGCGTTGTCGGCATCGATTTCTGGTTGCTAGGGTCTTAGGGGTTTTATTTGAGTGTGGATTTTTTAGAGCAGAAACTCTCCTTCAATCCCAGAGTTCGTTGGCCAAAGCTCACTGAGTGCACGGTTAGAGAATAGGGTTTAAGGGTGTTTCAAGAGGTATTATCGGCATCGGTTTTGGGTTTCTAGGATTGTAATGACTGCGATTTAGTGCGGAAATTACTTTAATTTCAGAGTTCACGAAAGCCTTTCAGCTGTGCTAAGGATCCACGAAACCCAGGCGCAGCAAATCTGCGACGTCGCACCAGTTCCGCGCGCCTGGTCAAGATTTCTCATTTGATTCAGGTGAACAGATGGCGCTCCGCAAATGCTTGCATACCAGCTTGGGGAATGGCCTCAGGCTCCGTCCACGGGAGCTCTTGGAGACCTCATTGCACAGTGCTAGGCAGTGTGGCATTACAAATGGAATGGTGATTCGGGAGAGCTCGGTGATCATAGGCTCCAGGTGGTACTCAAGCACAGATGTGAAGATCAGCAGTGAGAAGTTGGTGCTGTATCGTGCCAAATGGATGCGGCCTCTCCGGGTCATGGTCAGGTAAGAGCAACTGTGTGTGAATGTTGATTTTATGTTGGCTTTGTGCTGAAAGTGAGCTCTGCGTCCTAACTTCTAAATACTAAACCCTAAATGCGAGCATGTCCATAACTTTCTAGAACTAGTGCCGAGGCACCCTTCCATTTGAGAATTTTTAGGGCAATTTTTTATGTCTTTAGAACCGAAAGTGGTTGATCAAGTGGTCGCCACAGAGAAGCAGTGCGTATGGGTAACTTATAAAGCAATGCGACTTAAGAATCTCTTTTCAAAAGTGATTTCTTACAAAAGCAGGAGGCTGCCTTCTACTGATTCTAGAATGTTATGTCAATGTACTATTGTATGGTTTGGCTAGGCTCAAGACTTTCCGGAAGTTTCGCTGAATAAATCAATGTGACCCGAGAATGTTATTTCTATTGTGATTTGCTGTAGTAATAAGAGGTTGTCCTTCTACTGATTCTAAAATGTTATGTACAGAATCCAATTGTCTAGGTTTAAGATTTTCTATCTCGGAGGTCTGGCAAAATATATCAATGGGACTCATGAATAGTGATTTGCTAGTAGCAAGAGGCTGCCCTTCCAACGATTCTAAGCTGACTTTGTGTGGTTTGGATAGGCTCAAGATTTTCCAGCTCGGAGGTTTGGCAGCGTTCGCATTGCCATTAGCTGAATATGCAAATGAGGTACGAATCTGGATTAGTCCCTTTTTCCTAAACTTTTTGGTATTTTGCATGAATTGAATTGTCAACATTACATAGCCTGAGTAGACTGCATCGTGCGCAAGGGCATATTCTAGGGACATCTTTCTTTGGGAACAGTTGCAGCGGTGAGCGCTGTGGTGGGAGGAGCTGGTGCTGCTTCAGCCGCCCTTTGGTATTTTTCTCGCAGGTAGGGTATTGTGTGAAATTCTTCTAGTTTATTAGACTTATGCAAAAATCTTGTTCTTATTTCTTGTGAATTTGGTGAATCAGATATGTGGGCGAAATGTCACTCGTGGGACCATATCTCAACCACGTCCAGCTTAGTGTTGTTGATTTTTGGGGCAATCGTGAGGTACTTTGTTTTTTATCCATCCAAGATCCTGCTAGTCTTCCTTAACCTTGTCTATGCTTGGTAACTTGTAAAATGGCTATTTTTTTCAATATCATTGGCACTTCTATTCAGAACTTCCTAAATGCAAATCCTAAGTGCAACTCAAACAATTCAAGTTTTTTGATATTGAAGTTGGGTCGGATTGAGGTCCTATTGTGAAGATCCTGTTGGGCATGTTAGATTTGTCACATGAGTAGTGAAAAATTTACATGTCCGTCAAAGAGAGAAGCCCAAGTGGCAATGTGAATAGTGCCAGCCTTGAAACTGTTGAGTGGACACCTTGGCATCTCATTTTGTTTTCATTTTTTTAATCTTTGGCAGGATAACAAGTACGAGCTTAGGTACGTGCTACTGATACTCTGCCTCAATGTCTCTTGGTGATGGAATGGATAATAATATCGGCTTCATGATAATTCCACACCAATATTACTCCGGGTTGATGCTTTTTAGATTTTTACTGACGGGTATGTACTTGCTTATGAAATCTGATCTGTGAACATTCTTGGAGGTTTCAGTATTTGTGATGCATTTGTTGCAGTGCTATAATTCCACCATTGAAGGGATGGTCAAACTCAGAGCTTGAGGCGGCAGCAAATCAAGTGCTAATTCCACTAGATGGTAAGGTTTCGTCTTTTCATTCATGAACCTAGGATTGAACGTACCTTTTTCCATATAATGATGTGCTTCGAGTACTTGGCATGAGGTTAACCAATCTCTGAATTTTGGCAGTGGTTGGAGAGAGGCAATTTTTCCTTAGCCTACGGCATGGTCGTCTACTTGAGAAGGAGCTATTAATGGCACTTCTTCATGGTAAACTGGACTTAGAGGACCTGCAGAACTTAGTACGCAGTAGACAGACAGTTTAGCGCCTTGTCATGAATGAAATTAGTGTAGCTTTCAAGCCCCTTAGGCAGATTTGGCTTTAAGTAAATGATAGGGAAAGCTGCATTTTATCCCTGTTTCAGAATAATTTAAGTTCAATCTAGAAACCCTCTCTCAGCTCGTTATCTGCTACTGCTTAGAATTATGATAAACTCTAGGCCTGGATTACAAGTAAAAACAGGAGATGAGTAGTACACCAAAAGTCCTGATTAGTGTGCTTTTACTTTCTAAGGTTATTTAATACCTCTCCAGTCCAAAACGTGGTTCCTGAAGTAGAAAACGCCACGTAAGCCGGATGCCACGTAGAAAGGATGCCACGTAGGCAGGGTGGGAGACAGGATAACCCCCGCTCTCCTCCCATTTGCCAGCGCCCGTCCTTTCCATCCCTCTCATTCTCGCCTTTCGACGCAACAACCGCCCATATACCCTCCCCAGCATCACGTGAGTATAACCACAGTGTGACCCGAGTATAAACACAGTATGACCCGAGTATAACCCATATATCAAAGCGAAGTCCGCTGGACTCGCTGCACACCACTCACATCTCACACTCTCAGCTCTGCATCTGCAAAGTCTCAAAGCGGGTGATTGAATCCCCCGCGCATTTGTCTCATGGTCTCCGAACGAGAGGTCGAGTGTTTCCACTTTGTCCGTGATGGGAATCAGGAGCAGGAGCTGATCAACCATGTCGATGGCCGTCGCAGCTCCAAGGTAGTAGTCCTCTCGTTTTACGTGAGGCTGCATTTGCGTGGATTGGCTGAGGTTGTGGTTGAGATGACTGGGAGTAGACTATCTAAGATTTAGCCGCCGACTTTCTGTGCATGTTTGGAATTGAGATTGCAGCAGGTAGTGTACATTGAGAGTAGCGTTGCTGCTGAGATTGAGTGAATTCTGGCGTACAAGGGAGGAGATAGGAGAACGTGAAGAGATTCGTTGGAATTGTGGAGATTGATGGATTATTTTGGAGGTGGATGTGGCAGTTGTTGATTGTGGAATAGTCGTCTGTTGCAGTGTGAGGATGGACGTCTCAATGGCGGTGAGGCAAGGAGCCGTGGCGTACTCCGCCAGTGACTCCATTTTTTCGAATTATTTGTCGACACGGCTGTGTGGTTCCAGAGCTAGGATTGGCTTGCAATGCAGGCGACAGAAGAGGTCTGTTAGGTTTTGTAGACGGTCGAGCGTTGAGGTGAGGGCGAGTGTGGTTGCGGAGCAGGTGCCGGGCGCCGCAACCGAGAGGAGTAGTGAAACAGGAGTTGTGATTGTCGGAGCTGGCCTCGCCGGGCTCGCCGCCGCGCGACAATGTGCACAGAGCAACGTCCCGTTCCTGGTCGTGGAAGGTTCAGACGGAGTCGGAGGACGAGTGCGCACAGACACGCACCAAGGGTTTCTCCTCGACCGCGGCTTCCAGATCTTCATTACGGCGTACCCCGAGGCGCAAGCAGTCCTCGACTACGATAAGCTCAACCTGCAGACGTTCTACGCCGGCGCGTTGGTGCGCTTCAACGGCGCATTCCACCGCGTCGCCGATCCGCTCCGCCACTTCTCGGACGGGCTCGCGTCGCTCTTCAACCCGATCGGGTCCGCGGTCGATAAGGTGATTGTAGGAGTCGTTAGGTTACGTGCGGCCGTGAAGCCGGTCTCGGAGATTCTCTCCGCAGACGAGACGACGATCCTGAGCAGGCTGAAGTCCGAGGGCTTCTCCGATGCCATGATCGACCGCTTCTTCCGTCCCTTCTTCGGCGGGATTTTCTTCGACCGGGAGCTTCAAACGACTTCTCGCCTGTTCGAGTTCGTGTTCAAGTGCCTCGCGCTCGGTTCCAACACGCTTCCCGCTGGTGGCATTGGCGCCATCCCGCAGCAGATGGCCGCTTCTCTCCCGCTCGGCTCGGTGCTGCTGAACTCCCGAGTGGCGGAGCTCGAGAAGGACGAGAACGGTGTAGTTTCCGGAGTCGTCTTAGAGAATGGCGGAGCGATTAGGGCGAGCTATGGCGTGGTGATTGCCGCGGAAGGGCCTGAGGCGGCGCGGTTGCTGGGGGAGAAGATGAAGCGCTCTCCGTCCGTGGAGAAGCCGCCTCGCAGCACGACGTGCTTGTATTTCTCTGCCGATTCCGCTCCTGTGAGTGAACCGATTCTGCTCCTTAATGGCACAGAGAATGGCATCATCAACAACATGTTCTTCCCGACGACGGTTGCCCCGTCTTATGGTCCGCCCGGGAAGACGCTCGTCTCGGTGACGCTCATCGGGGAGTATTCGACGAGCTCGGATGCGGAGCTGGAGGAGACGGTGCGTGCGGAGCTTCGGGCGTGGTTTGGTGGTGAAGATGTGGATTCGTGGGAGTATCTTCGGACGTACCGCATTCCGCTGGCGCAGCCGCACCAGGCGCCTCCGACGGCGTTGCAGAAGGAGGTGAGAGTTGAGCGCGGCGTGTATGTTTGTGGAGATCATCGGTACTCGTCTACCTTCGATGGTGCGCTTGTGTCGGGACGGCGTGCTGTGCAGGAGTTGATGGCGGATTGCAAGCTTGCGGCATCCAAGTAGATTGACGTTTGGAGTACAACTTATCAAGTATCGGTATGTGTTCGTTTTTGAGCAAGAATTCATGGCACATGTATTTCTGAAGCAATTGTCATGCCCGATCGTACCAAGATCTAATGAGAAATTTGCAGGATGCATGCGCAGTTGCCAGTTTGTTGAAACTGGAAAAGTGTGCAGATTATTACAGTTTGTGAGGTGGCTCAGAGCTCCACTAATTTATGTGAAGAGTGTACTATAGAACAGGCTCTGCCAGGATTGAAGTGGCTGAATGGTACCAGCATAAACAATTGCTGTAATGGTTTCTCTCAGCTTGTCTCTGAAGAATCTTCTTGATTGCCGAGTGAAGCTGGAAATAAAGTTGGGGTTTCATTATAAAAAGGTTCTCTTCATGGCGATCTGGTCTCTGGTGTGTTTCTCTGCCAAGTTCATTGGTTTTTGAGGAAGTTAAATGTCATCAGGAAGTAAGTAGGCGAAGATGGATCATTGTCCGTCATGAAGAAAAAGAGAGTGAGACAAACACCATTGTGAGACACGTTGTGGGCTCTACAATTCGGAATTTATTGTGGAAAAAGCAGTGCCCAAGTATCCATCCCCTTCGCTGTGAACCATTTTCAGAATAAGAATCACTCTAGTTGGAAAACCTCAGAATAAAAGGAGGTACTGATATCTCCTTTCATTACAATTAGTTTCTTCAACAGGTTAGACGCCGGACGGTCCAAGTGACACCTGCGTGCTTGGTTTCTTGCGAGTCTGGAGTGAGTGTTGCTTGTCAGAAGTGGAGTTTGTGATCCGTTTGCTGCTGGCCAGGTGGATTGGACATGTTTTGCTGATTTGTGTTGTGGGAGAGGGAGTCGGCAACTTCGAATTGATCTCCCTCTTTCGCCTGTCTGCTACCGATTTCGTCTTGTTCTTTGTGAGCTCCCTCAGAACTCGGTTTTCCTGCTCAGGAGTGTAGACTTGGCGAGTTGAAGGGTTGAAATGGAGCAGCTGCAGCACTACTGACAGGCGGAGTCACTCTTCTTCACGGCCAGGAAAGGAAGAACCCGCTCCAGCAACCAGGATTCGTCGTCCACATCACCTGTATCGTCGTCGTGTGAGTATTCACAGGATGATGGAACGCAGGAGTGAGTTGAACATGAGATCGAAGCATCCGAAGACCATTGTGGTCGAATCAGACGAACCATCGGTCCATCGGACGACGTCACAGCCGCGAAACTAGAATGCTGATCTGAGCGGAATCTTACCGTCAGTATCGTCCAGATTGGCCTGACCAGGAACTAATTATTTGACACGAACACGATAAAGCGTTGTTACCTGTAGCAGCTGCAACAGTGAGGCTGACTCCAGACCAGCGACTGGACGGTAAAGATATCTATAAACCATCTTAGAGTTTGCAGAATATCACCTGGTATGTGGTACAATTCGCTTTGGTTCCGGCGTATGTTTAACCCCTAAGGGACCAAACGTCCCCCCGGGGTCATTTTGGATTTTGGGCATGTACCTACAATTCGAAAAAAAAATCCTTTTTAAATGAACTTTTTTTTCAAGATAGAATATGATAAGAGCTTCGTGGAGATATTTTTATATATTTTTTTGGATTTGTGGTTTGAAAGTTAGTACCACTTAAAGCCAAAAGTGGGGACTCTGGGCAGCCTGGGCACTCTTGCGAGCCAATGACATGCAAGTAACAAAAAGGGGCAATAAGTGGGGCACAAAGAGTGGAGAAAGGTTGGGGCAGCCCATATCATGGGAGAGAATAGTGCAAGGGAAGACCCAACGAAGACCTAGGGACATGGACAAAAAACAATATTCTAAATCTATTCGAGCTGGGGCCCGCAGGATGGCACATGGCAACCCAAATGCATGGAGAGGGTGCCACATGGCCCTGCGGGTCCCGGCAACAAAGGCGGGTAGAACGTGGGCTGGGCCGGGCGGACGCTTTTCAGCGCAGCTCGGGGGCCTTCAGTCGCGTTTTTTTTAAAAAAAAATTTAAATAAATATTTTTTAATTTGTTTCTCTGCGTGTATCGGGCCTCGGCTCTGTGACTCCACCCCCCTTTTTTTTATTTTTTTTATTATTAATATTTTATAGTTTGTTTCTGTGCGTGGTATCGGGCCTCGGCTGCTGTGACTCCCCCCTTTATTTTTATTTATTTTAAATTTTCTTTAATAAAAAAAATCTTAATTTTTTTCCTGTTTCTGTTTTCTGTGGGTGGTATCAGCTGCTGTGAGTCCACCCCCCTTCTTCTTTTTTTCTTTTTTTTTTCCTTTCTTTAAAGTTTTTTTTAGCTTCAACATTATTTTAGCTTCAAAATTTAGCTTCAACTAGTTTTGTTATATTGATACGAAAAGTAATGATAATCATCAACACAAAAACCATTTTCTCAATGAAACTTTATCTACAAGTGATGTCACATTTATCTTACCACAAAAATAAAGTTGTCAATTCCACTCAGAGACCATGGACTTTTAAAATGATATTCTTAAATTTTGAATTATACTACTTAGCCCTATACATCCACTTATGCTACACTAAATACGGAATAGAGTGTGGACCATACTATTTCAAAATACATACACAAATTGAAAATTTGTTTTCCATCTTTGACTAGCACACACTTGCTTGACAATTAGAACTTGACGTGCACATGCTTTGATAAAAACTAGTGTCGGTGATCAACATCAATAATGAATCCACTCTATATTCAGTGTTAGTGTAGTGTTTACCTTCACAAAGTACTTTGTTTTTCAGAGGGTAAACAATAGCATTTGTTGCCCTTTTTTACTAACCAATTTCGCATGCCAATGTGGTTTCCTGAAGAGAATGAATAAATATTGTAATCATGTAGGTTCCAATCAAATACTAGAGTTCACATATTCTTTCAGAATATCTTTCATTATAAAGTTTTTTTAAAATACCGATATACAAATGTGACATCTTCCTAAATCATAAATACGTTTCATTTCGTGCATTCACGCAAGCAATTTTTGACATTATAGAAAAAAACTATATCACTTACTAGCACTGTCAATCTTTACAATGAACTAAATGTCCAACCAAAAGTTTTTGCAAATGCAAAACATGCAGACATTGAATAAATCTTGCAAACATGGATGGCACCATTTCTTCTCCATAGGTTAGAGGAGGTTTTTTTTTTCCATATTTTCTAATCTTCTAACAAGTTTGTATAAAGTTTCACAAATTGTGAATACAAAGTGCAAATATGGGGACGTGCCCGACAATTGCAAGGGACCCCATGGAACATATGTGATGTGAGTAATTAAAAAAAAAATGTTACAATATGTTTTCAGAAAGAAATATTTATTGTATTCTTGAATTTTTTTGTAAGAAAAAAAAACCACTCTAATTGGGAAGACCTAGAGTGGAGATGGGCTAGGGAGAGGAGAAAATATGAATATACACAATCTTATTTTTTGTGATGTAATTAATTTCTGCATCATTAAAGAAGATTAAAAATATTGAAGAATTTATAATTTTATCTGTAATAATTAAATTAATTATTTTAAAAAGATCATAGATATTTATATGAACATATATTTACACATTTTACAATTTTAGGTCTATTCGGGTGATAAAGAGAACATTTTCAAATTATTGAAAAGACTGAAATTCATAATCAGTAAAACAAATAAATAGTCAGATAACAAAATAAACTGCCTGTCTCGTTATTCCCACAGGGCTGCAGCTTTAAAATATATATATGTATATATATTATAAATTAAATTAAATTAAAAAAAAAAAAAAAAACCTGTCTCGTTATCCTCTCGGATAAGCAGCGAGGAAGATAAGGAAACAGAGAAAAAAAATTAAAAAATTATTATTAAAAAAAAATTATTAAAATTTTTTTTTAAAAAAAAAATAATTTTTAAAAATAATAATAAAGGAGAGGCGCCCAGCTGGCGGGTTACAAGCGGGTCCCGCCATATTTAGTTGCGGACTTTTTCTACATTATATTATTATGAATTTGAAGAATGTACTTCAATTGAAGACAAGTTTTGGAAGACCCGGACTTGTTGGGAGAGTGGGTGGATGACGTGGCCCTTTATTTCTTGTTGGGTCCCCAATTTCAAGTGCTGCCCTCCCCTATAATACTTGAATAATTGAATAAATTCATGAAAATTAGAGATTTTGATATTTTGAGGTTTTTTTCTCTCTAAAATTAGAAGATATATAAATGGCACATTTGAGCCGTTGGGATTTTTAAATTTAGAAAATCCTATGTTTCTATCACGATTTTAGCACTTTTGCACATATTCTCATGGTTTTATACCCCCTTTCACAAAACTATTTATTTTCAAATGCTATACCCCTCCATTGGACCCCAAATTTTGCACACGATTAGCTAACAACATATTGATCACTTTGGTAAAGCATTTGGACGCACTTTAGAGTAAAACTTAGAAGATATGCTAAGTCAAAGTGGGCTGAACTTATTGGGCAAGGGGCAAAAAAAACTTCTTCTTCCACTTCAAACGCTATAATCTTCATATCCGTACGGTGGATTGACACCAAATTTTTTTTGCATGTTTATATGGAAGTCTTAATTAGGATCTTACGGTTAGTTGTCAAAAATAGCACTCAAAAATGTGATTTGTATGGCGGTTTTTGGCAATGGCAGTTTTGGAGTGTTTTTTGGGAAAAAATGGCTTGGTCCTTTAGGGGTTAAAGTGGCTCAGATCCAACTACTGTACTCCAAATCTTGTTACCGCGTGGTACTGTTCAAAGCGCTCCAACTTGGTGCCTCAGGCTTCGACACTTCTTCGCTAGCCTGTTTGAAGGTACAGTAATATTCTAGTGAATGGCCCACCTCGGACCAGCGCTTAACCCCTAAGGTACCAAGACAGTTTTACACCAAAAACACTTCAAAATTGAAGTTTTTTTGGTACCTTGCCCGACAATGAGTGACAATGTGTGAAAATGTTTGACTTGGGTTGGTATGCTATTTTTCACTAAAGACAAGAACTTTTTTTGACAACATGAAGGGAAATAATATTACTTGCGAGTATTGAAAATCTCACTTTCAATAGAGTGTCCTATCAAAAGTTTTTGGAGGTGCCCGAGGTGCCCGCCCTCCCCATTTAAAATTCAAAACCCTATAACTTTTTCACCAAATGTCCAATTTAGGAAAAAATTGTTTTCCCACTAAGCTCTTGGTAATGTCTTTCTATAGTGAAAATTTCAAAGAAGAATGTTGGAAATTGACACCATAGGAACCTGACCGAACTTTCAAAAAGCCCATTTTTGACACTTGGTCCGTTAGGGGTTAAGAGACTTGGATAATCCTCTGCATATCTGGATACCGTTCTGCAAGATCTATTCCGGTCGTAGATGCATCGTTCTTAAGGTCGATGGTCTGAAGTCGTCCTCTACATCTATGAATTTCCTTACGCCCATACAACAAATAGATCACACACACACACTTAGAGACACATAATTGAACACGTTCTGCATTTACTCTCAGGATACACAAACGCTCCGGAAATGCTCCCTTTATTCATGTCTACGTACTAACACTACTACAATTGGGGCTATTTTTGACACTCTTTTCAATACTTTTGTTTAAAAAAAAAAGTGTCGAAAACAAGAAAGTTGGAGTGTCGAATATAGGGTGTGTTAAAATGTGTCGAAAATAATGTCAAAGAAGGTGTTGAAGATAGTGTCAAAGAACATGTCAAAGAAATTGTCGAAGAATGTGTCAAACAAAGTGTCAAAGAATGTGTCAAAGAATGTGTCAAAGAACATGTGAGAGAAATTGTCGAAGAAATTGTCGAAGAATGTGTCAAACAAAGTGTCGAAAAATATGACATAGAATGTCAAAAAAATTGCGTTTTTAACGCTCGTTATATTATATGTAGACATGCATATATGTAGCTTGTTTAGAAATGAGGGCTAAAGGAATTTTTCAATAAGTTGGTGGATACATGATAACAAGTGGTGAGAAGAGAGTATTTTTGACTAATACAAACTAGAAGTTCTCACTATCTCACCACTATCTACCAAATCTTCCACTACAATCAAATCTTGTTGGAGTTGCTTTGATTGCATAATTGTTTTTGTGTCTTAACAAGCTCCTCTTATTCCAAGTTTAAAGCATGAATCCTCTCGAGCATGTCCATCACGACCTCTGGTGGCCAGAAGCCTTTCGCTTGCACACCAAAATACATCCATTAAACATCTCATATTTCAAAAACAAGCACAGTTGCATGGCATCATTTTTTTCCAAATCTAACCCCCATCCTAAGTGCTAATGCGACAAACTTCTAGAAAAATATACCAAAGCATAGAATTTTCTTTCCTACAAAATGAAATTTTTGAATACACAAAAAGAGTTCCTATTGATGTTTTTCTCTTGGACACTTGGGGTTTAAAATCTTGGTCTTTGAAATTGCAGACTCAAAGCTTTTCTCAAATTGTGGTACATAAAAAAATAACAAGGTTTAGTTGTTGTTCGGCGGATGCACCAGAGAAGAGAAACGGTAGCTTAAAAGCAGTCTTATGTTGGCTATCAACAAGAGCTTTGTTGCCAAGGTGCACAATCAGTTAGCAACCTTAGTTTTTTGAGACAAGACACAATCAGAAGAAAAACAACAATTGGAGCACTTCAACATTGGAATGCAGGAGTTTCTCTACAACAACAACGAAATAGCGCAGTTGGCCTCCTTCGAAAACTCGTCGATGCGTCATATAATTGATGAGGCTCACCTCTGTGCGTCAAACCCACAGAAAACTTGATGTCACAGTTCTCCAGCATCCCCTCCGCAAAGTGGCTATCGCGCCTGCGCAAAGGGACTCGTGATCCCGGGTGCATCAACCTCATGCATAACATGTCCAACCTCATGTGTTTGGCCGCGCTCTACAAGTATGGTAGCGTGTACCTTGACAGAGACGTGATTGTGCTCAAGAGCTTCGCGTCGCTCGACACGTCTTCCGCACGCAGAGCCGCAACACGGAGGGGCAGTGGGCGCGTCTCAACAACGCCCCTTGTGCTCAAGCTCCGGTGTGAATTCGTCGCCACGTTCGATCACTAGGGCTGGAATGGCCCGTACCTCGTCAGCCACGTCGCCACCAAAGTGCTGCAGGTGCATAAGTAGCGCTCCGACTTGGAAGAGTTCCAACGCCATGTTCTCTTAAGGCAACTGTTGTAGGGGATTGCTATTTAGCGTGCCTAGAGCGGTGAGTGGTGAGCCTAGAGCCGAAAAAATTAAATTTGTTTTGGGAGTTTTTTGGGAAAATAAAAGGTTAAGAATATAATGTCTAAAATTAGTAAAAGAAGTGGCTTCTAATGCCGTAGAAAGAGGTTGCTAAAAACCTAGGGATAGACATAGAAGGATGTGAATCCATGTACGGAGGGAGTCATTGAAAATGGCGACGGATGAAAGGTACGACCAAAGACCAGTTCAAACTGAACTTACAAATGACTTGAAGAATTGAAATGAAAAATAACATTACAAAGATTTATTCTTGTAGTATACGATTTATGACATCTTAGACAATGCCCTTATAGTTCTCGGACTTCTTCTAGTAGTTTTCGGTTCTGAATATAAAGAATTACCAGGTACTGTTTTACATCTCAAATATTTGTTGGAATTGATTCGATTAGATATGGGTGAGGAAGCGCTGTACGAAAACAACTGCCAATTTTGGATCTAAACCGGCGGCTCTTGGAGTCACACCATTTTTTAATAACAAAAGCGAAATGTAATACATTGTTAAAATGCCATTAAAGATACCTACGCAATGTATTGTTTAAGAAACAAAACCTGAATGACTTGTTTGGTCTCATTCTAGCTGAAACTAGGAGCATGCATAAACACATGAACATCGAGATCTAACCCGCAGACAATGTTGAGGATAAACTAGAGGTGCTTACAGTACGTCCATTGTGCGCGTTTGCTAAGCGACTTGTTAGACATGTCCTTGAAGGATGGGCAATAACAACTTGGGAACTGACCAATTGAAACCAAATACGTGGAGACCTTGGAAATACTTCTCGACTCCAAGCTCACAATGCATCCTAGAGCTGGTCGCGGCACCATAAGGATCTTGCAATTTTGCCAACCACTGATAGTAGAGAGGCGCAGCTGTTATGATGTTTTGTAGGCGGTGCCTGCGGATTTCAACGGATATTCTTTCCATACCTCCTTGTGGGATGCTCTATTGGATTTATAGATGGAGGATATTCCTCCAAGTCCACAGGAGCGGAAATGTCACAGAACAACTTCCTTGGGGACAACTCTAAGCGCTCGGCGAGGCGGAATCCAATGTTTTCAAGAGCTAATATTTTCTTACTAGCTAGATTCCTGCCCATCTTGACGGGCCATACATCTAGGATTTCAGGTTTAGACAAAACCCACTTCCTTCGACTACCTTTCACGCAACGCTCAATGTTGTCATTGCAAAAGAAAAACTTCATCTTCTCAATCCTATTCTTCTTGTAGTTGTCCATCATACCTGTGTAAGTCGAGGCAGGAGTACTTTTCCCGTCTTGTACGATCTTAGCAACACATTTCTTCCTAATGATGGCATGTTGGGCAAAACACGCTTTTGCAGAGGTTTTAGGGAGTCTAGCAATGTGCCATTGTCCCTCATCGCAATCAGATTCTAGTACTGCCTTAGGGTGATATATTCGGAAGGAAGATGGTGGACTCTTGGAAGGTAGGACTCGTGTTGCATCAAGTTCTTCACTCGGATACACGACGTCACTATCGGTCAAAAGGTCTACAAGTTTTGGATTTGTCTGCCTAGTCTGGACATAAGGGCGTGAGATACTGATCTTGTCGGATCGATGAGAGTCGAATTCGCAACCAAGCGGTAGTTCAACCTTTCTTTTCACTGTAGCAAAGATTTCGTCATCTTCGAGATGAGGATTGCGGATGCAAAATTGGGCAGCCCCAGGCATGTTGCAAAACGCTTCGTGGAGCACTTTTGAATTACTAGAACGATGCGCGGTTCTCTGGGCCACACGAAGTCGAAGTTCTTCTTTTTCTGGCCCAGTTCCAGCCTTTTCACCCTTTAGGAACCTATAATAGGCCACAACTTGCATAAAGGCGCGAACCATATCATCGACAATTGCCACATACAAATCGTTGCTTCTCTTGCCTAATTGCTGCAACCACTTATTGTGGACGGTCTCTGCTAGATTGCATGAAGGCATCTCAGCCATTTCCGACTCTGATAAAGCCTAGAAAGCCAAGAATAGTTCTACTACTAAGAAAGTGCACCCCTTGCATCGACAAAGAGATGAGAAAATTGTAATACGAAGTGTAGGTAGCTTACATGATCCATGAAGCCCCCCAACTGATGGTAGCGGAAATGCCAAAAGGCGAGCCATAAGTCTAGTCGGACAAGTCCATCATCCATCGTTGCTCCGGATGATAACCACCATGATCGAATCGCCAGGTACTTTGTCTGAGCCTCCTCCATAGTTGTGGAATTCTTATATTGTTTACAAAGCTGTCTGTGTTGGTCCTGAAGGTCTGCTTTGATGTCAGCCTTGGTATGCTTCTCAAGTGATTGGGTCCAATGAAAGAAACAAGTCCTTTCTTGGTTGTCCATTCGGATAGAGGCGTCATCACTTCCATAAGTAATTGGAATAGCATTCCAATTTGCTTGTGTGCTGTCGTCCATGAAGCCTTTGAAATTCACAATTGGCATGTCATGCCTAGCCGCCACTGCATTCAAATTGTTCCAGAATACTTGTTGTGCAGTGGAATCCTCGGATTACATGTCACAAACCGCAATAGTCATTCCACGGCAAAACGTGGAATCATATACATGACATGCCATTGTTGTCCATCCCTTGACGTGCTTCACATGGTCGAACATCATCCAAGAGTCTTCCAAATCACCTCCATGCTGCATCCAGCGGACTAAATCAACGCCACTACCAGGTCCAATCTCTCCCATCTTGAAGATGAAGACCTTGTCGGCGTCTGCACCTTGACCTGGAAACCGGTTCTCTTGGACAAAAGCCCAATTGCTAGAGCCTCTAAGTTTAGTAATACTATCCATGACACCAAATCGGCGCAGGTAACGGAATGTCGTGACTTCATTGCGGAGACTAGAGGAGGACATCAGCTTGACCTTGTTTAAGACAGGGACAAGTTCTTCTAACCCAAAGGTCTTCTGAGAGACACGGTCATGATAGAGGAGCAATTCTCCAATGTACTCCTTACTTGCTTCAAAGATGATGGAGGAGTTTGTGGCAGAGAGAGTCCTTTCAACCTGTTCTCCTGTCAAGGCCCTAAATTTAGCAATTGTGTCTCTGCAAATACCTTTCTTCACTGGATGATAATGAGATCCCAAATGAACACATGCACGGGACATTGTCGGAACCTAGTTTTTATGGAATTAAGGTCTTGGCGTAATTAAAGGGCGAATGGGCGGTGATTTTTTGGAAATAGGAAACATCCCCATTATAAATAGACAATTTTACTAAAAAATATCATAAGCACTCGTAGCCTAAAACTAAAAACCCTAAAATCACTAAGGAAGAATCCGGGCATCTCTGGCCCGATTCCGGTCTCGGCAGGATGGAACCAGGATAGGGATCTAACGGTCAGAACCGTCCCCAGGTTTAACGGCCATAACCGGCCGCGGGTTCGGATTTAGGTAATGATTACCGAACTGGGAATAAATAGTTAATCTCAGGGTTCTTCCTCTCATCTTTCTTAGTGATCTCCAAGGTCGTTTAGCGGCATGTGAGCGATTGTGTGCGATTGAGGGTTGTGAGAGTGAGCATTGGTGAGTCGGTAGGGCCGCCTTTGCGGGTTAGGGTTTGAGTGCGGATTCCTCCGCAGATCCGTTAGGAAGAGTCCGGATTCGTATCCAGGGAGAGGGTAGCTGCAATGACATTGAAGAAGACGACCAGCAGCAGGGCGCCAACCAAATCGATCGTGAACCTCCAGAATGTGGTTCCGGTGGTTCCCAAATCCGTAAGTGACCGGAAGGCGTTGGATGCGGACTTGAAGAGGATGAGATGCTTCGGGTTTCGGGAGCAGCCATGGGGTTTCAAGGACGACGCAATGGTCCGGGAGCTGCTGGATGGGGTCTCCAACGAATTTGAAGGCACCATCCGCAGGAAGCCGGAGAAGTGGGCTTCAACAATGTGGAGCGAAGTCTACGGATTCTCGACCCGCGGAGAATGTATATGCTCATGCCGGGAATGCTTTGTCAACGGGAAGTTTGCGCAGAAGGCGGATCCAAAGGATGGCTTGATGGTGGCGGACTCCAAGGACCCAAGGGCGAGAAGGGTGTACGAGTTCCTGCTCCCGATCTTGTATCCGGATCGGCCATCGAAGACGACTACGACCGTCGCCAACACAATCTGGGGAGCTTACACGGGCGAGCGGAAGGTGGCGTGGAGAACCATCGTAGGCGAACTGGTAAGCAAGTTCTTGACCGGATTGGGGAAGGTGTGACTAACCCCAATCTTTCCATTCCTGTACCATGTATATGAGCAGGAGGATTTGTTGCGAGACAACGAGAAGACCGCCTACGAGACGGCCAAGGTGTTGGTGAGCCACGGCTGGGAAGACACGAAACCGGATGCAAAATCCGAGCATACACCGGATTCGGATTCGAACTCGGATGCGGATTCCGACGACGACGACAACGACCCGCAAGCGACAATCAGTCCGAGGAAGAAGAGGAAGCAGACGGAAAGGAGCAACACGACACCTCCCATCCGCCAGAAGAAGGTCAGCAAGGTGAAGGAAGAGGAGGATCCTTTCGACATGATTGCGGAAGGATACGAGAAGGCGAAGAAGACTTACGAGCGGATGGAGGTCATCTTGGCTGAAGCGTACCGGATTGCGGGAGACGTGGGAGCTGATGAGCTTTGCGGACACCTAGAGCGGAACCTGCAACCCCGGAACATACAAGAGCTAGAGGCTCGGCTCGTCTCCATGGAAAACCGGAATTCGAAGATGAGGACGACCTTGAGCCAGAAGGAGACGGAGCTGACCGCAACGATGGGTAAGGCCAACAATTTCGCACTCGCTCATACCCGGGTGACAGAGTTTGTGCAGCAGCCAGGAGACATGTTGTTGAAGGCGAAGCTGTTCGATGCTGGATTCGATGAGGCCCGGAAGTTGGACGGCCGGGTGGCGAAGAAGCTCGTCGGAGTTTTGGTGAAGTACTACTCTAAAATGGAGAAGGTGCTGGAAGAGTGCCGGAAGATTCACGTAGGGATCTTCCGGGATGTTGGGAAAGGTAAGCAGAAGGTGTCTCCTGATTCCGAATCAACGGAGGCACTTCCGGTAGTGCTAGCAGTTTTGGATCCGGAAGCCAGATTCCGAACTCCGGGTCCGGAACCCAAGAAGCGGAAGGACGTGCTCCCACCGCTGTCTCAGCTGAAGGCGAGGGTTAGGTAGGGGAAGACGAGTAAGGTGGAGATTGACACACTGGATTTGCGAGTCTCCAAGAGCTGGACCCTGTCCGTTCCCGAAAAGGCAACCCCTATGTGGTACACCCGACCGGCTTCGCGGACCATCACTCGGGAGGCGGAGGAGAGGACCCCTGCGAGCCAGCAGATCGAAGTGCAAAAGCCGGAGGACAAGATCAAAGAGGAGGAACTGGCTTCGCAACAAGTTAGGACATCAACGGTAAGACTCTCGGATTCTTCAGAGGGAGACGAAGGTCAAGACCAAGAAGACAAGTGTGGGAATCCGTTCCCACAAAGTTCCGGAAGTTAACTGAAAATCCGGCAAAAACAAAAAAAAATTAGTGTTAGAATGATAGATTGATAGGTTTGAACCATAGAATAGATAAATAAGAAATAAGACAACCTAGGGGTACCCAAGATCCTTAAAAACACTTAGGAATTACCATAAATCCAACGGATCCGGAACCAGAAAGAACACTCACATCCGGAACCTGCCGGAAGCATCCGGAACCGGAAGTAAACCGGAGCCGGAAGGCACCCGGATCCGGAACCGGTCACGAGCCGGTACCGCCATTATGACCGTAACGGCCGTCCGTACACCGCCGAGAGTATTAAAGCAAGAAGTTAGGACTGACTCCCCACACTTCTTGGCTTACTCTTTTCCCTTCGCTCTTGTGTCTTGCTTTCTTGATTTCCCTAGAACGGAAGTGTTCCCAGTAGAGAGAGTGTGTGGTGAGGTCAGTGTGTGCAGGTGGTACCGGAGAGACTGTGAGAAATTTCTGCAGAAATGGCGGAAGGAGAACCTTCCCGGGCTACTCGAGGTACGACGACGCAACCGGCGGTTCAGCGGGTAGTCCCGATTATACCGACAGCACCGGAGGACATCGCAGTTCGGGTCCGTATCCGGACGTCTCCGGACGAACCCGGACCTTCAAGCGTACACCCGGAGGCTTCCGGGAAGTAGACGGAGACCCCGACCCCGTCGAAGCCTACTACACCCATGACAGGCAGTCCTCCCGGCAACCCGAGCCCCGGTACTGGAAGGCACTGGACGGAGTTACTACCGGAGGTAAGTCAGGGCGAAACCCCTTCTCCCATCCGGCCTGCACCTACTCCTCCCTCATCAGGCCGCCGGAAGTCCACTCCACCACTCGCTAGGCGTTTGGCGATGGATCTTCCTAGTCCCGGAGCCGAATTCCAAGGCTTTACGAAAGCTCCGGAGACCATTGTAGTGGATTCCACCTCAGAGCCCCCTCCACCGGCAGCATCACAGCCTCCAACTTCCGGAGCCGGATCACAAGACCTTCCGGCAGCTTCTACTCCCCAGCGGAGGAGGGCCGGCAAGGCCAAGGCAGAGGCATCTACGAGGCGTACCAGTCCTAGATTCAAGAACGTTGGATCACCCCCTTAGGTAGGTTAGATTTAGGAGTAGTAACAGCTTGAGGATCGGAATTAGATAGCGATTAACGATGGGGCCCAGAGTTGCACCCGGCTGCTTAAAACCAGAAACTAAGTCTTCCGGAAACTTGGAACATTTCCGGAATTTTGCGTACTTTTTGGATGTTCGGAATCCGGACCCGGGAAAATAGGATCTGAGATTCACTTTTCTGGATTTTTCGGGATAAGATCCTTAACTTTAGGGATAAGATTCCCCGGATTTCTCGTAGATAGGATAAGCCTTAATTTAGGAAGAGTTCTAAGTACTTAGTAGATGGGTTTTGGAAAACTCATCACCTTGTTTCTTTTCCTTTACGTTGAATATATTTCAGAGCTTTCACTGGATTTGCTACCTAGTACTTGTGAAGAGAGTTATTTTACGTGTGAGGTTCAAGGTCCGTTAATAAGGACATTTAAAGTTAAAACATTTACAGTAAGGACATTTAAGTAAGGACATTTAAAAAAAGAACATTTGAAGTAAGGACATTTAAATACTTGAAGTTCTTGAATAAATTATTTACATTATGTTTACTATACTTAAATTAGAATTGTGATTGAGATATATAATTAGATATATCAATGAAACCTTAGCAAGTTGTATAAGGTATGAAGATGCATATACAACATTTACATTTACATTTGAATGCATCAACTTCTTCTTAGTATCATTCCAATTAATTTTGTGTCAATTGCTTAAATAAAAAAGCAATAACACAAGACACATTCTATGGTTAAAAAGAAATTAAAGTCTATAATGACATTTACAATATTTGATTCAATTATTACATGAACAATTGTTGCAATCCTTGTTAATTAAAAAGGCCATAGCCCATGGCCAAATATAAATGATTTTGTGTACATGATTGCCAAAAGTAAATAAAAAAATACACACCTTGACAATCTTTGAAATCAATAATAGTTAATGACGACACTTTTAATCAAAGAAAGACAATAGATGATATTGGTGAAAAGGAATCAACATTTTATATATAAGGGGTGGACAAAAGCTTAGAAAAGGTGGGCACAAGGAGGAATGAGGCTTATACATGGTCCACATCTTCATTATGCCACTAGCAATAATTCAACAAGACAAAGGAATTTTAAAAACACAAAATAGTAGAGGGCAAGTTCTATTTGTGTTGAGCATAGATGTGTATGCAAAGGAGATTGATAAGTGTGCAAGGAGGCATGTGACTATATAAGAGAGGCGGGTCACTAGTACAAAAGAACAGCGAGCGGGTAGACAAGGAGGTAGGGCGCATACTCCAAAAGGTTGGATGCAAACTTAAAAGAGTTGGACGCGTGCCTAAAAGGGCCGCGCGCATACCTACTAGGGCCGTGCGCGTACGCCTAAAAAGATTTTTTTTTTTTTTTTTTTTTTTCCGCGTATGCGCCCAGCCCTGGTACGTACGCGCGCGTGCCTATTGGGGCCACCCGCGTACCTACCAGGGCCGCGCGCGCACGCCTAAAAAAAATAAAAATATAAAATTTCTCACATACGCGTCTAGCCCTTGTATGGACGCGCACGTACCTATTGGGGCCGCGCGCGCACGCCAAAAAAATTTTTTTTTTTTTTTTTTTGGAGTACGCGCCTAGTCCTTGTACGTACGCGCCCGATCTAGAAGGTCAAGCGCATGTTTACAAGGGCTGAGCTCGTCCCTAGAACAAAGAAAATTGCACGTGCCCATTCTTTGAACGTACGCGCCCGATTTAAAAGGTTAGGCGCATGCTTACAAGGGTTCGGCCCATACTTCAAGGGGTTGGGCGCGTAACTAAAGAGGTTCCGCGAGTACCTAAGGAGGTAGGGCGCATACTCCAAAAGGTTGAGTGCAAACTTGAAAGGGTTGTGTGCGTGCCTAAAAGGGTCGGGCGCGTAACTAAAGAGGTTCCGCGAGTACCTAAGGAGGTAGGGCGCATACTCCAAAAGTTTGAGTGCAAACTTGAAAGGGTTGTGCGCGTGCCTAAAAGGGTCGGGCGTGTACTTGAAGGCGTCGGGCGCGTCCCTAAAAAGGCCGCGCGCATACATAAAGGGGTTGGGCGCATACTTAAAGGGGTCGGGCGCGTCCCTAAAGGGATCGAGCGTGTACCTAAACATGTCGAATTCGTTCCTAAAGGGGTCGAGCGTGCACCTCAAGGGATCAGGCGCGTACGTACAAGGGCTGGGCGCATACGTGTGAAAAAAATAATTAAAAAAAATAAAATTTGTAGGCTTAACGCGCCCAGGCTCCAGCCCTTATTTGTGCGCGCCTAGCCATTGTTCATATGCGGCAGCCCTTGGCTGTACGCGCCCGATCCTAAAGGTTGGCGCATGCTAACAAGGGCCAGACACGTCCAAAAAAAAAAAAAAAAAAAAATCTTTTCTGGCGTACGCGCGCGGCCCTGTTTAGTATGCGCGCAGCCCTTGTTCGTACGACCCGATCCAAAAGGTCGGGCGCATGCTTACAAGGGCCGGGCGCATACAAAAAAAATAAAAATAAAAAATAAAATAAAATTTGGCGTACGCGCGCGGCCTTGTTTGGGAGGCACGCAGCCCTTGTTCGTACGCACGTAGCCCTTGATGGTACGCGCCCAGCCCTTGTTTGTACGCGCCCAGCCCTTGTACTTACGCGCCCGATCCAAAAGGTCGGGCACATGCTTACAAGGGCCAGGCGCGTACCAAAAAAAAAATTTATTTTATTTTATTTTTTTCGCGTATGCGCGCGGCCTTGTTTTGTACGCGCGCAACCCTTGTTCGTACGCGCCCAGCCCTTGATGGTACGCGCCCAGCCCTTATTTGTATGCGCCCAGCCCTTGTACGTATGTGCCCGATCCTAAAAGATCGGGTGCATGCTTACAAGGGCCGGGCGCGTACATAAAAAAAAAAAAAAAAATTAATTTTTTTTTTGCGTATGCGTGAGGCCCTGCATGGTATGCGCGCGGCCCTCTTAGGTACGCGCCCAGCCCTTGTTCGTACGCGCGCGACCTTCTTGTTGACGTGTCAGCCACGTATTTGCCTTCGTGGCAGTGGGTAAATTGATTTACCCCTAGTCATGGTCAAACCAGCGTTGTCCCTTATCGGACGGACAACAACCTTTATCGGACGGACAGTGGGACGGACGGACACTACCGGACGGACAACGGGACGAACGGACACTACCGGACGGACGGACGGCCGAACAACCCTGCTAGCTACTTTGAATGCAACATTTTCTTCATAAAAAAATTGTGCCCATAATTCATCCAACTCTTTCTGTTTTTCAAGTTGGTAAGTCTCCGAGAAGCTCCGTTGTCATACAAATTTTGGCGTCAATGATGTTGTTTGGCTTAGAGGATTTGTGGATTGCGTGTTCTCCTCATTTCGAGTTTCCAAAAAACTACCTTGTTGGATCGATTGACTAGAACAAGATTCAGTGGAACATGTTGTTGGTGCGCTAGGAAAGCCAACAATCTCCGCCTCGGTCATCCTAGTAGGAATAATATTCCCGCATCTTTTAAAACAGGCCTTTACAGCTGTTGGGGCCTTGGTGCACGAAGTCTTTGTCCATTGTGGATACCCATAGTGTGACATGCACCTCCTACGTTTGTATGCAAACGTGTAATTGCACCAAACACAGGTCATTTGATCCTTCTTGTTAAATGTGAATCATGGGGCCCATCCCTTCGTTTGAGCCCTTTGTTGGGACGACATCACCATTAGATGGGTAAAATATTGTGCCAAAAACAATTCACCAAAAGTAATAGGAAATTGTGTGCTATTAGAAAATATAGAGGGTGAAAGTCCACTAAGGTGGTATATTTATAGTGTCACAAATGGTTTTGGAAAGAGTCACGAACCTTCTTTTGCTGCATAGTGCAAACGTGAGATTGATCTTAGAATTCTATTGATGGAATGTGATAATTGCCTTGATTTAAAGTCTAGGAACCTCAAAAATGTTGAATTCTGACTTACGGTTTGGCCAATATAGGTATATCTTTCATCAGTATATACCTGTCACAAGTATATGACATTTGCCAAATATACTTATTTTGAGAGTTCTAGGAAGTTCAATACTTCAAAAGTTTTGGGACACATTCACGCCATAATGTGTTCATATATTATAATTGAAAATTCTAGATCGGAAACTTATTTTCACTTTTATTGCTAAAAAACGAAATATTTCTCCAAGGCTCCTAAAATAGGACTCAATGTTGATTTTTTCTTTGATTTCTTATCCAATCAAATACATCATGCATAGATCCATCTTGAAACATAATTTTTTCTGAAGAAAAACCTTTTTTTCCATTAAATTGGGCAAAATCAAGTTTTTTTGGCCAAAAAAATATACTTTTGGGTATATTTTTTTTGCCCAAAAGTGAGTATTCCTAGCTGACTTCTACCCTGGACCCAAAGGTCACTCACAAACTTGTAGATTCATGCAAGGAGCCCAATAAGGAGTTCCAGGACACAAAGCCAAGTATGTGAGGGGGGTCAAGCACATTGCATATGGTTCTTATATAGTACTAGAGCAGGAGCATATGGGGCCGTGCACGTATTCTATGTGACCAGGCGCGCCTGCTGTGGGGCCGGGTGGGTACCTTGTGTGGCCAAGCGCGCACGCTTTGGGGTCGAGTGCGTTCTCTAAGGGTCAGACGCACAGTTTAGATTCTTCCAAACTACTTGAATCAAGGTTTGCACTAGTTCGTCGTTATATTGAAACATTGCAACACTTAATATTTTGATATATCAAAAATCTTATAAAATTCCACTAAATATATAAGGTTCAGGGTAAATTTTGTTCTGCAATTTTCTATGATGCCATTCAATATACAAGATTTTATTAAATAACAAAATTTCACTCAATATTTAGTGGCAGTTACAAAATTGCCAAAGGCTCTTGTTCCAAAACGTTTCAACATTGCTCTATGTACATTTCTAGCACTATTAAAGTTCTAAACTCCACCATAGCGAGTGAGAAATGCAAGAAGACGGTTCTTTTCCCGAACTACTTCCTTCAGTTCTTGAATTTCTTCATGGCATTCCAAAACTACATTTTCTTTTTCTTGAACTTCTTCTGCTAGACCCTCGATTATCTTCAAACTTTGCTCAAGTCAATTAAGAACTCGAAGATAATCGTCACGGTTTGCTGAGTCACCCTCGGCGGTTATTTTTTGTATCCACGCCCTCCTCACGTACCGCATCCCTCTTTGAGGCATCCCCTTCTTTACCATCTTGTTCTAAAATTGATGGCTCTTTGTTCAAGCCTGATTTGAAGGATAACTCTTTTTGCCTACCCACGGAAGGATCACATCCAATATCCGAGTTGTGAGTTGAAGTTTCAGAGCACTCAACTTTGTCATTGGAAGGTTCAACTTCCATGGTTCTCCTGAGACCTTCTCCCGAAAACTTCCGCACATACGGTATTGTCAATCCAATGACTGGCGCCATCTTGGAATTAATTTGGATTTCCATTGTCCTTCAATCAACCGGTATGCCAAGTACCACCTCCGCGTAAACCATCCGTAAAATAGAAAAAATTACCGCGTTGCGGCGCACTTTGGCCTCGTCATAGATATGTTGGTACGCTTGGATGCAACGCTCCTTGAAGATCTCAGTGGTGCAGTAGCCTAAGTTGGCCCTATTTGTACGCCGCATTAGTGAATATCGCGAGTATGGCCACATATCTATGACACAAATGACACCATCCAATATACTTTGCACATTGTGCAAATGTCCACGGTTTTGGAACAACCTTCCAACCTGAAAATGCCTTCATCTCTTCATCAATCAATACGTGAAGGGGCTTCTTCTGCTGTTTACGTGCGTGTTGTTTATCACGTTGTCGTTTTCCGAGTGAACTCCGAGTGGTAGATGGCTCTCGAGAATCCATGGTTTAAATTGGCGTGAAGAGGTAGAAGAAATACAAAGGTGTCAATAGACAACGTAAAAGACTTCCCAAAAGTGCCAAGCAAAGAGCCGCCAAGTGGCACTTGCAGGCCAAAGTGCCTAAGAAGTGGGGACCAAAATTAGGAAAGCGCATATTTATAGAAAACAAGTGACCTATGACAGACGCATACGACCTAGAGGCGTGCGTACACTAGGGTGTTGCGCGCGTACGCGACGGAGCTGGTCGGGCGTGTTCAAGCAGGGTCAGGCGCGTACATTTCTGTGTCAAGCACGAGCATAGTGGGGAGAATTTGACATAAATTAAATTCAAAATTCTATTTTCGACAAGTAGAAATGCCAATGTCAACAACAATCAAGTTTACATGACCGGCCATCTAAATATACGAACTAATTTGCAGTATCCATGAATTCTATAAAAGTAAACATTGCATAAAGTGGGTAGATTGGGTTTATATATGGAAATTTTCATATCTACTGCGATATATTATAACAAATTTCGCACTATTACAATTTAGTGAATTTGTTTGGTTGGCTCAGATGGTTTGACTTTTATCTTCTAGAAATCTATGAGCATATAGTGAAAAACTGATTTATGTACAAAAAATCATAAACAATCCAATATTTTTGAAATGTTCAAGGAAAGTAGTCAAACACTATAATGTTTTAAAAACATTTTCTAAAAATGTTATAAACACAATACTTATACTTTCTTACGGATTTTTTTTTCGAGAGTTAGTACCTTCAATTACCATGGAAATTGATTTGTATGACAAACTTATACTCATATTTAGATATAAGATGGATAATTTGTATAGTAGAATGCCATCACTTATCATTTGGAAGGCCGTAGCAATTATTTACATATAATATAATATTCAACCAAGAATAAAAATGTTGCATTAATATTGGGGAATCTAATACATCACAAATCATTTATTATGCAAGTAAGTAACATGATTTTTATTATTTAGTCTTCAAAGATAAATTATCTTCACAATGAAACGTACAAATCATACATGTTTGAGACAAAATTGAAGTTTTATTCTTCAACACATGATATGAATTCCACTACAAAAAATTCTCGATGATTCTACTGTAGTGGGTTTTCATATATTAGACAAAAGTGAATTTAATTTATTGATTGGGGTGCATGAAGTTGTACAATCATGGAAGATCAATATACAGTCATCAAATATTTAATTTGAACATATACAAGATTTTACACAACATTCACTTTATTACATGATGTTACAAATTCAAAAACATGGTGAACCATAAAAACTTGATTAACATCATAGATAAACAACATTGTTTTGAACTCAAGCCATTTACAAATGAAGTGCAAATTACAAAATTCTCAAGGTCTATGATTTCAAAATGTTACAAAATTTCCCATTTATCATTCATGGCACTACTTCCATTGCTATCAAATTCTAGAAACTTTAAAGTAAATACCAACTTTGCATATTCCTGAATTTTATCGTCCTGTTCTTGGAGTTGTGCACGTCATTTTCGAAGTTCTTCTTTGTTGTGGCTCGCTTCTTCTCCTAGATTCTTGTATTTTTGTAAACTTTGCTCATAGTTAGCAAGAAGTTCAAGATGAACCTCGCGGCCAATTGGAACATCATCCGAAGACTCTAGGTTTTCATTGATGTTCTGGTACGCAGCCGCGTCCATCTCAATTGCATCTTCTTCCTTGCCGGATTCTTCTCCAATTGTCGGTGTTTCTTGGAGGGCAGAATTGAGCCACTGGCATTTATTAAAGCCTTTAATCTGCTTGCGACAAGATGGGTCGCATCTAGTGTCCGAGTCGTCACTGGAAGTGTCAGACCACACGACTTCCTCGTTTGGAACTTCAACCTCTTTCGCTTCTTTTCCAAGAGCTTCGCCCAAAAACTTGCGCTCTATTGGTAGTGTTGCCGTGGATACTAGTGTCATCTTGGAGTTTGGCTATATTTCCATTGTATTCTAATCGACTACTACTCCAAGTATAACTTCTGTTTATACCGTACGTAAAAGGGATAGATTCACCTGGTTGCGATGAACCTTCGCCTTGTTGTAGATGTGCTGGTATTCTTGGATGCACCGCTCTTTGAATACTTCATTGGTGCAGTAATTTAAGTTATCCTTGTCGTACCGCCGAAGTTGCGAATACCGCAAATGCAGCCACATTTGTCCCAAATGACACCAGGCAATGTACTTTGCACACTCTATAAATGTCCACAGACTTGGTACATCTCCCGAGCCTCGAAATGCTTTCACCTCATCATCAAAGAATATGTGAAGGTGTTTCTTCTGCTTGTGCTTGCATACCCGACCCGCATCACACAGTCGTTTCTTCATTCTCTTCTTGGTATCCCTTATCTCAGAAGGGCCACTTGAATCCATACTTAGAACTGACGTGAAAGGGTGCCGGGAGTAAAAGGGTGTCAATAGACGGACCACTATAATTTGCATTTACTAGAATCAAAGTAGGCATTTCAAAATATAATGGTCCACAATCTATTTAGAGAACGGTGTAGATGATGTAGGATAAATAGCAAAGGTCCATTCGAGCGCTGAAGAAAAATGATAAATCTAGAAAAGGAGAAGGAAAAGCCAATAAGCTCAAAACAAAGTCAATAAGTTGATCAACATACAAATATATAGACTATTCCATCAATTGGCCAACTACCGATAATACGAGTTATCATTTTTTCAATTACATGTTGGATTTTAAAGGCTCCTAAAAACACCTACGTTAATTTTCCACCCTACCTATTTTGGTACCAAAGTAGCTTCTCTTCATGTTTTCTATATCTCTCCTTTTCAAACTTTTGAATATCTAATTGAATTTCTCTAACAGCGCCAGAATTACGTGAGAGAATTTCCATTATCTCTGGAAACAAAGGTCTCTTTGAACAATCCACATCCCAACATCTAGTCAACAATTCCTTGATCCAACTATCTACAAATTCTGGAATTCTTGGTCGTCCTCCACCAATGACTAGATCATAATCATTTATACGATGACCTTCAAAAGGTAGTTTTCCTGTCAAGACCTCATAGCATGTCATGCCGTAGCTGTACACGTCTGCTCCTTTTGAGAACACCTTGGAATCCTTGCTTGCACTCTTGTTCTTCAAAGCTTGCATTATCTCTGGTGCCATGAAGAATCCAGTTCCAACAACCCCAATGGAACACTCAAAATCTGCCACAAAATAGATGGATGAGAATCCAACTTTTTGATGAACTAGCACATTCGATGCTTTGAGGTCTCTATGGAGGACGTCTCGGTTGTGCAACCAATCCATCCCTAGAGCAATCCAAAACATGATTCTTTCAACTTCATCTTTTGAAAATGGTCCATGGTCATTTCTAATGTCCAACATTGCAAGATCAATCTGGCTCCGCAAATCTCCATGTTCTTTCTGCATTACAAACGCAAACCTTCCATCATGTAACAATGTCCCACAAAAAATATCACATTGATATCGTAATGCTCCAAGTAGACCACGCTCAAGTATATCCACCTCCATTGCCCAACATTGCAAGTATCCAAGGGGCCATTGTGCTTGTAATTGTCTCAAGCGGAAGCCCTTCTTAAACACCTTTACCGCCCACTCAGATCCCCTCTCCAAATCTTTCTCATTAATCTTCGGATTCCTCCATATAACCTTGGCATGAAAGAGCTCAGCTTGTCCCCCCTCCGCAAACTTCTCCCCCACCACCAACTCACCAACCCCTAACCTCCTCATGTCATAACCAAATGTCTGGAAAAAATCACCCCAAGTGGAATGCGACTGCAATTCCTCAAACACTTGCTTGTTCTCTTGCACCACTTCCTCATCGTCAAGGTCCGACTCCGACTCCCACTCCGTAAGCTGGCTCCAATGCACCTTGGAACGCTCAATTCGGTCCTCAACATCACTCCCCAGCTTCACACTCTCTGTAGCCTGCTCCAAACTCTCCTTGCCCTCACATCTAACCGGGCCATGATAGGAGCTACCTCCGCACTCACCTTCTAAAGCAGGAAGAGCCGTCTCATCGTGCCCGGACTCCATCGAGCCACCCCTTAGAACAAGAAAAATATCATTCAAGTGGCGGATGCATGAGCATGAGTTCCCCATCACTCCCCAAACAAATGCAACCCTTCTGCAATCCCAACCTCAGATCGATGCACGTCCCCACGACCTGCACACAGAAACGATTCTCAATCTACGGCCGCAAACGATGGCCAAACCACAAACACCACCGCATCCTAAGCTAAAGAGCGACCAGGGTTTCAGCAACCATAAGCAAGAGATCCGTAACGGAAGACGATGCACGACAGAGAAGAAGCACCGTACCTCACTCGCCACCAGATGCAGATGCAGCGTCCGCACCTCAAGAATAAGTTAACAGCAACGCCGGCGATGGAAGAGCACCAGTCCAGGGGAAGCGCGAACCGTGAGTCGGAGAAGGCGAGGTGAGGGTTTGGAGAGCTCATGCTGGATATTTATTTCTCCACGCGACGGCCCACCCTGGATGAAGACACTGTCGACGGAAGCCCCTCGAATCCTGTTAGGGCCGATGGGAAGGTTCCTGGTGTCCCTCCGACTTTGCGAAGGGAGCCATCTTTCTCTCCCTCTCTCAAGTCTGCAGAGCACAATCACGGGAGCACCTTGGTGGATGCGGAGAGAGGGTCAAGGGCTTTGACGTGGGCGACGTTGGCCGCACCTTCTGGGAAGCCATGCTCCTCATTGCATCGCTCTTTCCTGGAGCTCGTTGAAGTCCAGTTCTAGGCCGTCGGGTCCACGGTGAGAATGAAATCGCTGTTTGCCAACCTCATGAATGCTTACTCAGTTTGCCAGCTATCTGTTGGTAAGTTGTATGCAACATGTGTCTCAACGCGCACGATGAGCGTGCTTGGGGTTGATGTATTGTGTACAACTGTAATCTGAAAGTTTCAAACCTGGGTCGCTCACACTCATGCCTGATCCACTAACGCTGAAGTTAGAGTCTGGCATCAGCCGAACGATGGAGCGGGATGTGATTCCTTGTAAACTGCTGAGTCCCTCATGATTATTTGGATTGCTCTCTCCGCAAGTTACTATTAGACACCATCTAAAACAAAATATAGAAATGAACTGATGAATTCTTGATTTGTTTTTATATTCATGAAACAAATTTCTATCATCGAACCAAAAAAGCCACTAGCATTTTATTTCCAATCATAATATATCTACATTTTGAAGCAAAAGGGATTTCTTTCAACAACAATATCAATTAAAAACATCATTTTTGTTAAATCGTTTCATTCGATGCATTGGTGCATTACCATCCTATATTCAAGATGTCATATTTCACGTAGTCAGCTCTAGCAAGAAGCTGATGAACTCCTCCCTTCATTCCTTGAATTTTGAAATCCAAGCATTTATTTAATAAGCTTCATTTGTAAAATATTTTTTTTACACAATTTGATTGAATATTGTATTCAAAAATTAGGTTTCACACTCTAATGCTAGCAATTAATCAAATCTGTGAATAGGTTCTGGCATAAAAAAAAACACTTTGTATAATGACAAACCTTCTAATGTGGTATACATTTTTTCCACACAATTAGTAATTGTAAGCTACATAAGCTCCAAAGTGACTTGTGGAGCTATTATCTACTTTAACCCCTAAAATTCCTTGACAATTTCTCACCAAAACCGACTTCAAAATTGTAAATTCTAGTGCAATGAGTAAGGAAGGAAACAAAAAACTCTAATTCTAGTTTTAAGCGTAGGATCTCATTGAGCACTTAATACACAACATACTTTCAAAATTTCATCAACTTTGACCGCAAAGATTGAAAGATTACAGTGTTTGAAATAAGAGAAATGGTTCATTTTCATCCCTACATTGAGTGGATTAGTAGACTTTGACTTCACTTGGTATCAAAGTTTTGCACTACACAAGGTCTAAATTTTATATCATCATGTTGATCATGATATTAAGTTTATGTGCACCAATTTTTAGAGGTAGAGAAAGGGTGTAGCATATTCAAAAAAAATGTACAAGGAGTGGAGGTTCAAAAAGTGCCAATTCACATTTTACTTTTTTGAGAACAAAACATGTTTCAGAACAATAATCCAAACGGTCAATGAGACGGTTTACACCATGTCTTGTAATAGAAATAATAAAATGTAAAACATATGAAGATCTCTAAGTGGAAAAAGTTAATGTGGAAAAAAAACGTTTTTGGTTCCTTGCTCGCCTATGTGTAATAATCTTTGACTTGGGATAAAATACATTTTTTCACTAAAGAGAAGAAATGTTTTTGACGATTGGAAAGGAAATAGTATTTACTTGCTAGTATTGAAAATCTCAAATCTACTAGAGTGTCCTAGCAAAAGCTTTTGGAGTTGCCTAACGTGCCAACATTGGACTATTTTTTCCTTAAGATGGAATAATTTTTTACAAGACCATGTAAAAGGGTTGTGTTAAGACAGGACTTAGGTCTAGAGGTGGAACGAACGAAAAGACACTTTATTCACGGCGGTCTCGTTAGGAGGTGGGAGTTACTCTTCTTCAGACTTACTTAATCATAAAAGTGTGTGAACCTCGGCCATTCATCCTTCAAGTAACCGTGAATGTAGCCAAAAAATATGAAGTCCACATCCTGCAGAGAACACACACTTGTACGCACATGTTCACCCAACCAGGACAAGGCCGATAGCCATCATTCCTACCTAGGAAGTGAAACCTAAACCAGGTCAAAATCAAAGGTTGTATCTCCTGCAGAGAACACTCTAAAACCGAAGACCTTAACCCCGGAAGGCCTGTGACAATTTCACACCAAAAACACTCCAAAATTGTTCATTCTAGTGCAATGAGTAAGAAAGGAAATAAAACCTTGTATTTTTCCTTTTGACCGTAGGATCTCCATATGGACTAACTAAGTAACGGACTCAAAAAATTTCATGCTCTTTGACCTCACGGATAGAAAGATTATAGTGTTTGAAGTAAATAAAATGGTTCATTTTCTTCCCTGCATTAAGTGGATCAGTAGAGTTTGACTTCACTTGGTATCAAATTTTTGCACTACACAAGGTCTAAATCTTTTACCATTGTGTTAAGCATGATGTTAGTTCCGTATGCACCAAATTTCAGAGGTAGAGAAGGGGTGTAGCATATTCAAAACAAGTGTGCAAGGAGTGGAGGTTCAAAAATTGTCAATTCACGATCTATTATTGTGAGAATTTGATATGTTTTAGAATGATAATCTAAACGGTCAATAAGAAGGCTTACACCACATATTGTTGAAGAGAAAAAAAAAGTAAAAAATATGAAGGTCTCTAGGTTTTATGTAGAAAAGATGAAGTTTTTTTCTCCGCATGCCCGAAATGTGTAAAAATGTGTCAAAATGTTTCTCTACACTTTAGACAAGAATTTTTTTTGGACATATTCAAAGAAGGTAATATTCTCTACATGAATGGAAAATCTCAATGTCAATAGAGACTTCTAGCAAAATTTTAGAGCTGCTCAGAGTCCCCATTTCTAACTTCGAGTGGTACTAACTTTCAAATCATGAATCCAAAAAAAATAATAATAACATCTCAATGGAGCTCTTATCAGGGAAAATCTAGGCTAAGAGTTTCAAAAAAAAGGATTCTTTTTCGAATTTTAGAAACTTGCCCAAAATCCAAAACGTACGCCCCACGTACACTTTGGCTTTTAGGGATTAAAAAGGATTAGGTTGTAGGGGTTAGGGTTTAGGGTATGTACCTTGCAAAGAACACGCTACAAAATTAGGTCCTATTCTAAAGGCCACCCATTTCTACCTGCAGCATTAAAGAGAGAAGCAAAGGTTGCTACCAAAGTTTAGGGTTCAGATTTAGGGAATGTAAGGTAGAGGCACCCAATTCTGATCGGCTATCCAATTTCTGATCGGCTATCATTAGAGTATGCATGGCATGGTGCATGAACATGGCAAATACATGATATGGTGCATGAAGTGACCCAAAACCAATAGCTTTAAATCTCAAAACACTAGTTATTATCGGCATTGGGTCATGAAGTGTGCAATTGTGGATTGCTCCACCTCAATTGAGCTCTCATTGGTTGCATTGCCTTGAAAGTTGAACAAGGCTGATCGGCATTGGGTACTTCCATGAGTTGGTTATCCATGGCATGTCTTCTCTTTTTCATATCCATCTGCTACGGTGTCTACAGTGCATGCATAGAGTCCTTCTTGTCTATAGTGCAAGTGTTGCATAGGACCGCCGTATTCATATCCATCGAGCGATTTCTGGAAGGTTTGGGCAGCCTTCCTTCCGACATGCCCGCCCAAGAGCAACCACCGTCGAAGTCCCCATGCATCTGAAGTCTTCACTCCGCAAAGACCTCCTCACTTGCGATCATACCCGACATGTCAAAGTTTAGGGCTCCATGCATTGTCGTCTTCCATGTGCCGACCCTTGCGCCTATCGGCACACCAAATTTAAGACCCCGCCTCATTGCCCTAAAGCTTTTTCTATCTAATAGGGTACAAGACAGTACGGTCCTCCCTCCATCCCATCAGCACGGCCTCTCAAACCCTTGTCTCATCAGACCCGTGCAAGCCCGTTCTTTCCTCTACGAGGCCTGCCTCCATCCCGGCCCTCCTAATACTCGGCTTCCTCTTCTTCCCGCTCATTCCTCTCCCTTCTCCGCTGCAGCTCTCTCCACTACTCAACCCTCTCCTCATCGTACCTCTCTTTGCTTTGGCCGGCACGTTCAAGTGTACAAATGTACCACTATTTGTTGGAGAAACAAACCATATCATTTGACCTCTCACTACACTGTAAATCATGACCTGTACAGTTACACTGTAGCAACACTACTGCTACTTGTCAATTAGGTTTAGGACGGTCAAGCCGTCATCTCTCTGTATATATTGTGGCACATTGCCTCTGCAATACAAGCAACTTACATCATAGTGTTTCAACATGGTATCAAAGCTAGGTAGTAGAAGTAACAAGTGAGCAATGTTCCTTGGAGTAGATCTAGATGTATGAGACTTAGATCAGACAAGTGCATCTTACTTCTTGTGGAGATCTAGAGTGCAGGAGAAGAGATCCAGAAGGTAAAACATAGTAGAGAAAAGTGAGTGATGCTCCTTATGTGAAACTTAGAATATAGTAACTCAGATTCAGATCTAGATCTAGAAGTTGAGAAAGATGGCTGAAAGTAGTAGCAGCAGAAGCATCAACTGTGAAGTTAGTGAATCCAACAAACTTTTAGGACCACAAAATTACAATGTATGGCAGATTAAGATGACAGCGATTCTAAAGAGAGAGGGCATTTGGCCACTTGTGGAGACAAAACATAACTTAGCCTCATACCCAGTTACTATTGGAGGTGTAGCATATGGAGAGACAAAGTTACTAGAAGCTAAACAACGTTGTCGTGTAGAGAGGGGAACGCTTTGAGAATTCACGGGGAATCTGGCTGCAACCGGAATAGATGGCAGGAGAGTCCAGTCGTGTCTTCAATTCTTCAAATCTTCATATCTTCATCTCTTCGACTCTTCAAACAGCTCCCCGTTGGCCTAACCTGTGGTGGCTCTAAACGGGTTTAGGGTAAAGGTAAGGTGATAAGAACCCACGGCCTCGGACGGGTAAAACGGGACGGCCAGACCACAAGCTGAAACCGTCCGAAAGATTGGCTCCTAAAATTCAAACCCACGGTGACCAGCAATCGCGCCTCACCGGTGGGAACAACATAAATACGACCGTGTGGGTGATCAACCCCACTTCGCCGCAACAAAATTTACGAAGCAGAATTGAAAAGAACTAGCCTCCAAATCCGGCTGGGAATAACAAAAAAAAGACAACGAGCCTCCAAATCCGGCTAGGAATAACAAGCCACAAGCCACAACACACGAGTCTTCATGTCTTCTTATCTTCTAGTCTTCAAGTCTTCAAGTCTTCAAGTGTTCAAAAACACTAAGAAACTCAAAAGAAGTGTTCAAAAACACAATGGAAAAATTTCCATCAAGGCTGTAACCTTCAAACAAGTGCCACAGATGACTCAAAACTCCAACTACTAAGTTTAATAATTTTCTGTAAAGCTAACACAAATAACTAACACTCCTCCAAATTTCAAATCATTCTAAACTACTGTCCGAAAGTTATGTGAGTTCAAAGTTCCGCCCTTCTAGAAATTCAATCGCTCATAACTTCTTTTTCAAAACTCCAAATCTTAATTGTAATAGCTTTTTGGAGAGCTATAACAATGGTGCACACAACTTCCAAATCTCAAACCATTCTAAACTACTGTCCAAAAGTTATGGCTTGTTGAAACCTCTGCCCTCTCAATGGATGGCCTCGGGTCTTCACAATTTCAAACCTTCATAACTTTTGCAATTCAACTCTAATCAACTTGAATGATAAGTTTATGAAAAGCTAAACAAAAGTTCTATAACTCCTGAAATTTTCAAAGAAAGACGCAAAAACTACAAACTTTGGTGGCCGCCCGAATCTCTACTCCTCTTCGTTGGGTGGCAGCAGACCCTCCTCCACTCACACGCTTGTAACTTTTTGCCCACAACTCCAAATCAAGCGAAAATAATCTCTCTGAAAACGCATCTCAAAGAAGAAGAAACCCTCAAAATTTCATTCAAAAAAATTGCTTACAACCAGAGTTCTCGCCCATCAAACTCTCGGCTCTCTACACACCCACACACACTTTCTCTCCAAAGCACACTAACTTCTTTTTCCCCCAAAACCCGACTAGGAGGGAGAGAGAAGATGCCTACCTACCCTCTAGACCCCTAAGGTGGATAAGATCAGCCCATGTGCATATCACATGGGCCTCAAAACACCCATTGGCTCTAGGAAAACTCAAAAGATAAGTATCTACTTATCTTTAAAGGTCAACAAACCTTTAGAGTTCTAACTAGGAGGTAAACTACCCTCTATCTACCATCTTTTAACTTCTAACATTCAAATGAAACACAAAACACAAAAATTTAGTACAAATCTTCAATCAAAAACAAGTAGAGGTAAAAACTAAAGTCAAAGAACAGTGTTACTCCATCTGCAAGAACTTGAGGATGCGCTTGATAGTACTTGCAATGTAATCTGCACGTTGAGTCTTTGTCAAAGGATTCACTGGCCCTTCTAACCAACGATGGTGGCCAGTGCTTAGCTCGATTGGCCTAGGTATACAGAAATAATGGTCTTCGTTCAGGCCCTCGAAACTGCCTTCAAATGTCACTTCACGGGTGCCCGGTTCAACACATCCAGTTTGAAGTAAGATTACTAAAACACGCGCGTCCTTTTGGAGATTACCATGCCAACGCTGCTCAACACGAGGCTGCTTTAGCGGACGAGAAGATCCAGCTTCATCTTGCGGGTGAAATGGCAATGGTGAAGAAACCGCCGGCTGGGATGGTTGAATTGGCAACTGAGACAAGGAAAGCTGTAAATCTACCTCCGGTTCAGACTCTTGATGTTGTGACTCCATAAAACCCTCCAGTTCGACATATTAGTTCGAACTTCAAATCCAAACACAAACTCTAAGAACGTAAAGGAATACTTCGAATTGGTGAATATTGTTTACGGCTTTCGCCTTTTAAACAATTCCATGAGCAATAAGCGTCACCTTGAAGCTACTGGAAGCGTCACCAATAAGTTTCGTCCTTCTAATCAAAGATCTTTCCAAAAAGGTAAACAAGTAAATATTTTATACACTGAAAATATTTACATCAGGACAACGTGCACAAACTGGACTTACAATGTCTGTAGGGGACAACTTGCTTGGAGCAGTCAATCAACACGAAGACCCTGCAGAGACATGGAACATGCTCAAGTCAATGTTTTCAGCTGGAGATCAGCAGCAGATCCAGATGCTCACAAACAGGCTGTATGGAATGTCCATGCGAGAAGGTGAAGATATCAACGCTTACCTCACTGAAGCCATGGATCTACGAAAGCAACTGCGGGGTTATGGAGAAGAAATACCTGACAAGACACTGATCAACCTTGTTCTCAACGGTCTCCCTCAGAGCTACGAAATGATCATACAAGGTATAACCTATCTCATCAATCCTACTTTTCATGTTGGAATGGAAAAACTCCTCATAGAAACACACAGAAAGAGCCTACGGGATCAGAAACGCGGCCAAGACGAAGCTCTATCAATACAGTTTTAGAGACATGGAGGAGGACGCGGCGGTAACCAACAAGGAGGAGGTTGGGGTCGCACCATGCATGGAAGTGGGTGGACTCCCAGTAACGGTTACTTCTCTGGCAGAGGTTACGGTCAAGGAGGATTTTTTAATGGTCATGGGTACCGCCCCATGACTGCGCACATGGCAAGTGGCCCGAGGCCGCACCCTATGTACAGCGGCGGCCCGATGGGAGGTGGCGGCCCGGTCGGAGGCGGCGGCTCGCATAGTGGCTCCGTGCCGCCCAATGGCGGCCAAGTCCAGTCAGGCGGACTGCATCAGCCCGACGGCCAGCTTCAGCCTGGCAGCCAGGGCTATCGCAGCCTTGGTCCAGGTCCAGGGCTAGGGCTAGCTAGGCCAGGGTTTATGACCTGGCCCAGACCTCCTCAACCCACAAACTTTTATACAGCTCGGGCTTATGGTTCCCAGCAGGGAATGCCAAGAGCGAGGCAAATCATATGCTACACTTGTGGAACACCAAGACATATTTCAAGATTTTGCCCTCATGGAAATTATTCCACGGTTAACGATGTTGAGGATTTCTATAACCCCTATGTTGAGGATGGGACTTATGTAGACAATGGTTGGTCCGCCGAGGCTAATTTAGCAGAGTATCAAGACTCTACATGGTTTATGGATTCTGGTGCAAGCCACCATGTTACAGGGAACTATGAAAACTTACAACATGTTGATGCAAGCTCACATGGGAAAAATATAACAGCTGCTGACGGTAATGCCCACCGCATAGTAGCTGTGGGATCATACAGTCTTCAAACTGGAACTCACCCTGATGGAATAAATTTGGATCATGTTTTGTATGTGCTGGCGTTAAAAAGAAACTTATTATCTGTGGGCTCATTAACTGATCAAGGTCATACTATAGTTTTTTCTGGCAATCAATGTCTTATTCTTGATCAAAACAAATCTATTGTTGCCATTGGACATTGGAATTGGACCAACGGACTCTATCAATTCACCAACAAAAAGAATGAAGCTATGGTGAATTCGGTAGTCTCTGAATCAACTATGCATTTATGGCACAAGCAATTTGGACATCTCAACTATGCTAGTCTTCAACATTGTGCAAATGCACAACGAGTTCAAGGATTGCCTACATTTCCAACTCTTAGAAGTGTTTGTGGAGATTGTATGGCATGTAGACAATGTCGTGAGCGTTTTTCAAAAATCTCCCTCGACAGAACTACTCAGGTACTCCAACTCATTCATTCTGATGTAGTTGGACCAATTCGGACACCTTCTCTTAGTGGGTCTCAATACTTTGTAGCCTTCACTGATGATTATTCTCGGAAAAGTTTCGTATACTTCATGCGACACAAGAGTGAAACCCTTCAGAAATTTATTGAATTTAAAGCAAGAGTTGAAAATGAGACGGGCAGAAGAATAGTGATACTACGATCTAATCGAGGGGGGCAATATTTATCTCATGAATTTGACTCCTATCTTCTCAATCAAGGAATTCAACGGCAACTCACAATTGCATTAACACCACAACAAAATGGTGTGAGTGAACGACGGAATAGAACTATTGTCGAGAAAGCGAGATCCATGGCCGCTGCATGTCATCTTCCTGGATTTCTATGGACAAAGGCAATTAATACAGCGAGTTATCTTGTCAACACAAGTCCTACACGCGCAAATCAAGGTATGACACCCGACCAAAAGTTTTACAATATCAAACCCTGTGTTTCACACCTAAAGATCTTTGGATCTTTGGCATATGTTCATATCCCTAACATTAAACGAACCAAACTTGATAGTAAAACTATCAAGTGTATCATTCTAGGATATGACACCGAGAGCAAAGGGTATAGGTTGTATGATCCGCAATCAAAGAAAATCCACAGGAGTTGAGATGTAGTCTTTGACGAAACACAAGTAGGCTATGAAATTGTCAAAACCAATGTTTCCATTCAAGACAATCCATTCACTGACAATTTATTTCCTACACCAACGCCAATCTCTCCCCCTACCACTCCATCTGCACCCAATTTACCAGATCTACCCATAGTACCTGAACCCACTACACCTCAAGCTCCACTAGCAAATCCCATAGCCGAACCACCAGTTCCTCCTTCACGAAGATATCCACTTCGTGAACGTAGACCAAGCACGAGGTTTAGAGACACCTATCTCTTCTCTGTAGAAACCGGCACTTTCATAGAACCACAAAATTTTACAGAGGCTATCAAACATCTAGGTTGGAAAAATGCTATCCAACAAGAAATAGATTTTATTCAAGAAATTCACACCTGGAAAATGGTTGATCTTCCAGAAGGCAAGAAACCTATCTCCGCCAAGTGGATTTTCAAAGCTATATAGGGCCTTAATGGTACAACAAACAAACTCAAGGCTCGTCTAGTTGCTCGTGGGTTCGAGCAACAAGAAGGCATTGACTTCTTCAAAACCTTTGCCCCAATTGTTTGATGGTCCACTGTTTGCAGTATAGTTGCCTTAGCCGCACAGAAGAAATGGGACATTCAACACTTAGATGTTAAAACGGCCTTTCTAAATGGAAAAATCGATGAGGATGTTTATATGACTCTACCTCCTGGTTTTGAATCTGATCTTCAACATTCTCGTCAAGTTTGCAAGCTTCAACGAGCACTGTATGGCCTTCGGCAAGCTCCTCGTGCATGGTATGGCGAAATTGACAAATATCTTCAAAACCAAGGTCTCACTAAAAGTAAAGAGGAGCCCAATCTCTATTTTTCCATTCGCAATGGTAAATATACGATTATTCTCCTTTATGTGGATGACATTCTCATTACAGGCGATGATATCTCACATATCAAACGCCTTCGTGTCCAACTAGAGTCCAGATTCAAAATGACAAATCTGGGTCTTGCTCAACGTTACCTTGGAGACGAATTCTATTATAGCATTGACGGTATCTACCTTCATCAATGCACGTATATTAAGCGCCTCCTTGAACGCTTTGGCATGCAAGATTGTAACCCATTGTCTACTCCTATGAATTCCAAACGTAAACTTTGCAAAGACACGAACACAAACCCTGTTGACAAACTTACATATCAAAGTCTTGTTGGGGGACTTCTTTACGCAACCATAACACGATGGGACATTCAGAATGCCGTCGGATGTGTCTCCCGATATATGAGCAATCCACAGCAAGTTCATCTTACAGCTGCTATAAACATTCTTCGTTACCTCAAAGGGACTCTTGACTATGGTATGTTTTATCCCTCACAAGGTGATGCACATCTTTCTGTTTTTACGGATGCCGATTGGGCGGGGGAAAGTGATACTAGACGCTCAACTTCTGGAATTTTATATAAAATCAGCTCCTCTCCCGTGGCATGGTCCAGTAAATTACAACCCACGTTGGCACTATCTTCTACTGAAGCCGAGTATCACGTGTTATCTGAGGCAGCTCGAAATATCACCTATTTTCGACGATTTTTAATCAAACACTATAAGAAACCCGTGTTTTTTGTGATGTCACCTAAAATCGTAAAACATATACATTTTGAAAAGTGACATCTAGAAAAACATCAGAATTAACAAGACGTTGTAAAAAACATGGAGATGTTAGTTGGGACACGTGGGCATGTTAGCTCCCAAACATGGGGATGTTAGCAAGGACACGCGTATATGTTGGCAAAGACGTTAACGTAAACATTGTCATGTTGACTGCAATTTTTGCCATGTTTTTGCATGTTTCGGTTGATCCAAATTTTAGGTGATGCTTTCATGGACATCATCCCTGTTTTTTTGACATTTTCTGCGTTTTTTGGAACATCACAAAAAACACGGGTTTCTTATAGTGAAACTTCAAATTGGAACCAAGGAGCCTACCCCTATCTTTTGTGACAATTTGAGTAGTATCAAGCTTGTTCGGAACCCGGTGATGCATCAATGCACTAAACACATTGAACTTGAACATCACTACATTCGCGAAAAATATGAGGATGGCACTATTGTTATTTCATATGTTCCCACCAAATTACAACAAGCCGACGTTTTGACCAAATCATTAGAACCAGGTCCTTTTATTGATGATAGAAATCTTGTAGGTCTTCGACAAGTTCCATCAAGCATCTCTAAAAATTAGTCTTTGGCCTAAGGGAACCTATTTCATTTTGCTCCCATACTCCTACAAAAAAAAAATTCTCTCATGATCTGGTTTGAGCGGGGGTGTTGGAGAAACAAACCATATCGTTTGACCTCTCACTACACTGTAAATCATGACCTGTACAGTTACACTGTAGCAACACTGCTGCTACTTGTCAATTAGGTTTAGGACGGTCAAGCCGTCATCTCTCTGTATATATTGTGGCACATTGCCTCTGCAATACAAGCAACTTACATCATAGTGTTTCAACACTATTCTCATTCTCACGTAAGCACAAGTAATCATCAGTAGTTCACACGAACGGCAATTTTGGTATATGTCTTTGGCATCACTTTGCGCCCCATGCAATAGACTTTCTTCCATCAAAAGGACTTCTACAAACTCAATATGGGGCAACCCTCACATCACAGCAGGTGAAGGAGCAGGTGTTAGATAGAAGCAAAAGACTAATTTCTGCAACTAAACAAAGCCGCAATCCGGCTCATCTAAACTATTCTAGAGCATCACCCGCCTACACGAACAGAAGGCCATCAAATTGTCAACAATCCATCACCAAGGCTTTTATCTATCACAATCTAGTGTGGTAGTCAATGAAGTTTAGAAATAACTATTAAGCTTCTTCTATCGACTTTACTTAGTTAGCTTTCATTGACATTTAGTGAGATTCTAGGGAAGTTTAGTGAAGTTCTATTGACGTATAGTGAAGCTCTATTGACGTGGAGCACAACTTTGTTGACAATAACATAGTCAGATGTGTTTCATCCACTCGATGAAACCCCAATGTGTATATAGTCTGATGTAACGATGTAGTTTGAAGTTGTTTTAGTTTGCTTTCTACATGTAGCGCATAGAGCACATATTTGCCATAGCTACTGTTAAGCGGTAGTTCATGAGTGTTCATTGAAATAAAAATATCACATTACAATAATAACCATAATTGAGCTTGATCATCACAGACCGAAGGTGAAGAAAACCGCATAATTCACCAAGTCGACATCAATTATCAAGGGGGAGAATACCACACAATGCATGAAGGTGACATGAACCACATCATGCATCAAGGTGACAAATTATCAAGGTAGTGAAGTATACCACAATACGCATCAAGGTGACAAAATCCACAAAGAAAACACAAGAAATCATAGGCCTCTAAATGATTAATTATTCTCGCAAACAATGTTGTGAAACAGTACCTGCTCAATGTTAACAACATGCTCATGTACCAAAGTTGTCATTCGTGTGAACTACCAATGATTACTTGTGCTTGGGTCAGAATGAGAATAGAGGTACATTTGTATACTTGAACCTGCTCATCAAAGCAAAGAGAGAGGTGCGCAGAGGAGAGGGTTAAGCAATGGAGAGAGTTGCAGCGGAGGAAGGGAGAGATATTGAGCTAGAAGAGGAGGAAGTCGAGTATTGGAAGGGCCGGGTTGGGGGCGGGCCTAGCATGGGAGAGAACAGACTTGCACAAGTATGATGAGACGGGGATTTGAGAAGCCAGGCTCATGGGATGGAAGGACCGTGTTGCTATGTTCTCTACCGGGCAGAACAAACTTTAAGGCATCAAGACGGGGTCTCCAATTTGGTAGGCCATTAGACGCGAGGTGCGCCGACGTCCCTTCCTTCCCCTCCGCCGCCTTGCTCTAAGCACTCTCACTTCTCTAAGTGGCCAAACAACGTCAAGCTTGTTGCCCCGCACAAAAACGTTTAGAAGCTCGCCGCACCCTTAAGAAAAGTATTGTGTATCACAGGAGTAGTCAAGCGTCACGCACACCACAATCCGTGAATCAACGAGTATGAAATAAAATGGAAAGCATTGAGACTTTTTAGATGTCCTAAACCGCCACTTACAAGCAACTCTCAATCACTACTCTCCACTCTCACTCACAAAACTTGACTTGACAATTAAGGCATTGAGCGAAGGACGTGTGCGGCACACAACCCTAACGTGATGGAAAACATCCACGGATGAATAAGGTGTGCCGTCGTACGTCCATAAATCCATAGATTAGTAACAAACAAATCTACACTAAAATAGTATGATGCGAAGAGGCCCTCGACGCCACGTCCCGTAACAGCTGTCGTGTAAAGAAAGATCAACAACCACAACAGATCGAGAGTCCTAACCAACATCAAATTAAAAAAAAACATACACTAAAAAAAGTATACGTAATACACCCTCGAATGCCCTCTAGCAGATAAAGAGAGCCTCTATCTAGCTAGGACCTGAAAGCATTAACAAGACTAAACTCCACGGTGATGTCGGTACAACAACTATACGCATCCAATTGAAGTTGTTGCGTGTCGCCAAATCAATTAGCATATGAAGAAGTAACAAAGAGAGGGTAGGCCGGCTATGATGTGAGACCGATCTTTAATCGCCGTAGGCAACTTTGTTGCCGATCCCTTGGTCAATTTTGACGTTGTCTATCCCTCAATCAAAACCAAGAACTTCAACTGGATGGCAACGCACCACACAGTGACAAGTCCATAAGGAGTTCAAGTCGTTTTATTGTATGAAATGTTTCTTGAAGACTCCAACAACAAGGGCAAGTCCAATCCCCGGACGGTAGAGTAGAAAGAGGCGGCGTCAAGCAAGCCATATGCCAACGACGCTGACAATGGTCACCAAGCAACATGGTAGTTGTGCCCTTCTTCTCACCACACACAAAACACGAAAGACTGTCTAGCACAACAACCAACTCCGGATGACCAGAGCCATCAATGGATAAATGGCATAGAGCACAATTCTTAGAGTGCTCCTGATACTCCGAGCCATCCTTGCCTTCGAATAAAAAGATGCCATTGGGCAACATGTCCTTCACGGAAAGAATGATGCGTCCTGCTTTGACGTCCTGCTTTTACGTCCAACGTCGTAGGCGCTTTGTCTAATGTAGTAGAAGTTGTCATTCCTTTGTTACAACCATCCTTGTTCAAGTTTTAGCTTTAATTATTTAAAGGTATAAGAGTTTTTTTGTAAAGTCACCCAAAGTTTCAATAAGGGACTCAATCTTTATTTAATAATAATATTCTTTGTTAACCCCTAAATTTCCAAGAGTCCCTTAGGGGGATTCTAGAAGGTTTGGGCAAGTACCTCCTGCGTCAATTTATAACATTATTTTTTGAAAATTTTAAGTACATAGAAATTACTAAAAGCTTCGTGTGAGTTCAATTTTTTCCTAAATCTAACATTTTATGAAAAAGTTTCAGGGTTTTGATGTTCAAATGGGGAGATTGGGCACGTTGGGCAACTTCAAAAACTTTTACTATGACACTCTATAGAATGTGAGATTTTCTTATACCGGCTAATAATATTATTTCCTTTCATATTTTCAAAAAAATCTCTTGTCTTGAGTGAAAAAAAGCATATAAATCCAAGTCAAACATTTTCACACATTATCGCACATTGTTGGGCAAGGTACCAAAAAAACTTCTTCTTTTTCACATAAAACTTCAAGATCATCATGTTTCTTACTCTTTATTTTTCCGCACAATTATGTGGTGTAAACCTTCTTATTGACCATTTGAATTATCATTTTAAAACACACTAAGTTTGCAAATAAATATAACACAAAATGACATTTTTTGAACCTCCACTACTTGCACAGTTTTTTTGAATATGCTACTCTCTTTTTCTACCTCTAAAAATTGGAGTACAAGGAACTAATATCATGCTTAACATGATGGAAATGGATTTAGACCTTGTGTAGTGCGAAAATTTGGCACCAAGTGAAGTCAAAGTCTGCTGATCTACTAAACGCAAGGAAGAAAATGGACCCTTTTCTCTACTTCAAACACTATGATATTACGATCCGTGCGGTCAAACTTTATGAAATTTCTTGTGTAAGTTACGCAATAAGCCTTAATTGACATCCTACGGTTGAAACTAGAAGTAAAAGTATTTTGTTTTGTCCTTACTCATTGCACTTAAACGAGTAGTTTTGAAGTGTTTTTGGTGTGAAATTGTCAAAGAAATTTAGGGGTTAACTATTAATAGTTGTAGATGTGAATTTTTTTGGTGGATTCTTTCGATTAGAGTCCTTGGTATCAACTATAGAAGATTTTGGTGGTGTTTGACCTCAAGTTTGAATTAGGTGTAGTGGCCTTTAAAGATAAAGAAGGAGAGATCATGTTGTACCACAAATCTTTGCCACATGTTTTTGTCTTGGAATTAATATTAGAGATTTAAAGATATTTAAAGAAGAGATGGCTGAGTAGCTCCGCAAAACCAGGTGAGGAGAGGCTGGGTGGTAGTCACTTCCGCTTCATGTTTGTAGTGAGAGCTGCTGGGCCTCACCACCAACCCCGAACATGCTTGCTTTGTGTCTACCGATGTTTCTAGTGACATTAGTGTTGGAGAGGGGTTTTAGATCTAGATCTAGATTATGGATTGCACAAGGAGATGTTTTGGATCTAGTTAGTGAAGGAAAGGGAGATCTGAGGCGAGCACCTGGTGTTGGTCCATTAGCTGCTAAGATCCAACTCAAACTTGCACAAAGTCATCTTCTAGATCCAGATCTAGTGTTGGACAAAACTAGAAACATCAATGCCAAAACGCCTCTCCAAGCCTGGCAACAGAATAGAAGATGCACAACTACATGCAAAAGACACGACGGGCGCCTCACCATCAAACAACCGTTTCAGCTAAGTTTTTATTTCTCCTTTCCATAACTCCGCTTGTGATTTACGTTTTTGAAATTCATATAGATAGTATATTACCACATATTAGTTCACTGGGGTACAAAGACAGGTTACACAGATTAGGCCGCAGCCAAGTAACTACGACTAGGCTAGGCATACACATCGAGACAGACTCCACAGATGGAACTCCCTATCGAAGATCAAGGCATACATACAAAGAAGGCAACCTCCCCCCAAAGAAAGACGGACCAAGCAAGAGAAGAACCACGACAGCAGCAGACACACAAAGCCCGTACGAGCGAGGACCCCGCAACACCCAAGAATCACAAGACGCATAACCACCAACAGCAGGACAGTCGAGAACATGGCCACGCACACAAAGATCGAAGAAGCGAGGACCAACAGGCCCGACGCAAACAAGCAAGATGAAGACAGAAAATGCATGTGAGTGAAGACCTAACATTCAAGCGGCACACACCACAAAAATGCGCAAGACGCGTACAGGCGTATTCAAGTCCTATCCCAATTATAGCAAGTTTAGGCTGCAACAAAAAACATCAAGCTCTACCACCGGCTCCCCATGACAGCGCCCGCTCTCAACAGCCCTTGTCTGCTCTCGAAGAATGGATTGCCGCACATTCACCACCGACAGCACATGCATTGACCAAGCTGCGGCAAAATCCACCCTGGAGACCACGGAAGTCCTACGCCCTGCAACAAACAGCGAAAAAGGTAAGTACCTGAACTTCAAACTAATCTCTTGCTGCAGCATGTATGCTACCATTAGGTCCACAGGAGCCTCAGAGAAAGACCAAGCGAAAATAGAGGATCAACACGCAACACTCAAGACAGGCCGCAGCACCAACAACAAAAAACCACAACCAGGCTGCAAGAGCCCCCTCCACAGAAAAGGTGGACAGCAACGGCTAAGAAGAAAAAACAAGAGGATTGAAGAACTCACAAAGAAGAACGTCGCCCTCCAGGTAAGTATTCCTAAACTCTATTCTGTTCTTTCCCACATCCTGACAAATAAATTCAACTTATTAGCAGAGGAGGCAGCTGCAAGGAACAGAAAAAAGGCGGATCCAAGACACGATGTTATGAAGAGAAGAGAAGAATATCCAAGGAAGATCAGAGGACAGAAGCAACAACAACACAGCAGCAACAAATAGCCCAACACACAGTAGCAGAAGATCAAAACGGGACGAAGGCAGGTAAGCCCAAATCAACCAAAACTCGCACTAAAATTTTATGTGTCTTGCCAGGATCTAGTCCCAATGCCAAGAGAAATCTTAGAAGAGAGACGTACCAGAAAGGCCAGTTGGCACCCGAAACCGCGCCCCCACCAACGGCTACCAAAAAACCCTAATCGCCACCAAGACAGAAGAACACACCAAGAAAAGACCCATCAGCCGCCACAACGAAATCGAAACCGACATATTCCAATCGGACGACTCCCATGGCAGTTCATAGAAGAAAAACCTAATCGCCCGCAACGAAAACAGAAAAATCGTACATCACCAACCAGGACATCCACCGAGCGATACCCAGAAACAAGGTACAAAAAACACTCTCACCTTCAAAGCAAACCCTCTTTCTCTTGTTACCCTTGCAGCTCCCCCTCTTCCTACAGGCACAGCAGCACATCCCGAAGGAGCATTCCTGCTCACAGCCGCGACAAATGAGGTGGAACCAGCATCCTGAAGGAGACGCCTCGGCAGGCAACCTGTGCAAGACCGTGGAGAAAGACAAGCCTTCACATTGACCAAAGGGGACGACAACCTCGAGGGCGGACACAGACATGCCTGTATACGCTAAGTAACTTCAGAGTACACCAACCGCGAGGATGACGACGACTGCCTCCCTCGACAGCAGCAGCGATCGACATCAGCGAAACCACTGCAACCCCATCTCTCATCTCCCTACCTCTCTCACTGCAGACACTGGTTTTATATGTATGCCCTATCTTCGTTACTTATTGTGACTACCTTCCTCTCACAGATACCAGCAGGCGGCGCCACCACACACAGATCCGCCATAGCAAACAACTCTCGACGCGCGGCAACACAACAGATAGACGAGACAAGAAACCCCAACCCAGAGCACGAGCCCAGAATCAAAATCCGAAGCAGCAAGGAGTCAGGATAGAAGGAGACCCTGTAGTAAGGACAGGCATCGACAACAAACGAAGCCAGGCCCAAGCCCCGGAGCAACAAGGAGGCGCAGCCAAAGGTGACCGTGCAGCAGACATAGGCAGCCAGCAAAGGAGGACGAAGCCCAACAAAACGAAACATCAGACACCTCAAACGGCTACAAGCCCAAGACAGCAAGCCTTTGTTGCCACACGTCCAGGCACCTCATTCAAACCAGTAGTAAGTGTTATCTTTCTCCCCTTCCACTTTTTGGTCTATTATGAAGACTATTCAAATTGTAACCATTCAAAACCTTGTATAAAAGTTGGGTACTCAAGGTGTGACCCCGATTTGAGGGGCACGCCTCACTTTGGTTGGGTGACTAGGTCTTCTCATAGAATTAAAAGTCCTAGAGTCATGTTTGCATTGCATGTGGATGTTTTGTCTTCAACAAGCCCTCAAAGTAAGTTGTGGGAAGAAGGCAAGCTCCAAACTCGTAACACGCTAGTAACGTCTTTGAAACAACTCACTACCACTTAGTCTTCTCTTTGGAACAACATGTCTTGCTCACAAGATGTTTTTGCGTCGTTGAAAGGTGTGGAAATGATTGATGTGGTTGAGGTCCATGATGAAGGAAGTCCCCCTCCAAAACGTAGTCATGTTGAAATGGGAAACATGCCAATCCACAAGAAAGTAAAGGCAACTAGTTTGTCTAAACTAAAATATTGGCTAGGTTTCAAGTCCATGAACACGATTGCATTTGAATCGGGCATGTCTAGAGTTCCCCTCCTCTCGATAGAAGACTTGATTAGTGGGGGAATGACCAAAGAAGAGGCAGAACAATGCTTCATAGCTATTCCCTCCTTCCCATATGTACTCCAGGAAGAATGGCCCTCATTAAGAGCCGATGGAAAATTGGGAAACCACTTCAATTTAACCCAACTTCCAAGTGAAGTTGAGGTTGATGAGAGTGGTTTTGCTGCTGATTACCACATCTCCATACACTTTGAGATTGGTGATAACATACTTCATAGGGATAGTATTCATGAGATGGTTATGGAAAGATTAAACGAAATGAACATCCCCACAGGGGATGTCTTGGGGGAACCAATTGCCATCATGTGCTACCACAAAAGCACGAATTGGAGTGGAAGCATTAAAATCCACCTCAAACACCCGGAAATCGATGGAAGAAGTCTCTTGCAAGGGAAAAGACCTTTCATCCTAAAATTGGATGAAGGGATCTTACACCTTGGAAAAGTATGCAAGTCATATGATTCCTTGGCCCTTGCAAACCTCCTCTCCGTCAAAATTACGGGAGAAAACCTAGTGGAAAAAGAGTGGTTCACCCTTCACCACCAAATTGTGGTTGATAGCTTTGCTAGGGGGTTTGACTTTGAACTAACCGATGTTCAAAAAAAGAAAGAACATGATTTTGCCTGGGTGAAAACACCATCACCAGATCAGGCCCAGAAAATCAAGGTTCACAAGATTGCTTTTTTGAATGAGATATTTGAACCAACCTTTGCCAGTAAAGGGAAAGTGGGGGAGGAAGAGATTGCAAGAAAAAATGCTTTGATCCTAATTGCAAAAAACCTTAGCAAAACAAAAAAAATAGAAACGCTTGAAGAAGGAATCAAGGGAGTGCTTGGAAAGGGAAATGTTGTGGGGATGTATTTCAAGCTTGAGAAAGGGAAACATGTTGGTGTTTGTAATGTCCAATGCTTGAATGCGGCAGTGTACAAAAAACATGTGAAAACAACCGTCAAAATTTTTGGAAAATATGTTGAATTCATCGCCCACCCAAAAAATCTAGACGGGAGCAATGCACCTTCCCAAGAAACATTGATCAAGCTAGGGTTCAATGATGTCAACACCGCAGTTGCAAATGCGGTAGTCGCTATGGAAAATGGTCCAAACAAAGGCCTTAATCAAGATGATCTCAATAAAGTAGTAGAAGTTGCAGTCAACAAAGGCTCAATTAGCACCATAGACGAGATCCGGAAAGAAATGAACATCATGAAGGGAGAGATCGTACAAGAAGCCCGGCTATACGTAGACACCGTACAAGCGGCAATGACGAGGACACTTAGAGGAGAGATGAAAAGCTTAAGAGCAAACCTCATCCAAGTAATAATGGATGCAGAAGAAAAGGCCAGCGGAAGGCAGCTAAGGACCATCGAAAACCCCATGGACATGTCAAACTAATTAAGACTTCCAACACGATGGATACTATAATAACTATAATATACAAAAATAATTATAATAATAAAAATAACAATACAAAAGATAACAAAAATAATAAAAAGAAAAATGAAATAATGAAAAAACAAAAACAATACATGCTCCTTAAAAGAAATACGCTAAACTACAAAATTTATTCTAATAATATTCTTAACAATAATACAAGTAATAATAATAATAATAATAATAATAACAAAAATAATAGTAAAAACAAAACTCACCATAAAAACAAAAATAATAATAAAAATAAATACAAAGAAATTTATTATAAACACAAGAATACATTAACAAAGAAAAATATACAATCAAAAAACATAAAAAATATAAAAAACAACAATAAAACTCTAAAAATAAAAAAAAATAAAAAATAAATTATTATTATTATTAAAACTAAAAAACAAAAAACTATAATCATCCATGAACAAAAACAAACCGTCAAAAATAACATATTAAAATCAAACAAGCTTAATAGAAGAATAACAATAAAAAATATAAGAAAAATAACAATAAAATTGAAAACCAAACTCACCACTCTAAACCATTACTCTAAACAAACAACCAAGATACCAACAGATATAAAAACCAAAAAAACAATCAAACATACTCCCATGCTGACCACCTTAAACAAACAAATAAAAACCATATACAAACACCATAACAAAAAACTCCCCAAAACCAATTCCATTACCACCAAATACATACTAAAGAAACATACATCTCCTATCAAAAATCTTACATTCTTACTTAAAAACATAAAAAACACACCAGAGCCAAAATACCAAACATACGAACTAGCCAAAATACACATAGACCACAACATACCCATAATACTAAAAAGAAACACCAAACCAAAACCAAGACATACACCAAATGTACTGAAAAAATACCCAACAAATACCAAACAAACCAATACACAAAGCATAAAAAATACCAGCAAATGCCATACAAAGAAGACAAACAAAAACATGCACATATACACAAATAAAAATACTAAAACAAAAAGTAAACATACAAGAAAATACACAAAATACAGTTGCAAACCAATAAATCAACGTATTAAACCTTCACACTACAAAAACATACTATTACTAAGTGGAGATATAGAAACCAACCCAGGACCCATGCCCAATATACTAAAAAGACACCCTCCAACACACAAGAAAAATGCCAAAATGTACTTCATTCCAAACACCATAAAACTACAACCAGAATACACACACATCGCTAAAACATTTGCACCACTCTTAAAAACCACACACTCACTACATCAACTATATAACGTTACACACCCCAATATCGCCCAATACATACAACAAAAAAACACATCCCCACCAACGCATATATTATACTCTCTAATAGTCACCATACACCCAAACATAGTTGAATGTAACCGTATTCTAAACCTACTAAACCCAAACATAATCACATGGACCAACAATTTATTAAACACCCTATCAAACTTATAAAATCCACCCGAAAGACACATACATACCCCACACCCCCATACAAAATTTCTTGAAGACAACTTGAATATTATAAAACATGGGGACTCAATACACAAAGAACTTTGCGACTTTTTACATAGACAAAACACACCACCCTCAACCCACACAATAAAACAAAAATTTCCTTCCCTCCCCTACACCCTAATAAACGAGTCACTAAAATGCTTTGACCCCATCCCAGAATATATCCATCCACCCCCCCACCCCCCTACCTCCCCCCACAAAACCAAAACACTAACTCAACCAACGATAGCACATACATAATTACATGGAATGTCTCATCGCTAAACACTGCACTCCCTAGCTTACAAACTTTGATCACAAATACTAACACCCCTCCAGCCATCATAGTTATACAAGAAACAAAACTATCGGCCACAAAATCTACAAGATACATACAAAATATATTTCAAGACTATAAACTTATCTTTCACAACACACATGCATTAACAAGATGCATCCAACAACGCAGACCATATACACCAGGCCGAGGCGGCCTCCTTACACTAATCCACAAAAAATACGCTTTCCCAGGCAACATCACAAAAATTCCCACCGCTATGCACATATCTCCGTATCTTCAAATAATTAAAATCGCCAATCAACCACTACAATCATGGCTAATCTTTCACATATATATGCCCTCCCACCCTGAAGATGTCAGATTAATTATAGACATACAAAATGAAATTACATCCCAAATAAATAACTACCCGAACCACAACTACATGCTATGCGGAGACTTTAATAGAGATATAGCCCTAATTGGCCGTCAAAATGGAAACCATAACACACCCCCGCAAACCAAAGACTATCAATGGCGTGACTTCACAGAAAGTCTAAACTTCACCTACATAAACACCGATACACAATACTCAAGACAAGGTGGATACAACTATAATAGCTGGAGTCTAATAGACGGCTTTTATATAAATACAAACAATAATACACAATACACCTCTACCACAAACAAAGACACTATTCTCAACTCAGATCACTCACCTATACAACTACGCATACCAAACAATATACTAATTAATCGCTCCCCTATAACCATAAACAAGGACACCATACGAATACTAAACCCCATCCCAAAAGATAATCTAGAAAAATTCAACACTATATTTTTTGAAAAAAATTCTATTCAAATTGACTCTCTAATAAACATCATGGAAAATAATAACCAACTCTCTCAAACACAATGGCACGACACATGCCACTCCTTAGACTTACTCATCAAAGACATCTCGGACATTCTAGAAAAAACTTGTAAAGCCCTATCAATACCATAAATGACAAACCGAACATTACAAGAAGGTGGGTATTTACCCCGCAAACTCTCAAAAATCTGGAAACAACATCTAGCTACATATCATATAATACGAAAAACTATCAGAATTGTAAAAAATAACCCACAATGGCGTGACCACCCCATATGTAATGAATTATTGAACCTACAACACACCCAAATCCCTGTCCCACCTCCCACTGGCCTACCTCACGATATATGGGTAAAAGATATTGCCCTTATCGCAAAAAATGCCAATATACAAGCCCGAAAAATAACTACAAAATACTCCCAAGATAATATTAAAAAGGCCATCTCAAAATATAGACAAATGTACGAAACCAGCCCCAGAAAAATAAATAGACAAGTCTTTAAAAAAACCGATTCCCTACCTCTTGATTGCATCATGGACCAAAATAATAACATTCTAACTAGTCCAGAAGACATTTCAAACAAAATATTCAACCAACAGACAAAAAATAATAGACCCATGGTACCTACTTGTAACTACCAACCACAACACTCAACAGAATGCACATGTGCAATACGCCAATATCCATGGCACGACCTAGATGGATTTATATTAGAAGAAAGAGGCGAATCTGAAACCCCATTACACACATACTTTAATGAAGCCATATACAATACATGCCTCTATAACCTTGGAAATAACAAAGCCCCAGGGCCGGACTGAATACCAAATTCAATACTAAAAAACATATCCCGAAGATTTCACAAACTCCTCTTTCTCTTCTTCTCCCACTGTTATAAACAAAAAAAAATACCAAACTCATGGAAAAAAAGTGCAACAATCTTACTATACAAAAAAGGAGACCCCGCAATACTACCAAATCATAGACCAATTGCATTAGCCAACACAATATATAAACTCTACACTAGCACACTAACCTCTATACTTTCCTCATATAGAGAAAAATTTCGAATCTTACACGATAGTCAAGAAGGATTTAGAGCAGAAAGAAGCACCTCCAGACAAATACAAATTATAATAGCGGCACTTGAAGACGCACGATTCACAAATCAAGATATATATATTTTATACGTGGACTTCAAAAACGCCTTTGGCTCTATTGATCACGCTCGGCTACTAGCTACAATGAAGGACATTGGATACCCAAATGATGCAATCACACTAGTCGGAAACATTTACTCCCAAACATCTACATACTACAAAGGCGAGCACTTTGGAAAGACTAAGCCTATACCCATCCATAGAGGTACTATACAAGGAGATACCCTTAGTCCATACTTATTTATCATATTCCTAGAACCACTACTCAGATGGCTAGAGCGAGGCAACAATGGATACACCTTCGTTACATCGCAAAATACCATAAATTTTGCGGCTTATGCCGACGACCTAGCTATCATAACCAACACAATAAAACCATTACAAACACAACTTGGCAAAATCGAAAGATACTGTAAATGGACTGGCATGGACGTAGGCGTCCCAAAATGCGCTGCCACTGGATGTCCAAATAAATCCAAAACAAATCCAACTACCTTTAAAGCTATAATGCAAGCCTCGAACATCAACTACCGAGGCCAACCAATCCCTATATTACACCAAAATGAACCATATACATACTAGGTATAAACCTTGTTCCCTCTCTAAAATGGAAAATCCAAATACACACCACGACCTCAAAACTTATCAAACAATGTAAAGAATTAATAACATGTCCGGCCACTATGAAACAAAAAATTAAAATGGTTGACACTGTATTACGCCCGGATATAGCATACAGCTTCTACGCTGTACCATACTCTATGCCAGCTATCAAAAAACTTGACCAAAAAATAATAGCCATACAAAAAACCATATGTGGCATGCCAAAATGCATGTCCAACGCACTAACCCAACTCCCACACAATCTATTTGGGCTCGAAGCTTTCTCCCTAAAAAATGCCTACCTCAGATGCATAGGAGAACAATTACATAATGCCTTAAATGACATAGGTAGGCTCGGGAAAATATACACCGGACTAACCCGATATATACTTGCCTAATTCGGAGGGGCTGAAAATATACCCAGAATAAAAAAAACGAATTGTATAAGATCACCAATAACCCGTACACTATTCTTATTAAAACACGTAGCCAAAGTTCACCTTAAAAGCACACTACCAAAGTTCCTCTACAAGCATTCACCATTAGAAATAATATGGCAACAAGAAACAAGAAACCACAACACACTCAACGACCAACTCTCCCAAAAACTACTACAAAAACTCCTATCAAAAAACATCCTCGAACTAAAACAAATCACTCTACCAAACGGCACACACATCATGAATAACGAGGATTTCAAAACCTTCCACTTCACCCCATCCAAACTAATCAAAAGCGCCCTAAAAGTTGCCAAACAACTTTTTTGCCACCCAACATATCAACCTACAACCACAAGTGATACCCCTTACAACACACACCAATACTCACACACACTCCAAGACCCATTTATAACCACCAATAACAACACCATCCCAAGAACTACCACACCACCAATACATCCTCCCAACCCCCTACACCAACATTACCCCCGCCCCCCAACGTACATCACTAAAAACCCCACCACATACCCTATTAATAACATTATACGACATGAACACATACAACATATAGACACCAACGGAATACAAAATACCTATATAAAATATCTATGCCAATGGCAACACAACAACTACACTTTCAATAAATGGATCCCTCAAAGAAACCTATTCCCAAGACACGACTATAATACCTCCACATATAACACAGAAAAACTAAAAGAATATTATCAAAAAATAAAACATAAATTTTACTTGGAAATCATTCAAGCCCATCACCCCCAAGAACAAATACAAGACTCAAGATCCGTAACTCCACCTATAAACATCCCACTACTAAACATCTATACAACGGAATGTAATCCCGAAAAAGATATTATTACAACCTCAAACACAATTAAAATAGAAAACAACCAAGCTCATCTATATGAAGCAAATGGCCGACATTTATACACAATTCCCACTGACAGACTCCAATGGCTATGGAATCAATACAACATGAAACTACAAACCCCTATAAATATTGAACCAATAACCCAACCATTCGAAACCGAACTAATTTGGCTATACCAAAGATATAAATACCGCATACCAAAAAATAATCCCCTCAAAAACACACAATACACAATACCCACACCTATCTTAGACACATTAATTACATCCTTTAACATCGAACAATCATACTTCTCCTCCCCCGTCACATGCCCCACCAAATTAAAAAAATTCTACTCACCCTTTGAGAGAGATAAAGTATTTGGATCATTAGGGAAAGCCTTTGACTATAAATGGACCGGTAAAGGCATAGCTCACCCCCACAATGAGGAAGAAACCCAACAAGCACTACATTGGGCTAGACTTGTTGCTAAAAATGACCCACATCACTCATCTACACTCATTATCACACCAGACAAAAATTGGTACTAAAACGATAACCCACAATCAAGTCCATTTGCAGACTCGCACATCATTGTAATATTCGAAGCAGACTCAATTGCATACGAAGAACCTACTATTCCACCTGAGCAAAAAAAACCGAGAATTGAACCTTCTACAATACAAATAATATGCATCCATCACCTCAACCACACCCTGGGCACCCCAGCACAATTTGCTGAACTTACCACCATAGCAAAAGCCCTTAACATAAACCGGGTATACACAAAAATGGCCCCACCAACACCTACACATACACTAGTCAACAAAAACAAAAAATGGTCAAAACTAAATTACAACAACAACACACTAGACTACACCCTACCTCTCCCACCCCTCCCGGACTACCAAACTAACACCACACCCAAATTTGACCCCAAATATAGCTACTTCACAGATGGCTCCTTTAAGCCACCAGAACAAATTAGCCCGGGATCTTGGCGCAGAGAAAAAGTCGGGTATGGAATATACAACACTACGAAAGAAATCAAACTAGCCAAAAGACTACATGGACTGCAAAATATCCTCAGAGCAAAACTAATGGCCATCCACAAAACACTAGAAATCGTCTCAACAAAATACAACAATGAACCAGTGCACATATTTACAGATTGCATTAACGCACTATATTTATTAAACACCCAAATAACACATCCTACCCTCCATAATAGTCACCCCGACCGAATCACACTAGAATCAATGGTCCAAATGATACTAAAAAGAGAACAAATCACAACCCTCCACAAAGTCCGAGCCCATGCTAATATTGATGGCAATGAACAAGCGGATAAACTTGCAAAAGAAGGAAGAGAAAAATCACATAAAAATGCCAAAGACCCACATGAACACGCCCACGCCACCCCTTACTATTTCCAAAAAGAAGATTGGCCCTCCAAAGAAGACACCCCCGATAAAGGCCCGGTCAGATTCCTGAGCAAATACCTCAAAAAACAAGACCTACATAACAATCTTGACACAATCACAGACAATTTTCCTAACATAGAAAAGTGGACTAACAACAATGACATAGACAATGAACTCTCTACAAATTTTTGGAAAAACCCCATCATCACCGATTCACAAATAACATGCCTTATCAAATTCCGTACCGGTCAATACATGGAAAACGCCCGTAAACAACTCTTCTTTGGAATAGAAAGATTTCCATCCATAACATGCCCCATATGCCCCTCAACGGACCCCGACACATGGCTACAGGTGCTACTCAAATGCCAAAACCAACACATACACTCCCTAATTGTTAAAAGACATAACAAAGCGGTATGGGAAGTCCGAAAACTAATCACCTCCTACAATAAATCGAGATGTTTTATACTAATGAACGCCGGCACTTTTAATAACAATCCACAAGAAAACACAGCCTCCCCTATGCTACTCCCATGCTCATGTACGACCCAAAGATGTCATTGCAACGCTAGGCTCAAACCGGACATCCTTTGTGTCAGAGGTTTACCATACAATGACCCACCACCCGATATCGTCAACCAAGACTACACCATTCAATTCATTGAATTCACATATTGCAACGATAGATTTTTCCCGGAAACAATCCAAAACAAAATAGACAAATACCAACCCCTTATTGACGACATCATCGCCCTCGGATGGAATGTCGACCCCCTTACGGTAATCACATCCGGCACTCGGGCCACCACCTTTATCCCATCTATGAAAACTCTAGAAGACACCTTCAAGATACCCATTGAAACAATTAAGACATCCTTTAAAAACATTAACACCATAGCTATCCAACATGCCATGTCCATTCTTCTACATAAACGCAAAATCAAAAACAACCAAGCCCTCCCCGATACACAGGACCCCCCCTAAATTCTCCCCCCGCCTTGATTTTCATGACTAGTTGGTTTTAAGGTTTTTGACTACTTGCCTGGTCTGTGGTTAGTTCGTTGGCTAGTGGCTTGGTTTGTGATTTGTTGGTTGGTTGGTTGACTAGTGGTTCTTTGGTTTTTTGTTACATAGTGTCTACCCTCGAGAGGGGGAAGTAGTTCCAGCTCACTAATTCCTTGTCCTGTGGGCATGGTCTTAGTAGTGGAACGAACAGACACTTTATTCACGCCGGCCTCCTTCGGAAACCAGCGATCTTCTTCTTCTTTAAAGATATTTAGGTTGATTTGATTACTATACATGCATAAACAGAAGTCATCAATGACAATATTTTGCCAGACTTTACTCCAATGTCAGGTTGTGGTGCTGAAGTTGACTCAACATTTCAGGCAATAAGTACACTAAACATCGCATTTAGTGTAGTCACACAAATAGTGTAATTACCCTACTACACTATTTGCGAACTTGTTCACAACTAGTGTTAGCGGCCAACATCATTAATGATGCCTCCACCAACCGCCTACTAGCCGTCAAGTATTTAATCTCTATGTTGACTTTTCTTGTTTTCCACCTCTCCCTACCCCCAATCATTCGCATACCGGCCGTCATGCCTTAATTATCTTCATTGAAATCCTACCTATAATTCCATCTCTTTCTTGAACTGTCGCTCTCACCTTATTTGTTCACGGGCTGGAATTTGGTATAGGAGTTGTTGGGGTTATTAGAATTATGGGGTTTGAGGTGACGAGGGCTCCCGGTTTGGGGTTCAACAAAAATTTTGTTTTTGACTTCCTACCGGGGGGGAGGGGGGGCTTATACCCCGACCTACGGGCGAGCTGGCCGCAAATGTGACAAACCTAATGGGATAATTCCCCGCTGAACTCGAGGCGTTTGAAGTCCTCCAGCTGCAAGGTGCGATTCCATGCGGGCTGTCCTCTGAGATTCCGTGCGAGTTGCCCTCTTGAAGTCCGTGCGGGCTGCGTGAAGTCTTGAAGTCCTCTAGTCCTCCACCTGAAGACCAACGATTCCGAGCGAGCTGCCTGTGGTTATTTCCGGGCTGCCCTACGGCCACCTACGGGGGGGGCTTGTACCCCGTAGGTCGGGATCGGTTTAGGGGCAGCGGATCCAAACCTTATGGATTTACAATCTGCCAGGACACCACGTGCGACCACTCAACAATCCACTGACGCATGACCACAACCCCACCAGCAACAACATCGGCCCGCGCTCACCATGGACCAAAGTGACGAAGCCAACCGCACATCCGCCCCCGGGTATGAAATTCATCCACGAAGTTCATCCATTTCCAAAAGTTGAGTAGAAATCACAGATGTAACTCCCGTTTTCCGTCTGCGCAGGGACGGATTCATCAACTCCCATCCCACATCGTCGAGCGGTTCAGCAGGTTGCCACCATCCAAACACGATGGACCGTCGTGGCGTGGATGGTGGAGGACCACGCGCTCCATGGCACTTATGGACTCACCACCCGCGCCATCACAACATTTCCAGAGCATTTCCATGGCCAACATCGAACCAACCTCGTCTGCGCTAGCCGTTGGTGGAGCCTATGCGACAGCATCCTTCTTGCAGAAAACAGCTCGCACCCCCAACCCGCCCAGATCACGCGTAGCACCATGGGCATCCAAAAGCGGATTCTCACCAAAACTGCCGCAAGACGAGAGCCCCATCGTTCGCTTTGGGTGCAATGGCTATATCCAAAGCTGCTGCAATCCTTTGAAGTGTACCGCACCTCCGGGGTAAAATTCTCTCCCGCCATCCTTATAGAACTGGTCCTTTCTATTTTATTATCGATAGATTCACCTTACAACTCCCAATCAACCGACCCTAAGGACAATGTTCTTTTAACAAAGAAAATAACAAACGTATGGATTTTCCATTTTATGGATGCCTATAGTATAGTATTATTGTCAGAAAGAGGTCGTCTAACTTATAGTCCGGAAAAAGAGGCACGCATTGAAATGAACACGGCTTTCCATTTAGGCATTTTACACCGTGGGTTTCTTTCCAGCGAATTTGATGAAAATTTGATGGAAAATTTGGACAAAACTCACTTTTCCATTAATGTTGACAATGGTAAAACCCTTGGCTTTCGTGGAGATACTTCCGTTAAGTACACAGATGTTGTTGCCGGCGGAGAGGCAATGACCATGGTGGTTAGGATTTCCGGGGGCCGTAGAGCAATCATAGAGGCACCAATGTTGATATTCTCTAACCCAAACAACAATTACCCAATTAGAGGTTTGGACGACTCTATTCCGGATATTAGTTACCGTACGAGGCCCAAAGGGTGGATGGACCAACATTTGTTTCCACAATATTTTGAGGAAGCTAGGGCTTACCAACCGGACATCCACAACCGTATAAAATACGTGTGGATGGACAATTGTACGGCCCACAATGTAACCCCTCGGTTGGCGGCCATTTTAGCGGTCAAGAGAACCGTTTTAAGATACTTACCTCCTTGTGCGACTCACCTTTGCCAACCCGCCGACACATTTATTATTTCAAAAATTAAAGACGCATGGACGAAGCGTTGGGAGGCGAAAAAAACCGACCTTATCCAAGCAAGTGCATGGCAAAATACTCCACGTGGTGACGGTCAATGGTCCGGGAAGCTTCAAAATCCGGGTAAGCAATTTTTTCTTCAATTAGCAGGAAATGCCGTGGATGATGTAAGCCGCATGGTTGATTCTCAACATATTTCATATGCCCAAAAGGCGGTGATTAGGTGCGGTTTATCATTAGGTTTAGATGGCACTTGGACTATTGAGCAACTATTTCCCCACCTTCGGGAAATTATTGCAAAATATTGTCCTTACTTTGAAGGACAACAAGTCCCAAATTTGCCCATGGTAAATTAATGTACGAGTTCATTTTTGTATGAATTTGCAACTCTACTTTCATTTTCCTTACATATTTTTTTACCCCTATTTTATTCAATATATTGCATGTCCTATGAATTTATTCTTTTTTATACAAATGTTCCTTCATTTTTGCCACTTTGTTGAATTTACATCACCAAACTCTGGAAATGCCCATAACTTACTCATATATTCTTCAAATTAAACATATGATATGTTTTTTGAAATCTACAGAAAATGTAGATGTCAAAAAACATCTCATGACTGTAATTCCGATCGTTTTTGAGTGACTTATGCTCCTTTGAATAGTGGTGATTTCATTCACTGCGGCAAGATTTTTCCTACACTAATTGTGCACAAGTAAAAAAAAAACCCACCCATTCTTACAGCAATTTACATACAATGTAATGTTGTGTTACACTAATTGTAATTCTTCCTTTTAGTGTAAGAGTTCGTATTTAGTGTAGACGACACTAAATGCGATGTTTAGTGTAGTTGGGTTGTCAAATGTATATCACAACCTTACATACAAATGGTATTCAATGACAAATTGAATTCACAAAAAATTAATAATATTTGTACACTTTTTCCTTGCTCAAGTTTTTAGAATACGTCACACTTGTCCACTACTTCTACAAATTGGTGTATATTAAGGAATTAGTATCATTTTAAGAAAAATAATATAAAAGCTAGATCTTGTGTAGTGACACCAAATGAAATCAAAGTTTGTTGATCCACTTAACGTGTAGGAAATGAATCAGATCTATTCTAATATCAACTGAAACATTGTATTATGTTTTAGTATTTTCTAAACATTTCAAAAAAATTATTGAAATAAGTAATACTCCAAGGGGGTCATTTTTGTAAACAAAGAGAGATTGTGTTGGGTGTTCGAGAGTTGATTGGAGAGGTTTGGTTGTGGCGAGGATTGAGTGGAGAATGAAGGTTTGGTTGTTGGAGGATTTGGAGTTTTCTGCTCATGCTTCCATTCTGGTCAAAAATCCAGCGCTTCGGTTTCACCAACGTCGATGAAGGTGAATACCATTTTGCTGGGTTTAATGAATGGCGGAGCTATGCAAATAGGCTGCATTGAGAGGATGCAAGTGCCGCGCTCTTGAATCAGGTCAGTCTAGGTCAAGAATGTAGGATAGAAGCAGCGCAAGGGTTTCACCATTCTCTGTGAGGAGTCGGAACGGTGGAGCGACGGCGATGGCAGGTAAACTTCTGATGAAGTTGTGTGGAGAGTGTGTTTGAAGAAGTTGTGTGAACTGTTTGCTTGAAGATATTGGTATGAAGAATTTGTCCGAGGAAAATTTGTTTGAAGGCCGTGTTCGAAGGGTTTGTCTGAAGATCTTTGCCTGACGCGTTTGTCTAAGAAGTTGTTTGATGAATTTGTGTATAGGATTTGAATTTGTGTGAAGAATTTGTGAGTTTAGAGATAGGCGTCTTTTTGATTGTGATTCAATGGAAGCACTGGATGTTGTGCCTGGAGAGTCTTCTCCAAAAACACTGTTGTTTGGGTTTTGAGGGCTTCGGGTTTTTGATTAAATGCGAGATCTGTGGTTATGGTTATGAGATTTTGTAAGAGAATGAGGTTTGACGAAGAGGGAAAGTGATGCCAGACGTGCGAGAATTTACGTCACAGGAGTGTTGGGTTGAGGTGAGAATGTACCAAAATGTGTCCTGGAATCCTGAGCCCTAACTCTCTCACACACACTCCCTCTCCACAACGAGAACTTAGCTCCGATCAGGGTTCAGGGGCTCTGTTTACATCTGCTGCTATAAACAATTTAGAAAAAAAATTGCCTCTGACGTGAGTCAAAGTTCTCTGGAGAGAAACATGAGAAACTAGAAAGAAACCGAGCTGGCTGGATCTTCTAGATTGGAGGAGAAGCCATGGACCTTCATGTTTGCATCTTCAAGGTTTAAGAGGATATTACCTGATGGTTTTTGTACTTTTTTTTCCGCCTGCAAATTAAGTATGGCGACAAGCTCCGGCGGATGAGCGTGAGAGCATCCTACGACACCCGGTACGGACAGCACCGCGAGGGCCCCGACATGACGTTCAGCCAGCTCCAGAGCATCATCCGGGAGGCATTTCAAATCCCGTTTGCGTCCGCGCTATCCATCATGTACACCGACCGGGACAACGACGAGGTGACCATGGTGGACGACTCCGACATCCAAGACGCGTGTGTGTACCACAAGCTCAACCCCGTCCGTGTCACCGTTCTGCCTCGAGGGTCCAAGCTCCAGTCTACTCCTGTAGCTAGGATTCCAAGCTCCAACCTCCCTTAATGCTTTTGCGTTTTCCACGAGCTCCTCTTCTGATGCATGTTTGTGATTGCAGCAGCATTGACAGTCAACCCTCCCACATGGGTAGGTATGCAATTTCAACAACTATCCCAGACCTTCACCTTTTGAACGTCTCTCTCAGAATTTTCCATGAGTTTGGATGTTTGATTTACAGCTTACAGAGCTATGTTCCCCTCTGTGAGTTTGAAGGTCTTCAACTTTATCATGAAAACCTCACCAAGATTATGGTGTTGTTTGCATCCAAGATTTTACTGAAACTTGACCACATATTCGAAGTTGTCAATAAGCCGCTGCTGGTCGAGCCCGGGGTGGTGGTTGCATCAGTGAGTCTCATGTCCACCAAGATGGACGACTATGTCCTGAAAATAGACGATCCTCTCGTTGTTGATGGTTCGTTAGTCCAACTTTCCAAGGACAACTTCCCTTCCAAGCAATTTGTTATTGGTAAGGCTAGAAATTTGTGAACTACGGAGGGGTCAGTTCCCAAAGATTCTAGAGTTACTAGTAAGATTTTCAGTAAGGTACGCCTTCTTAATAATACTTCTCTTTCCTCACTCTTGTTAGAATGTGCAAGAATTTGTTGGTTTCTTACCTGAAATCCTTGTTGAGTATGGAAGAGCTTGGTGATCGTGAAACTAGAGTTAGAATAGATTTTAGCCTGCTTTAAGAGCGAAGGAGAGGCCATGGTATCTTTACGAATAGCTCACATGTACTTGGGTTATTTCCATGTGTAACCTATATATGTTTGTATCTTTGCAGCACAATCTACTTTAGTCTCAAGATTCCTAATGCGCGCTACAATTTTGCGGCAGAGGGCAAATGACATACAAGAAAGCTTGAGTGACTGAAGGTATAATGGTATGAGCATTATCTATAGCAAAGGATCAAAGCGAGGTTCAATGCATGGAGAGATTCCATAATTAATGTAAGAATTCAACCTCAAAATGAGCCCATTTGATTTGTGTAACTTTAGTTTTAGGCTAATATTTGAATAAACCTAGGATAAAACTTAAATAAACCTTGAGTCCTATGTAGATGATAGACGATAATCATTTAAGGCCTAGATGAATCTGATTATATAAAATAGAGGATAATTACCAATTGTCTCTAAAAACTCCCCGTGAATTGTAGACATTTGCTTATGTGCTTTGGATTATTCTGGGGCACAATAGTATGGCAAACTGAAATTGATGATATAATCAACAAGCAGGAAGAACAAGACAACTCACTTGAATTTGGTAGATGTTCCAAAGAGCATTATGGACTTATTTTCTTCTAACATTGTGGCACTTACGAGTCAACTTTAAGATAGTCACTCTACTCATTTATCACCTAGTTGGCCCATCATATTATTTGTTAGGTCTCCTACAAAGATTGTAGAAGTCACATTATGTACACTAGCGGCAAAGCGAAAGCGTTAGTCAGCAAAATGGGATCTACCTCAATTGGAACTCCAGTTTCTTCACTTTAAGCTCGCATGTGTGCAAGGCCCTTTAAGTAATTGGGTCCTCCTCTCTGCACATTAATGTTTACCCTTTGCTGCTTTGAGAGCAGATTGCAGCATAAACAAGAAGGGATGTCATGCAATTTTTCATCTTGAATGACATACAAAAACATTTCAGCATTTGGGAGATCACCTTCTCACGCACACCTCGAATGGTGCCATTGAAAGTGGCTGCCACATCAGTGAAATTGGCAATGCCTCCTCCCACTACAAAAGCCCTCTTGCTACAAATATCAAATAGAACTGGAAGTAAATCGATCATGAATACCTGATGTCACATCTCACACAAGAAATTGATAAGAGATTGGAACTGTATAGCATCATCCGTAACGCTCGGGAAGGTTTTCGGCACATTCATTTTGACGAGCCTCCCAGCGCAATATCATTCCGCGAAAGGGGCTCCCGTAAATCTCACGAATAAAACACCTCACTAGAAAACCACCTCACCAGAAAAACCCCGGGCGTCAGCGAGCAGTGAAACCTTCCCGGGCGTTACGCCGGAAGAGACCCGCCCGGTCGGGCTTCACGATTTGGGAGATCCCCTCCGCGTCGGGCCGGGCTACCGCCCTTGCCCTCCGCGTCGGGTATCTCCCAAATCGTGAGGCCCTCCCAGGCGGGTCTCTTCCTATACATAACCATTCCCATCTTTCTTTCGTTGAGTTTGATTTCCAGTCCGCGCTTCCCCTGAAGTGGTCTTCCCGAAATAGAATAGCATGAAATGCCAGAGAGTCAGAAATCCGAACCAACTATAACTCTGCAGAACCTTAGTGCACATATACTGTGCTTGTTCACGAATCCAGCTTCGTACTAGTTTTACAGTCGTCACGTGCATCTACACTGAAATGACACAGCTCATCTGCAACTGATCAGACCTCGACGAATTCCTTACCCAATCTCACGTTACATGCTCAAACTCTGCGTTGCGTCAGCAGCTACCGAATCCAGCTTCCAATCCCATGATCTGTATCTCTCCAATGACCGTAAAAACGTCTCCACAGGATGTTGAGCACAGAAACATCGATGCACACTGAGACCAACAGCCGACCTCCAGGTGTACATTAAACATCTCACATAGTGAACTGAACAGTTGTGACAACCACCACAGTTACGATGTAACTCGGATACTACCAAGAAGCTGGTTGAATGACTGAACGAATTGCTGAAAGAAACTGAGTCCCATTATAGAGTTACGGCTCCCATGCTGTAATAAACCAGGTAATTTGCGGAGAGAGCAATCCCAATAATCGTGAGGGACTCGGTAGTTTACAAGAAATCACATACTGCATCATCGTTCGACTGATGCCAGACTCGAACTTCAGCGTTAGTGGATCAGGCATGAGTGTGAGCGACCCAGGTTTGAAACTTTCAGATTATACTTGTACACAATACATCAACCCCAAGCAAGCTCAACATGCGCGTTGAGACACATGTTGCATACAACTTACCAACAGATAGCTGGAGTAAGCATTCATGAGGGTGGCAAACAGCGATTTCATTCTCATCGTGGACCCGACGGCCTAGAACTACACTTCAACGAGCTCAAGGAAAGAGCGATGCAATGAGGAGCATGGCTTCCCAGAAGGTGCGGCCGACATCGCCCACGTCAAAGCCCTTGACCTTCTCTCCGCATCCGCCGAGGTGCTCCCGTGATTGTGCTCTGCAGACTTGAGAGAGGGGGAGAAAGATGGCTGCCTACACGAAGTCGGGGAAAGGACACCAGGAACCCCTAACAGGATGCGAGGGGATTCCGTCGACAGTGTCTTCATCCAGGGTGGGCGGTCGAGTGGAGAAATGAATGTCCAGCATGAGCTCTCCAAACCCTCACCTCGCCTTCTTTGAGTCACGGTTGGCGCTTACCCTGGAGTGGTGCTCTTCCATCGCCGGCGTTGCTGTCAACTTATTCTTGAAGTGAGGACGTTGCATCTGCGTCTGGTGGCGAGTGAGGTACGGTGCTTCTTCTCTGTCGTGCATCGTCTTCCGTTGCGGATCTCTTGCTTATGGTTGCTGAAACCCTGGTCGCTCTTTAGCTTGGGATGCGGTGGTGTTTGTGGTTTGGCCATCGTTTGCGGCCTTAGATTAAGAATTGTTTCTGTGTGCAAGTCGTGGGGTCGTGCATCGATCTAATGTTAGGGTTGCAGAACGGAGTGATGGGGAACACATGCTCATGCATCCGCCACTTGAGTGATATTTTTCTTGCTCTAAGGGGTGGCTCGATGGAGTCCGGGCACGATGAGACGGCTCCTCCTGCTTTAGGAGGTGAGTGCGGAAGTAGCTCCGATCATGCCCCGGTGAGATGTGACGGCAAGGGGAGCTTGGAGCAGGCTAGAGGGAGTGTGAAGCTGGGGAGTGATGTTGAGGACCGAATTGAGCGTTCCAAGGTGCATTGGAGCCAACTCACTGAGTGGGAGTCGGACCTTGACGATGAGGAAGTGGTGCAAGAGAACAAGCAAGTGTTTGAGGAATTGCAATCGCATTCCACTTGGGGTCCTTTCTTTATGACATTTGGTTATGACATGTGGTGGTTAAGGGCTGGTGAGTTGGTGGTGGGGGAGAAGTTTGCGGAGGGGGGACAAGCTGAGCTCTTTCATGCCAAGGTTATTTGGAGTGATCTAGAGAAGAACGAGGATGATATGGAGGTGGAATATGAGTGGGTGGTGAAGGTGTTTAAGAAGGGCACCCGCTTGTGCAAATTACAAGCTCAATGGCCCCTTGGGTACTTGCAATGGTGGGCTGAGGAGATGGATCGTGCCAAGCAAGGTCTACCTAGACCAATACGATTTCATAGTGAAGTATTTTTAGGGACGTTGTTACAAGATGGAAGATTTGCCTTTTTAATGAAGAAAGAACATGAAGATTTGCGGAGCCGAATTGATCGTGCAATGGGGGACATTGGAAATGACCATGGACCATTTTCAAAAGATGAAGTTGAAAGGATCATGTTTGATGTTGCATTAGGAATGGATTGGTTGCACAACCATAACATTCTTCATAGGGACCTCAAAGCATCAAATGTGCTTGTTAGTGAATTTAAGGATGGGTTATTATTAGCATATTGTGTGGCGGACTATGAGTGCTCCATTGGAGTTGTTGGAACCGGATTCTTCATGGCACCAGAGATACTACAAGCTTTGAAGAAAAAGGTTCCAAGCAAGAATATTAAGGTGTTCTCCAAAGGAGTAGATGTGTATAGCTACGGCATGATGTGCTATGAAGTATTGACAGGGAGACTACCTTTTGAAGGTCATCCTCGAAAGGATTATGATCTAGTAATTCATGGAGAGCGGCCGAGAATTCCAAATTATGTAGATAGTTGGATAAGAGAGTTGTTGAGTAGATGTTGGGATGTGGATTGCTCGAAGAGACCTTTGTTTCCAGAGATAATTGGAATTCTCTCAAGTAATTCAGCTGCTGTTAGACAAGTTCAATTAGAAATTCAAAAGTTTAAAAATGAGATATATAGAAAGTATGAAGAGAAGTTACTGCAACAAGGTTTGGTTGTAGAACCAAAATAGGTAGGGTGGCAATTCAAATTAGGTGCATGTACTTTGAGTCTTCAAGGTATTTATATTGAATGTATATGGTGCTTATATTTGTAATGAATGATAAGATATATTATTGTAGTTGGCAAATTGATGGAATGAACCATGTATTTGTATGTTGATCAATTTACTGACTTCACTTTTCTGTTATTGGTTTTTTTTTTTCCTTTATTAAATTAGTCATTTATATTTGAAGCTCTAATGGACCTACGCTATTCGTCTATTATCCATTGCTTAATGATACTTTATTGTGTCCCCTATATTTTAAATATTTGAAGTTGCTTTTTATTTTCCATACCATGCTCTTCAATCTTATATTTGGTGTTTAAGTTTTTCTTTGCATCCTAGACATTAAGAGTATTGTTGTAAGAGGCCTATGTAGGATCACATAAGGACCCTTAATAGTGGGGAAGTGGAACATATGGAGGCCCTCAATAGATAAGATTGCACATATCCAAAAGTTTGTTATGAGATGCAAGATCTACAATGATGCCAAGATATATGTTTGTTGTTAAATATTTTATATTACAGAGTTGTTAATGTAGAAGAAATTATCTACTTCCATAATAAAACTAAATAACTTGGTATGCATGATGAGAATGTGGTTGGATAAACAAGAAAGACATTTGTCTCATGTTGTGGTAGTTGTGATTTCTTTGTTACATCCATCCTTGTTAACCCCTAACAGCCCAAGTGTACGTCGGGCGTACGTTTTGGGTTTTGGGCATGTACCTGTGAGTGGAAAAAACTCCAATTGTTATGAAAATTTCACATTAGACTGTCTTTGATGGAATCTTTGTGGGGCACTTTCCAAAAATGTGTTTTGATTTTTAATTCAAAAGTTATTAGCCTTCAAAGGTCAAAATGGGGAGTCTGGGATGTAGGGGCAGCCAAGTGAACCAATGGAATCTTAGAACAAATATGAGGCAGTATGTTGGGTCAGAAAGGGCGAGGAAAGGGGGTAGCTAAAATCATGAGTGGGAGGGAAGAGAAGACCAAGTCCGTGTTCTTGAGCTTGAAGTCCAAGAAATCTCGAATTTAAAATTAAATAATTTTAATTTTATAAAAACATTAGTCACAAGTAGATTAGTAATGTCCAATAAGTACAAGTTTCACGAGGTCAACATCTCCATCTCCATGTCATCATACGCAACAGTACTTCCACGAGGTAATGAGTTATCTAGTACTATTCGACATCTACGCGAACAACATCTATCCAGCAAGCCAACTACGCAAACACTTGTTGGCTCAAAACATGAGTGCACAATTCGCTTGCAAGAAAACAGATCAAGTTGGCGTATAGACGACTGCAGACATACTTTGCTCAATTGCTCCTGAAGAGAGCTCCATCACTCACCGAACCTGATTAGGACTGCTATGAAACAACCTCGACCCGACGCACTTAGATTTACACGAGTTCTTATATTCTTCTCTTTTCTTGATGCGATAGCAAAATGTACGTAGAAGTACAAGACATATTACTCCGTCATATTACTCTCTCCGTTTTGCAACCCTGTAGGAACTTGCCAGGTCGATGGTCAAGAGACTGAACCAAGAAATTTTTCCAAGAACTAGCTCCGGAGTTCAACGGCCGGCACGAGCGATAAACGTCGGCGATCCTTGAGGTAGAGGTTGTGATATAGACCGCAGACGGTGGTTAGAGGTTGTGATATAGATCGTAGACAGTGGTTAGAGGTTGTGATATAGACCGTAGACGGCCGGCACGAGCGATAAACGTCGACGATGAATTCAGTGTGTTTTCAGCCACACTCTCTTGCCAGCTGAGGGCATAAATATGTGAGGTCGGAGTCCCATGTGATCAAGCGCACAGACAGGACGAAGGTGTCGACCAGTATAGAATTAGGCTGTTGAGACGTGGCTAGTGCAGTTGACACAGTTGGGCCGAAGGGAGTGCTCGCCAAACAACACGGCCCCGCATTTGTGCATTTCGGGTCCCACTCTCCCACCTTGCTGCGTAAATCCCACCTTGCTTCATGTGTTGGGCCACGTCGTTAGTCACTGTGAAGCGTTTTCCTCCCTTTCCTTTTGTTCATTGTTTGAAATGCATGCACTCTCTCAACAAGTGCTTCCCTGAATTAAGATAAAACAAGCTAAAAATCAATATCGGCATCACAAATCTAATTCTAGGATTTCGACAACAAACACCAGCTCAAAGAACATGCAGCTCTAAAGAAATCAGCTTCACCACGTCAAATGTGACTTGGCGGGATTGTCAAACTGGACCTCGTGAAACTGATATTGCGTGGAAAGACTTCGTCGTCCTATGAACCGGTGACAATGCATGAGTTTACAATGCTACTTCAAGGGTCAATAATGCTACTTCAACACCTCCACTTCAACACACAAGCATCACCTATACAATCATATATATTACCATTGCATCACAAGGATCACCCACACATCAAGCTTGGTGTGGAGTGGGAGGAGGAATGGCTTGGTGTGGAGCTAGAGAAGGAAGGGCTTGGTGTGGAGCGGGGGGAGGAGGAGTATGCAGGAAGTAATTGCAATTTGCAGGACGTCGCCACTTCGTCTCTATGTACTGTTGATAGGTTGGGCGGAATTTTTCTAGCAGGGGCCGTGATGGGCTGGCGGGGGCCGCCGATGTGTTGGCAGGGATGTGCTTGCGGTAGAGAGGCGGCGGCGAAACTGTGCAGGGAGATTCGCTGGCACAAATCCGTGCAGAGAGTGGGCCAGTCGGGATAGGGAGTGCGCTGGGATTAGTCGAGATAGGGAGTGGGCCGAGATTAGTCGGGACAGGGAGTGAGCTGGAATTTGTCGGGACAGGGTGTGGGCCGGGATTCGAGGCAAAGAGTGGGGAAGTAGGGGTCGGGAGGGAGAGAGAGGTATTGGGCGGGGGCAGGGGGGGTATTGAGGGGGCGAGAGGGGATATCGGGGGTGGGTTGGAGAATATCAGTGTAGGGGAGGGGGTATTGGAGGGGAGTGGGATTATGGGGGTGGAGGGGAATATTAGGGGAAAGAGGGGGGTATCAGGGGAGGGAGGAGGGATATTAGGGGAGGGAGGAGGGGTATTAGAGGAGGGAGGGGAGGTATTAGGGGAGGGAGAGGAGGTATTAGGGGAGGGAGGGGAGGTATTAGGGGAGGGAGAGGAGGTATTAGGGGAGGGAGGGGGATATCAGGAGATGCAGGGGAGAAATCGGGGGAGAAATTAAGGATATCGGGGGAGGGAGGAGAAGGATTAGGAGGTTTAGGGGGAGAGGAAGGACTATCTTGAGGAGGGGTAGGGGAGAGATTGGGTGGGCTGGAGAAGAATTTGGGTTGGGGGTTGGAGGGGAGATTGGGGAGGTTGCAAGAGAAATTGGAGAGGCCGGGGGAAGATTGGTCTCTTTATTCAAGGTAGATATACCTCTAGCGGACGAGAATTCTGACGAAGATATTAGTATCATCGATATGAGCATTCCATATTATGAGGATTCTAATGATATTGAGGATGAGGGATATGCTGAGGATGGAATGCATGAGCGGACAATTCCACTAGATTTTTGATATATTTTGCAACAAAATATTGATGGAGATAGAGTGAACATTCCAATTTTGCATGATGACAGTGATAATATTCACGAGAGTTCAAGTGAGGACGATGGTACAATTCCAAGCGAAGCGCATGAAAAAAGCATAAAACATCTATATCGAGAGTCAACATGGGATGACGATTTTTCAACCTACTCTCCTATGCCAATGGATTTTGATGGTGTTTCAGGGTCTATAGCTGCATGGCGTTTCTTCCCATCATTCATGCAATTGTTTAATTTATTTTGGTCCGAGGTTTTGCTGCGGAAAATAATTATTGAAACAAATCGTACAAACTCTTCCGGGAGATGTATTGATGGACGCAATTGGGAAGATATTGACATCCTATGTTTGAAAGTATTGTTGGCCATATGTTTGTACATGGGTATGAAAAAACAACCAAACATGCGAAGTTATTGATATCAGAAATATTCGATTTTTCATTGTTCCACTATATTTGAACCTAATGACAAGAACCCGATTTTTCTCTATTATGAGTTGTTCACATGTTATCGATGCAAATACCTATGAGAAAAATAGGAAGCTCCCTGGATATGACAAATTATTACAAATTCGATGGCTCGTAATTTCTATACAGGATAATTGTAAAAGAGTTTGGAATTTAGGAAAATTTTGCACGGTGGATGAAATGATGGTTAGGTATAAGGATATATATTGTCCATTGCGTCAATATATGCCACAAAAAACCGCAAAAGTGGAGAATCAAAGTATGGTGTTTAGCATGTTCTAATACAAAAATTGTATGGAATTTTGAAATAAAAATATCCGTTGCGGTCAATCTTCCACCAACTTCACAAGGAGAATCACAACTAGCTCACAGAGTGGTTTTAGATTTGATTCAAGACAAAGGACAAAAAGGCTGTGTTTTGGTGATGGATAATTATTTTACAAGTATTGGGTTATTTTGAGTTTATTAGAACGTGATATTTATGCGACGGGTACAATTAGATCTAATAGAGTTGGCATTCCTAGTATCTGTAAAAACACTAGAATCTTTGTTAGAGAGCAACAAGGTATTTTTGCATAAAGAATGCATACATCACGAAAAATTGCATGCGTCATATGAAAATACAAGAAACCGATTATTTTGCTTTCCATGCATGCATTGCCTCGGGTAACTCTTGGTTTACCGGAAGTTACAGTTCCTCGACGAAACGGAGCCGTTCGTTAAAACATCACGACATCACCAATTCATTTAGATTATACTACACATATGAGAGGTGTAGACGTCGCTGATCAAGTGAGGGCGTCATATGCTACTCAAGATCGGACGCATAAGTGGTGGCATAGGATCTTTTTTTTGTTGTTAGATATGACATCGGTAAATATGTATGTTATTTATGTAGAAAAATGCAAATCTTGCTCCCCACCTAGAGATCCACTGACACATTTACAGTTTATGGAGGAAATGTGTAAGGCATTGACCAAGAATTGGTAACGTAGAGACGTGTGAGAAGTACTTCCAATTTGCGATCGAGGATCCGTATGTTATCCTGAGACATCACAAAATCCTCGTGGACTATGTGTTATTTGCAAAGCGCGGGGTTGTACTTATTGTCCAACATGTGGAAACAGATTCATGTATTTCAAGAAGGGATGTTTCAAAATATGGCACGAGTGCCTCAACCGTAGATAGACAAATGTCTAGTATGATGGTTTATAATATATGCTAATTTATGTGTTTTTAGATACATAAATAAAGTATGTTTATTGTTCATTTACTTTCCATGTCAAACAAATATGAGTTTGTATGTGTCAAACAAATTAGGGTTTATCCATGTCTAACAAATATGAGTTTATCTATGTCTAACAATTGTCTATATCTAACATATATGTTTCATGCATACCAGTCATTTATATGACATATTGTTAATTTGTATTCGTAATTCACATATTTCAATTTGTAGCAAAATTGTTGTTAGCATTTATGGAATGAACTTGGTTTTTTTAAGTGAATAGTTTTATTCCTCACTAAATACTTTATCTTTTAACAGAAGTGATTTTGATAATCAAATACAATTTGGCACATTTTATAAACAAATAGTTCAAATTCTAACATATAGAAAATCAATAGGGGAATAAGAAGTCATATAGAAGAATAGAAAAATGTGATTTTGATGGTATTTACAAAATGGGACACCAAACACCGAATATAGTGTGGAATAGTGTAGTTTGAGTTTCTACACTAGCTGAATATTTACATTCAATTAGCGACAACCTCACACTTGCTTGAAAATGAATAGTCAATTCAAATTAGGGTTATGTACTAAGGCAAATAACATTTATAAATTTATTTCATTTAGATTAGAAAACATATCATATCACTAACTTAACCCCTATAGGCCCAAGTGTACCCACAGGATTAAAAAATGTGCATTTTGATTGCAATTATGTTTTAATCTGTACAATCAAAACTCATGAAATTTTGTCCACATCATCTTATATAAGTCTAGAAGAAGTTCCTACAATTACATTTTCAATAAGTTCATCTTTGCAAATCAATCAATGAAGTAGAGATTGATCTGAAATGGCTAGGGCCTTTAGAGGTTATTTCATGTACGTTCTCTTTTCACATTTAGATTATTTGAGTGTGATGCAATTAGGAAATAAAAAATAATTCAAAGTATAAATTATTACAAGGTAGTAGAACATGCTTCTAATCACCTATCTATATATTTGGAACGCATTTTTCATATTTTCTATTTTTGAATGAACCTTGCATCTAAAGTGTCAAAGGAGTCTTGCAAAAAATACATACATTTCAAGCATAGTTATTGTTAGAAATTCTCATATGTATATAAGTTTTACTTGTAGGTGAAATTGTGGGTTCCTAGGTATTATGGACATATTCATCAAGAATGAATATTTTTCAAATTTGGAAAAACTTTTAGTGTCTACCCTCAAGTTGTTCCATACTACTAATCCTTTGTCTGGTGGGCATGATTAGCTCATGATTAGTGGTGGATTGAATAGAGACTTTATGTACATCGGCCTCCTTCAAAATCCAGAGTTTTTCTTCATTTTATGAGATTTTACATTTCTAAAGAACACTTCAACAATTCACAAAAGTGAATCAAATAATCAAATGTATTGTGAACAAAGTGAAAATGCAAAATAAACATAGAGGAAAATTAAAAAAGGGAATCAAAATTATGTGGGAATTTTAAAAAATGTGTGAAAAATAAATCTATCATGAATTTAAAATGATAAAATAGTAATATGTTGAATTTTCAATAAAAAAATAGTACACAATTTATTACGGTAATTTAGTAATACCATATGTTGTGGTTGCTTTCAACACCTGCATGTCGAAATAATTTTTTATAATGCAAGTGTCTTGGATAGAATGGGTATTACATGGTATGAAGAAACATTGGACGGATATCACCTAGATATCGTATGAGTGTCACCGTGGTATTACAGGGGTATCACCTAGCGAAGTCCTTTGTAAATTTCCCAAATTTTGTACAACTCCCCATTTTGAATCAATGATGTATGAAAGCGACCACAAAGTAGGGTAGTAAACTATATTTAAAAATGTGGAAAAAATCAAACAAAAAATAACCCAAAAAACACGAACACAAGAAATGAGAATGGAAAAGAACAAAAAAAACATATAAAAATAAAAAAGAAAAAGAAAAAAACCCACCGACCACCCGCTGTCGACACCCCTCCCAGCTGTGAGAACAAAAAGAAAAAAAAAAAAAAAAACTTTGCGGGAATTTCCGCCAGTAAGGCAGCGGCTTGGCTACGGCGGATCCCGCGCACCCCAAATGAACTAGATTTCTTTATTTTTTTTTATTGAATGTTTTGAAGGCTCTTCTTACATTCCAAGTCTATTGCATGAAGACCCTGACTTCATGTGGAGAGGGTGAATGAGGTGGCCCTTTATATTGTGAAGTCCCCAATTTCAAGCACTGCCCTTCCCCAGAATGCTTCATTTATTCCATAAATTCATGAAAATTAAGGATTTCACTATTTTTAGTCCATTTTCTTCTAAAAATAGTGATTAAATAAATTTTAAGTTTACGCCGTTGGGATTCTCAAATGCAACAACTTGTATGAAAGAAACAATTTCATATCACTTATGTAGTAATTGTCATCATTTTGTACCCCCTTTCACTAAAGTATATATTTCTACATCTATTGCCCCTCGAATTGACCTCAAATTTTGCACACAAATAGCTAACAACGTATAAGTCATATTGGTAAAAGATTTGATCATATTTCAATGTAAAAACTAGAAGATATGCCTAGTCAAAGTAGGCTGAACTTGCCGGGCAAGGGGAAAAAAATACTTTTCCTTTGCACTTCAAACACTATAATCTTCACATCCGTACGGTGGATTGCAACCAAATTTATACTGTGAGTTCATGTACATCTCTATTTTAAGATCATACGGTTAAAAGTCTAAAATTATACTTTATTATTAGATTTCGTTGCCACGTATTGATGATGGCAGTTTTGGAGTGTTTCATGAGGGAAAATGCCCTGGGCTTTTAGGAGTTAAGTCTTAGCTATAATCATATAAACTTATAAGAGTTGTTTGTAAAGTCACCCAAAGTTTTAATAAAGGACTCAATCCTTGATAAACAATAGAACTCTTTGTTAACTATTGATTGTTGTAGTTGTGAAAAAATTTGGTGCTTTCTCTAAATTAGAGTTCTTAATATCAAGTGTAGATGAGCTTGGTGGTGTTTGACCTCAACTTTGAACTAGGTTTAGTGGCCTTTCAATATGGAGAGATCATATTGTACCATCTCAATGAAATGAAATGATGGTTGGACAACAGAGATAAAGGGAGAATAAACTTGAAAGGGGGAGAGTTGACAAGGGTTTTTATTATTAATTAAGAGAAACTTTGATATCTCTCTTTTAATATCAGCATTGATTGAAGAAATTGAATGACACACTTGCTTTGTAGAAAATATGACAATTTTGGAATTTTATTTTATTTTGAAAAACAATTTCTTGATGATTTTAAAATATGGAAACATGATATGAAGTTCTAGACCTGAGCAGATCAACAACTTTGATTTCTTTTGGTGTCAAGTTTGTATTACTATATAAGATCTAACTTTTAATACTAACATGTTAAAAATGATACTAGATATACACCAATTTGTAGAAGTTGTGTCACATGTGACGTATTTTGAAAACTTGAGCAAGAAAAAATGGTACAAAAATTACTAGTACACATTTTGATTTTTTTTTAACTCAATTTGTGGTTGAATGAATATTTGAACAATAAAGAGGAAGTCTTACACCACATTTTGTAGTGGTTAAAATAGAACATGGAAGTTTTAAATTTAAATTATGTTTGTTTGACAAAATAGAGCAATTTTGGTACATTGCCTAGTACAGTCCACCCTCTATAAATGTTACATCTATAAGTGTTAACCCTCTCTAAATGTTAACTTTCTTCTACTCCCCACATATTGCACACTACAAATGTTAAATGTGTTAACTGTTAACAAAATGGTACTCCCTTCTTTGTTAATTTGCCTCTATAAATGTTAACGGATGATATACATCCATAATATGGATGCTAACAATTACACATCCAGATTCATTCTCTCCCTGTTAGGGCATTTGATGTCGTGGCTGTGTGGCTGGAGAGCAAATGACAGAGAGGGTGGGGTGTGGAGTGGCGGTAGAGAACTTGGGAGGGCATTGATGCCGTGGCTGTGTGGCTAGAGAGCAAAGGGTTTGCCAAGCGACTCAACTGCTGGTCTTCTTCTCGAGAAGCGGATCAGTGTGCCACATCCGGTGGTCTGTAGCAACTGAAGTCTGGTTTAGGGTGCAAGTGAAGTCTGGTGGTCTGCTGCTGGGAGTGAAGATGCGGACCTGGTGAACGGGTTCGCAAGTGCTGCGGGGGAAGAGATGGAAGTGGAATTTGCTGCTGGAATCTGATGGGAAGGAGGATCCTTGTCCTCTACACACTGCGTGGCTCCTAGAGCTTGGGGTGGTTTAGGGTTACGGTGAGTTTCTGTTTTGGTTCAGGGAATTCTTGGTATGTGCAATGCTGCGCTATAAACTCTCTATATTTTCGGTTAATGTTACTGATTCATGTGAATTGTACAATTCATGTGAAATGAGCTTACCTTTTCATGTGAATTGAGCTTACTAATTCATGTGAATTGAGTTTACTGATTGATGTGAATTGAACTTACTAATTCATGTGAATTGAGTTTACTGATTCATGTGAATTGAGTTTACTGATTGATGTGAATTTTACTACTTGATGTTAATGATACTGATTGATGTGAATTGAGCTTACAATGTTGAGAGACTCAGAAATTTAGTTGTTGGATGTTGAATTCAATTGGTTGTGATTTCTTTGTTTTTGCTCTTTAGGTTGTCTTTCACTGACAGAAGTGTATGATATTGATGCTGAGTTTTTTTTGTTGTGATTCAGCACCATGGGCATCCAGTTGACATATTCTCAGAAGAAGGAGATCATCCTTCACTATCAAGCTTCACCGGGCATAACAAATCGTGCACTCACCGGTTGGGCAAATGAGAGATTTTCCACATCTGTAACTGAGATGACAATAAGTAGAATTTTAAAAAATCAATCACTGTTGGCAGGAAAGGGTAAGGAGAGGCCCGAGGCAAAAAGAGTGCCTAAAATTGTCTCACCTGTTGTTGAGGAGGCAACATATGCTTGGTTTCTTATGATGCAGGAGAAATCAGCTACAATCTCAGATGACATCCTCTGTGGAATTGCCAGGAGATTCTACTCAAATTTACCAAGAGATCGAGATGTGAAAGAACTAAAGTTCTCAAGAGGTTGGGTAGATGGATTCAAGAAGCGCCATGGAATTCGTGGTTTTACAAGACATGGTGAGGCTGCTTCAGCTGATGTGTCTATTGACACACAAATTCTCATTGAAAAAATCAAAGACAAAGTTGCAACCTATGATCCTGCAGATGTCTTCAACATGGATGAGACGGGATTGTTTTTCAGGTTTGTTTAAATTCTACATTGTTTTATTTATTTATGGTTTTCACTTTAACATGTATTTAAATCTAATGAATGTGTGTGTTCATTGCATTCTAGATTGGAGCCCAACCGCACATTAGCCACTAAGAGGCTGGCCGGGAAGAAGATGCAGAAGGAGAGGCTTACAATTGCACTAACCTACAATGTTGATGGTAGTGTGAAACTCCCTCCTTTTGCCATTTACAAATATCAACGTCCTAGAGCTTTTACAAAAAGAAACATTGCAAATCCAAATAATCTTGGAATTCTTTGGTTCCATAATAAAAAGGCTTGGATGACCACTACTCTTTTTGAGAAGTTTCTCTTGGACTTTGAGAGGAGGATGAGCCTAGCAGGGAAACGAAGGGTGTTGTTATTGGTTGACAATTTTGCAGGTCATCAGTACAATAACATCAGGTCAGAGTTGCTGATTACAACCGTGGAGTTTTTGCCTCCAAATACAACAAGTTATTTCCAACCTATGGATGCAGGTGTGATAAACTCTTTCAAGGCTCAATATCGCAAGTTGTTGATTGAGCACAAGTTGGACAAACTAATGAGCAATGAGGACCCAGAGATTGATGTTTATGAAGCGGTGAAAATGCTAGAATGTGCATGGAGGTTGAAGGTCACATCTAATGTGATTTATCATTGTTGGAGACATACTGGTATGCTCCTACTACCTGATTTGAATGGAGATTCCATTCCAAATCCTCAAACAGAATTGCAGGAGTTAACTAGTCTGTTGGAAAGATTAAGTTTGGCTACTAATAGTTCTACTGATGGAAGTTCTAGAATGGAGGCACAAGAGTATGTGCAATACGAATTAGACTTTGATTTGAACAATTCATATGAAGTCACTGAAGAAGATGTATGGGATGTTTTAGGCTCTATTGGTGGGACTTCTAATGTCTCAGATGATGATTGTGAGGAAGAGGAGTACGAGGTGGAACCCATTCCATCTTATAGTGACTTGCAATCTAGTTTTAGTACTATTAGAAGGTACATGGAATCACGTTCATGTGATGTGTCCAAGTATGTGGGTTTGTTGGTGCAGATTGAGAAACATTTGCAAGTTGTGCATGCAGATGAATCTCACCAAAGAACCATTGATTCATACTTCACCCGTGATTTGTCAACTTGATATTGAATAAAGTTTTGATTGGATTTGCAATTTTATGAATGGAATTCTCTCACAAGGCTTCTGTACGATTGCTTACATTTATAAATGTTAAGATTTGTATATTGCTCCAAAAAGTGATTTCATAACTGTTAACTGTTAACACCTCTATAAATGTTAACTTTTCTCTACTCCCGAGGGTTAACATTTATAGAGGGTGGACTGTAATGTGTGAAAATGTTTGAGTTTCTATATATTGGAATTCTTAGAGAGAAGACAAGATTCTTTTTGTAACAATCTAAATGGAAATAATATTTCTTTTTTTATGGTTATATATATATGATATCAGATACTTAGATATGATTAAAGTTATCCTTTAATACCTCTAAATTTCTATCATCAATTCTAAAACAAAATAATGTGGCAAAGTTTCATGGTACAATATGATATCTCCTTCTTCATCTTCAGAGGCCACTAAACCTAGTTCAAACTTGAGGTCAAACACCACCAAGCCTCTTAATGAGGACTCTAATTAAGAGAAAGTTCTTCTACTCTGACGAGGACTCAAATTAATCTTTTCAAGCCAATGAGCCTTTTAGGCCTTAAAGGGTGTACAAGTGTTATGATTCATGCAAAACAATATCTACAGAGAGGGTGCATTTCATCGCGACCCTTCTTCACGAAAATCAATGTAGCTTGCCAATGCTTGCACCAATTTTGTGGCGCCAATCTCAATAAATGCCCATCTTCGTCCACCTCTTTATTATAGTTAAGTCTTTTATGGAGGTGGCCTGTAGCGTTTGCTATCAAGATTATCCTGCCAAAACTATCCAAAATTGGTCCCTTGTCCTTAAAGGGTTAAGAGAAACCACTAGAAGCTTGTCTATACTTGATAAGGACTCTAATTAAGAGAAACCACCTGGCTTTTCCACATTTTCTCCTATCAATAGTTAACAGAGAGTATTACTATAAATTAGAGATTAAATCATGTATTTAACATTGAGTGACTTTTCAAAAAAACTCTTATAACTTTATATGATTACAACTAAGACTCAAACAACACTACAAGAAAACAAGGTGTTTAGCAACGGTTTGTCAAATTCCTAAGCAACGCCTAGGGGCTTGCTTTGTAAATGAAACCACACTAATGTTGTTGCCAAACACCATGTTCTTTCCTAGGTGTTGCTTTTCAAAACGTCGCTAAACACCCTATTTTCTTGTAGTGCAAGGATGGTGGTAATAAAGTAATCACACCTTCCACAACATAGACAAACATCTTTTTTGTTTACCCAACCACATCCTTGTTATGCATACCAAGTTATTTACTTTTATTATGGAAGTAGATAATTTCATCTACATTAGCAAATGATGTGATGTAAAATTTATAACAATAAGCATGTATCTTGGCATCATTGTAGATCTTGCATCTCATAACAAACTTTTGGATATGCACAATCCTATCTATTAGGGGCCTTGTTAGAGACATAGTCCGTAGAACCTTCTGGAACCTTCCAGAAGATACTTGGAACTCCATAGATCCTCTTAGAACCTTCTAGCATCTTGGTAGTTAGCGGAAGCCTCTCGAGAAGCTTCTAGTCGATAGCGGTTGGTGGAAGTTGCTCGAGAAGCTTCCTATGTTAGCGGAAGCCTCTCGAGAAGTTTCTAGTTGATATCGTTTAGTGGAAGTTGTTCGAGAAACTTCCTATGTTTGCGGAAGCCTCTCGAGAAGCTTCCTAGACTAGCGTATATATTGGGGTCGAGGCTGAAGGGTTTTTCAGTCTCGACAACACATCTCTAGGAGCTATAGCTCACTTCTCTAGTGTTGTTCTTGTACTCGTCTGATTAATCTAGTTCTTGTCAGTTCCTCTAGAACTTCTTGTTTAGATTTCTAGTCTGTATTCCGTATCCCTGACAGTTTGTCGAGACTGCACACATCCTTGATATCAGAGCTAGTTCCTTCTTGTTGGAGTGTGGATTACCCCTCTTCTTGAAGGTGTACTAGCGTTTTAGAGGTTGCGGATTACCCTCCTCTAAACTGATATTTCCTCAATATCAGAGCTTAGTTCATTGACGCAAAGAGTGGACTACCCCTTTTCTCGTTGATACTTGAGCGTTCTAAGGGTTGCAGATTACCCTCTCTTAGATTGGTATTGATCCCTTCTCTCTTGTTTAGAATGGAAGGAGATCAGATCATGGAAGGCGCATCTCCACAAGTAGAAAATAGAGTGGCAACTCTTGCAGATCTTCAAGCTCTTATGAACAGTCTCCGAGAAGAAATTGCATTTCTACGCAATCCAAGTAGAGAACCTCAGATTGATTTAGTGACGGAAGAAGCTAGACGTGAGATCCATAGCCTGCAACTAGAGGTTGTTCGATTGAAAGAAGCAAGACATGTGCCACATATGACCTCTGTAGATAGGATTAGTATGAAAGAACCAAAAGCAAGTATGCCAGACAAGTTTGACGGAACAAGAACACATTTCCGAGGGTTTGTGCAACAAGTACGGCTTTACCTACGTCTATATCCTTCTCGTTATCCGGAAGGATTTACACAGGTTGCTTTCATAGGTACTCTATTATCGGGAAATGCTCGCTCTTGGTTTGCTCCATTATTGGAGAAGGATTCTCCAATACTGCACAATCTAGAAGCTTTCATGGAGAGATTTACTGCTGCGTTTGGAGATAGCGATCGAGAAGGAGTAGCTGAAAGAAAGATACAACAACTGCGACAAGGATCACGTTCTGCTGCAATCTATGGTGCAGAATTTCAACAGCTTACATGTGATCTTGATTGGAACGATAAGGCGTTCATGACTCGATTTCGATATAGACTGAGAGATGATGTAAAGAACTTATTGATCACCATGCCCAAGGTGGATATGTTAGAAGAACTCATATCTCAATCAATTATTTGTAACAACCGCCTTTTTGAATTACGACAAGAAACGCGATCATGCTGGAAAAATGATGGAACATTTGCAGCATTTTCAAAAGGTCCAGAGAATCACCTTACAGGTCCCGAATCCATGCAAATTGATGCAGTACGTGTCAAGTCCCTTACTCCAGAAGAAAGAAAGCGACGTATGGAGGAAGGACTATGCTTGTATTGTGGTGAGCAAGGCCACAGAGCTGGAAGCCGCCCCAGGAAGCAGAATTGACGCATTGTGAAGACCAGAGGCACGATTAAGCAGGAAAACGAAGATGCCCAGCCACAATAGGAACCGTGCGGCTGGACAATTCAATACCACAACAAAAATCAGGTTCCACTCTTTCTGCCCAGCCTGCTAGTTGTTTTACAATCCCTTTGTCGTTCGGTCCTCAGAAAATCAAAACCCTAGCATTATTAGATTCAGGGGCATCTGCTTGTTTCTTAGACGAAGGATTTGCTAAGCGTCATAAGATCCCTCTAATACTAAAATCCAAACCCGTACACGTAGAAGTAATAGATGGATGATCCTTATTGTCTGGTTCTGTCACCCACGAATCGAAACCTATGGAGGTTGTGTTTGAAAACCATAGTAGTTTTGTTATTTTCAATATTATTAGAACCCCGTCAAACCCTGTCGTTCTTGGTCTTTCTTGGTTAGAAAAGCATAACCCATCTATTGATTGGAAGTTGCAAAAGATGACGTTTCCCATAGATCATTCTGAAAGTAAGCCTATTAGAAGGTCTAGAACCAAAAAATTGTTATTCCTTGGGGCAAGAGCATTTATAAGGTCGTCCAAAGAAGGTACACCATTTATCATTTATGCAACGCCGACCAGCGAAGAGAAGACTTCGACCACAAGTATACCGGAGTAGTATAAGGAGTTTGAAGACGTGTTTCAAAAGAATAACGCTGACATGCTATCGGAGCATCGACCATATGATTGTGCCATAGACTTAGAAGAAGGAGCACAACCACCTTTTGGCCCAATCTACAATCTCTCTCAAACGGAGTTAGCGGAGCTGCGGAAGTACATTGACGAGAATTTGGCGAAGAACTTCATTCGTCATTCAAAGTCGCCAGCTGGGGCACCGATCTTGTTCGTGAAGAAGAAAGATGACTCTCTGCGGATGTGCGTGGACTATCGAGGCCTCAACAAGGTAACTAAGAAAAACCGTTACCCGTTACTTTTGATTTCTGGTCTCTTGGAGCAGCTCGGGCGTACAAAGATCTTTACGAAAATTGATCTGAGGGGAGCTTATAACCTTGTACGAATCAAGGAAGGAGACAAGTGGAAGACAGCTTTCCGTACAAGGTATGGCCATTTTGAGTATAATATCATGCTTTTTGGCCTTACCAATGCTCCGGCTGTTTTCCAACATAGGATGAATGACATCTTTCGGGAGCACCTTGACGACTTTGTTGTCATCTATCTGGATGACATTCTGATATTTTCCAAGAACGAAGAAGAGCATGAGAAGCACGTTCGTTTGGTCCTTGAGAAACTACGAGAACGAGGACTCTACGCCAAGTCGGAAAAGTGCCTATTCCACCAAACCGAGATGGAGTTTCTAGGGTTCATTTCAACTACGGACGGCTTCAAGATGGACCCCAAGAAGGTGGAAGCAATTGTATCCTGGGAGGTTCCGAAGATAGTTAGAGACGTACAATGTTTTTTTGGATTTGCTAACTTCTATCGGATCTTCATCAAGAACTATTCTCGAATCGCTGCACCACTCACTCGATTGACTTGTAAGGACAAGCTCGAATGGGGACCTCAAGCGGAAAAGGCATTCCAAGATCTGAAGGCGGCGTTTACTACGGCTCCAATCTTGGTACACCCTGACTTTGCAAAGGCCTTCTATTTGGAGACCGATGCTTCTGATTTTGCTTTGGGAGCTGTACTGTCACAGATGGGCGTAGACGGGAAACTTCATCCAGTTGCGTTTTATTCCCGGAAGTTCTCTGCCGCTGAAATCAACTACGAAATCCACGATAAAGAACTCCTTGCTATAGTGGATTCCTTCCAAGAGTGGCGACACTTTCTCGAAGGCGCTGCGCATCCGGTGACCGTATACACGGATCACAAGAATTTGGAGTACTTTATGTCGGCTCGAGTCCTGAATCGACGTCAAGCTCGGTGAAATATGTCGCTGTCGCGATTTGACTTTGTTATTACCTATCGGCCCGGGAAGCAGCAAAGACTATCCGATGCATTATCGAGGAGATCGTATCTTGCATCCAAGGCTGGAGAAGCAGCATTTGATCAACAATGCACCACATTGTTGAAACCGGAGCATTTTAGAATTTATACTGTTGTCGTGCCAATTGATACGGACTTCCTCGACCAAGTACGGACTGCAACAATTAAAGATTCTGTAGCTCTTGAGATCAAGAAGCGTGTCGATAATGACGAGTTCAAGGTGGAGAGAGATCTTTTATATTTTGAAGAGCGACTATATATTCCAAGGGGACCAATACGACTTCAAGTTCTCCAATCTCGCCACGACTTTCCAGCAGCAGGACATTTTGGATACAACAAGACATTGGAGCTTATTTTGCGAGACTTTTGGTGGCCCCAAATGTGGAAGGATGTGAAGGAGTTTGTCCTCTCTTGTGATATTTGTTCAAGGTCCAAGAACCCTCGACATCGCCCTTATGGACTTCTGCAGCCATTGCCTATTCCGCATCGACCATGGTCTTCAGTTTCCATGGACTTCATTACGGACCTACCACCTTCAAATTCGTTCGACAGCCTTCTTGTTGTGGTGGATCGGCTCACAAAGATGGCGCACTTTATTCCCTACAAGAAGACATCATCAAGCGAGGACACAACAAGATTCTTTCTTGATAATATATATCGTTATCATGGCTTGCCAGATGATATCGTGTCGGATCGAGGAACTCAGTTCGTCTCCAAGTTCTGGAGTTCTCTTTTTGAGATATTGAAGGGGGATATCAAGCTTTCTTCGGCTTTTCATCCTCAAACCGACGGTCAGACGGAACGGATGAATCAAGTCTTGGAGCAGTATCTACGCTGCACAATCAACTACCAGCAAGACGATTGGACCGCGTATCTACCATTTGCCGAGTTTGCCCACAACAATACCCTTCATGCGTCGACTCAACAAACACCATTTTTTGCCAATTATGCATACCATCCGAAGCTCGATTTGTTAAATCCAGTAACCAATACCAACCCGGCAGCGGAAGGCTTTGCGAAGCAGCTATCGGAGCTTCAAGCTACGTTGAGACTTCAATTGCAGACTGCCCAAGAGTCTTACAAGGCGTCCGCAGATAAATTTCGGAATGAGGCACCTACTTTCAAGATTGGAGATAAGGTATGGCTACTTCGACGGAACATCAAGACCAAGCGACCGTGTGATAAATTGGACTATCGAAGATTGGGACCATTTGTTATCCAGAAGCAAATCAATCCAGTGGCGTACCGGCTAAAGTTACCAGCTGCTATGGAGGTACATCCAGTCTTCGACGTGTCTTTGTTGGAACCTTATCGAGAGTCAACTTTTCCTAGAAGAGTGCACGGCCCGCCACCTAGTATCGAAATTGAGAACCACGAGGAATACGAGGTAGAAAAGGTACTAGATTCACGGCGTAGAAGGGGAAACTTGGAGTATTTTGTGCATTGGAGCGGCTACGACATCAATGAAAGAACGTGGGAGGATGCCAAAAATCTCGCAAACGCGCCGGAAAAGGTACAGGAATTTCATCAACGATATCCTCATAAGCCTAAACCATTCCTACGATAGCTTCTCTCTGACGCTTGTCCACCCAGGAGAATAAAAAGGGGGAGAGAATACCACCATGATTCATAGTCGGTGTAGTTAATTTGTCCTAGATAGGATTTTTCCAGTAGTCATAGTTTGGTCTTCAGTCATGGATAGTCAAGAGATAGACAACATGCCAGTCATACCATCTCAACCGACGAATTCTCGAAGACGACCCCGAGATGAAGAACCGCCCGCACCACGACGCCGATGGAGGTTTCCGAGTAACCGATCGCTGGCGATTGTTTTTGAGGTCGAGCCTGCTTTCAATGGTCTGCCAGAAGGTGTGTTTGCAGGACAATTCCATAATGAAGACACGGAAGTTCATGCTTGGTCTGAAGTAGAAGGCGTGGGCCACTATCGTTGGCTTCAAGGGCCGATGAACCACTTGCCTCGTGAACAACAATTGGAGTTTATTGTAGATGTCATGCGGCAGATCTTCATCTTCCTGCGTTGGTACTGACTGACAACAACATTGCTTCTCGGAGACCTCGAGGCTAAAGGAGGAGGTGATGTTAGGGACATAGTCCGTAGAACCTTCTGGAATCTTCCAGAAGATACTTGGAACTCCATAGATCCTCTTAGAACCTTCTAGCATCTTGGTAGTTAGCGGAAGCCTCTCGAGAAGCTTCTAGTTGATAGCGGTTGGTGGAAGTTGTTCGAGAAACTTCCTATGTTTGCGGAAGCCTCTCGAGAAGCTTCCTAGACTAGCGTATATATTGGGGTCGAGGCTGAAGGGTTTTTCAGTCTCGACAACACATCTCTAGGAGCTATAGCTCACCTCTCTAGTGTTGTTCTTGTACTCGTCTGATTAATCTAGTTCTTGTCAGTTCCTCTAGAACTTCTTGTTTAGATTTCTAGTCTGTATTCCGTGTCCCTGACACGCCTCCAAATTGCATACTTCTCAACCTTTTTTTTTTGTTTTAGTGGAATCGCCACAGTGGCTGCAGAGGCCAGGAAGCTGTAGCACCTCTGGCTTTCTCCCCAATCCAAACAAAACTAAATTTTCTCCATAAATATTCATTTCGAAGATTTCATTTCTATAAACATAGATTTGTACATCCTTTTTGGCGACAAGATGGAGTCCCCGTTGTTCACTAGTGGCAATATGGCGACATAGCAACGACCATTGATGGAATTTTGGCGATGTGAAATCACAAATTTCCCACTTTATTCGGGAATATTCTATTTTTAGATATATATTTTCGCCATTTGGCTATTTTTTTCCAAAAAAAGGCTGCTACTTCTCCTCTAATATGGGTCTTTATGTGATCACACATAGGGTACCACACGACATGACTCCCAATGTTTATTAGGAAGCAAAGAATAACCTAGGCACCAAAACAAGATTGAAAAGCATGGTATTTAAAGTAAAAAGCGCTATACAAACATTAAAAAGTTGCAGTACCAGGCAGATATCAACCGTCTCCTCTCTCTCCACGTTAACCCTTTAGCGCCCAGGGATGTTTCTAGAAAAACCAAGAATTCTGCTGATTTTTTTCTTTGAACCGGAATTGATGGAAATAAAATGGCTAATATTAATATCTAACCTTTCAAAGTTGAACTTAATCCATGATCTCAACTTTGGGGAAATTTTGCACAACATCCAACCGTTGATGGAATAGATTATAGTGTTTAAAGTTACCGTATACTAGTAGTGAAAACTGTGGAATTTGGAGGGTGTACTACTTTAACTATCAATAGAGTCTTGCAAGAATTTTTTTACTTTGAATTAGAGCGGTTCACATGTGCACTAGATTGATAGCTTCGCATTGACATATTATATGTGAAGAAAATATTTATACCCAATTATTGGTGATTTTTTTTCTTTTTTCTACTTGGTTGTAAACAAAAATGTTCCAACCTTATACGAATCAAAACGGAAGTTTCGTATGTGAGGAGAGAGAACAATCACAAAACAATGAAGAATGTCTTAAAGACCAAGTTCGATCAAAATTTAAGACCAAAATCAAGGTGCATGTGTGTGAAATACAACATAGAATGTGGCATAGTATTCACTGTATTCACTATATTTGAGTGTATTTGGTGTATTTCGGGTTGTATTCCTAGCTTTTCCAAGAGTTCTATAAATCCAAATCATGATCCGATTGTTGGAGAGTATTCGTGTAACAAGTGCGCAAATCTGTACCTCGTATCTCGAAGCCTAGTTCCTCATGGATTTCATGCAAATTGAGTTAGAGCACCTCCGGAGTCCCATTTTGGGCTTCCTGGGCGCTAAAGGGTTAATTCATGACATAATGTCATACTCATGTGCTACATTAAATTACACCCTGAATCTTACTTGCCATGCTTGAGTTTTATGGTGATTATCTTGTACGTCACTACTCACCTTCTCAGCTGATGCACAGTCCTTTTATGATCGATTCTCATCCTGTATCATTTATCCAAAGAGTAATGCATCACGCAACCACATTTCATCGAAAACCAACAAAACTCTAAAAAATGTGTACTTCCTCTAATGTAAAAACTCTCATTCATACATTCGACCGGCAAAGAAGAATCCAAGGCTTCATTAGGTTTGAAACTGACATCCAAACCCTAATCCACGGCATAATCTCAAAATTGAGCCAAAAGAAATGGGACGAAAGAAGTGTGAAGATGCAGTAGCCAATAGTATTATAATTTCAACCCATGTGATTTCATATTTTTCCGATTCAATGTGAATTAGTTATGAATTTTCAAAATGTGTTGTCATGTTTAGCCGGTGGTTGTCATAGGTTCCCCCTATAAGCGCTGACCAAAAGTAAAGGGTCTTGACTAATAGTAAACCTCTATTTAGAGTTGAATGGGATGAAAGTGGGTTGGATATTCCCCAATTTTACAAGTCTAAGATTTTACAAGTCATGGATTTTGGATGGTTACCAAAGGGTTATTTCACCTCTTCATCCCTCAAGTTGCTTCATTATCCTCAAGTTGCTTCATTATCCTCAAGTTGTTCCAATGAATTACATTAAAAAAAACGTCCTCGTTGTTGATCCAATATATTGATGCAAGGTTTATGTGGTTCAATATCATCTTTATGAAGTTACAAACTTGGATTTGTTTTTTATGTTTATTAGTTATCTATAAACTGTAACAACACGAGTTCAATGTGATTAATTTTTGTATTGAAATGATATTATTTCATCACATTAAACAATGTGAAATAACACAACTACCAATAGGTATTGGGTACTAGAGTTTGTTTAGACTTTGAACCTCTCTATGCAATATTGAATCCATTTTGAATTTTCGACCCAACCATTTTTTTCTGATGTGAATAGTGACATAAGTGTAGGTTGGTAGAAAGACTGTCAATATAGTAACTTTTAGAAAAAAAATCGAATTCATGATTTTTTGATGATATATTTTGTTTATTCTACATGAGGTAATTTTAACAACTAAGCAGATTATGAAGTGTGTAAAAAATTGAGAAATTATTCTATGGTTTTTGAAGAATCAAAGAAATTTATCTTTTTGTGATTGTGTACCATATTGATTCAAAATCTTCAAAATAGTAAATTTTCCAAAAATATGTGAGTTTTTATAGAGTGTTAAAGTGTTGAATGTAAAAAAGCAGCTATTTTGACACCCAAGTGTCAATCATGCCTTCCTTGTATGGTATTTCTATGTCATCTAAGATTAATTTTAGTGTCTTTTTGGTTAAACGTGATTAGTTCCTTCATTGCCATAGGGACAAATCTAAATATTATAAAAATATATATATTGTCAAAAAAGGTGATGATCTTGTTACAAGTCTACAACATCTATTTTATATTCATAATGACTAGTATAGAATATGATTGGTTTGAATGTTACATGTACCAAAGTAGGTTTTGGAAGTAAGTACTTTCACCTTTGTTTTGTAGAGCAAGGGTTTTTTAAAACTTCCTAATTGCCAGAAGCATCAAAACAATTTGATGAGCACCAAATATTAATGAAGATAAATAACAACTAGATCAACCATAAACAAAAAATTTACTTTAAAGGAAATTTTATTTGGTCCAATCTTCTCCTCTATTACAATGTATGAATTGGAGTAAAAATATTGTATCTAGAATACAATTTAGTTACTTGGATGAAGGTAAAATTATTGATTGATATTATAGAATTTTGAAAAATAAGTTGGACTTGACAAATTCTCCAATTTCTCAAATTTAAGAGGTATTTTATTTCTCGCCATGTGTTGACCAAAGAAACATAGATAAATCAACCTTGGCAATAAAATCCTGGGCCATGGCCACGTCCTGAACCGAGATCCTTGCCCAACCCAAATCACCAAACCCGAACCTAGCTGAGTACAGCTTCGAGAATAGCTCCGGATCCCGAGTAGGAAGCTAATAAAAAAAACCCCGCACACAACAATTATCGCACTCACTAGCAATATAGACACCATGACACAAATTTTCCGCACTCTCCATATCCATGGCCCTAGAGTCGCATGTTGGTGACTATTACATCCACATTCTTCACTATCGTTACTTAGATGAGTGTTACCATTCCCAGGGCGGGTGTGATTTTCACCAAGGCGGGTGTAACTCTCACTGAGATGGTTGGAGTCGTCGACGGAGAGTGAAAGGTTGACGTTGTATGAGGAGAATGTGCAAGAGATGAGGAGGTTGAAGGAGGCATATCCAAGGAGTCCGTTCTTTCGGATTGGGGATGATGGGTTGGTGTTGGGAAAGAAGATTGCGGAGGGTGGGCAAGCTGAGAACTATGATGCAATGCTCTCTTCTTTTGACTATGCTATGAATGTAAATGATTATAGCCCTGGTCAGTGGCCCGTGGTTTGGAAGGTGTCTGAGGCGGGATATTTGGTTTCTGACTTGCAAAAGCAGTGGCCCTTGCCCTTCCTCCACAAGTTGCAATTGCCAATTATGATAAAAATGATGAATGGCATGGTTCTCTTTGTAATCCCATAATTAGTGGGAGGTTGTTGGAAGATGGAAGATTTGCATTTGAGATGCTTCGATGGTGGGGAGATTTGCAGAAACTCTTGGGTATGAGAATGCAACACAATGGTAACCACCACCCACCCTTTATGATGTCTGATGGCAACTAACATGAATGTTGTATGTTGCGCATCATTGCTCAGATTGCATGGGGAATGACAGTTTTGCATAGGGAGGGTATTTTACATAGAGACTTGAAAGCCTCCAATGTACTTGTCGCTAAATTAGGAGATAATTTTAAAGGATGATGGACTATTGATTCCACCGAATTCGTCGATCATTGTGTTGTGTCTATGATTATAGATTACGAGTGCTCTATTTGGGCTGTGGGCACTAGATATTGGAGGGCACCGGAGATTTTGCAAGCTTGTAAGAACGGGAGTGTGTACACAACTCTAGATTTGTTCACTCCAAAGATGGACGTATACAATTCTGCAATGACATGCTATGAATTGTTGACAAGACTCATACCATTTGAAGAGGTTGAAAATTGCAATAAAGAACCATTAGTTGATGAGGTGCTTCAAGGTAGAAGACCAACATTGCCAAGCCACTTACAATCTTGGGTGGTGGAATTGATGAACAAGTGTTGGCACATGGACCCTTTAAAAAGACCCACATCTGAAAAGATTTGTAGTCTTCTTCAAGACATCCTCCAAAATGATCCAAGATGTAGAGATGAGCCCATATTCTTCAAAGATCATGAGAATGAGGTATCGTTGCAATTTCAGTCGTTATCATAGGTTGTAGTACTTCTTATTGTGATTATATGGAAACATTTGATGTACAACTATTTATTGTCATCCTAACCTACAACTTATATGTTATTGAACATGTGTATATGTGTACTTATGTTCACTTGTGAGATATTTGTAGACAACTTATTTCCACTTGCATATAAGATTATAATTAATTGAATTGTAGAATGCAATTTTAAATTCTCTGAAGTTAATATTTTTCATGAAGCACAAATGCTACGATAATTATCATGAGTTAAGAGACGATTGGTTAAGAAATAAGAAAATCATAAGAAAATTTCTATTATCCAACCAAAAAATCCACTAGCATTAAATTTTAATCTTGATCTACATTTCAAAGCAAAGGGAATATCTTCCAAAAACGATATCAATCTAGAACTTCATTTTTGTTACATCGTCTCATACATTGCATTGTTGCATTACCATCACATGTTCAAATAGCAATATTCATATAGTTTGCTTTAATGGAAAGCTGATAAGCTTCTCCATTCATTCCTTGAATTTTGAAAACCCAAGCATTTATTTAATAAGCTCCATTCGTAAAATCTTTTAAAAGGACACATTTCAATAGAATATTAATATATTATATTCAAGGATTAGGTTTGACACTCTAATGCTAAACAACTAATTAAATCTACAAACAGATTTTGGCATTAAAAAGTCACTTTGTATGAAGAAAGACCTTCTAACATGGAATATATTCTTTCCACATAATTAGTAATTGTAAGCAATATAAGCTTCAAAGTGACTTGTGTAGCTAATATCATGATTACAAAAGTAGCGACAAGCTTCATAACAAAATGAAGCTTGATCCTCACGCTAATTGAAAGAATCAAGTATATTACCATCAGGATTAGGTTACACTCTCAAAACACCGACATCTTAAGACTTCCCCACATCTAAGATTTCGTAGCAGCCATCTTCCATCTGCAACACACATTCTCAAACCTTTCAGTGCAGGTACAAAATCCAACCATTCCTCATCTCACCTTAATCCCAAATTCAACCACAACATCAATGACCATATAAGAGGGTTGTGCTCACTTACTTGATCATCAAAGCGTGTGAGCCTCGGCCGTTCACTCTTCAAGTAACCGTGAATGTAGCCAAAAAATATGAAGTCCGAATCCTGCAGAGGACACACTTGTTCACAAAACCAGGACAGGGCAGATAGCCATCCTGAGGATCAATCATTCCCTATCTAGAAAGTGAAACCTAAACCAGGTCAAAATCAAAGGTTCCGTCTCCTGTAGAGAACACTCTAAAACCTAGTTTAGGGTGTAGGGTTTAGGGTTTAGGAAACAGGGTATGTCCCCTGCAAAGAACACGCTACAAAAACAGGTCCTAATCCACAGGCCACCCATTTCTACCTACAACGTTAAAGCGAGAAGTAAAGGTTGCTATAGAAGGTTAGGGTGTAGGGTTTAGGGTTTAGGGTATGTACCCTGCAAAGAACTCGCTACAAAATCAGGTCCTAATCTACAGGCCACCCATTTCTACCTACAACGTTAAAGCGAGAAGCAAAGGTTGCTATAAGAGGTTAGGGTGTAGGGTTTAGGGGATGTATCCTGCAAAGAACACGCTACAAAATCAGGCCCTATTCCACAGGCCACCCATTTCTACCTACAACATTCAAGCGAGAAGCGAAGGTTGCTATAAAAGGTTAGGGTGTAGGGTTTAGGGTTTAGGGTTTAGGGTGTAGGGGATGTATCCTGCAAAGAACACGCTACAAAATATCAGGTTCCAATCCACAGGCCACCCATTTCTACCTACAACGAGGAAGCGAGAAGCAAAGGTTGTGCTATGATTCGGTCAAGTTGTGCTCGGTCTCAGTAGCCGGCGGAGGAGGAGGGGGCGGCGGCAACGTCATCTTCCTGGACAGCTTGAGGTTGCCTCGGAGGTCGCGGCCAATGCACACCACGCCGAGCTCCTGCCCCACGGCGAGGTAATCCGACACGCGCTCGATGCGCTCGTGCGCGATCTCCGAGATGTGCAGCAGCCCCTGGTACCCTCCGTTGAGCTCCATGAACGCGCCGAAGTCCTTGATGGCCACCACGCGCGCGGTGTACGTGCCGCCCACTTCCACTTCCTTGCCCACGGACGCCTCCACCATCTTCTTGGCTTGGTCGAACGAGGCCTGGTCGCGCGCGAAGATGGTCACCACGCCGTCCCCGGTTATGCTCACGCGCGCGTCGGTCACCCTCTGGTAGTAGTCAGGGAAACGAGTGAGAAAACACTTTCCACATCTCCTCGGGCCAATATCCCATGCTTCTTTGAAGATTGCATAAGCTTATCTCCTCTGTTTTCATTGCTAGTTTCACGGCTAGAACTACTTTGACATAAGTTCAGAGACCAACAAGCTCTCCCATACTTCATCGAGGGATTCGACCGCAAAGCGTTTCTATTGACCTGAGAAATAGTAGTATGATAAATCAAGCTTATTACCTAATTGAGCATCACCTTATTCGATAACCCACACCAAGTAGAACAAACTGTGATTCTTCACAACTAAGGTTCAGGGTTGAGGGCTTGAGGTTTATAAGTAGAATCAAAGCTGTGATCCTTCACAACTGAGGTTCAGGGTTGAGGGTTTAAGGTTTACAAGTAGAATTGAAACTATGATCCTTCACAATTGAGGTTCAGAGTTGAGGGTTTAAGGTTTAGAAGCAGAATTGAAACTGTGATTCTTCACAACTGAGGTTGAAGGTTGAGGGTTTGAGGGTTTACCTGGATATTCTTGACGTTGGAGCCATGCGGCCCAATCAAGCGGCCAATACTGTCCTGCTGGATGTTCATGGTGCCACTCCGCGGCAGATTCTCCCGCGACGAGTCGCGTGGGCTACTAATCACCTGCTCCATGAAGTTGAGAATCTTGGTCCGCCCCACCAACGCCGGCTCCAACGCCTCACAGAGAATGCTCAACGGCACGCCGGCTGGCTTGATATCCAGCTGAATGGCCGTGATGCCCTTCCTCGTCCCCGCGATCTTGAAATCCATGTCGCCGAGATGGTCCTCCAGCCCCAAAATGTCAGTCAGGATGCGATAATCCGTCACCCTCCCCGTCTCAGGATCCGTCACGCTCACCAGTCCCACCGACACCGCGCCGACGTGCGACCGCAGCGGAATCCCGGCGTCCATGAGCGCCAAGCTCCCGCCGCAGACAGTCGCCATGGACGACGATCCATCCGACGCCAAGCACTCCGACGTCACGCGCACGCTGTAAGGAAAATCCTCCTCGGGAGGCAGCAGCGCCACCAGCGCCTTCTCCGCTAGCGTCCCGTGTCCCACCTCGCGGCGGTTCAAGCCTCCAGTGCGGCCCACTTCGTTGATCGAGAAAGGAGGGAAGCTGTAGTGCACCATGAAGCGTTTCCTGTCGATTCCCACGAGAGAGTCCAGCTTCTGCGCGTCGTCTGGCGCGCCCATCGTCACCGTGCACAGCACCTGCGTGTTGCCGCGGGAGAATACCGAGGAGCCGTGGAGCGCGGGGTACGTCCCGGCCTCGCATTGAAGCTCCCGCACTTGGTGTAACGCGCGCCCGTCCACTCGCACGCCCTTGTCGAAGACGTTGCGACGCAGAACCTCCTTCTTCACGGCGTCGAACGCGTAGGGGAGGAGCTTGGCGGAGATTTCGTCTCCTTCTGCGACCAGGATGGCTTTTACTTCTTCCTCGATCTTTCCTAGCGTTTGTCCACGCTCGAATTTCCCGAAGGAAGGGTTGCCCATCACAGACTCGATCGCGAGGAGCCCGAGGGAGCGCACCTTGGTGAGAACCTCTGGGGGGACGGTGAGGACGGGGAGCGGGCGCTTTTGGACGGCGACTTTAGCAGCGAGGGCGAGCTGCGGGGGGATGAGTTTGGTGGCTTCGGCGTGGGCGAGGTGGAGCGCGGCGACGTAGTCCTGGTTGGTGATTTCCCGCGCCTGGGTCTCGATCATGACGGTTTTGTCCATGGTGCAGGCGTAGACGAGGTTGAGGTCGCTGATCGCGAGTTCGTCCATGTTGGGGTTGACGACGAAGGCGCCCTTGACGCGGCCGATGCGGACGCAGCCGATGGGGCCGCTCCAGGGGATGTCGGAGATCATGAGCGCGGCGGAGGCGGCGTTCACTGCGAGCACGTCGGGGTCCTGCTCGCCGTCGGAGGAGAGCACGTTCGCGATGATCTGCGAGTCATAGAAGAAGCCGCGCGGGAAGAGCGGCCGGACTGAGCGGTCGATCAGGCGCCCGCACAGGAGCTCGCGCTCCTTGGGCGCGCCCTCGCGCCGCATGAACGTCGCGGGGATCTTCCCCTGCGCATACTGCTTCTCCCGGTACTCCACTTGGAGAGGTAGAAAGTCCCGGCTCGCGTCCAGCCTATGATCGGCCACCACAGTCACCAACACTTTCGTCTCCCCGACGCCGACCACCACAGCGCCTGCTGCGAAGCGCGCGAGCTTGCCTGTCTCGAAGGTGAACTTCACGTTTCCGGCGTGCGCGGCTTCCTCGAAGACGTAACCGCTGGCGGGGAATCTGCGCCATGCGAGCGGGACCTCCGGCGCGGGGATCAGGACGACGGGGTCGACAGGGGCTACTATGGAGTAGAAATTCGGGCACCGCATTGGAAGTCTCCCATCGCACGGATTCTGCAACAAACGCGTCTGGGCACGGAGTTGCGACGCCGCCTTCAGGAGGGAGCTCGCACCGCGCCTCCGCAGCATCCTTCTCGCCTCTAGATTCAATCCGTGCGCGGAACACCTCTCGAGCCAGCAAACCCTTAAACCCTAGACTGCACAACACAATGAGGTTCAACGGCGAGCTCTGAAACAACCTCAGCTCTAAAATCGACGCGAGAAAATAACTGCAAACCCGAGAGACCAGAAATTGATGCCGAAAACGCCACCAAACCCTTAAACCCAAAACTGAGCTTTAAACGGCGAACTCTGAAATTGAAGCAGAGTTTCCGCACTAAAACACAATCTCATCGTTCCGCACTAAATCACAATCTCCACAATCCTAGAAACCCAAAACCGACGCCGATAATACCTCTTGACCCACCCTTAAACCCTAATCTCTAACCGTGCATTCAGTGAGCTTCGGACAGCGAACTCTGGAGAGTTTCTGCTCTTAGAAATCCACGCTTAAAACACCTCTAAAACCCGAGAAACCAAAAATCGATGCCGACAACCCTTCTCCAGCCACCAAACCCTTAAACCCTAAACCCTAAATTCGGGTCCTCAACCCAAAAGCTCCAGACGGCGAGCTCTGAAACTAATGGAGAGATTTAATGCCTAAAATCGACGCACAAGAAGGCCCCATTCTCAGGCGCGGAATCCCCTTGACCCTTAACCCTTAAACCCTAAACCCTAGAGCGGGAGGTTACTTAGATGGACTAACCCAAGAAGTGCGCTCCGGGGAGAGAGGTGATGGAAAGGATTCGCGGATGCATCATTCGAACGCCCCGGAGGTGAAATTTGCGGCGCGCATGATTGATTGGCCTCTTCAAGTGCTCCTCCTGCGAAGGTGTGTTGTGTAGGGATTTGTGAGGAAGGAGAAGTAGGAGGAGTGAAGGGTTTAGGAGGTGAATGGGAATTTTGGTGGCGAGGGAGCAGATTTCCAAAGGACTGTGTGAGGTTTTGGAGAGGGAAACCCTCTGCTTTGCTCTCCATACACAGTTTGAGGTCGTCAGGGTTTAAGCTTAGTGAACCCAAGCCCGTCGGGGGCCTTTCGCCGTGGGGGTGGGGACCTTTCGCCGTGGGTGCATGTTGTGTGCAGGAAACGCCAGTCGGGAACCGTATATACAGGCACGTATTTTACTTTGTATCGTACAGGAAATGTATCGAAGTTCAGACTTACACCTTTGGATTGAAGATTCTTCAACAAACATCTTTCGTTTAGAGGTCATCTGAACCTTATCATTTTTAAATACAACACCATGCACGTAGAATATTGTGGTCATCAACGGCACCTTTAAGGGTTGACATTGATAATGTTCTTATCATTATTGATGAGGCTCTTAATCTTTTAAGAACAAGAAGATTGTAGGTAGTCACATATGAGTGATTTTGGAATTTGGTGGACCAATACTTCATTTCTGATTGATCCACGGTTTAAGTTAAGATGTGAGGATCTGCGCACTTCCAACGATTGCGATGTGATTGATCAACGGCCTAAGTTAAGATGTGAGGATCTACGCGCTTCCAACGATTGCGGTGAGAATGTGCGTTGGAGTCTAACGGGCAAACTATAGTGATTTATGTGATGACTAGTGGCGATGAAATGTACACACTATGTAGATGATGTTCTACATAATCTTTTAAATTTGTCAATCTTTCCAAATTGGCTACCCTCATAGGCCTTAAAAGGTTAATTAGAGAAGAATGGGAGCCTATTGGAGAAATGAATGAATTAGGCGTTTATTGGAGATAGTGTAAGTTTATATGCCCCTAGAAGCTACGTTGTATATGCTATCTTCAATTTCTCTTTTAAAGGTGATTCCAATTGTTATATAGCCTACCATTTCTTACTTGCAGGGATGTTTTTTGTTCTTTTGGGATATTTTTAGAATACCTATAGAACGAGGTCTTGCAACTCCACCACGGTTGGGTGAACCAAGGTAGTATACAATGGTCCGCAATATGATTCAAACATTGGCGAGCTATTTAAAGTGCCAAGGCCATAGCCATTAAGCCAAGCCACCAGAGGTTCAACCCTGAATACATATTATCTACAAGAAAAAAAGTGTTGCATAACATGTAAGTAAAGAGTCTAAAATTAATTCTTTCATCTTTAGAGAATATGTCATAAATATGTCATCAACCTTGTATTTATGATCAAATTGCATAGAAATTTGTCATAAAAATGTCATCAACCTTGTATTTATGTTCAAATTGCATAGAAATTTGTCATAAATATTCAAATTAAAATTCAATTAATTAAATTAATTAATTCCAGTTTAATTAAGATTGATACGAATATTTAAATAAAAATAATCATTAAAAAAACATTGTGGATTTTTAAACTCATTAAAATGGTGAAGGTTATATCTCAGCTTTCATATGTCATTTTCAAACAAAAAGAAGTATATTACAGTAGACTGTATATACATAAAATCCAAAAATAATTATTAATGTACTTTCATTTATAGAACTAGTTTGTTTTTTTGCTTTCTTAGAACAACTTGGATCTTGCCACTGAATTTTGCTACTCTCAAACGGCTGAAAACATCATGCAGGTCCTTGCACATCCTAATGCTGCTCGTAGATTTCCTTTTACTGAGACAAACTTGGAAAATTGATTATGGAATTTCGCTTTTTGAATAAGATCGCTCTTTTGGTAGAATGAGAGTTTAATTTTTAATAATAAAAATATGCAAATTTATATATGTACAACATAATTGCAAAAGTGTAATTATATTTATATTGAGTAAAAATTTATATCAATAATCAAATAATTGATCGCTAGGTGCAATTCCGAGAGTAGTCTTGCCCATCATCACATGAACGAGCTTGGCATTCTTATAGGACTAATATACACATAGTCTTATATACTTATTTTTATTTGAAAATGACTTAGAAAAGCTAAAATAGAAAAAAATACCATCTACACGCCTTTCGCGAAAGTGGCCGATCAACACTGCTTGGACATCCAACCCTGGGCAACTGCACCCCAACAACGTCCCGCGCGGGAGGTCAGCGGGAGGCAACCCGACGTCCCCGATGGCGGACGCCGCTCCCCCCGTCTTCATCCCCATGCCAACCGCAATTGGCGTGGACAAATGGGACGCTCCCAGGCCCACTACACTAAATTTTATGTTTAGTGTAGTGGTACTTTATGATTTGAAAGTGGCATTACTTTTTACTTTTGATGGAGGTTTTTACTTAGAGTACAACTATCTATGTTACTTAAAGAGGGTGGTAATTGTCAAATGGTTGGTAAAAATATTCATCAAGAGTAAAAATTAAGAGCATTTATAGATCATATAGTGTGCCTACACCAAAGACAAAATTTAGAGTACGGTAGTGTGACAACCGCTACTAGAAGAACTCAGTCTAGAATGCACATGAGTGAACTCCAGCCAACTTGGCCCCATTCCCACTCCAATTACGAGATCTTTGTATTTTGGTTGCACGAGGTGTTTGACGGGTTGGGATAAAACTTGACCCTTATCATATTTTTGAACGGGGACCTATTTAAAGAAAATGGAGGCCTCCAATAGTTTAATAGGCCTGCAATAGGCCTCCAAAGCATGTGGATCTTTTAATGAGAGGGCCGGAAAAATGAGAGGGTGCCATTACCTCCCAAATGAAAAAAAGTCTCGTGGTGGGCTTTTGCAAATCTCGGGCACGTTTCCATGGTTGCAATTTATATTTGCAATTCTTGAAATTTTGTACAAAGATGCAAGAAGACAAGAGGTACGTGGAAGTATAATTTTTATTCTCATTAGACTTTTAGGAAAAGAGTTATGCCATATTAACAAAAAAGTTGTTGAGTGTGGGCACGTCAGGCAACTCCAAAAACGTTTGCTAGGATACTCTAATAAATTTGATATTTTCAATACTAGCAAGTAATATCATTTCCTTTCATATTTTCAAAAAAATTATTGTCTTTAGTGAAAAAATACGTTTTATCCCAAGCAAAACATTTTCACATTGCCCCACATTGACGGACAAGGAACCAAAAAAACCTCTTCTTTTCCACATAAAACTTTGAAATCTTCATAGATTTCACTTTTTATTTTTCCTATTACAAGACTTGGTGTAAACCTTCATATTGACTACTCAGATTTACCTTTCTAGAACATGTTTTGTTCTCAAAAAATTAAAATGTGAATTGGCACTTTTTGAACCTCTATTCCTTGCACCATTTTGGTGAATATGCTACACTCCTTCTCTACTTCAAAAAATTGGTGTACAAGGAGTTAATATCATGACCAACATGATGAAATAAGAATTTAGACCTTGTGTGGTACAAAACTTTGACACCAAATGAAGTCAAAGTCTCATGTTCTATTCAACACAGGGATGAAAATGAACCATTTTTTCTACTTCAAACATTATAATCTATCAATCCGTGCGGTCAAAGTCGATGAAATTTTGTGAGCATGTTATTTTTGAAATTTTAAATGAGATCATACGGTTAAAATTAGAAATACAATTTTTTGTTTCCTTCTTTACTCATTGCACTAGAATTAACAATTTTGAAGTGTTTTTTGGTGGGAAATTGTCAAGGAAATTTCGGGGTTAATCCTTTAAAGCCAATGAGCATTTCTAGCCTGCGAGAATCTACGAGTGTTCTAGATCACACAAAAAAACATCTATACACACGGTACATCTCATCATATCCCCCATTCACGGAAATCATTCTTGCTTGCCAATGCTTACACCGATTTTCGTGGCGATTGTCTCAATAGATGCCCATCTTCCTCCACCTCTTTTTCATAGTTTAAGTCTTTCATGGAGGTGGCTTGTAGCAAGATAATAGTGCCAAAACGACCCGAAATGGGTCGCTCAGCCTCAATGGGTTAAGACAAGGGCCCACCTCCCCGAAATATAGAGATCCCCAATCACGTAGGAAGCATCCTCAGTAGCAGGGACGACCGGACTCCCCGGTCAACCCCCTACACCCAGTCACCGCTCACATTAACCACCCTTGCACCTACCCCACATTTAGCCAGGCCAGCATCCGGTCAAACAAGCAATCTAACCTCAATCATAGGCTCTCTCAATAATAGGAACTCTCCAGATCCTCCCTCTATGCTGAAAATACAGAAGGAATGAGTGACCGGGTCTCAAGGTTCAATATCGACAGTCGGTCAGAGTCGGCACACAGCCATCCATCTCCCCCGATACCTGTACGACACTCTGGAGATACTATGGTGATACCCGGTGTTTACTCCAGCGATACACGGGATTGTACCCAGGAGATATACCCCTCGTACGCGGGCGGGTGTCTGTACTTCACGCCGGTCCTAGAGAGTGTCGGTTTAGGGTGCAGTGACGGGATTGGGAATGTCGTGGATGAAGGTTGTGGAGTATGGGATGAATGTTTGTGTGAGTGAGGGGATGAATGTGGAGGTGCTTTTTGGTGTTACTCGGCCGAGTCGCTGTTTCGGGGGCTTTTCTTGTGGTTTGCTCGACACTTGCTGCGGCCGCAGCTTCGTTGCTGCCTTCGACAACTGCAGTGCGTCGTGGACGTTGCCGTGTTCAGGTCTGCGGCTGGTTCTCGTTTTCCCGTTCCGTTTGAGCCTCTTCTTGCTTCGTTTGGTGCGGTGTAGAGGTCGGGCGGCTATTCTGTGGTTTGTTGTTGTTTGACCCCGGGATTGAGGACGCGACCGATCTTTCGGACGTTTCGGTAGGGTTTTGCTGAGCTTGTTCGCGTTTCAGGGAATTAGGCCACGCCTTGTGGTTTGTAGAAAGACGGTGGATCGGAGATGGCGGGCCGTTACGACAGCAATCCGTTTGACGAAGAGGAGGAAGTGAATCCGTTCTCTGTAAGTAGCTCTGTTTGAAGTGGATCTTAGTTCTTGTTTTTTTTTTTGGTCAAGAAGTGTGTGGATAGGGAGTGGATTAAGAGATTGTTGTGAGAAGTGATTTCTTGTCTAACTTAACCCCTTAAGAGATGGTTCTTTTAGTTGTTTTAAAACTTGGTGTGAGGTTCTTTATGGTCGTGCGCTGTATGTGCGAGGGGTTAGGTACCTTGTGTTTAAGGATTGTATTATTTTCGGGGCTCAAATACAACGAAGTTTTCAAGAAAATGAGAATGGCGATTAAAACTTTGAGGCAGTGTGTTTCGTCCGACATTTAGACTAGTGTAGGGGATTGTGTTGCCGATCTTGTGGATACGTGCGATGCGAGGGTTTTTCTGCCCATGTGCTTGACGGAATGGCTTAGAACCGAGTACTGTTAAGGATGTGAATTTACGAACTGGTGAATGATGTATCAATGCTGCAGGATCCCGTGGTGCGGGCGCAGGCGGGGAAGCCGTCCTATGGCGGTGGTGGACTTTTTGATACGGTATGTCACCTGTACGTATTTTTACTCGTTTTTCTTTCGTGAATAACGTGTTGTAGGTTTTTGCCATTCGAGCCTTAATTTTAGCCAAAAATGTCGGTATGTAGGCACGGGGTTTGAATACTACCATTTTACACGCTGTGCCAAGTGTGTCATTTGATTTGTCCAGAATGCTGAAAGATAGAAAGAGGAAGTTACTTCGTGTTTCTTGATGAATTCAGTGATGACGAACACTCTCATCGGCATGTTTTGATAGAGAATGTCTCACTTACTGTTTGAGACATTCTTCTTATTATTATTACTATCATTATTATTATTCTGGATCCAAACAGCGTATTCTCGGTTCTTTGCGCCAGAAATGCCTAGAAACATGTCTCCTTGCTTTATGTCGGACATATCTGCCACCAGGATGGCCAGAACTGTGATGAACTCGAGAAAATAGTACTTGGAAAAAGGTGAAGCCTTTTAAGTTTTGGAGGTCTCAGGGGTTTCTGGAAGGTAGAAGTCGGGTTCAAATCTATCTGAGGCTAGTAAGTTAGTAATTTATAAATTTTGACTATTTTGGAAATGTTTTACAGACTTCAAACTCCAGACTTTCTCCGCTTCCGCATGAACCAGCATTCTCAGGAGCAAATGACGCCACGGTGGATATTCCTCTTGGTGGTTCTAAAGTAAGTTGGACAAAATTCTAAAGAGGTCAAGATTATGAAGATATTTTGCTTCTCAGAGCTCGTTGTACTGCTGCCTTTTCTCAGCTTGTTTGATATCTCGATCAAGTTCCGTTTTGTTTCGTCTTTAGGCTTGTCTTTTTTTTGGCTGATGTTTGGAGCCTATTCTGCCTTTCACCAGGAATTGAAGAAGAAGGAAAAAGAGCTGAAAGCCAAAGAGGAAGAACTGAAGAGGAAAGAGCAAGTATGTGTTCACACCCTTTTATCTCTTTTGGATGGCTGTTTTGTTAAGATGTTGGTTGTGCATTGTTATTCCAACGACTTCGTCATTTTCATGATGAGTAGCAATGAAACATTAGAGTACTTCAGAGAAAACGTCAATCGGCAATATGATGCCATTCAATTAACTTTTTTAAAGATCTGTGCAGAGTGGCTTGTACTTTAATTATTTGTAGTAACCTGATGAATTTGTGTTGTGGAAATGCAGGAATTGAAACGCAGAGAGGATGCTGCCGCAAGAGGTATTCTTTACGAATTTCCAATTTAAAAAGTATAAACGGTTGTTGCTATGTAGTGGATATCTTGGGGTTAACACTGAGGGGAAAAAAAACAAATTATCTGTAGTTTTCTTGGGCATGAGCTCTTCGTTTATCCCTGCCATTTTAATGTGTTCTTCACTTTGTCACGTTTATGGACGTGCACATCTTCATTTTGGAATTTGCAATCTGTATTGCATTTAGATGTGTATCTGAATGGAAGGTTGTAACTTTTTTGGGGGGAATTTTGCAGCTGGTATATTGATAGAGCATAAGAATTGGCCACCCCTTGTTCCCATCCTCCATCATGACATCGCCAATGATATCCCAACACATCTTCGGAGCTTGATGTATTGGGCTTATGGAAGCTGGTTAGGTACGACATTTAAACATACTAAATATCAAAATGAGTTCAGATATTGTATTTGCAGTCGTGATATTGTTAAGTGTAGTCATGGAGCACGAAATTTTGGAGTATATGAGGTTTATAGTGGCATGATTTATATGTTCATCAGCTCAAATGCCAAGGTTTACCATCAGGTTTGTTCACGCGCATTTTAGTTACAGGTTGCTGCACCCTTAGAAGGCTACGGGGGTTTTCGAAGAATTTGTCTATCTTGTTTCTTTACTTATTGATTTATCTTCCTTTGTTCAGGAATTATGCTCTGCCTATTTTGGAACTTTATCTGTGTGACTGCAGCCTGGATTGCGGGTGTTGGTGGTAAGTGACATGGAACCTTACTTTTAGTCGGATTCTTGCACTCACTTTTCCATATTAATAGACGGTGATTGCAAGAGGAGATATCTACCATTTTAATGGACTGATAGTCATTTGGTGACAGGCGTGCAGATTTTTCTACTCGGTATCATTTACTTATTGGCTGGCTATCCTCTGTCTTACTTTTTGTGGTATAGGCCCCTCTACAGGGCAATGAGGTACTAAACTTGCAAAACCTTAATAACTTTAATAACTTAATTTGCTGGGCTTGCAGAATATCAGATTATTGCATTTGAATAGTAGAGTATCCGTTTCCTGGGATTTGTTGTTTCGCGCTTTTCTATCGTGTGTTCCTCTGTATTATTTCTGGATTACAAGTGCAAGTATAGAACTCAAGAAAAAGAGTAGTGAAGGTGATATTTTGGTATCCACAACCGGCAAGAATTTACTTGTGATTGAACATAACGTGAATATTGCTTTCTGTAAGCATATTGCTTCCTCATCATGTCGTTTACACTGCGGATTTTAATCGAAGTTGTTTTGTTTTCTATGGAGTACAGGTCTGAGAGTGTTCTGAGGTTTGGGTGGTTTGTTATTTTCTACCTGGTAAGTGCTTCATGAATCTCCGGCTTCTGTGTTTTGGCATATCACTCACGAAGATTCAGGATATTGGACTATTTTCAATACCATGTGATTGATGCATATTGCGTTGAATCAGCAGATGATTTGTATGAGCATACCACTAAAAGTGATCTTAAATCTGATGGCCACGAAGTTTCAGTTCTCACTCGTTTCTACCCCTCCATGAAAGCATCCGAGATGTTGAATGAATATTTGCGGTCCTGTACCTAAAAGTTATGTGTTGTTGACTTTGCTGGGTGCAGCTCCACATTGCGTTCTGTGTGTTGGCTGCCGTTGCTCCTCCTATCATCTTCAAAGGAAAATCACTTGCGTAAGTATCTAAAAGCCCATCAAGATCTACTCACCCAGGTTGACCCGCTTTTAATTGTAGAACTGCATGAGTTTTAATCTGGTCAACAAGTGTATTTGTAATCCTTTGAATTTCTTTACTAGGTATATAGCTAGAGTAAACAATTGCTGTATGTGGGTCTCAGCAGTTATATCTGCAAATTAACGTTGAAGTCCTACTTGTCAGATTATTTCTAATACTTAACAGTGGACGTCTAGAAAGAATAACGTCTTTAGCTTGAAGATCTGCTTCATGATCTACATCTTCATTGCTTACTTCGTTTTGGTTATTTTTCCTAAGCTGTAAACGTTCTGGTTGCTGCCAAAAGCTGAATATGTGGCTAAGTTGCAACGCTGTTGACGAATGCAGGGGACTCATACCAGCTATCGACCTTTTCGGGGACAAGCTCATCATTGGGGTAAGTATTGTGCTGCTATGATCGTCCTTTTCAACTTGATAATTTTCTCAATTTCGATCCTCGCCTCTGGATCCGTGATTAAAATGACCTTTTTTGGGACTATCTCTTCCCCAGATCTTTTACGCGGTGGGTTTCGGCTTGTATACGCTCGAGTTCCTTTTAAGCGTCTGGGTTTTGAAGGTATGAAAAACTGACCTAGCTTTCAGTTTTACCTAGCTTCAAACGAAAGCTTTCTTAGTGTACGTGAATGGGATACGCTTTTTGTTACTATCTTCATGTTTTACCAAAACATCAATGAATCTTCCCATTCTATCATAATTCTCTTATGTTGTATTCTCCGCTCTGCAGAATGTTGGGCAGTACTTTAGGGGCGAAGGGAGAGCAGCAGAGATGAAACGGGAAGCCGCAGCCGGTGCTTTTAGATCGGCTATCTGATTTCTCTACATTTTATTTGTAAGCCAAGACTTCATCATGTATGAATGGGTGTTCAAGCTAGGGTAGGTTTTCCTTTTGTAGAAATTTTCAGGACTGTTAGTAAAGCTTTCATTGCAGTTGCAGATTGTGTTGCTTGCGGTTTGGGCTTATCGATCCTGTTCATTAAAACACTGAGCTCTTGGATAGTGAATAACCTGATTGTTGGTTTTGTACACCTGCTACGTTTTCAATCATTTGCTTTGTAATTCAATATTTCACCTGTGGTGTTATTGTGATGTTCATATCCTAGTGTTTTAGTCGATGGTCAATACAAGACTAACTTCTTATATATCCGTGTAATTTGCCAATGTTATGACATACATACTAAAGCCGAATTGTGATTGTTTTATTTCAAAATATTAGAATTAATCTTTTATATGTGCAGTAAGATGTTTTTGTACAGCTAATGAGAGCCTTTGTTTTTCTTCAAGAGTTTGCATTCCTAAACCTTTTCCAAAGTATTTAAAGTATACCTTAGGTGATATAAACACTACTTCTACCTTTCGTTGTCCAAACATACGACCTTGAAGTGCATGAACTGCTTGACAAGCAGATTCTTCTCTTGAATATTCCACATAAATATGTCCAATTTTAGGAGGTTTGCATTCGTTCAAATTGATCATAACATTATCTGTTTAAACATTCATATTCAAATTTATGTACTATTGTAAACCATAATTAAACATTTTTTACTAGAACAAAGAATGATGGTCCCTAAAGAGGGGTTGGCGTGAATAAAGTGTCTGTTCGCTCCACCAGTAAGATCATGTCCTCAACATTTTTACTACATATGATTAAGCTGATTTTAAATTTTTTTAAATGATATGTAGCTTATATGATCTTTTATAATAATTGTAAGAAGTGAAATTTAATACGAACCTGAAAAAATATTTGTACTTGGAAGTGTTGAATGTGAAGTTGGTATAGATTCTTGAATAACTTGTTTCTCATCTTTGATTTCTAATGATATTTTGTTGTGTAGACAACAATCATCATCTCCCGACGATGGTTTTTCTTCACAATCACCTTCTAATGATGTTTGCTCTTCACGACAACCATGTTTAGAATCAACTTCTAGTAAGTCCATCTCTTCTTGTTGACAATTGTGTCCGTTGTTTGCCGAATGCAATGATTCATTTTCATGTGATACTTCCTTGTAATTGGAATCAACACCTAATGATGAGTATTCGTGATTATCACCATGTTTAGAATCAACTTCGGACATTAGTGTATCATCTTTTAGTGATACTCTTTCGTCTTTTGAATCATCTTCGGAAACCGACCTCTCTTCGTCTCTACTATCATCTCCGTAATCGACTTTTTCGGATGTTTCCCTTTCTTCACAATTCACTTCAAAAGATGGTTCTTTCTTTTCACGATCTACTTCCGAAGTTGTTTTCTTTACCTCACATTCAACTTCTAAAGGTGGGTTTTCTTTAGGAATGGAACCAGATTTTGATGGTGTTATTGTATTAGTATCTAATACTTGTTCTTCAAGAGAATCTTCATTTTTATTTGATGGTGAGATGTCCATGTTGTCCTTCGAATCATATAGTGTATTTATGATTTCAAGGCTTGACACGTTATTTTTTATTTCATCATTTGAAGTGTCATCTTTAATTTCCACTAAATCGTCCAACATTTTTGTCTTTGTATCATCTTCAATATTTTCACATTCCTAAATATCACAAATCAATTTTAACAATTATCTTATTAAATGAACATCCAATATTGCTATTTATCAACATTAGTTGATAGTTTTAGTTATGTGTTTGAAGTAATTACTATAGTAGAATATGTTAATTATGATCTAAAATCATTATATTGATGTTTTATGTATAATTTTTTATTTATAAATATTTATATTGGTTATCATTAGTAAAAATATATCAAATAATTACACTCAAAGAAGCAACTTTTGGTAAGGTTGGAGGTTTGACAAGTTGCATTGAGCGGATATTGCCAAATCTGTTTTTCATATATCAAGTTTTAAAAAAATAAGAATTCTTATACATCACTACACACTAATTTGTGAATTTTGTAAGTATTGTTTTTTATATTCTTTATTTCAAATAGTTATGTTTATCTTATGTGTAGTTCTTAAGATTCAAAGTATCCATTGAAAATGCTATAATAATCATTGATTTTTTCTATTTTATTTTGATGTACGTGAATAGAATATCTTTAGATGATATTTTTAATTAATGTTTAAATTTTTATATAATAAAATGTCAAAAGATTTGCATTTAATGTGTGGACGGAATTGCCGAGTTGCCTAAATGTATCAAACACAAAATTGTTTATGCGAAAGTGATTTAGTCCAAATTAGACTTAAGTACCTTCTACATTCAAAACGCACATCTTCCATCAATTCTTTCACATTGTCATCATCCATATTGCTAACCTCTTCATCACTAACCTGTTACAACAAGCATACAAATGACTAAACTATTCAAATTATGACAATATATATATATGGTAAAAAAGTACATGTATATGCATAAGTAAGACATGTATTATATAAATAATTTTTGTTTAAATAAAAAAGTATAGGTTCATACCAAATTATAAAGTTTTATTATGTTTGTTGGTGGTTCTAGCATAGGTAACGCATCATGGGGAACATCATAAAATGGTGGATTACTTGAAAAAGCCTGTCATCATTTGAAATACAAATTTCATTCATTTAGAATTTTGTACTGAGAATTATTCATCCATTTCTTAATTAATCTAAGGTGAAAATCCTCAATTTATACATAGTAAATATGACTTTATCTTTGGATTTTTATTTCAATGATAAAATAACATGTATTATAAAATATACAAGACATGGAAGTTTAAATGTTTTACTTCATATACTGCATTAGGTAGAGCTTGAAGGACGGTTAAAACTTGGCCTCCCAAATGCATTCCATGCAAACCGGCACATGCTTGATGCGTTATCGCTGGATCAAGATACTGTAGCAATATTTATGATTCAATAATAAAATTTAAAATTATGTATATTCAATTTAATGACATGTATACATAATGATTTTTGTATGGCTAAATTTATTGATAAATACCTTTAAAATTGCTCAAATTGCTAAAAAAATGTTACTATTACCTCTAAAAAGGCCATAGAACAACATTTTTGTTGGTTCATTGGCTTCCAATGAAACGACTTTAATTGTCCAAAAGCTGTTACAATCTCTTTTACCTAACATGTGTTTAAATTAATAATTCAAATCATTAACATTAGAATAGACAAATGGGTAAGTATCCAATTGAATGTATGGTGGTTCACCTATTACAATAATTTGATGTATATTTCCTTGAAGAACATTGATAAGTTTGATTCAACAAGACATGGTATGTTAATATACTTGTAATTCTAAAATCATAAAATTCTACATTGATTAATAAATTTGAATTTAATAAAGTATAATTGTTAAAAACAAAGCATTCATTTAATGGCCAAATCAGAAAAACCAATGAATGAAATGATTCAATCGTTTCATCAACATATAAGTGTTCATTTAAGGAATGAAAATTCTAATTAGTGATGTTAATTTTTATTATAAAAAAAAAAATACTTATTAATGATTAAAAGCAATTAGAATTTGACATGATCATATGTATGATGTTTTTTTTATCAATAGCGTACAAACTATTGCACATTTAAACCAATTGTGCATCAATCATTGAGAGTATTTGATTTTTTATTCTTAAATAGATTAGATCAAAAATTTGTGCTCAATTAGCATTTTCAATGTGTACTATGTGAATTAAAATATGATTTTAATTAATTGATATTTTTAAAACAAAATTTGTCAATTTAAAAAAATAAATTATTTATGATAAATTTCTTTATGAAAATGAAATATATGATAAACCTATATTTTAAAACAAAAATTAATCATCATAATATAATGTATAACATAATCACCTTATCTGGTGTTAATATTGATGAAATTCCACCAATAAAAATCTGTAAGTACATACATACAATATAAATCAATAGGTTTTAAACTACTTGAAATTGAAAAGCTTAGTGCATTGCTGTATTATATAAATGATATAAAAAGAATACATATTGACATTATAATGAATTATATACTAGTGATGGTTCATTTTTGCATTTCATTATTAGTATTTCCTTAAAAGAAAAATCTTTGAATAATCTTTTTAGGTTTATCAATTACCTTATTTGGGGAATCTACGACAATATCTGCCACTAGATTAATCATGGGTTGAGCAATTGGAATGCCACCATGCTGTAAAAAATATGTAAAAAATATTTTGTTATATACACACCAATAAAAATTAATTAGCTTGATTTTTATTGTAACAATATATTATTGATAAAGTAATATTGTGAGATTGGATATCAATTCTAACAAAATTTCAAAGAAAACAAGTGGTCTCAAAAGCTAAGCACATATCACCTCGGGTGCAATAAAATCTTTTGGTCGTCGAATTTTAAGAATAGTCCCATGTAATGTAACACCATCAAAACCAAGTGCAGTTGTAGCATCTTCAGGAGTAATAAATTCTGCAAAAGCATAAGCTTTTTCGATATTGACCTGAAACAACATTGTTATACTATCATATATTCTATATTATATTGAAAAATGAGATTTTCAATGTCTGATGCTAAATTGAAGAATAGTATATAAAATTCATCAAGTAATGTACGGTTAGCTTCCTCTACAACAACCTATTTGTTTTCTTGCTATAAATAGAAAATATTATTAAGAAAATGGCTTTGATATGACAATGTGCAATGAGAGGAGAGCAAGCCAATTGTTGTAATGAAATGGTTGTTGAAAAAGATGCTCTTATAAAGCAAGCTGACTATTGAAATTGTTTTGACATTTTACATGTGAGTCGATCAATAAAACATGATAAAAAACAATTGCACTTTAGAATAAAATTAAAGATGATCCATAAACATTTAGTCATTACATTGTTTTATTTGAAATAATTGGGTTATAAATATAATAATGATAACTTTAAAACTTACTATGCAATTAATGCATGGTTTGGTTCCAGGAACATGATTAGCATTGGCTGATAACATGGCAGCATTCATGAATTCCATTAGTTCTCCATCTGAAACTGTTGAAGGAACATTTCCAACATATAATCGACGAATTGATCGTGTAGCTTGTGTTAAAGTAACAGTTGTAAGAGGTGGATTTATTTGATGTAATATAGAAGGTATTATTGAAGAAAGAGGAGAATTTGAAGCAACATTGGTTGGATTTATAATGTTCATTGATACAAGTGGAGACATCGAAGTAACTTGCTTTGTAGCCGTGTGTTGAGCTGTATGTGCAGCTGCAATGGCTGCTATCACTTTGCTATCAATTCCTTCCGGAACCATATCCCATGCTCTTGTTTTTCGCCGCTCTGGAGAACGCGATGGCGGAGATGGCGTCTTTATCGCCGTTTCAGATCTTCGCCGTCGTGGAGAATATCCTCCCAACCCACTTGATCCAATACGAAATCGACGACTTCGAGATTCTAAAAACCCCGGTGTTGGTGACTTCTCCGGTGATGGTGACTTTTTGGTATTGCTTGGACTTTTGTCTTTCGGAGAACCTTTATCATATTCATTAGAATCACGTGATATTGATCGTTTTGATCGTTTTCGAGAATAACGAGTTTGTGAAACTTCTTTTGGAGACAATTGTTGAGATGCTTTTGTATGATTCTCTTTAGGTTTGAAGTCATGAAAATTGATTCCTTGTGAGAATCGGCTCCTTTTTCTTGAATCCCTAAAATCATTGCCATGTCTTCCATGTGCCATATTATGTCTATTTTCATTAAAATTTGGACGTCTTGGAAACATATGTTGGCAAGGAGGTGGTGAATGGTGGGGATTCTTTCTAAAATCTTGGAATCTACGTTCTCGAGGATATGATGAGATCTCGCGGTCATTGAATCTTCTGTTACTTCTAAAATTGTCAAATCTTCTCCTCACAAATCTATTGTTGTGTGCTTGAGGATGCATGTTGGTCCCTCTAAAATTTGATCGATCGCGATTGCCATTTTGTCTATGGTTGTATTCATTTCCTCTGAAATTTGAATTTGTTTGGTAGTTTCGTTCAAAATGTGGTCTTCCATTGTCAATATACTTTTCATCTCTATGTTTATGATGATCATCATTTGATTGCTGCACAATACCACCTTGTGAATTTTCAATTGTTTGTTGTACATCAACATTCGCATTGTCTTCACAAATATAAGCTTTATTTCTACCAACACTATTTTTAGAAATACCATTTATACAAAATTCATCATTATCAAGGATATTTTCCACCTTGTTTATTCCAACATTATAATTATCATCATTTGCAAGAAGATTGTGCATATAATCATACGAGTTTTGCAATGATGAATTGTCATCATTTGTAAGTTCTTCATTCATTTCATAACAATAACGTTCTTTATCTATAGAGTCATTATAATAATAATCAAGATTGTCAATATTTTGCGAGGTAGATTTATGTGGTGACGATCTACATTTCAAATTTTGAATCATATCTTGATTTTTTTTGGAGTTATTAATAGACTTTGATATGTCTTCTTTGCAATCATTATGTTCATTTGACATGTGACAATGTTGATCTTCTTGCATATCACCTATGATTTATTTTTTAAAATAATTATGAATTTTGAAATCCATTTATGATTATATAAATTTCACATTGTACACAATGATGATAGTAATAAATATATGAAGTCACTTTTGTTTAACTAAATACATTGAACTAATCTACTAATTTTTTTTAAAGAAACTTATATTATTGATGTATTTTGAGATATTAATAGGATACATAAGTCTTTTAAATTCCATTTTACATTAGATTTTGAATGCATGAATTCAAATGATTAATTATTATAATTTCTAAAATCTTCATAAACATATATGTCATCAAATGCACTAGAGTCATTTATAAGTTCACAACTATTATGTTCAAGGCATTCCTTATGAAAGTCTATTTACAATAAATCCAAATTTATTGGTATTTAATATTTAGCTAACAAATAAAATTGATCATATTCTAATTAGATAAATTGAATCTAAGATAGTTTCTTAAGAGATGTTTTAAGTTGGAATGATATAAAAGTTATACAAAATGTTCAAGAATTTTATTTTTATAAAATCTCAAGTAAAATGATATAAGTCATCCAAAAAAACCAATTATATGCACTTTTAAGTCAAATTTATTTGTCATTTATATGTTTTTAATTACCTTGAAGATTTTCCAGTTGGTTTGAATGATTTTTTTTGTATTCTTTTGCACTTGGGCCTTCATGTAATTGTTGGTATTCATCATAAAAACTTCCATCCATATCGACAAAGTCATATTCAAAAACATCTTTTAAATCTTTACTTTTGTTTAGAGCATCATTTTTGAATAAATCATAGCAATCTTCATCGTGATTAGTGTCATCCTCAAAATATAATTCTTCTTTTGCATGTGTTGACTTGTTATGTGCGGTATAATTGTTGTCTATATTATAATCAATTGGAAATTCAATGTGTTTTCCAAAGTTCCTATTATATTTATAATTTCCACTTTCATGAAGTGAATGAATTGACTTTAACGCATTTTCCTTCAATTTATCAAGAGTTGCACTTACTTCATTCAAATCTGAGTAATTTGCCAATGTTGATGACATACTTGTTATACTTGATAAATAATTTTTGGTTTAAATACCAATATCTTGAAATTTATAATGATTTTCTTCAACCTAAATAGATTTTTTTATACATAATAAATTATTTCAAATTTCTTGTATAAATTTTATCAAATTAGATATGATATCAATATTTGAAAGAACATTTTTGAAATTAGCAAATAAATATTAATACAAATTAACATGAAATTTTCAAATGTTTATTAAAGTTTTGAAAATGCACTTTATTTGTAACTTTGTTGATTTATTGTTTTTATAATGAACAATAAATCTTCCAATTGTAATACTATTTTGAGATTAAAAAATCTTACGTAATGAAAAATCAATCTTAATTAATCAATATTAGGTAAATACCTTCAATGAGTTTCTTCTTGTGCACTTTCTTTTGAAATGACATAAAATTCTATTGAAATTTCAAATCATATTTGATTCATCAAAATCCATATTATCACATTAAAACCTTCAAAGTTTTATGAAATCTTGTTGAAAGAAAATTTAGATATGAATGTAAAAGACATTTATCATCATTCTTGTTACAAAAATGAATGTGTAAAATACAACTTTTTAAATTTATATTTTGTATAACAAATCATATGTCAAAACCTAGGTCCTTCCTTCAAACTTGTTATTTTTCCAAAAAGAAGAATGCAATACCTAAGCTCATTCATTCAAATATCATATAAACCATAAACAAAGGTTTCATCTAAAACATATTCATCCATAACCATTCACAAACAAATTTTGGATGATAATAACATTCATAGCACGATATTTTTGGTATATAAACCATAGCTAATCTAAGCAATTTTGGATATATCTACCTAGATTTATTTATCAAATTACTTATTTTTCATTGTGTATTAAAGCTAAGTCTAATTCCTTATTGGTACGTAAAATTTGAACTTGTCATAATTTCAACTTCTTATTCTTTAAATTCAATTATAAACTTTATTACCACTAAAATCCATATACTTTGGAAAAAAATGGAAACATGGAAAAAATTCTTTGTCATTTGATTTTTGTTAGATAGTAATATAATACAAAAAAATACCATATATTACATCAAATTAAAATAATATTTTAACAAGATTCAAGAATCTCACAATTTTTTTGATGTTTGTAATACATTGATTTCTTACTAAATAACTATAATAAGTAATCATTACATATTACAGTTGTTGGTTTCAACAAAAATTAAAAGAAATGGAGTCAAAGAGTGAACTAAAACCTAGATAATACTTATGTTTGTGAAAAATGTTTATACTCCATTTGTAAAAATATCATGATTCCAATATAGTAGTAGTTTTACTGGGTTATTAAGATACTTATACCTTGGTTGAAACTTGTATACAAGCTAATGGCATCAAATTGCTTACTCTTGCATGTTTAGTTGTTCATAGAAATTATCATTTTATCTCAAGCGGTAGAATAAAAAGAAGTAAAAGCTACCATTTCATACATTTTAATACGTAAAACACTCTAATCCAAATTATGAAGCTCCATAATCCTCAAGAAGCTTTCATAATTGAAAATTATGCATAGCTCGATATGTGAAATTTTCTTGCAATATCGGGAAATAAAAAACCCTATTCATATTATACCCTAATCTTAATTATATCAAACTCAAACCTTAATTATAAAACCTCACTAGACCCAATATCACCTAAGTGTCAAATGGATATCATCCTAATATCACCCGAGTGTTGCATAGGTATTCGTAGAAAAGTGAGAGAATATTGACTTCTATACAATGGAGTTTTTGAGAGGTACTACAAGTGCCAATTGAGTAAAACCAACATGTATTTTATATTTTTAAGCTCACAAGAGTATATCACCTAGGTATCATATGAGTATTGGACTAAAATAACTTAAGTGTCTAGTGGGAATCACTAGAGAAATGATTAGAGTGCCAATCAAGTAAAACTACTTTTTACTTTACTTTACTTAAGTGTCTCGTGGGTACCAATAGAGCAGTGTGCCTATCAAAGTAATAATATTTTTTACTTTATTTTTCTTAAGTAATGTAAATTTAACTATACGTTACTTTTACTTTATTTTTCCACAAGGGTATACATAATGCAACATTCCAAACCATCCTCTTATTTTCTCAAGTCTCTCACTCTCTCATTTTCCTATCATTTCCCTTCTAATATCTTGTTTTTAAAGAGATTTGTTCATCTGTGTTTCTAAGATTTTAAACATGGCAAAGATTTGATTGAATGGAGACCAAGTCCCAAAGCACTTATCAAGACCAAAATGGCTTTCCACATCGGAGAAGATTCTAGAAGAGGCATAATTAATTTTTTCTTGTGACTCAAGCTCATTAAATCATCAAGAAGCTTGTGAAATTGACGAGGATGTTGTTAGGGCAACAACGGCCCCAATTACATTATTCCATGCAAATCGTTCTCTAGTTGGAATAGAAATTGAAAAAGAATTTGAGGTTTGAAAGGGCCAAGAGCTTTGTGTACAAGCTACTCAGCTCCAACAACATATGTAGATTTTTAATCAATTGCAGTGATAGTTTCAAAACTAATTTAGCCAATATAGCAATTTAGCCAATTTTTTATAGAAAAAATGACATTTTACACCTAAAGGTGCCAAGTTTTGTGTATGTTTCAAAGGCATGTGAACTAGCTTCCCTATTTCATTAATGTTACACACTTCAACTTCTTTACTTGGTTCTTCCCTAGCCATCTTGCCACCGCATCTTTTTCAATTTTTATTCAAATTCCAGATTGTAAAATGCTTGATTGGCTACATGCGATGATTCTTACCAAACAAAAATTTCCTCATCTATCTCTCATGGTGGCTTTCCAATTGGACCCTGAACCCTCAAAGTTGACATCATACTAACAAGATAGATATATTTATGCTAGCCGGTGTCCTAATATAATTGAATAAACATAAATACCAACCATAGATGAAATCAGTGCGTGGGGATGGAAATTATAGTAATTACGGCTGGGGCAAGAGTTGCAACTCACATCCCTTTTATAAAATCAATAGAAGACAAATTCCAAATTCCAAATTACCTCCATTAGAAACACTTTTAAAAAAATCAAACACCATAGCAATTCAATATGCCATGTCAATCCTCCTTCATAATCAAAGATTGGAAAATAATTATGTTGGAAGCGGGAATATGATTCAGTCCTGTTACCGTTACAGTGATACCAAGATTAGTTTAGTCTGAAGTAGTCTCTTAGCCATTAACTAGTTACTTGAGTTGTTGCTATATATATTCTGAAATGAAAAGAAAATCTTCACCTGTGTGGTGGAACCAAATCATTGAGTCGTATCAGTTTCTACATGGTATCAGAGCTCCGAGGGGCGTTTCTTGGAAATTGTCTGAGTATTTGCTGTCTGCTTCTTTGTTTTTCCCTGGAGCAAGCTCTGGGCTGAGTGTGTCTTATTTGTTTGTTGGTCTGTGTGACCAAATGTGAAAGAGAGAGAAAGTTCATCTTTACAATTCTAGTATGTGAAAGAGAAAGGAAAGACTGTGTGTAGAGTTAAAGTACTGTGTGCTAAAAATTCAGGAAACAAACTAATTTTCTTCATGGCAACTGATTCGCTTCCAGAGACTTTTAAGCTCAATGGGACAAATTACCAGACCTGGAAAGTAAGGATGAAATTGCTTTTAATGAAAGAAGGCACCTGGAGGTATGTGGACCCTCAAGGAGGGCATCCTCCACAAGTAGGTGAGCCTGCTAATATTGTCGCTGAGCGAGTCAAGGGTCTTCATTCCTTGTTTATGTCAGTCAAGGAGAATGTGTTTTCCAACATCTCTGAGTGCACAGACCCCATTGTAGCTTGGACGATGCTGGCTGCACTGTACCAGCAAAACAGTAATGCGGGAAAATTAATGCTCAAAGATAAACTTCGTACCATGCGTTTAGTTGAGGGAGCATCTGTTCGTGAGTTCATTCGACAGATTCAGGAAGTCCAGGCAGAGCTGAGAGGTTTGGGAGATCCTGTCCCTGATGCCGAGTTGGTAGAGAGAATTGTCAATACGCTTCCTCCTAGCATGGATAGCGTTTATCAAAATATTCTGGGTCTCAATGCCATGCCATCCTTTGCTGATCTCACAGCTCGCTTAATTCAAGCAGAGACTCGAGCTCAGTTTCGAGGCTCAGCTCCCACGAGGGACGATGCCTTATCAGTTCGCATGCAGAATTTAACGGTTTCAGCACCCGTTAATCAGCATGCAGGAGGATCGTATCGACGACCATATAACCAAGGAAGCAGGCGGTACGAGCCTCTTCGATGCAATTTTTGTGGAGCAGAAGATCACCTCATGCGCAGCTGTCCTGACTTGGCTCGGGAGATGGCAAGGTGTGCTCGCGATCGTCGAGGTCGTGGAGGACGTGGTGGACGTGGATTCCACAACAACTCCAACACGTTTCATTCTAATGTGGTGATTGAGGAGTATGTTGAGCCGACTGAAGAGCCCAACTTATTTGACGTCGCTCTTTCCAGCCTAGACTTAGAGCAGGCAGACAGTTGGATAGTTGATAGTGGCGCTGCTAAGCATGTGTCTGGCAGCCGGGAGGTGTTTGATTCCTTAGATCAACCCAGTGGATCCCATGCCATGCAGAGCGCTTCAGGCCATGTGTTACCGGTAGAAGGTAGCGGCACTGTAAACCTTTCTACTACAAGAGAAATAAAGATGAACAATGTTTATTACGTGCCTGGATTGACGAGCAATCTCATGTCGGTTGGCTGCATGGCTGACAAGGGATTTGTCCTTGTTTTCGATAAAGATCAGTGCTTGATTTATAATGGGCCAAGAGAAGTTGTTGGAAAAGGAGTACGAGATAAGAACACTAGACTATATCGATATATTATGGACAAACCTGGTTTTCCAATCTGTGCTGTTCAATCAGTTGAGGTTGGAAAGTTATGGCACCGCCGATTGGGGCATATCAACCAGCATAGTCTCAGGTCGATGGGGTCCAAGAAAGTTGCAGTGGGCATTCCGTTGATTTCCGGCACACCTGCCATCTGCGATAGCTGTTTAGAAGGGAAACAATTTCGACAGAAGAAATCAAAGACTGCAACTCGGCGAGCAGAACGACCTTTGCAACTTGTTCACTCGGATCTTTGTGGACCACTTTTTCCACCATCCTTAGGTGGCTCCAAATATTTTGTCACGTTCACTGATGATTTTTCAAGGTATACGTGGATTTTCTTCATGCGCAACAAGTCTGAAACTTTTGCGTATTTCAAGAAGTTTAAAGCTGCTGTCGAGTTAGCTTTCAAACGTTCCATTGAGGCCTTTCGTAGTGACAGAGGTGGTGAATTCCTCTCTGGAGTCTTCACTGATTTTCTTCAAGAATCTGGGATTCGCAGAGAATTATCGCAAGCACTTACTCCCCACCAAAACGGAGTGAGTGAACGTATGAACCGAACACTCCTAGAAAAGGCACGATCCATGTTCTTGGAAGCCCGTACGCCAAGATTCTTGTGGGCTGAGGTTGTTGGAACGGCCAACTATCTAACCAACAGGTCTCCAACACGTGCCAATGCTGGAGTATCACCTTATCAACGGCTGTTCAAGAAACCACCTCAACTTCATCATCTTCGAGTCTTTGGATGTATTGCGTTTGTTCACAAGCCAGATGAACATCGAACAAAGTTGGAATCCAAAACTATGAAGTGTATTCTTGTAGGATACTCTGAAGAAACGAAAGCATACAAGTGTTATGAACCAAGTACTCGCAAAATCCATATCAGTGGTGACGTACAGTTTGCAGAAAGAAGATTTTGGCATACTCCAGTTGATTCTACGAGCCCTGGCCCATCCGTTGCCATTGAACCTCTTTCCGATAATTCTGCTGTAATTGAAGTCTTTGATCCTGTGTTTGCACCATCAGTGACGTCACCTTCCGTCACTCCATCAACTGAGCATATTATTGTGCCCACCGAAGCACCTAGTATTGTTGAGGAACCTACTCTTGCATCAGATGGCTCTCCACCGCCCTTACGGACTTATGTGCGACGCCCTCTGATGTCTGATCTACTTCCTGCAGATCCCACAATGCTTGACGTTACTTCTACTTCTAGCTCCCCTGCACCTCTGAGACGTTCCTCACGTATCCCGGTTCCTAGCAAGCGTCTCATGGATTATATTGCAATAGTCACCTATGTTGACGACGCCCTTGTGTGCGTTGAATCCATGGGAGAACCCCGATCATATAACGAAGCTGTCAAAGATCCAGCATGGATTACTGCCATGCATGAAGAGGTGGAATCTATTATGGCAAACAAAACTTGGGAACTTGTTCCGCCTCCTCAGGGTGTGGAGCCCATCGCTGTAAAATGGATTTATAAACTAAAGACTGATGCAGAGGGGCGTCCACTTCGACACAAAGCCCGGCTTGTAGCACGTGGTGACAAACAACTTGAAGGAATCGATTTTGTTGAAACTTTCTCACCTGTTGTTCGCTGGTCGACAATGCGTAGTGTGGTGTCGTTAGCAGCCCAATGCGACTGGTCTCTTTTACATATGGATGTGAAGTGCGCTTTTCTGAATGGAGACATTGCTGAGGAAGTTTACGTCCATCAACAACCCGGATTCATCGAACCTGGAGCTGAAAGCCATGTTTGTCGGTTACGTAAAGCTCTGTATGGTCTTCGGCAGTCACCACGAGCTTGGAATGCTCGACTGGACACTTTCCTTCATGAGCTTGGTCTCACTCAATCCTCCGCTGATCCTAGCTTATACGTGTACATTGATCATGATGGAATAGTCCTCTTAATCATCTATGTTGATGATCTTTTGCTCACTGGGAGTCATATTGCGAAGATCAAGTGGTTGGCCATGCGGTTACAAGCTGAGTTCAAGATGTCCATGCTTGGTTCGTTGGCCATGTATCTGGGCGTCACTTTCCACTACGAGCGTGCAGGAATCCTCATGTCACACAGTCGTTACATTTCCAAGTGCTTGGAGGATTTGGGTTTACTTACATGCCTTCCGGCTGCAGTTCCACTGGACCCAACCATAAAGCTTTCACTAAATATGGACTCGCCTTTCTTGGCTGATCCAACCTATTATCGCGTTGTTGTTGGAAAACTCCTTCATCTTAACAACACCCGTCCAGATATTGTGTATGCCGTTGGTGTTCTTACACGCTTTACGCAAGCTCCTCGTGTGGCACATCTCGAAGCTGGTATTCATGTATTCCGCTACCTCAAGGGAACAAAGGACCTTGCAATTCTCTATCGGCAGGGGGAGAAAGTAGTGCCTTCAGGTTATACCGATAGTGATTTTCAAGGTGATTTAGACGAGAGGCGCTCAACCTCTGGGTATTTATTCAATATTGGTAGTGGACCTACGTCATGGCGCAGTAAACTACAATATGAGATAGCGCAGTCAAGCTTGGAGGCTGAGTATAGAGCGTGTACTGAGGCAGCAAAGGAGGCTTTGTGGATGCGAAACTTCTTTGAAGATATTGGAATGGCACTAACAAAACCCCTTGTTGTATATTGTGATAATCAAAGCTGTATTGCTTTGGCCAGGAATCCCGTTCAACATGCTCGCACCAAGCATCTTGATCGTGAGTGTCACTTCATCAGACACCAAGTGAAGAAAGAAAGAATTGAACTAGTATTTGTGAGGTCAGAACATCAGTTGGCTGATATCAACACAAAAGCATTACCGAAGCCAAGATTTCTAGAGCTGCGAAATGCACTGCAGCTCACCACACTAGAAGAACTACGTCAACATGAGAAGAAGTGATCCTGTATGGTGTATCCTCCTTAGTTGATAGAGCAATGAGACAGATGGAGGGTGTCTCGATAGTTAGCATCTTTTAGAAAATTGATTATAGTAACTAGAATACCATAAATTTATTTTTATAAGATGTAGTTGTGGAGTTGTCTGGACGTTGATATTAAAAGTATGTTGTGAGTATTAGGCTCAGGGGGAGCTTCCACATTAAAAGGAAGTCTCTTGGTGGGTTGAGTCATTCTCAGGCAACTTGAGAACTCGTCCAGACTTGAAGGACTAAAGAAGAAATCATGTTTCCATGTTTCGAGAAGGCCAAACAGCTTTGTGCTGTTTTCAACTGCGATGCTCTAAAGAGTAACACGCCTGAGGGGGAGTGTTGGAAGCGGGAATATGATTCAGTCCTGTTACCGTTACAGTGATACCAAGATTAGTTTAGTCTGAAGTAGTCTCTTAGCCATTAACTAGTTACTTGAGTTGTTGCTATATATATTCTGAAATGAAAAGAAAATCTTCACCTGTGTGGTGGAACCAAATCATTGAGTCGTATCAGTTTCTACAAATTAATCCATATTTACCTTAGAATTACAATATACAAAAATCTATTTACAGAAATAATACAAACATTATTACTTTAGACATCCTCATCAAAACACGCTACCCATAATACTCCTCCATCCCCCATTCCATTCCAAATGTAACACATAATGCTCTTTGAGCTACCTATTTTTATATTGTCTATCCTTGAGAGGAGAAAGTAGTTCCATACTACTAAACCTGTAGCCGGTGGGCATTGAATTAGTGGGGGAACAAACAAACACTCTATTCAAGCCAAACTCCAACAAAGATTGGAGCTCTTCTTCTTCTGCTAGCATGTTGCAGTGGATGAGGTGATAATTAAAAAAAATTGGTAGACTTAACCCCCAAATACAAAAAGTCCCAAGGTGGGCTTCTCGTGATTTTGGGTAGCTTACACCGGTGTCACTTTAGATCATGAATTTTTGAAATTCTTATCATAGATGTCTATAAGTAATAGCTTTGTGGGAAAAAAAATTCTGAAATAAATTCACAAAACAAAAGTTATTGAAGTTCGGAGTTTGAAACGGAGAGTGCGCTAGGGTGGCAGGGTATTGGAGAGTTGAATAGTATTATTGTAGAGCTTGAATAGTACAACTATAGAGCTGAATAGTGCACTTTTTTGTGGCAGGTAGCAATGAAGGAAAGTTCTTGGCAACCTTCATTGTTTTTACTTAAAAGTGCATAAAAATCAATAATTTCACTTTAAAATGTTTTATAATCTATTAATAGAAGAAGGCATGATAGTTCTATCCACCATTTGGATTTTAGATCCAAAAAATATTTTTATATTTAAAAAATAAAATTGCTTTCCTAAGTAAAGGACTACTTTCAATACTCCTTGTCATTGCAAGTTTTTTTTCTTATCTGAACACCTCCATTACTTGCGATTTTTTGCCTGCAATGACCTAACACAAGGTAGAACATAGATTCATAAAATTTATGCAATTTGTAGTGGAAAAGTATGCCAATATCTTTTGAAATGCACTTTTGAAATGCATGGATCTTACAATCCGTGTGGTCAAAGTTTATGATTTTTTTTTAGTATCACCTTGTAGTAGTTAAATTGGAGATCCAAAGGTGAAAGTAGTAGAAAGTTGTTTCAATCAGTCTTGCAACATTGCATCTTAGAGAGGTAGTTTTGAAGTGTTTTTGGATGTGAAATTGTCAAGGAAATTTAGGGGATAAGGTCAAATGTTTTATATCCACCACTCATACTAGAAGCGTGAGAGCATCACATCCTATAACTATTAATCGTGCACCATGATCCACCATGATCCGTCTTTTGAAGGTGATTTTATAACGTCTATTATATTGGTTTCAAGGTAGGGTAGTCACTAATAGGTTGTCAGCGATATTACTTTAGAAGAGTTGTGGGATCACATTGTTTTAGAGCCAATATTTTTGTTTTGAGCATCACCAGCCTTTGGTTTGTGAATTTTTCAGTATCAGTTCTAGAGAGTGGCAAGGTCAATACTAGCACAATTTATAGTGGATATTGAGAAGATTCTATGACAAATAATGGATAATAGCTTACTTTACACTTTGAAAATTGTAAGTTTTTCAAAATTGGGAGTTTAAAGCTTGGAAGATTTTGTCTAAAAGGCGATTAAAAAAAAATTAACTCCTCATACACCAATGTTACAAATAGTGCTATGAATAGGTCAAAGAGCTTAGGTTGGTGATTATAGGACATCCAACGTTTTAATCTAATGTCATGCAACCCAAGTATTTAAAGACCTCAAATATGATTGTGCTTAACATGGCATCAAAGATAAGGTGATCATGTCCGTTATTGCCATCTTCCTATCTCTGCCATTTACTCACTTATAAATAATCTCACTCACTTACAAAATGATCCCATTTCCATTCCATTTTCACCACATTCACTTGTTCACAGCTTCAAATTATACTTTGTTATTGGCCATGACCCCCCTTACTTTTAATTGGCACTTATTGGAAGTACCTAGTGGCAAAAATAATATAGAACTCCGGTCTCCAATAGAGGGTGACGTGAATAGAGTGTCTATTCATTCCACCACTAAATCAATACCCACCAGACATAGGATGAGTGGTATGGAGTTATTTACCCTCCAATGAGCAAAAACAATAATTATAATTTGATAAAAGGTAGGTTTTACTTTCCTTTAAAATTGAGGTTTTATAAGAAACCAACTTTAATTTGTGCAATTGACCACATTCAAGGCAAGTGCATCATGTAGGGTCCAAGAACTTATGAAGTCATATACTTGAGTTTTTTTTAAACCCCCTCTTTTAATTTTCCATATAACTCTACTACATGGGTATGAATTAAAATTTATGAGATGAAATATCAAGTCATTTTTTTTAGCATGACAAGTTTAATTACACAATGGTCATGTCATATGAACACCACATGACAACAATCAAAGTAGCTTTAATCCATGCCATTTGAATATAGTCAGCTCCCTTTAATAAAAGCATATAAAATAAGAGCAATCTCATTATAAGAGGTGGCTTGGATCAAGAACAAATTTCTGCTCATTATAAGTGTAATTGGCTATTACAACCTCATTCATCATCAACTCCCTTCCCTAAGCCTTGCTTTCCGTGCACTTCCAAGTTGTCATCACTCCCACCAAACTGAAAAAGCCATCACCATTCATCCAATACTCCCATATTACAACCTTCACCCACCCCTTCCACTATAACAACCACCAACTATAGCAGCCTCTATATATAGCAGACAGAACCAACGAGGCTGTTGTAAAGGGAGCTCCCTGTACATCTATAGCAATCACTACACAACACAATCCATAGGATCCAAGTCCATTGCAACAAGGTATTTATCTTATATTTGGAGTGATTTCACATCTCTAACAAATTGGAAGTAAAAAGAGTTGTAGCTATATTCAACATGATTTTGGTGGATTAGTGGGGTCTAACTTTGGAGCATTCTACCTACCAAAAAAAACCAAAATATACTATCCCCGAGCATTCCTAGTCTCACACTTAAGGTGAGAATGAGAATGGAGAGTTGTTTATGTGCTCGGTTGAGGAACCATCATGTGAGACAATTGTGCAATAAATTGTATCATAGATGTGATGAATTAATTGCCTTCATGGAATCATAGTGTGGGACTATATTTGGGTAAGGAACTCTTAACTCACCTCATGTTGTGGCCTGAGAAGAAGGCCACTGATGATGTTTCAACTCCAGAATACACTAACCTATCAAAAATGATCTCTATGAAAAATTTCTCCGGGTCATACGTGTTATTCTTCCCTGCAAAGTCACCCAAAGTTTCAATAAGAACCGCCCTTCTTTCATTCTAATACTACTATTTCCTCACTCTTAATAGCTTCTGGTGGATCCTTATTAAGAATAGAGAGCTTGATGGTTTCTAAACTCAAGATAGAAGTAGTTTTAGATGAAGGAGAGGTCATATTTTTCCTCTTTAAGGCTGATTAAAAAAAGAATAGAGGTCAAAACTCTTGGAATCTTTGCCTGACGCTACAATTTGATCTTCCTAGAGGCAAAAAAAAAACCAGTGCTTACAAGAAGGTATGAATCACATTGTTGGCCAAGAGTAAAAGGAGAGAGAGAGAGAGAAAGAAAGAGAGGCTCACTTCTGCTGCATTCCTTCGCCAACTTCCATCCTCAAGAAATTCCTGATCCTCACACACCTTCCGGTTTGCTTGTGGTGGTCGTCAAGCACAGCCTGCGTGAATGCCACATTTAGACAAACTGAAAATGCATGTTCTGTGAACCAACAGGTAAAAGACTCTAGATACTAAAAATATGTAAAGTGGGGCAAGAGTTCGACCTCTATTCTCATTTTTATTAGTTAAAATCAGCCCGAGATAGCTTCAAAATTTAAGTCCTTAGCTCAAAGAGGAAAAAGAGAGGGCCACACCTACTTCTAACTTGAGTTTAGAGACCACCAAGCTCTTACATTGACTAGATTGAAGGGTTCTTGTTAAGACACCAAGCTCTTCCAAGATCTATTAAAAGTGAGGAAAGAAGAGTATTACAAACCAACAAACTGTGGGTGAATTTAGAACTCTATCAGTAGACTCATTCACCCACAATTTGAATAACATACCCCACTCTTTGACTCATTATTCTACTCTTTCCTCACTCTAAAAAGTGATTAGATCAACAGAAGAGCTTGGTGGTCCAATCTTTCAACTATTATGAGTCAAAGGAAGAGGTGGATGGTCTCTCAACTCAAGTCAAAGGAGGCATAGCCATTTTGAGAGGGAAAGAAGAGTCTCCTGATGAGTATTAGCCCCTTTCTTTCATTTGAGAACTGTTGACTCAACATGAAAAGCCAAAGCCAAACTTACCTGGACATTCATGGAGTCGTTGATCACAAACTTCTGGTCAAGCAAAACAGTCTCTACGAAGTACTTCCGAAGCCGACCTTGCACCATCTTTTCCACCACATTCGGTGGCTTTCCTGACGACAATGCCTGCAAAAGAAACCACCAGGTTGGTGTTTCATCGATTACAAAGGTCTGAAGTTTGCAAAGGAAGAAAAGGTGATGGTACCTGAGACCGGAAAATGTCTGTCTCGCTGTGGATGAAGCTATCAGGGACGAGCTCCTTGGACAAGAAGAGAGGCTTGGCCGCCACAACGTGCATGGCCAAGGCGGAGCCCAGTTGCACCTCCGCCTCCTGGTCTTTCAGAAAGCCTCCTTCTGGTTCTAGCGTGACCAGACCGACCACTCTTGCAAGCCCTGTTCCGGCCAGAATCATCACAAGGTTATTATCACAAGATTTAACCCTTAAACGTCAGAAGGTGCCACTGGTGACCACAGTATTCTACATGTATGGTGTCGTATTTGAACATGGTAAGGTTCACATATTGAAATGACCTCCAAAAGAAAGATGTTAGTTGAACAATCTTCAATCCAAAGGTGTAAAGTGCTTGCCAAACTTTAATACATTTTTGGTATTCTATAGAGTAAAATACGTGCCTGTATATACGGTTCCCGACTGACGTTTAAGGGTTGAGCCGAATTTTAATACTGGTTTGCGCCAGTTCTACTAATTATGAAGCCTCATCTCGAAGCTCTATAAATTCTCATCCCACGTGAGGGAGTCTCGTGGCATCTCTCGAACTCATAAATCAGTGCGAGAATTACAGGTTTACAACTCATGGAACTGTGAACAGTTTCCCTGCTTTGCCAATTCACAGCTCACATGAGTTGTAAAACTGGTGAAAAAGAGATTCCATCTGCTCAAAACCCTAAACCCTGAGGACGGTCACCAAAACACACCCTGAAATCCTAAACCCTGACGATGGCAACCAAACAACACAACCATCAATCCGTGCTTGAAAAGATGTGGACAAACCAGGATGTGCAGATGTGTGCAAGTAGGAGGAAACGAACACACCCTAAAACCCTAAACCCCGACGATAGTCAGTCAAACACACCCTTTAGACCCTGACGATGGCCACCAAAACAGACCCGAAATCCTTGCCAAAATACACAACCATCAACTTCTGAGTGCAAGTAGGAGGGAAACACATCCTAAAACCCTACACCCTGAACCCTGACGATGGCCACCAAAGCACACAACCATCATCCTCTGCTTACAAACCAACCTGGATGTGCAGATGCGTGCAAGTAGGAGGAAACAATGCCGTTGGGGGACGACAACAGAAACCCCCTGCGCAGCCGCACATTCTCGCCCATGATGGCCGCCACCTGCGTCACTGCCTCTTGCACTGTGGCCTCGCCGCTCAACTTCTCATGCTCCATTGTAATCTTCATCGCCTGCCACACATGAACATCACACAAAAAACAACCTTAACCCATTGTGGACACCCCCAAACCTTGACCTCATATCAACCAATAGAGGACCTCTTAAAGCTCACACTCTGTTTGCATTTTGCTCCATTTTGAAATCCTGAACCCTCAAATTGTAGAAAAGATAGAAGACTCCTCTACTACAACTTCGACGGTTTTATCCTTTAGTACTACAACTCAACAATCTGGTTTTTGAGAAAAATCCAGCAGGGTCATGAATTCCTACGGTGAGTTGTATCCACTAGGGGTAAGATCCTAAACCCTTAACCCTACACATCCTGTTCTACATTCTTTTGAATATGAACTTCCTGTGTATATCTAAACTACCATAGGGCAATTTTTCTTCTTGTAATAAGTGTGGAATGCAGCCCCTAACTAGATGTTTCTAGCGATTTAATGAGCTATAACAGCGGTTCAACCTTAAACCCTAAGAGCACTCAGAGGTTCAACCTTAAACCCAAAGAGCACTCAGAGGTTCAACCTTAAACCCTAGAGCACTCAGAAGTTCAACCCTAAACCCTAAACCCTAAACCCCCACTTTAAGAAGTTTCTAGCGTTTCATTGAGCTCTAACAACGAACATTGCTGTCCCATGAGCACACGAGTTAAACCCTTAACCCTGTTCCAACCCTTATTGAAAGCTTCAGGGATTCATTTGAGGTTCAAACAGCTAAAACAACGGACACTTTTGTCCTCATACGCACTTAAACCCTAAACCCTGAAATTCGCTTCTTCTCACATCTTACATCACGAGCACCGCACACTCACCTCCAGAGCAGACACATCGATCGCAGCTGCGCTCCCCGGCTCACAATTCTGCGCTTGCACGCCAATCGCCGCCCTCGCAACTCGTGTAGCCTGGCCAAACAACAGAAACGAACACAAAATTCACAACCAACAACGAATAATCGCACCAAAAAAAATCCCTCCAAGAACATACAGAAGAAGAAGTGGAGGTTTCCACACCAGATGGCGGAACATTTCGTTCCGGGCGACGAAATCCGTCTCGGAATTGATCTCCACGACGGCCGTGACGCCCTCGGCGCTGGCCACGGCGAGCAGCCCGTCCGTCGCGGTCCGGCTGGTCTTGCGGCTCGCGGCCGTCAAGCCCTTCTTCCGGAGCTCCAGAACCGCAGCCTCCGCATCCCAGGCGCATTGCAGGAGCGCAGCCTTGACGTCCTTGATGGGCGCGCCCGTGCGCTCCCGGAGCGCCTTGATCTGCAGCGCGGAGTCGGAGCTGAAGGCGCGAGTGAAGGGCACCTCAGCAGGCTGCTGGGAGAGCGCGGCGAAGAGGGAAGAGGCCAGCGGGCGGTGGCACGAGGAGGCTGCTCGGCGCAGCAATGCGCACGCCATCGCTGCGATCAGCTTGCGACGTTGTTTGCTTGCAAGTGTGTGTGCGCTGCTTGCGATCACCAAATGCTCTCTCTCCCTTTCTCACTCTCACGCTCTCACTCCCTCTCTCTCTTCTTTCTCTTCTCACTTCTTTCTTTCTCTTCTTTCTCTTCTCTCTTCTATCTTTCTATCTTCTATCTTCTATCTTTCTCTCTTCTTCCTCTTTTCTCCTCTCCTTTCTCGCTGCTTTCGCTTCTCCCTTCTTTCTCTTCTCTCTTCTTTCTTTATCTCTTATTTCTTCCTCTCTTCTTTCTCTTCTATCTTCTCTCCTCACTTCTCTCCTCTCTTCTTCCTTATTTTATTTGTACTTCATTTTATTTTGTTTTTTTGGTTATTTATATTTTAGAACTGATTCTGAGGGGCTTTCTGGTTTTTGGAATCGCTTTGAAGTGGCAAAAATGATTTTTTTTTTCCAATGGAATGGACTCATTTTTAATGCCTTAAGAACCTCAGACTCTTTGAATTTATGAGTATTGGCACCCAAAATAGATTTGAATATGACTTATATGTATATGATAGACATTGTAAGTTACAGGTTACTCTGAATTTAATTCTTGAATTTTTATAAACATCAAAAGACATGCTTATCATGTATATCAGGTACCAAAGTTGGTAACCAATTCCGTCATCTTATTAAAGAGAGTTGGATAATCATAAAATTTCCATAATCCAAAAATTTATTCACTTTCAAAAACATTTGTGAGCTAAAATATAATCTCTCAATCTTTTGGGGATTAAGTACATCAAATGTTCCTTTTTTGATTCAAATGCATAAATATGCAATCATATTTTTATCCAAGGCACTTGATGGTTAACCCCTAAAGGACCAAGTGTCCCTTTGGAGGACATAATTCTCACTTCAATTGTAATTATTTTTCTATCCGTACAGTCAAAATTCAAAAAAGCTTGACCACATCATCTCATAAACTTCAAAAGAAGATCTTATGGTTATATTCTCAAGAATTCCATCATAGAAGTTTTTCATCATGGAGTAGAGATTCCTCTAAAATGTCCTTTAGGAATTATGTGCAATTTTGGGTTGGTAAGATGAATACCAACTTCAAACTTATGAAGAGATTATATAGAATTACAAATTGATGAAGATGAGAAATTACACCAAAAAAATCACTTGCATTTATATGTTGAAATGCACTTATACTTGCCAAATGTGGAAAAGGACAAGCAATTGCATTGAGTGGGAACCCATTGCCCACAGACATTCTCCCCTTGGCTCAAAATTAAAATTGATCTAAAGATGATTCATTCTTCCTAAAGTAAAATGTGTGATTTGACACCACTTACATTTTCAGTTAACCCTACAACACAACAAAAGATACAACCTCTCAACATTTATGCGTCTGGGCATAAAATGTGTTCTGTAATATGCTCTTTTGATACGGGATATTCTCAAAAATGCCACTCGATATAGTAATCGCGCAACGGACATTCTACCATTCATTTTGGAATAGAAGTAATGACCGAATTACAAATCGAAGTCTAATACAGCAACGAGACACCGCTACAGGTTGCTACTTACCAGGAATTCTGATGGTGTTTGTCACTGCGCATCTGATCCACGCGCCATGACCAAGCAACTTAACATCAAAAAACAGCATCACAACCTGCACACCTTATCAAAAACTTAGAACTCTTGTAGACACAGCTCCATAAGTTTGAAAGCATTCAGAACATATGGAAGGCAACACAGGAGGAATCAGACACACATGGGTATACAATCTCCGCCCCTTTGAAGAATGGAAAGTACATGCAAGAGGCTGGTTCGATACAGAATCAATAATATGAACAGGCCTGCTGAAAGCGGTATGTTTGGACTGTATCCACATGACAAGTGACAATTACAACTAACCTACATTACAGACTGTCACATAACCATGCTACTTGACAGCAACGACCACGCTGCCAAATTATACCTCACAAGTAACGTAAAGACTAACGCCGTAATAGCTAGACTCTAGTGGTAAGCGAATTCATCACCTTCCTCATTCTGCTTTGATGACAGTTTTGGGCACGGAGCTGATCTTCTTCCATGAGACAGCCGGCAAGATCTGCTCCATATCTACGCGATCCTTATACTGTACAGCAACATTGAGAAGCGAGTCAAGGAGAGCGTCACCGAGAAGATGAGGCTGCAGTCCAAGCTCCACAAGCTTGGTGTGCTTGGCGTTGTAGTAATGCTCCTCCGCCTCCACACGCGGATTAGGAACGCTCTTGGTCTGCACTTCAATCCCGAGCTTCTCCCCCGAGCTCGTCACCAGCCTCGCCAAATCGTTGACGGAAAACTGCTCTGTAAACTGGTTGAAAACACGAAACTCGCCAGGATTTGCAGGACTGTTGCAGGCGATCTCTATGCATCTCACGGTGTCTCTGATGTCAAGGTAGCCTCTCGTCTGGCCGCCCTTCCCGTAGACTGTCAGAGGATGCCCTACCGCGGCCTGCACGCAAAACCTGTTCAATGCAGTGCCAAAAATAGCGTCGTAATCCAGCCTGTTGATGAGCTCCTCGTGGAGGATCGTCTCGTCCGTGTGGACGCCGTAGACGACGCCCTGGTTGAGGTCAGTGGCGCGAATCCCCCACGCCTTGCACGCGAACGCGATGTTGTGCGAGTCGTGCACCTTGCTGAGATGGTAGAACGACGCCGCCTGCTTCGGATACGGCAATGTGTCCGTGCGGCCGTTGTGCGTAATCGTGATAAATCCTTCCTCAATGTCGATGTTCGGCGTTCCGTACTCTCCCATGGTTCCGAGCTTCACGAGGTGGCAGTCCGGGGAGAACTCCTTGATAGCGAACATGACGTTGATTGTGCCTATCACATTGTTCTGCTGCGTGAAGACCGCGCGGTTGCGATCAATCATCGAGTACGGAGCCGACCGCTGCTCCCCGAAGTGCACCACGGCCTCCGGCTCGAACGTCTTGAACGCGTGCTCCAGAAACTCGAAATCGCAGACGTCCCCGACGTAGACGGAAAGCTCCTCCCCGGAGACGTCCTTCCACCGCTTCACGCGCTTCGAAAGGGACACAATCGGCGTCAAGGTCTGCAGCCCGAGCTGGTCGTCGAACAAGCGCCGGCACATGTTATCGACAATCGCAACCTCGAAACCTTGCTTCGACAAGTGCAACGCGCTCGCCCAGCCGCAGTACCCGTCGCCGCCGATTATCATCACCTTCTTCTTCCCCTTCCCCTCGCCGTTCACTCCTCCCGCCACCGGCGCGGCCTCCTTCACGCTCGCTGCGGACCTCACCGGCCGCACGGCCCGACTCTGGAAACTCACTCTCTCCGCGCTCCGCCCAAGCTCCCCGCATCGCCCCCGCTGCAACGACGTCACCGCTCCCAGCCCTGCCGCACTCCTCCCTGCCACAACCTGGCCGGGCACCGCCGCAGCCGAGCACCGCACGGCGCCAGCCATCGGCGTCGCGAGCGTCGCCATAGCCATTACAACTCTAAACCAGAATTCGACAACTACCCCGAGAAGTCTTGTACACAAAAAAACAAGAGCTTCGAGCTTGCACAGGCTTTGCAGCCATTGCTCGCAGGATAAATCCCCTCGAAAACACCGCAATATCATAACGGGTATCATACAGGTACGACCCTAGTATCACCCACGTATCGTCGAATAGTTGACAAAGTGCTCTTTTCAACCTGCGATAGAGCTCGCCCGTGTATCAGGACAGTCTCACCAGGTCATAGAAGCAGTATTATCTGGTTATCACGGTGATATCTCCCCGGTATGACACACGAGTATCATGTCAGAAGTGGATATGAGGAATATCTTGTTGAGTATCCGGAGGAGTATCTTGAATAGTATTCTGAGTTCCAAGGAGGGATAACTTAATTCTACACAAGAAATTGAAGAGAAGGAGAACGTTCAGTGGAGGGCGGAACGGGATTCGAGTGTGGCAGCTCCCGGATATAGGAATGGTATTGCACGCGTATTTACCGGGTGTTACAGGGATGTTGCCTGAGTATCTCCTAGGTATCGTGCGGGTAGTGGATGCTGCCAGGTCGGAATGGCGGGGATATTCGGTAGAGGATATTATGCAGGATATTGATAGGGGCAGATGTAAAGTGACGGGAAAAGGCACCGTGGCTGACTTGCGGTGCCGGGGCTTTGGGTTGGAAATCACGGTAATATGTCCCATTGTGCATTAGGGGTACCTATAATGGGGGTAAGAAAAGGGTTAAAATATCTCATGTTATTAGCAAGGGGTTTAATGAGGGGATGTAATTGAGATATTGTGGAGGTATCTAAGGAGTACTTTAAAAATGATCTTTAGTGTATCTGTATCCACACTAATTGATCTATAAATGCTATATGTTTTTCCTCTCATGAATATGTTTACCACCTTTAGGCTAATGCACATGACGCTCAAATGGGCCTTCATCTCCTAGAGATGGTCCTTAAGAGTTTGGGTGGGCTCCTCAGAGCCAAATGAGTTTTTTGGTAAAATCTGATTTGGTTTCTAATTAAACCATTTAGTTACCCTCTTCTGATTGATCTTTTTAACCACAACAGTAATTCATCCATGACCCATTGTTCACATTGAGTTTCCAATGACTTTCCATTACATTCCCATCTTGTTCCTATCACGATCATGAAGCGTTCCCCACAGAGTTTGCAATCGGTTCCCACAAAGTTCCCAATGTCTTCTTGGTGATTTCCCAATGAGTTCCCATATTTTCCCATATGTTCCCACGCGCGTTCCTAAGTGTGTTCCCGAGCATTCCTTAGTGGTCACAATGCATTCCCTTCATTCCTCGTAACCAATTTAGACTTTTCAAATTACATCTGAATCCACTTTTTGTTTAGTGGGGCCCACCACACGTCGTTGGGCCCCAATGCATCCCTATCCGTATTCATGTCCATGAGCTTAATATCTACAATGATCTGCCTGTTTGAATAGTATACCGTACCTTTTGGTCGCTTTCAACACCTCTTTGTCAAAAGAATTATTTTTCTTTCATGCGGTGATTTGGACACAATGAGTATCACCTAAGTATTACATGGGTATCACCTATGCATTATATAGGTAGCACCTTGATATCACATGGGTAATCACTTAGACAAAAAAATATATTTTCCAAAATTTTGGATAACTCTCCATTTTGAATTCATTTTATACAAAAGCGACCACGGCGTAGGATAGATAGTTTGTGCTCTTAGTGAAAATCTTCACCAAAAGTAAAAAAACCATAGCACTTCCAAATCATATAGTGTGGATACACTAAACATCATTATCAATGTAGTGGGGAGGGGGAAGTAAGGTAATTTAATCCTACAAATTTTCTAGATTTTAAGACAATTTCATGAGGTAATCTATGCACTTGCTAGTCATGAGAGGTTATTCTAACCCCTCCAATGTGATCATGTTTGTAAAATATGTTTTCTAATGCATTAGAAGGATCAACAACCTTTAACTTCACTTGGTATCAAATTTATGCATTATACAAGGTTTGAATTTTCTATTGCCATGTCAATTATGTGCATGCCATTCTTAAAAGATAAAGGAAGGGCATAAGACATTGAATAAAATTGAGGGAAGGATGGAGGTTTAACATTTGTCAGCATACAATTTAATCATTTGTGAACTCAATTTGTGATAGAATGAGAATACAAACGCTCAAAATCAATTTATACCACATATTAGTTGAAAAAATGAAGAACAAAAAAACATTGAAACCTCTATTCTGTCCTAAGGTTGGATGACCTATAACCACCAACTTAAGCTTGCTGACCTATTTATAGCGTGTGAATACGTGGTAAGACATTTTTTGAGAATTCAAAATAGGACTTCATGAATATTGCAATTGTCGTGACCGTTTATTTCTTCATATTGAAATTGCTACAAATTTTCAAAGTGGATAGTAGCTGTGACCCATTCCTCGACATACAAAACTCTCTATTTCCACATTAAGTTGTACTAATAACCACTTTTGCATTGACTAAAAACCGGCAGCTTTGAACCAATCATGAACTGACACCCAATCATATCTGACTTCCTAAAATTTCGGAAATGGGGTGGGTCTGTGGTGGTTTTGGTCCACTTTAGCTTGTCCGTTCTGGGGTTCGTGGTGGTTATAGGTCATCCAACCTTATTAGGGGAAAAAATGTTAAGGTCATTGCACTAAATCGGATTTCAAACATTAGTTGTAACTTTTTACAATCTCAAAGAGACTAGTCATTAGTTCTGTGCATTATTATAAGGTTATTAGTTATTTTGAATGATCTATTTTCTTACAGAAGTTCATTAAAAAAAGACTTAGAAATAATCCAAAATTGACTAAAGTCCACTTAGAAATACACAACTTCTTTTTCCGGATAATCTTTTTTTAATTCGCACAAAATTATGGCTATAATGTATTTTAAATTTTTTGTAAAGAAAATCATGGCCAAAATGACACAGTGGGAACCTTCTCAAAATAAAGACAGTCCTTTTCAAGAGCAAAGAATCCTTTTGGAATCAAGTTTTTTTTTAATTTCTTTCAATTTCAATAATCTCTAATTCCAATACAACTCATCAATCTCAAATGTCCAACCAAATTAAAAATACTCTATACATACAAACCTCTATAAATTCTTCTATATTATTGAAGCTTTCTTGAAAGTCCATTCTAGAGTGGGTAGAAAAGAGAAAGGCATGGTGAAATTTGAACAAGATAAGAAAGAAAACATGAAGGATTTCATGCTCCTTAGTTTTTGCACCAATGAAATACATGAGCAGTAATGGTAGTCAAAGCTCTTGGGCCCTATCCGATGTAATCTAACGCCCCCCTGTGGTACCCCACACATTTCTCAAGCCAAGTTACCCTCTTCAAGTGGTCTCACTTACTAACACAACCATACAGTAGGGAGTGATATGCAAGGTCACGTCCTTTCCTTTGCCATGTGGACAAAGATCCAATGACGGGAACAAATAAACACTCTATTCAAGCTGAGTTCTTACTAAAAAGAAGAAGAACTCCGATCCTTGAAGGAATTCTTACTACTCTAACTACTCACCCCCTTTTCACTTTTGGGAAACATCTCATATTTAAGGGCTACATCACACTTTGACCAAAGATCAAGAGGCCGTTGAATTCCACCAATGAGATTCCAAGAATGACCAAAGTTTAGCCTCTCAACCTTCGGACTAGAGGTCAAAGTCCAAAGCTCACCGCCCTCCATTGTGCCTACATGGCAACATTTCTAGAGAGTTGTGGCGCCAAAACAATGACCTCTCGAGCCAAACTTAGGTCACCATTTTAAGCCTTCCTAAACTTCCTAATTCGAGAAGCTATAATTCAAGGGTACATAATTTTATGTATTTTTTGAAACCATTTCTCTAGCCCAAAAGTTTGGCCTCTTGCCATTATCTAAGGTAAGCCCCCCTATAGCCGACAAGTTAAGGAATGTGCATATATGAAGACAAGAAATAATTTTACTACTATTTTTCAATGATAGCCAATAGAATTACAATTCCAATCCAAGTGATTTCATATTTTTTCGATGAAAACTATATTAGTTATGAATTTTCAAACCGTGCAGCCATGTTTAGTGGGTGGCTAGCAGTAAGTACCCCCCATAACCAACGACCAAAAGTAAGGGTCTTGACTAATAGCAAACCTCCATTTGGAGCTCAGTTGGTGGTAGTGGGATGGAAGAGGGTTGGATATATCCCAATTTTATAGGCGCTGGATGTGGGTTTTTGTTGGATATGGGGAGGCTTATCATAGGGCCGCTTCACACTTGGTGGCCAAGTCAAGTGGTCGTCGATTTCCACCAATGAAATTGCTAGAATGGCCAAAGTCCGGACTTTGGGCCTTCACACTTGTGCCCAAATTCCAAAGGCCGTTGTCCTACATGGTAACACTTTTGGGCTGTTTTGGCGCCAAAGCGACGACCTCTCGAGCAAAATTTGGGTTGCCCATTTTAGTCAACCCAAACTACAATCGAGAGTCTGTCGATTTTTTTTATAAAATAATAAAAAAATGACAAGATCTGGACCATTATATGAAAGAGGCCAAATTTTCTGGGCTTGTTTTTTTGGTTGTTTTTTTTGTCTGATTTTTTTTTGGCTGATTAATATTGGCTCATTGTTTAGGGCTGATTTTTTTTGGCGTAATGATATGGGGTTTGGACTTTGGACTTGGCCTTTGGGGCTTCACACCATGGCCGGCCAAACCTTCGATCAACGTTATTTAATGTATTTTTTTGGCAAAAAGTTTGGCCTCTCACCATAGTTTGGCCACTCAGTTTGACGGACGGTCACTCAACTTGGGCATAGTGTGAAGCGACCCTAAGTACACTTCCTCAACCCCCCACATTTCATCCAAACAATCCCAACAATGATTGCCTCACACAAATACCCTCCCCCCAAATTCTGGCCGACCAGCGGTAGGAAGGTAATCGTTCGCGAAGACTGGCAACCCCACATTTTGACCGACTCATCGCGCGCTTTCCAACCAACCCCCCATCCACCAGTCGCCCCCCAAATTTAGCCACAGCCAGTAAGCACCTGTACGCCCGACCTCCGGTCGTCAGGAGAAGACCACGAGACGCACTCCGGCTCAATTGGATTCTACGAACCTATTAGATTATATTCAACGTCATCTAAGTTTCCGGTACATTCTGCTTTTGTTTAGTCGCTCGTCCTCGCTCCGTTGTTTCCAGCTCCTCTAATGACTCATGCGATTTGGCGATGGAGTCGTCCTCATCAATCACCGCCCTCCGCTAATCTTCCGCCTAGTGCCGTTGGAGCTCTTGAAAACCATGGCGTGCAGAGAATCTCACAGCCTTCACACTTCAGGTAACTTCAGAGTTCAAGGTGCTTTCTCAGCTTGATTCTTAGGACGGTAGGTCTCACGTTTGGAGCGTGTGAAGTGGACGGATGGTTCGTTCTGGTGAGATTTGGAAGTCCGGTGGATTGAATGAGAATCCGCAGGGTTAGGAGAGCAAGAGTCATTCTGGTTGTGAATCTTTGTGAGAGAGTGTGAGAGCTACTGATGTTAAGAATGACTACATTCTTGGGAGGAAGCGTGTGTGATTCTAGAAATAGCTAAGGTTAGGAGTTAGGTGGCAAGATTTGCAAAGACAAGGCAGATTTTCTTATGATTGGAACATCAAGCTACTATAGATTGGTTGCCAGTTCCTTGTGTATTGTGTAATCTTGTCATATCAAATCTCACGCTCACTTTGTGGATATCTCTTTGGCTAGTTTGTAGAATTAGGTGCATTTTAAATTTTGACTTAGTGAAGTGATTGGTAGAATCATCGTGATACTGTTTGATGTGTGCAGGTGCATTTTGAGGAAGTAGCCTGGAATTGTTTTTTTTTGAGATTTGGCGGCAAGTATGGCTTGCACGGCGTCGTCGTGCATATGCCTGTCATGTGAGGGGCCGAATCGGATGATCGCGCGGTACATCTATGGCATCCTGTTTCTGCTCACCAATATCTTGGCCTGGACTACCAGGGATTACAGCCAACGAGCTCTCACTGGTCTCAACCGTAAGTTCCTTCCTTCACTTATTATTGTATTCTTCTTATACACAAGGCTATTGTATCCTCCTTTTACATTAGGTTAGAGTTGATATCAATCATCTTATGTTTCCATGTAAAACTCGTACCAGGACATGTCATTTGAATCATTCCAAACCCTAAAAGTCTTCCTACAGTGACCTTGAATGATCCAGAAAATGACTAGTTCGTGTGATTTGGAGGAAATCGTATTTTTGTTGATAAGGATTGTTGGTGCTGAGAGTTCATGAAAATTCTCCTGAAGTCTCCCTGTGTTAGATACATCTTGTCCTTGATTGAGTACTTACATATATCATTCAGATATGTATGATATTAGCCTACGTATGATATTAGATATTATGTATGATATGCGATAATGATTTTGACAATTTTCCTTTCTACTCATTGGTATAGTTGTCTTAGTGATGGAAGGATGACCTTTTTTACCCAAACGTTAGGAAAAATACTTGTATTCCTGGAGATTTTATGAGTAACTCTAACAAGTGATTCTGGTTTTATTGCAGAATTAGACAGATGCGAGGACAACTCAAATTGTTTGGGCTCTGAAGCTGTGCTCCGTCTTAGTTTCGGGTCCTTTGTATCCTTCTTATACACATTGTTGTAATTTGTCTAATTCTCATCTGAAGTTCTATGCCATGTATTTAACACTACTAGAATTGCCTGAAGAACATTTGGATGAGAAGAACGTTTGGATGAGAAGCCATGTTTCGGTGATTTAAACCAAATTTCTTGTATTCATATCAACATATCTATTGTGGTTTTCTGTGTATGTTTCTAGTGGTGTAGTTTGGGCACCTACAACTATTTTTTAAAAGTTTAAATTATCTAGTACATTTTTTTATCTTTTATTTTATATTTGTTTATTCTTGATGCCTGACTTGGGCGAGGGATTTTTCTTTTTTATTAATTGGGGAGAATGGGATCCTTGACTTGAAGAGCAGTTCTTTTTCTTCTTGATGTATCTCACAACTGTAGGAACATTGAGAAAAGATGATCCCAGAGATCAGTGGCACTCTGGTTGGTGGCCTGTGAAAGCAATTCTGTGGATCCTTTTTACCAGTGTGCCTTTTTTCCTCCCCTCTGTCGTCATCCAATTGTATGGTGAGTTTCTCTATTTTTGCAAATACTTGATTTACCCCAGGCCGAGAATTGACCTTGTAATCTATAATTGGTAATACGTTCGGAGTCAAGGTTTAGTATGTGTGCGAGAGGGTTTTGCTATTGTAATACTAGTCTTGCAGCTGCTATGCAATGCATCCTGTAGGATTTTAGGTTGTAGTTTATATAAAAAGTCCATCATTGAGATCATATATGCTAAATTTTAGATATCGAGGGATTCTAGATGACATGTTCTGCTTTTGAAGAACAATACAAGACAAATCCATTGTTATTTGTGTAATAGACTGAGCAAATTTATGTTGGCCACCAATATTGTCTGTAGGATCAAGTGCATTAAAAACTCAAACTAATTTTTGTATCGAGTTTGGGGTGAGAGTGAAAGTGAGAGTGGGAGTTATTTGTCTAAGAGGATATGTCCTGTTGGGGATCCATTGTGTGATACATACCACCTCAATTATATAACGGAAATTATGTACTTGTGTAAAATAACCTACGTTAAACATTGTAGTGAATTGGCGAGATCACTGGAATGGATTAAGTTGATACTAAGTTTTTTTTTTGGTTCTTGATTTTTATTTTGCAGGAGAAATTGCAAGATTCGGTGCTGGGTAAGCGCTTTTCACCTATCTTTTTGATAATCTTACTTCTGATCGGCATAAGAAGACCACATTTATTCTTCAGTGGGAGTTTACATTAATTATTTACTATTGGCCCTTGTCCGCTTGGTGCAGGATTTTCTTGCTTGTACAGTTATTAAGTATTGTCAACTTCATTTACCTCTGGAATGAGAGTTGGATGTCTGCGGATAATGAACGACAATGGTATGTCACGTGAAAACTACTCTGATTTTAAAATTTGTTGCTGATTTGCTGATAGTATTTTTCTTTACTTGTGTTTTTTTTCATATGTGGCTCTCTGATAAATTCGCACATGATGTTCTGATCCTTGGTAACCACTTCGTATGCAGCCGCGTTCCAATGGTGCTGGTGACATTGACCTCCTACATTTTGACCTTCATTGGGCTAGTGTTGATGTATATATGGTTCAGTCCACACGTCACATGCCGGTTGAACATCTTCTTCGTCACCTGGACCATGATTTTGGTCATTGTGATGACTGTAATATCATTGCTTCCCAAGGTAAGAATATCCTTCGTTTGTGGTGGCTCATTAGAAATTCATTAAAGAAACAGGAATTTACTTTCTGGTCGATCCTCTTTGTATGATTTTCTCTTCACAACAGAGTTATCCGTAAACTCATCCGGAATATGAATCCGATCCTTTTATTTTACTCTTTGAGAGGTTAACACTTGAGTTTTGAGACCACCACGCTCTTTCACTAGTAATAGATATTCTGATTGAAAGATCACAATGCTCATCTATATCTAATAAACAGTAGTATTATAAACCAAAATGGGATCTTATTCGAATTGGAGATAATACTCGTCATTTGTGATATACCCTTTGTCTTTCTGTGAGTGCAATATAGTGGTATGGGACCATTGTTTTTGCGTATTTAAATCGTTGGCAAGTTTAAATCTCTATTTAAATCTCTAGACCCTGGCAGCAAGTTATTTGATAAGGATCCCATGCATACTAAGATCTATTTGGACAATTTCCTTGTTTTGTACAGGTTAATGCAGGTCTTCTGACTTCCGGGGTCATGTCCCTCTATCTCGTGTTCCTGTGCTGGTCTGCTATTATGAGGTAAGCAACTGACTAATGGTCAGAGTCAGATTCAACCATTACCCAGTAAAAAATAAGGAAGCGGACAATTCATTTCAAACAAAGGCTCTGAATGTAACAACTAAATTTTAGTTTATTTAAGTTTCAATATGTGAACGCATGGCAGGCTCTACTAGTTTAGAACAAAGTTTTTCTTACCATTTAAACATAGTTATATAATTTCTTTTGAGTATGTTCGATTTCAATTATGTGTTGGCTGAATCCTACCCATTCTTTTTGCAGTGAGCCCTTAACAGAAACTTGTAATACACGACAACGCCAAACTGGAAAAGCAGATTGGCTTACTGTCATTGTAAGTTTTAATTTTGATTTTGTGCTTTCAATCCCCCGTAATTTCTTAGTCCAAGCACAAGTATGTCATTTGATACAGTACTGATTTTAGTTTAAATTTTCATTTTAGCAAGATGGATTTATGAGATATTGGTACTTGTAATTTGTGGCAGAGTTTCTTGATTGCGTTCTTAACCATAGCATTCGCTACCTACACCACCGGCATCGATTCCGAATCATTCTCGGTATTTCTGGAACTCCTCTGGTTGCATGTTTTCTAAGCACCTTGGATGTATCCTGAAGCCATGGAGTTTATAGGATATTATAATCACCTTGCCATGTATGTTTATCCTAAGGAACTGTCTTTAACAGGTATAATTAGTGGTAAAGTCAGTAAGATACCCCTCTTCTGATTTATTATACCACCATCAATTCACTTTGTCTATCAGAAGAGATTGTTGGCCTTTCTTTTATAAGCATGAAAGAACTTGTGGTCTTTAAAATCAAGCCAAATCGGTTTGAGTGAAAATAGTATTTGCATGAATATCACCCGCCTTTCTCTCCTTTACGCTGATTTTAGATTCATTGAGAACTGTTTAAAGCTGATTTCAATGATTCAAAATGAAATAAGGAGTATCTTATTGAAACTTCAGGTGGCTCTAAAAGTAACATATTCGTCAGAACAAAGTTTAGTACCTAGTGAAAGCATGTGCATATGATCTTCATGTAGAACTAACAACTTCGTTTTGCACTCTCTAGTTCAAGAAGAGGGAAGAACTACAGGCGGATGAGAAGCTGCCCTACAGCTACGGCTTCTTCCATTTTGTGTTCGCCATGGGCGCCATGTACTTCGCCATGCTCTTTGTAGGCTGGAACCTGCACCAGACTATGCACAAGTAAGGAGAGAGGTTGCCTTGCATTTCAAACTTTTAGTTCAAAAGCTGAATGTTAAGAGCATCATCTTTCATCTTGAAGAAATAACACTAATGGTGTTACATTAATCTGGTTTCAGATGGAGCATTGATGTTGGTTGGACCAGTACTTGGGTGAAAATTGTGAACCAGTGGCTCGCTGCTGCTTTGTACAGTAAGTCTCTCATTCTTGCATGATTTCATCTCTATATTTTGGCTTCAAAAAATAGATGTCTGTTAGTGAAAGATTGAGCATGGTTGTTAGAAAAGGAATCTTTCATTGTTAAGATTCTGGCCCACTTTTGACTAGACAGAAATAAAATGTACCATGGATTTAGATGGTGTTCTGCGTAATTTACAACACGGGGTTTTTGGAATCATAGTCAAGGTTTTGGAATCAAACAAGAATCGTTTTTGGGACTAAATTGTGATTGTTATAAAACCCAAGAGATCTTGGTTCTAGAATATTATGTTGGTGGCTATTTTCATTTGCCCTTTTTGAGTTCGGTCCAAGAAGTTCAAAGTTCATTAACGAGTAGTTTTGAGAGGTTCCTGAAATAAAATGCCACCCTAGTACTGATTCTAGAATGTTATATTGGTTCTGCTTATGTGGCTCTGCCTTCAATATATGGTGTTCTGACCGCCAAGGCTGTTTTGATTTAATTGTGCAGTTTGGACGATGGTAGGGCCCTTTTTGTTGAAGAATAGAGACTTCAGTGCATAAGCTGAGCTGAAGAAGAGAGTTAATAGTACGTGTTAGTGTCTTTCTTTGAAAGAAGTTCTGAATCCTGAGCTTTCAATTACAGGGGATGTACCCAATTGATACTGACCTTTTCTCTGGCTGGAGAGAGTAGACCAGAAAACCCTAAACCCTAAACCTGGTCGTAAATTCTGACTCTTGTTAAGTGGTTCTTTGTCCGGAGTAAATACTCTTGGGTTTTGGAGTCACTAATGGGTCTCAACAACAATGAATTCTCTATTTTTCCATGGTCATTCTTCCATTGACAGACATCTAATTCTTCCTTTTGATGGGCACTTGCTTCATTTTCATTAGCCTCTTCCATTTTGATCCTATGCTCATTAATCCCTCTTAAGGGTTATTTGTTCTTTATGAGATATTTTCTACTCTGGATGGGTTCCTACAATCTCAATTTTGATTGTGAATTCTTAAATTTTTAATGAAGATGTGCCGAAGTGATGGCTTTGTTGGAATATGATGAACATTTCCATACCAAAAATTTGGTAAAAGTTATGCTTCCTTAGTATTTGGCTATTTTTCCACTGAGTTCCCAAAAATTCTTTAGAAAAAATTAGCCAAAAAAGCATTGCTTGTATAATCATCAATGGGTTGTCTGGATAGTTAGTCACAATCAATTCCCCCCTCAGCATCCCTATTTGCCTTATCAAAATTTACCATCACCTACCTAGTTCGCCCCTTGTATCTACCACAATAATAGATAGCTCCCTTTCCAATAGCATTGGGCTATTCTAACAAATGCTATTGCAGAGGGAGGTGATTGTACTTTTTGTTACTTAGGGTAAGCATCTAGAGATGGACTTTGATGGCCCAAAACCGACTAGCGACACAATTCCGCTCACTTCTATACCTTTCTTAATTTTTGGAGAAGAAATGTAGACCATCTTCACATGACTTATGCATTGACCAATGAATTATAAATACTATGATGACAAGTTACATTTCCTCCCTGAAATCTAGGAAGTACATAGAAGTGGTATTGGGTTGCTAACCGGTTTTGGATTGCTATTTGGTTCGGGATTGTCCTACTTTTACGGTTGTTTCAACCAGTGAAGAATCACATTCCTTTCTTAACCCTTAAAGGACCAGAGTCTCCTTCGGGGGGATTTATGATTTTGGGCAGGTTCCTAAAATTTGAAAAAAAATCCTTTTTCTCTGAAATTGTTATTCTATATTGCCTCTGATAAGAGTTTCGTGGACATATTTTTATTTTATTTTTTGGATTTGTGGTTTGAAAGTTAGTACCACTTAAAGCCAAAAGTGGGGACACTAGGCACCTCCAATTTTTTTGACAAAAGTTTCTATTGACATTGAGATTTTTCACACATATAAAGAATATTTCCTTTTTAGGAAATTTTCAAAAAAAATTCTTGTCTTTAATGTAAAAAGGCATTTTATTCCAAGTCAAACATTTTCACACAATGTCAGGCAAAGGGGGAAAAAAACTTCATCTTTTCTACATAAAACCTAGAGATCTTCATATTTTTCACTTTTTATTTTTTCAAAAACAATATGTGGTGAAAAACTTCTTATTGACCGTTTGGATTATCATTTGAATACATACGTAGTTCACAAAAAAACAAAACGTGAAATGGCAATTTTTGAACTTCCACTCCTTGCACATTTGTTTTGAATATGCTACACCCCTTTTTTACCTCTAAAAATTGGTGTGTTGGGAATAAACATCATGCTTAAGACAATGGTAAAGATTTAGACCTTGTACAATGCAAAAATTTGATACAAAGTAAAGTCAAAGTCTGATCTACTCAACGCAGGGAAGAAAATGAACCATTGTTTTGACTTTAAACACTAAAATCTATCAGTCCGTGCGGTGGATTGCAACCAAAATTTAACAGCATGTTTATATAGAAGTATTTTTTAAGATCTTACGGTTGGAAATCCAAAATTCACTTTAAAATGTGATTTTCATGTCTCTTTTTGGCAGTGGTAGTTTTGGACTGGTTTTAGAGCGAAAGTGGTCGTGGTCCTTTAATAGGGGTTAATCCTTGAACCTTGGAACGCTAGAGTAGGAAAAAAGTGGCTTGTTGGATGACATTTTGAGGATGATAATTGATGTAAAATAATTGATTTTCATTAAATTCTTCTTTGGAGAGCTCATTGAATGTGAAAGCAATAGATAATGATGATACTTGCCTCATTGAGGTTAATCATGTTTTATCTAACCAAAAAAATATTTGGAACATGGATATTACCAATGTAGTGAATTTTAGAAACTTCTAACTTTGGCTATAAATCTAAATTGGAGTCATTAAAATGGTAGTTTTGAACTTGAGCCCAAAGAGTTGTTTGAACTAATGAAATGGAATTCTTGAAGTCTAGTTTCCATTCCAATCTAAAATCTTGAAAAATACATAAAAATGAATAAGTTATCGCAATTTGAATTTTTGGTCTATAACCACGGTCGGCTGATATTCTAATTTTAGCTTAAACATGGAAGTTTCATTTACTCCACAATTTCTGGCACTATTTACACCTTTGATGAATTTTTCAGAGTTTTTTTTTCTTTAGCAAACTTTGTATCTGATAAGAATTTTTCTTCACTTTTTCTTGAGAAAGTCACTGTAATTTCAAACTTTTCACCAAAAAAATCTGTGAATTTTGTGATATAAACAAGACATGCAATCTTATCTCTAAAAAACGAAAAAGAAAAATTCCACTCATTGATTTAATGAAAATTAAGCACAGTAGAATAGAAATTGAGAATGATACCACGGTCATGAGCTCCGTCGTTCCCGGGGTCAAACAAGCAATTTTTAAAGCACTTGCTCCCCAATTTGGTGACAAAAAAGAGCACTTCATACTACCGTGATGTTTATCACTTTCTACTTCGCAGACTTATCTGTTGTGAAGTTGTATATTCTCAGTACTGAATTGGCATCGAGAAGACTGAGCTCTATGCAAACATCAAATTGCCAAATGTTTGGATACTAACCAACAATAAAGTAAATAAATTCCTCGTAGACAGCCAGTCTGAAGCACAAGCCGGCCAGTGACTAAATACTTAAGAAAATAGTATCTTCATACCTTGATTCTGTACTCATCTGTCCTGAAAAATTAGCATCTACACTCAAGCGCGACATGTGCTTCGAACAAGCTAAAACATCCATGTACCATCGAAGGTATATTCTCATTTCAACACTCATATATTTACAAAAGTCTATAATTTACATCATGTAATATGGTCGTAACAAGTTAGTACCAAGTATGCACAACGTCAAGTAAGCAAAAGCCTTCTTATTGATTGACATGCTCCGGCTTGCGTCCATGATCTTCCAGTCTTCTTGATAAAACAATGGACGTAAAGCAATCTTCAATGAAACTGTTAAAAGTCCAATTCTGTTCGGCGAGTGCCAGTGCACATACCTTTAAGAATGGATCTTCAAAAGTATGTGCACCTGGCACTTGCTAAGCAGATTCAAACTTCTAGTGCATCTTCCGAGACTTTCTATCAGTTGAGTCTCTTGTCTCTCAGCATCAAAGCACACAAGGAAGCCTGCAACTGACAGTTTAAGAATCTGACTGGTCGGCCTGAAACGAACTATATTGAGTCGACCAGACACAATCACAAAGTAATCTGAAAACGCACACAAAGGGCTAGACTGAAAATCACATGTTCGGGACTGTTGTTCGCCTGAGTACTAAAGGCTGCATCCGTTTTTAGCCCGTTACACCCACGACACAGTTGAGTAAAGATTCTAAAGAGTCGTGGCGTGTAACACTGGCTAAAAACAGATCAAACCTCTAGTCCAACACATGATTAACTCTCGTGTACTGTACAACAAATGACAACGTTCCAGCTTCGGGAAGCTGCACTAGGATCATCGTGAGAGTAGACGAGCATGGAGCTCACAAAGGAGACTAGAACGATCAGAGTGTGTGTTGCCGCTGCAAGAGAGCATCGCCTTATATGGGCTTCCCATGCAGGCCTCTGGAGGTTCGCTTGTTGACAAGTCACGTTGATTCTGCCCCCACCTACCTACACAAATTATTAGGAATTGATTTATTACCTGATAATGGATTTCCGGTGGTAAGATTATACTACAGTTGCTTGGGGCGGCTAATATATAAAATTAATGCAGTACAGTGAGACTCAGATATTGACCTCGTCGTGGAAATGAATTAATTTATTTGACCACCAGATTGACTCAAGTAGTACTCTTACCATGCATCTGGACTGGAATATTTTTACAGGAGCAACTGACGGGGTGAGTATGCAAAGAAGCTCCGCAACTGCACTGGCCCACAGTGAGTGGATGGAGCCGGGCCCGGCAGAAAACACTCATATCACAGTCAAAATGGAAATCCTGCCGTGCCCTGTCTAGGTGTATTCTAGTATGTTGGTTTCCACCGGAGATCAAGGGAGGCTGAGTGAGGCAGGCCCTGTCTAGGTGTATTCTAGTATGTTGGTTTCCCCCGGAGATCAAGGGAGGCAGGCAGGGTGAGGGTTTGTGCACACTGGTGCCTTGGACGGTGTGGATCTTGTCCCGGAGAAAGGCTGGCAACTTATTTTAGCCACATCTCACACGGTGAACTTCGCTACGCCGGGACAGTTTACCGTGTGAGGCTGCGGATGCGCTTATCCAGGACTTATCCAGGACTAGATCACAGTGTCGTAATCTGTGCCGCTTGCAAATCTAGGTTGAAGATGCTCAAGTTTGAGACGACAACTGACTTCACTGTTGTCCTTATTTTGTTGGCAGGGAACAGGGAAACTATTATGGTAACGAATGAGGTGGCTTGGTCCACATCAGGAAGCGTGGCGCCGTGGAGCAGGATTCGCTCACATTTGGACCGGTGCGGTTGCTCGTCATTCTTGTATAATCATTCCTGTGCCCGAATCGGTAGCAGCCGGCGGAGCTTCTAGAAACTGTAACAACCTCCGAGAAATCAAATTCTCTCCTCAAACTTATCAGAATTGTATCTCTTAACCTGCACGTTTGGGGTCCTGCACCTCGAATTAGTCTCTTTTTAAAATTATTCTGGCTCAAAAACAAACAGAGTTTGAATTGCACGAACGGGGACCCAGAAATACGACGACAGGCCACCTCGAATTAGTTCAGGTGACACTGGTGACATCTCTTCCGAAGTAGTATAACTGGTGACATCTCTTCCGAAGTAGTATAACTGGTGACATCTCTTCCGAAGTATAACTTGAGTATTCTCAATAATAGCTTGAGCAGCACATTAGTGACATCATGCATGCAATAAACTGGCAACTGTTTTTTGTTTTCTGAAAGTCGATCTGTCATTCCGTCTGTAGAAAATAAAACAAACTTTTTGCTTCTCAAGTAACTGGCATTATAGATATAATTATGACATTTCAAGTACCATGGCATGTTTTCTCGAATACTGTGTTTTTGACTGATCTCAGAATACATGCATACAGGCTTCCAATAATTCATGATGCGTGAACCTTATATAAGGAGAGATTTTGGTGAAGTCAGTGATGCAGTGAAAGTACACAAGTTGGTTAATCTAGAGGGAATTATTGTTGAACGGATTGTAGTATCATATGAAATGCTTGAACTCTGTTTCCTGCCAACATTCGATATTGCCTTATTCTGTATAAGTCTCTTGATGCGAAAAGTAACTTTTGGCATCACGCGTGGCTGGAACCGAACATGGATCCTTCCACTAAAAATATGCACGCTTAATTAACTTTGACGCACGTACGTAAGCTATCAGATTATTAGTCTGAGAAACCAAAAAACGATTTGAGCCACCAAGTTTGAAGAAGTCTTGTGTGCGGTGGAAAGCGTGAAAGGAATGGTAGTGGAAGATACTTCGGTGAATTTATGCAAGCAGGAGGATATCGTGGCTTGTTACATGGTGGTTTTATGAATGAGTTCATCAACGTGATAATGTACATACATGGTGGTTATTAGTTACTGCTTTGATGGTTTTAATAACGCAGTTACAAACTCTGCAACTCAAGACAGCTGTGGACAACTTTCGTTACAATTTGGCTGAATTTCTTGTATATGAAAGTTTCCGACAGGCTGAAGACTGCTGAAATCTATGATGTCCACCATAAAACTAGCTAGTCATGTCGACACTCTTTAAAAGCAATATCTAGGCAGATCTAATGTCCGTCATGGAAGTAAACATGACAGTTCGCCTAAGCTAGGACTGGACACACTCTAACTATCACCTCAGATATCTTGAACAGAAATAAAAGGTAATGCTTTCCTCGTTCTTGCGTCTCCAAGACTAATGGTGTAAAGGCCACATCAGTTTTTTAACTGGTGCAATGCCGATGCCTTGAGCGCAGATTCTCAAAGATATCGACATGTGACACCAGCTAAAAACGGATAAAACCTCTAGACTGAAGTACTTTGAGCTGTTGCAGTTGTGTAGATCGACGTCCTTAATGGTGCATACTAAGCTGCATGCACCGTTGGTATCTTCTAGAGTAACTTAAAGGAGGTCACATCTAGTCTTAGCAATCATCCCATGCCCATTCCTTGAAGCATGAATAACCTCAAAAGTATAGGCATGTGAGATTGGCTAAGAGCAGATTTGACCCCTCGTCTCGTCCCCAGCATGGTGTAGCTTATTAAAGGCCACATCAGTCCTAGCTAGTGTCGCATGCTTGTACATTCAGCATGAAGTCTGAAATAACAGGCATGTGACACCAGCTAAGGACAGATCCACCCTTTAAGAAAAAAGAACTATTCACTCCACCAACATGTTCACCTCGTCTAAGGTAGTTACAACATAATATCTTCATTGAGCTAGACATACACCACCAAGGTGCTCACAGCCTCAGCAACTAGAACACAACGGTGATGATCGACAACTGAGAGCTAGCCAACCACATTCGTTTCTGAGGCTGTGAGTACAAGGACCTGTGATGTGATGAAATCATCTGACATACTGGACCTTAGTTTCTGCAACGATCAGGTGTGTGAGTAAGAAAGCTAACCACTGCAGCTCATTATATGGACACTACAACTACAGCCTTCCTTACTAGCCGTCCTACAGGTTCTTTCCTACACTGCTGTCTACCGAATTGATGAACGATACGTTTGTCTAGAATTATTCCTAATCTACGACACAGAGGTTTGTTCCATCAAATCTGCCACCACCTCGCCCCCACTTGCCTACACACTACTTGGCAGTTAAAATATTTGAGTTGGGCGGTATTGTAGGTGAACCTGTATGAGAATTTATTGATTGACTTCCTCAGCTAGGAATACACAATTCCATCTGCCTATCTTCGACACTAGAGGAGTGGCGCAACAATATGAGTATCGTAAGCTTTGTCCTAGATTGCAGTTTCCAGGCCAAAAATACTGGATGTAGGTGTCACTGTAGCCTGGCCAAGTGTCCCGTTTTCAAAGGAGAAGAGAAATCGGTAACGAATGAGAGGCAGGTGGTGTGTGTCCGAGGTGATATTCGGTCTTTGGACACTCGGACACTCCAGGCATTTATCTTTGTATAATCATTGCTGTGCCGAATCGGTAGCTTATTCAGTAGTACCTGAGACTTTGCTCCAACCTCTGGAGGTGCACCTCGATTCGGTGACCAACTGTAGCCTAGAGTCTACACCTAAGAAATCGGTGTCAGGTCTCTCTGGAAGCACCGAGACGACAAAATCAATCATTTTGTTCCGGATATCTCAAGATGCTAAAACCTTGCCGTAATTGCAGATCAAGAATTCACATTTCGCTGAGTCAAAAGAATGTGAAGGGCGTTTAATCTTTGAACGTGAGTCAGGAACCGTATAGTCAGGCACGTATTTTATAGAAAAATGTATTAAAATGTAATAAGACTTACACCTTTGGATTGAAGATTCTTCGACTAACATTTTTCATTTGGAGGTCATTTCAATATGTGGACCTTATCATGTTCAAATACGACACCATACATGTAGAATACTCTGGCCACCAGTGGCTCCTTCTGAAGTTTAAGGGTTAAGAAGAAGAAAAAAGGAATGTGAAGCGCTGGCGGCCGAAAGGAGGAATTGCGTACAGTGGCAAAGCATTTTACAAGCTGATGAGGCACTAAATCTAGAGAGCAAGCACGGATTTGTGGTAAAATCTAGCGCCTGGGGCATCGGGGGTCGTGTGGGAGTGTAGAAGGAGAATAAGAATCTATGAGTTGTGCCCCAGCAATATCCATGATCCCGAAACATAACACCTGGTTGCCGGCGGAAGACTTGCATGGAGCTCTCACGCATATCTCGAGAGTTCCACCCGAACACCTACCGATCCGGGTGCATGCCTGGACGCTAAGCATAATGTTATCCCACTTTCAACAGAAGAATATTATCCCTGTCCTGCGCCAGCTCAGTCCGAATATCACACATGTTTGCTGGGTACGTACCAAGTTGTACTCGAATCATGCAGGTTTATGAGAGATTCATTACGACAGGCCGGCCCAGGCTGCAGAAAATTCTTTGTTCTGCACCGGTCCATCTCACTGTGTTTCCTACAGAGTATCCAAGCTAAACTGTAGGACATCAGTCCAACGTGTTCACAAGAAATTCCAGGAGCAACTTCTGCCAATGTACTTGATGTGGTAAAGGTTCAAGAAGTGCAAATATGGTAGAACAGGTGATCTGATTTAATAAATATATGCAAGGGACGATGTTCACCTTATTTCTTGCACGGATGAGATGCGAGCGGTCGGGTCGATTCAGTACTACTTTCAACCACAACCTGCCAAACATCTGTGGGCCTCTGCTTTATTATGTGTTGTCCAAGGCGGCACGCAATGGCTTCAGCTTCTCTACCGATTAATTGAGTACAGTGTTACCAATTCCAATTGTTTAGCGCATGCCCAACAGTTGCAAGGAATTCAGGCACTGAAGAAGTCATTTTTAGATTTCTTTTTTTTGCAAGTCAATGAAAATGTAGGAAAAGATGTCGTGTCACGTGATACTACGTCATCCTTTATCTTGTTGGCCTCCTTATAAGTAAGATACCCTCTATAAAGTTGGAAGTGAAGCCATGACTAGAATGAACAGTGGGTAGGAGGAAGATTTTTCTAGTGCACAAGCTAAAAAAATGCCTCCATATTACGTGTGATTCCATATTTCCAGTGTCTCCTTGGCTTGCTACAATTGTTTTTCTGCTCCAAGGATTGTTTACGCGAGTTGCTTGGCGATGCTCTCACTTGTGCTTTTGGTGTAAGATCTATCACTGTTTGTATGCTACGTCAATGCATGCTTTTCAGCTAAGTCTAAATTCCGTTGGGTGCATTTCGACGTCCTACCTTCATTGTCCACTACACTATTACCTCTTTGATATCACCTTCTATAATATTACACAAAAGTCACTTTACTTCAAAATTGGTCCTCTATTATAACATCTTTTTCATTAGGAACACATGATAATGGATTTCTCGGGTCTAGAGCTCCCTTTACAGGAACATTTGTCATAACAGTCCAGATGTTGTTACAAAGGGAGCAATCTATTCTTGTGGTAGATACAATGGGTGGACTTGGTAAATTTTGGTAAGAGAGGCCGGGGGCTGTCTTAAAGGAAATATACGACCGTGTTTTGGAAAATTATAATCATAGATATATAAATATCTAGGTAGGGTAAGGATGAGAAAGGGTTACATGAGCTTTGCCCCACTCGTGCATTTCCCAATACACTGGCGGTGTTCGTGGATACATCGATAGGCGTGTCCAGAAATTAGTTTGAAGCTGAAAAAGTCTGGTGAGCTTAGTTGCTTGCGTCACAGCCACCAAGATTATGGATCGTAGATCATTTGAAGTCGTCAACATCGATCTGCAACAGCACCGACCTACAGCGGCTACCACAAATAGTTGTACGGAAGAAGCTCTTTTTGAAAATCAGCTCCCAAATCTACATTGACTCTCGTAAAATAGCAATAACACAACCACAAAGAGTGTAAAAGCATGATGCACAAAGTTTTCAATGAGAATATGAACTTGAAAGACACACAATATTTCAAATGTGCAACAAGCCTATACGATTCTTTATGCATATGTTGATTTTGATTATCAACTATAGAAAACAAGACCATAGGTTACAAAATACCTTTGCAACTCAATGAGGCAACTTTGAAGCACTCACAAACACTACCACGGTGTGTAGCCATCTCTTGCTTGGTAGACATCAAGAGCTCTTTGAGGCATAGAGCATATCAACTTCCTAACAACATCAACCTTTGTATTGTACCAAATTTCTTGGATCTTCTTCTGTAAGTCACTTTTGCTAGTGGATTTTCTCTCAAACCTTCTCAGAGGGCAATCCACTTCCTTCTAAAGATGTTCTATTGCATTGAGGTCAGATGATTGTGGAGGGTGTTTAGGTGAGCAAACAATTAATTTACAACATGATGTGCAATATACTTTGGGTCATTGTCATGTATGGAAAATAACTTGATCCTCTTCTTAACCTTGCACTTATATAGTTCCCAAAAGTTTTGTCTCTAAAATGTTGCAATATACATATTTATTCATCTTCCCTCCAGTCAAATGAAGCTTGCCAACTCCTTTCCAACTCATATTACCCCAAACCATTATGCTTCCTCCATGCTTAACTGTAGATTGCACATCCCAATCTAAAAGACGTTCTCTACTCGTCCTCCAACAATATTGATGCCCATCCGAGCCAAAAATATTGAATTTGGAATCATTAGAAAAACTGGAATGAGCCCAAAATCCCAATCTCCATGCTTGCACTTCTTTGCCCACTGCAAACGACGTGTTTGATGTTTTGTTATCTAAATTGGCGCCTTGGTCTTCACACATGCTCTCAACCCTTGTTTTCAAAAACTTTGCCAAGAATACCTTCTAACCATATTATCATCCAATTGCATGCCCTCAACTCGTCATGCTCATTCTACAGCTACCATTGTACTAGTATTCAAATCATTTAACCTCAAAGTGATCTTGAGCCCAAAACGGGTTGTACGAAGGTTTCAACCCGCTGTAGGGTTTAGGGATTACTGTATTTGCATATGTGCTAGAAATGAAAATTGAAGCACATGGCCTACTTCAAATGTTGAGACTGGTTTCATAATTTTTGGACCTTCGGAGAGAATGTTACAGCCGAAAATGTATGGAATTTGCAGTATTCTACGGTCTGTATTGGTAAAAATACAGGACCGTGCAGGAGTATGTGAATCGTAATCGTCACGCGAGTCGCACGAGTTGAGAGATCTGGGACCGGTTGAGCCGGTAAGAAGACGTTAAATTATCCATTTTCAACTCTTTCAGGTTCAATAAAATACTCCGGTGACCTGTTCACCCGGTCCATTTGTGACCCGCTGCTTAGAAAGTTGTCGGTTTCAGTACTCCCGCGTCACAATCTCTGCTCGTGGCAATCTCAAATACTTCCCCACGCTTTGTGGACTACGCTTTGTGGTGAGTTGTGCTAGCAATAAAGTTTGACCATCTTTCATGCTTCAAAAAATCTCCCCAAATTTTAGGGACCTTCATGACTGAGTGCACTGTGCATAAAAAAACTAAAATTGCAATTCCACCTAGCATAACTCCAGTAATTGTCCCCTATACAGCTACCCTCAGAAATACGCCCACTTGCCGCAAGGAGTGTATGTCGAATCACTTAGGGGTTAACCTCCTCGCAATGCCACGGTCACAACGATCGTCAAGAATTTTATGACTGTATGGTGAAGTTTGTCTTTTAGACCCCCCTCTCACAAAACCTTTGCAGTATGTCAGAACAAGTGTTTTGAGGGATGTCCAAAGTTGCTGAAGTCTTGCAAGTTGCCATATGAGTTGCCTCGCTCATTCATCTCAAGAATTGGCCTACGTTGATTCTGTAACGTTCTAAGAGCCATAGTAAATCACCAAAGGCCTTTCCAAATCTTACAAAATATTCAAAACAAAAATTTTCTCAAGTGCACTTGCATTGAGAAGAGCATAATTTGTGTCTATATTAAGTAGTACACACCTCTTCATGATCTTTGCATGTGTAATTCCTACAAGTGAGAAACTGTGAGGGAATCAAATTTAATTAGGTGCCATGTGGTATATTATGTGAGGTTGGCCGGAAAAATCACTTATCAACTCCACCACTTGGCTACAATCCATGCAAATTTGAAAATTGCTTCATTGTATGGATGTTTATGGTAGCCACTCTACCTAAGACTCAAAAGCGTAATTGATTGCAAGCCGTCATTGTTGACATGTTCTTCAATGCATCCACTAAAAATTAGGCCATCAACCTCAAACCATCTCCATTGGGGCCATGTGCCCCAACATATGAACACAACTCTCAGCTCCGGGGGGCTGTGGGTACTCCACCACGCCAACCAGGCCTCGCGCCTTGATCGGGCAGGAAGGCAGGGGATTAACTTTGGCCCGTGGTTTGAAGAGGTTTTGCCGAGGCAACAATTTATGGTAGCCAGGACGGCCATGCCCGTACTACCACGCAATAGCTTGGAAGTGGTTGTGTCTCCTGGCGATGGGTCTTACACGCAATAGTAAGTTTACAAGCTTGTGGCGCCTAATACCAATAGTTGTGCGTCCATGTTTTTTATAGCAGTATGTTTTGGAGAAGGCGTGTCCTTTTAGATCCGTATTTATCCTACGATTTAGCAGCCGCTAATCAAATTGTGTGGCGGGCCTCCCTTGGCCGTAGGCTGGGCTGCAGAGCTAGGGCCTCGAGTTAGAGTGGAGATGCTCCAATAGCAAGGAACTATTAGAGAGTCAAAAAATAGGTGGCTACTTAATGCTCGTTGCACGTCAACCACTAGCCCCTAAATAGGCCATCAACCTGGCTTTCTAAACCTCTTTTGTGCCATGCGGCAATACCTCCTCATTGATGGGACAAAGATCAAGAAGAATCATTGAACGTTGAGCCAAAAGTGCCTCAATTAATGCTCACAACGGCCACTTAACCCCTAAAGGATCAAGGCAATTTTTCCCCAAAAACACTCCAAAACTGCCATTTTCAGCGCATTCAACACAAAATGATACAAAATCATTTTTTTGAAAATTTAACCGTAGGATCTTATACTAGACTTGTATGAGAGTGTGTGGTGAAATTTTTGGTAAGTTTGACCGCACGGATTGAAAGATATTAGCCTTTGAAATGCAATATAATCTCATTTTCAGGTCATACTATACACCTTCAACAAACTTCGACCACCTTCTATGGCAACTTTTTGCACTACGTGCCGTGATTTTATTGTCTTAACTTGAAAAGGATCATGTTAGGCACATGTGCACCAAATTTTAGAAGTAGAAGAGGTGTAGAAGATGTCCTAAAAAATCCTTCAATGCAACTATGTGCTGAGAATCAACAATACACTTTATATTTTGCAAATATCATATCCTTCTCAAATTTTTGAAATTCGAAAATCCGTACGGTAGATGCAAAGATCTCAATTTCTTTTCCTAGAGGACATTTTCTTTCTTTTAAATGGACAATACTCGAATTTCTATTGAATTTATAAGTTATTAAAGTTTAGTGACAGTATTTGTGATATGTCACACTAAACTGCTGCACTATTTGTATATGTTAGTGAAAATAAATTGTAACTTTTGAACCGTAAGTCGGAATTCTACGAAATTTGTGTCTACGCAAAGCTAATCAAAAGTTGGCCATTCAATAAAAAAATTCAGAAAGTAATGCCTAGAATTGAGAACGTGGTACCTTACCCAAACTCAAAACATCCCCTGAGGGGACATCGGTCCTTTAGGGGTTAAAGGACTCTCTATACTCGACAAATTTAGAGAATGGCAGAAGAAAGAAGAAGAATGCCGGTCTCTGAAGGAGGCCAGCGTGAATAAAGTGCCTCTCCGTTCCACTACTGAGACCATGACCACCAGACAAGGAATTAGTAATCTGGAACTACTTCTCCCTTTCGAGGATAGACACTATGTAACAAGTAGCCAAAAAACCACAAAACCAATCAATAAAAAGAGTAACAAGGAAGGAGAGAGAGGGGGGAGGAGAGAGAGAAGAGGGGAAATGGAGAGGAGGGAAAGTTGGAGAGGAGGGTGTGTTTTGCATTGTCAGGGATTTAAAAATAAAGTAAAGGGGTAGTTTTATGGGGGGTCTTGTGTATCGGGAAGGGCTTGGTTGTTTTCAATTTTGCGTTTATGTAGAAGGATGGACATAGCATGTTGTATGGCAATGGTGTTAATATTTTTGAAAGTGTTTGTAATTGTATCAATAGGAATTTTGAAAGTATCTTCTAGGGTTTTAAAAGATGGGATAAAGGTGGTGGCACGAGCGCCTGTTGTGATTACCATAAGGAGGTCCACTTTCCATCCGAGGGCAGTGATGTCATCAATCAAGGGTTGGTATTTATTTATTTTGTTTCCAATTGTTTCGTGGAGAATCTGTCATTACAGTATGTAAATTTGATGAATTGAATGGTGTAGTCTTGGTTTATGTGGTCGGGTGGGGGGTCATTCTATGATAGGCCTCTAATGCAGAGTATGTCCGGTTTGAGTCTAGCGTTATAGTGACAACGTTGAGTTGCGCATGTACATGGGAGAAGCCAAGGGGGGACTGTATTTTCTTGTGGATTGTTATTAAAAGTGCCGGCATTCATGAGAATAAAACATCTCGATTTGTGATGGAAGGTAATTAGTTTTCAAATTTCCCATACCGTTTTGTTATGCCTTTTGACAATTAAGGAGTGTATATGTTTGTTTTGGCATTTAAGTAAAACATGTAGCCATGTGTCGGGGCCCGTGGAAGTGCATATAGGACATGTTATGGATGGGAATCTTTCTATTCCGAAGAAGAGTTGTTTTCGAGCGTTTCCCATATATTGACTAGTGCGGAATTTGATGAGGCACGTTATTTGTATGTCAAAAATGATGGGATTTTTCCAGAAGTTTGTAGAGAGCTCATTGTCTATGTTGTTGTTGTTAGTCTATTTTTCTATGTTAGGGAATTTTTCTGATATTGTGTCAAGGTTGTTGTATAGGTCTTGTTTTTTGAGATATTTGCTCAAGAATCTAATCGGGCCTTTACTGGAGGTATAATTTTTGGATGGCCAGTCTTCTTTTTAAAAGTAGTATGAGATAGCATGGACGTGTTTGTATGGATCTTTGGCGTTTTCATGTGCTTTTTCTTGGCCCTCTTTTGCTAATTTATCTGTTTGTTTGTTCCCATCAATGTTGGCATGGGCTCTAACTTTGTGAAGGGTTGTGATTTGTGTTTGGTTTTGTAACATTTGGACCATTGACATTAATATGGCTTGGTTGGGGTGGCTATTGTGGAGGGTGGGGTGTGTTATTTGGGTGTTTAATAGATAAAGTGCATTAATACAATTGGTGAATATGTGTGCGGGTTCATTGTTGTATTTTGTTGTGATGATTTATAGTGTTTTATGGATGGCCATAAGTTCTGCCCTAAGGATATTTTGTAGTCCATGGAGTCTTTTGGCTAGTTCAATTTCTTTGGTAGGATTGTATATGCCATAGCCAGCTTTTTCTCTAGGCCAATTTCCTAGGCTAATTTGTTCTGGTGGTTTGAAGGATCCATCGGTATAATAGCTGTATGCGGTGTTAAATTTTGGTGAGGTAAAAGTTTGGTAGTTTGGAAGAGGTGGAGGTGTTACAAAGTAATCTAGTGTATTGTTGATGTAGTTTAGTATTGACCATTTTTTGTTTCTGTTTACGAGGATTTGTGTAGGTGTTGGTGGGGTTGTTTTTGTGTGTATTCTATGAATGTTTAGAGTATTTTCTATGGAGGGGAGTTCATCCAGTTGTTCTAGCTAGGGTGCCAAGGGTTCGATTTTGGTGGTGTACACATATTATTTGTAATGTGGATGGTTCAATCCGGGGCTTTTTAAGCTCAGGTGGAATAGTAGGTTATTTGTATGGTATTGAGTCTGCTTCAAATACAACAATGATATGGGAGTCTTTAAATGGGCTTGAATGTTGGTTACAGTTTTGGTACCAATTGTTGTCCGGGGTGATGATGAGTGTAGATGTGTGGTTTGGGTCTTTTTTGGCAGCAAGGCGAGCCCAATGTAGTGCTTGTTGTGTTTCCTCCTCATTGTGCGAGTGAGCGATGCCATTACCGGTCCATTTATAATCAAAGGCCTTTCCTAGGGAGCCAAATATTTTATCTCTTTCAAAGGGGGAGTCAATTTTTTTTAATCTAGTGGAGCATGTTACGGGGGAAGAAAAGTATGATTGTTCGATGTGAAAGGATGTAATTTATGAGTTTAAAATGGGTGTGGATATTGTACATTGTGCGTTTTTGAGGGGATTATTTTTTGAAATTTGGTATTTATATCTTTGGTGTAGCCAAATTAATTCAGTTTCAAATGATTGGGTTGTTGTTTGGATGTTTGTGGAAGTTTGTAGTTTCATATTATATTGATTCCATAGCCATTGGAGTCTAGTAGTAGGAATGGTGAATAAATGTCGGCCATTTTCTTCATATAGGTGTGCTTGGTTTTTATCTATTTTAATTGTGTTTGAGAGTGTGAGAATATCATTTTCGGGATTACATTCCGTTGTATAGATGTTTAGAAGTGGGATAATTATGGGTGGAGTTACGGATCTTGAGTCTTGGAATTGTTCTTGGGGGTGGTGGGCTTGAATGGTTTCCGAAAATAATTTATTTTGGATTCTTTGATAATATTGTTTTAATTTTTCAGTGTTGTATGTGGAGGTGTTATGGTTGTGTCGTGGGAGGAGGTTTCTTTGAGGAAGCCATTTGTTGAATGTATTGTTGTTGTGTTGCCATTGACATAAATATCTTCTATAGGTATATTGTATATTATTAGTATCTTTGTGTTGTATATGTTCATGATATATGATATTATTAATAGGGTAGGTGGTGGGATTTTTGGGGATGTATGTTGGAGGGCGGGGATTGTAAGGTTTGGAACTTGGGTCGACTTACAAAACACCCAGGATACACCCAAAGTTAGGTTTGTTGTAGGGGATGATCTGGCGTCCAATCTTAGGTAGTTATCTCTAATTCCACTAATAAATGTGTCAATTGTTGTTTGCTTAAAGGTTTTGAAGGTAAAAGTGTGTCTATAGTCCACACTCTTAAGGATTTTTACTTATTACTCTTATCCCCACAAGCATGTGAAAGTATGACGTGAGCCTTACTCATTGTCATTAATCTGTGAAGTGCCCAACGACTTCTAACCTATACCCTCATGGGTAAATGGATTCTATCCATTTTCATACTAATTGCTAGTTCCTTAATTAATTCAAGTTAACAATCACAATCTAACCTCTAGCAATAAGCTCCAAGCTTTCTTATGTCTTCACTTTATACTTCCCATCATCACATCTTCAAACAACAAGTTAAAGCACAAACAAACACAAGTAATAATTAGTACTATTCTTTAAGGTTCAAAGTGTTAAGTCTAACTCTTGGCTCAATTAACTAGATGCACTATTATCTCTTTTGATTAGACTTTCTATACTTTGAATACTTCTTAATAACAAACTTTTATTCCTTTGTTTAATTCCAACTGATTTATTACACTATTATCCTTTGCATACTATCACACTTTCTAAGGATATTCTTGTAATATGAGCCTTAATCAATTCTACTTTTTAGCTAATCTTTAAAGATTAACTTTAGACACAACTAGACTCTTGATCTAAAATTTACAATTTAATTACTTGACTCAGAAGTCAATGTAATTTCCACATAATGTGTTCATCTCAACCATATGTGGATCAAACATTAATAATCAAAATGATTAAGTCTCAAATTAATATTGCATTCATAATTGAAACTTCAATTTTCATTAATTCCAATTTCAATATTTCTGAATCACAAACTTCAAACAAGTATTAGTTCATCACATACATAATGCATTTTTTATTGAAATGAATTATGTGCAATTTAGAATTAATTTTATTTCCGATTGCAATTAATTTTGCTTCACTTCTATGCATCAATGGTCCTGCATATTTCTTGTTTATATATTTATTTAATTTAATTTTTAATTTTACAATTTTCTCACAAATTGGTACTATAGATATTCAATTTCTACTCTAACCAATTTCACTTCCAAAATTCACAAATTTAATTTATTTATTATAAATTATTTTCTTTGTAAATTTTGTAATGTCAATACAATTCTCCTTCAAATTTAACTTCCACAAATCATAATTTTGAATTTAATTCTTTACTTAATGTGTCTTATTACACATGAACAAATTTCACACAACAAATGCAATTATGTAGCTAATTATTTTAATAGACGATAATCTCTTCATGTCTATTTCTTGGTATTATGATATGTTTTTATTTCCGATATCCCTCCTTCTGCAGGCATCTCAAGGTGAAGATGATTGCACCTTGTAGACTTACACATAATTCAATAAATAAATATATTTCAACAAATTTCTTATAAACACATGTAAGAATTCTTTACTAGCTTCAATCCAAGCTAGGACTCACATAATTTTCTTCAAATGTGGTGTAATCATTATCAATTTCTATTCACTTATACTATCTTATTATGAAAAGGTACTACTTTTCCTAATGACTTTTCCTATCACCTCTTTGGTTTAATTTCAAAACCTTTTCATATCATTAGGAGTTATGTCTTTTCTTCACACCTTTCTAATTCTATTTTCTATTTACTTTAGTCATTTCTATGTAATTCTACATTTATTTTATTCTTTTGAAGTTGTTTCTATAGCTTTTAAGCTCTAATTTTTTTGAAAATTAACAACTTTTACATTTTGGCTCTACATAGCCCTCTTCTTTAAATTGGAGACGTCCTCATCGACTTCAAAAACCTTTGTTTTTGAATCTTTGACTTTTTTCACTTCGTCTTCTTTTTTATCGTTTTCTTTTCTTTTAGTCTCTTTAAGCTCCATATATCATTTTTTCTTATTTGTCTTTCTTCTTTAAGAATTGTTGATTGTCTTTATTCGCTTTCCATGCTTCAACTTTTTTATTTTTTATTTCTCTTTAAGTCTCTATCAATCAACTTTTATTTTTTATTATTTTCCATTTCTTCTTTAAAACTTTAGACTTTTCCAAAGTTTCTATACTTTTATTTAACATGTATCACTTAGACATGTTCTTCATAGTTTATTTTTTCCTCTTATTTTTATTTTTTATTTAAGTTTGGAAAATTAGCACTCATTAGTCCTTACTGTGAGCCAAATATACCGCCCCCTAACGGGTGGCTTATCTTGAACACAAGACCCTAACCAGGGATACAACCCCTTGGGCAACCATCATTGAGACCAACCATACATACCCCACACAAACATGGTGACTTATGTTGTGGTCACTTGGAAGTTTTGTGACTGATTGGTGTTGTGATGACTGAATTCAGCCTTAATTTGGACCCGAACTTCAAACACGCATAAGTTTTGCCTTACGGCTTCATTTTCAACGTTTTTTTGGGCTAAATAGGTTTAGATCGGCCTTATGAACTTGATTAGACCCTCAAAGACCAAGTCTAGACCAAGGTACGACCCTGATAGCAGCTGACAGCAGACAAACTTCCTTTCTTGATACCAGAATTTATGTCCCCAATATCTCCTTGGTTATAACTTTGTTTTGGATGTTTTTTTTTCAATCCTTACTATTTTTTTGTGCTTAACACAATGGCATTGTTCAATTAACTAATCGACGTGAACCTAGCCTTATGATAGTGCGACCAACAGTACAAGGACCTCATACATTCATTCCAGTTGATTACAACCATACATTCACATGCACAGCTCATGTAACACCTTCTCCTTGGGGTTAATTCCTTGTATGTATTTGAAATGGTTTCCTAGCCTTGTGGCAAACCCTAATTCTATCTAGATTTTAACAGCGCTTCCGCACGATGGTTGGAAATAACAATTCAAGGTTTATTTTCCTATGACCAATACTATGCGTAACTCAATCACATTCACAAGGTAGGGTTTTGATAAGTGGAGAAGGGAGGCTCCCTGATGCGATACTGTCGTTCACCCTTTGCCCTTCTCTTCATGTTCGTCTTCTTCTCTCGGTCGTGATGCTGTGATCTCCCTCTTCGTGTTCGTCCTCTTTTCTCGATCGTGAGCTGTGACCTTCCTCTTCGTGTTTGTCCTCTTCTCTAGGTCGGATGCAGTGATTTCCCTCTTCGTGTTTGTCCTCTTCTCTCGGTCGTGAGCTGTGACCTTCCTTTTCGTATTCGTGACCTAATCTTCTCTCGATCGTGTGTTGTGACCTTCCTCTTTGTGTTCGTTCTCTTCTCTCGGTCAGATGCAGTGATCTCCCTCTTCGTGTTCGTCCTCTTCTCTCGATCGTGTGTTGTGATCTTCCTCTTCGTGTTCGTTCTCTTCTCTCGGTCAGATGTAGTGATCTCCCTCTTCGTGTTCGTCTTCTTCTCTCGATCGTGTGTTGTGATCTTCCTCTTCGTGTTCGTCCTCTTATCTCGGTCGTAATGCTGTGATCTTCCTCTTCGTGTTCGTCCTCTTATCTCGGTCGTAATGCTGTGATCTTCCTCTTCGTGTTCGTCCTCTTTTCTCGGTCGTGTGCTGTGATCTTCGTCTTCGTCTTCGTCCTCTTCTCTCGAATTCGCTACTTGCTACCCAAAAAAATTCAGCCCTACGGCCGGGGCTTCCGGTTTATGGTCAAATAGAAGCAATATTAAAATGATTTTGATAAAAAATCATGGGCTAATCCAATTGAATAACCCATTTCTACTTCTTGTTGACCTTAATGCACATGATGTGTGGTCCATTTGTCATCGTGAGCCGTTTTTGCAGCTCACACTTACATCACTAGATTAGTATGTTAGTAGTGTTTGTCCTCACTACTAATTACTAATTTTATGTCACTAATTTCCTTTTCATACTAATCTATTGCTTCTAGTTTATGTGAGCTATCCTATCATACAATTTATGTAGTCTGTGTATTACCTCACCACTAATTGTGTTATCTACATTACTCACATAACCTCTTTTCTTTCTTATTCTTTCATTTCTCAAAATTATCATGTTCTCTCTTATTTTTCCCTTCCTTGAGGATAATCTCTCTTTAATTTTATCATGTTCTCTCTTAAAACTAATCATACACATTCTCACATCTTATCATGTTACCACTCAAGTTTTTAATTTTCTCTCTTATTTTTCTCTTTCAACTATATAAATTTTAACTAAATTTTTTTTCATTTCATTTTTTTTTCATTTTTCAAAGATTATCTCCTCATTTCAAGTTTAGTTATTTAAATTTTGTCTCTTAGTTTCTAACAATAATTTTTCATTTTTTCCAATAACCTATAAGTTATGTGTGAATACTGGTTCATTTTAATTTTTTTAATAGCCTACTCCGTGGGGTATGATCATTTTAGTTTTGTGTATCATGCCCATGCATTCCTCAGACCAGGGCTTGATAATAAAATGGTCATGATGTATTCTTGTCAATCCATGTGTCATTATCCGGCAACAGTCTTTGATGAGTGTGTACATGTGCGGGTCACTTTTTGACTCCCCCAGCGACTTAGAGCTCCAACTTTATCCTATACTGTTTGATGTTCATCGGACGTGAAGAATAAAAGGGCTTCCAATACCATGATCTTCTAGTAACCAGCCTGGATGGCCTGGTCGTCGTGAGCCGCAATTGATACTGTCGTGGCAGCCTTCGGGTGCTAGTGCCGGGTATACAAGGACCTCATGAGATCCGCTCCATCCCGCTTGGTAGTCTAGCTTAGATATAGGGTAGGTGCCGTTAGAGCACAATTTTTTTAAATTTTTTTATTAAATTTTATTCAGATCATCAAGTTCTACGGTCTTCTTGATTTATAGTGACTCAGTTCTTCTAGAAACGGCCTTTATGGAGAGCTCTGATCCACAATGCACATCGTTAGGACACGTCAGGTTGAGATACGAAGCTCCTTTCCTGTTGTGTCTGTATCGGCACTTTTGTCTGTACTCTGTCTGTATTGATAACACCTCACTGCTCACGATGGTCTCGAGTTATCACAGAAACATGAAAATCTCATATTTGTATCTTAACACTTTGAACTTGGAGTTCACCATAACATCATCAACCAATTTAAAACTTGAAATCTTGACTTGGCACTTAATCAAAATCATGGTCATCCATCGATTCTCTCAAAACAACCATTCCTCTCTTTTTCAAATACAAGGTCCAGCTTCCATGATTTCAAAATTAGCGTTGTAGTCAAGTTAAGTTTTCTCATCAGAAAGTAACTTAATAAGCACAGTCTTCCTCTAGCATGATCATCATGGGCATCAAACATGCTATAGTTATGAAAAGTGTACGCTACACTTAGACTGATGTAATTCTATGAGCAAAATCCGCGCGCTTTGTACAGTTAAAATCTTGATGCGCAGGCTGGAGTCTTCACACTCCAAAATAAAATTCAGCATCCCTCTCAACCTGCACACTTGGTGTCTCTTTAATTTTGTTCATTCTTTACTGCATGCATCATTGCTTTAGCTTCAAATTTCAATCAACTTAACTCATATTCATAGTATAAAGTAACACTTAAAATTGCAAATTCAAGTCTGTCGCTGCATCCTCATAAACTAAAAACTGCAATGTTTGAGATTTGAGTATGATAAAAATCGAAGCTCTAACGCGGCCAAACTTCCATATCACGTGAACAGTAAAAGCCTCTGTTAAACTAAGTTGACGTCGCACTTTAAATGACCCCCTGCTCCTTGTCCAGTCTTCATACTTCATTCGGAATCTTCACACTCCAGGATAGACTTCGGCATTTCTCTCAAACCTGCAGAGTTCCTCAAAGCCTGCGGCGCGTGTCAATCTTCGGCTTCTTGTGCTTGTATTCATCAGCTAACTCCAAATCCTGAATGTAGCTCTGCATCTCTATCCCATCAAAGTTACGACGCACGTCGTCATCAGTTATGAGATAAGTCGCATGTGACTGCTGGTATGCCAACCAAGTTGTAATCTGATGCTGTCGCTTTGGAGAAAACTCCAATGAGAACATGGAGCTCGGTCCAATAAGAAACTGTGTAAGAGCCATAGTCTCAAGTATGAGCAGCCAACGCGCGAGCTTCTGCTGAAGCTTGATCCAAATACGGAACTCTAGCTTCGCCTCGTCATGCTTGTTGACATTCATCGTTACCTTGTATTGCGTGCATACATAGGCAAGAAAGTTGCAGAATACAGCTGCTCTGAAACAAATAGGGTCTGTATGATACCTATGTGCTTCAAAATAAGCACGATAGGAAATCGCACACTCATGCGGTGTGGCAAAGGTTCCTGGCACCAAGGGCCAATTGTATGGAACCGAATCCAACCGCGCCCACGGCGCCCACTTGTACCTTCTTGGACCATGAAGAGGGCACATATGAGGATTTGTAGCCATTGCTATAGGGGCTGCATGAGTCCAACTGATGGAAGCTCGTGGATACATTTGATCCCATGGCTTTCAAGCCTTCACTAAAAGTCCCACGTCCTTCAATATCCACTTGAGCGCAGGCCAAGTCGGGAAGGTTTCTCCTCATCGGCATCAAACATGATGTCGTAGTTATCAAGGTACCTTTGTTTCATGATCGATCCTCCCACTGGTGTTGCTGCACCTACCCAACCGGGTGACTGGTAATCGAAGGGAGGAGCACTCAACGTCACCTGAGTCTTGAAGTCGTCTGTATCCATGACATGAGTCCTTGCTCCCTCCAGTGCTCGTAGTAACCGCTGCTTTGCTTGTTGTTGGCCGTAGACATAGTGACCCATGGTCATCTCTCCTCGCTTGCCAATCTCTTTCCTCACTCGGGCATGCATCAAAGTATTTGATAGCAGTTGCTTGCTATCCAGTTCGTGGAGAAGATTCTCCAATGTCCTCTGCCATCCTCGAATAGCCTCAAAATTTTCAGGAGTGACGAGGGGTCTAAAATATGGAATCCTCACAAGTCGATATGGTTCCACAGGCTGCTCCACCTTTCTCTTGTAACTGATTTGAGCTTCTAAGGTCATATAGTACAGGAGCACTCCGGTGCCTAGGTCACCAATCCACCAGTTACACTGATTTGGATTCTCGAGATCAAGGTTAGCTCTTGCTAACATCTCACACATGAGATTTCGCATGTAAGCAAATGGCTCTGCGCCTCTCCATAGACGCTCAAAGTCATCATTACTCAACTTAACTCCAGACGCAAAAATGTACTCTTCTGCAGTTCATAGGCCTTGAACAATGAGAAGGGGTAAGGTGCCTCCAATTCCTGTTCCCATAGAACAGTCTGTAACTTCAATCTTGAAGCTTGCTCAGTGGTGAACTGCTAGATCACTTGGGTGTTCGCCGCTGTCAGAGTTTGGACGCTGCGCTCAAGCGTGGTTACTGTTACAGGATCTGCCTACACCACCAGCTGAGCTCTCTGACCATCTAACCTGAGCTCATGCAACTCTTTTGCATGTGTGCGTACTAACGCATTTTTTTCTCGGGTGAGCTTCTCACCGTTTTCTCTCTGATACTTGTGCATTTCGGTGATGTTCTTCACCTTCTGATTAGCTCTTTGGACCTCCTTCGTAAGGCGGCCCGCCTCTAGCTGAGTTTGCTCATAGTGGGCTGCTTGACCCGCAAACTCCCCCCATCTTTTCTTCCACTGAGTGGCGTTGGCTGCTGCCTCTGCCACCTTCTCCAGCATCTCCGCGCGTTCATTTGTCATTCGATTTTCCACCGCGTCCTTGAGAGATAACTCCTGCTCGTGCACAACTACTTGGCTTTTTAAAGCTTTGATCTCCCTCTGTAGACTCTCCATCTCGGGTGCTTGCTCCGAAGTCTTCATTGTGGAGGCCGTGTTAGACTCCATCGCCTTCTTTCCTGACTCCAATCGTCCCAATTGTGCCATCACGTCACCGAAGTTAGGCTTCTCTTTTCCTGTCGGAATAGCACTAGAGGCTCTGGCCGATCCTGACGGTGTCTTGGTATGAGGAGACGTTTCTGGAAGCATGGGTTCTTCAGAAGGCTGTTGATCTTCCTTGATTGGTAGCACCACATACACCGGGGTCTTCTCTCGATTCACAGTCATCAATGCCCATGGATGAGGCTCAAGTGTCGGACGTCGTGACGTTTCTAGCAATGTCGGAGTCTCCTCCAGCTTGCACTCTTCCTGATCCTCCACGTAGACTCGCGTCCTTCTTCGCGTTGGCATTTCCGGCGTCTTCGATGGACCTCCCTACGTAAGAGCTGGGCGGAACTCTGACACATATGTCGCACAGTGAAAGAACAACCTGTTCCTCGTGTTCTTCCTTGATATCTCCAGCTTGATCTGGTTGAACCCAATCTTTAGGGAGTTGAGCCGTTCGCCATGCCAGCTCCGATATGCAACTGCCAAACCTCGCGCGGTGATAATGTTTTTTCCCTCCAGAGCCATCAACAATCTCTGGTTCACATACCTCAACCAATCTATCCAATGATCCTTGGTACGGTTGATGATGTATCCTGCCGACATTGCCGCTCCCTTCGGGTTTTCAAAGACTTGCATGAAATCAGCTTTGCCTAGAGGCTGTATGTTGATCAAGGTGGAGCCTGAATCAGGTAGTCCTGGAAAGTGAGGAGCGATTGCCTCTAGATTGAAGTAAACCATCTTATTTTCCATCTTGAACTCATCTTGCGATCCTTTCTTCGAAGCTCTTCAATACGTTAGCGTTCGCTCAGGGTCCGCCATGGGCCACTTCTTGCAGATGAACTCCCACAAGCCACCTTCTTCCAACTTCTCTTGATTGGAATCCATGACTTCTTTTGGTATGACCATGAGTGGCGAAGGTGCTACCGACCACTCAGATGTCGGTTTGTTCACCATTTCTGTTGTTCGTCTTGTCATCAAAAATGGTGCACACATCTCATTAATTTGATCATTTGACAGAATACCATTAGTGAGAATCATTTTTTCTCAAAAACGTCTTCTTGCTTCTAACACTCTTCTTCTGGCTTCCCTTTCTCACAACTCTCGGCAAGGTTTGTTTTTACTAATTGTATTCATCACAGTTTAATTTTTCCATACTCCATATAAAGATTCAAGCCTACAGCTATGGACAGACGCTGGTCTCCATTATACGACGTATGTTTGTGATTTCTCATTTATTCATGGATTCTATTCTTCAACACTCAAACTTCTTGCTTCAGAGTTAGACTTACTTGGACTCTCTCTCTCGGCAAGTTCTTTTGTACTGATAGCATGTATTTACTATGGCTTTCATCATGCATAAATTTTGTTATACCAAAGGGATATGTGTCTGTTGATACCAGCATCCTACTTCTTATGACTTGATTCGTATCTTCTAAGAGACCCTAAACAGCCGACTTACAAGGAGATGATACAAATACTACAACATACTCATACAAATACAAAACTTAGTGTGATAAATTTTTCTTTTTCAGGTAAGACTAAAATTTTTGTAAAGTCGTCATCTCCTAGTTGCACTCAACACTCTCGCATGGCATTATTCAGATTTCTCACCTTATAGAGATGACACAGATGATGCTCTCAAGGATGCCTTATCTATAAAGTAACTCAAGCAACTCATGTTAAAACCACTACCCCTTGACTCATGTATACAACCTACGTTTGAGTGCAAGTCACTTTGTGCAATATTCAGGGTTCAATAATTACGGCATACATAAAGACACTGATATGGGCAGTCTCCTCTTACCTCTACAGTGGACATCGACCATGCAGACAAATGATCTCCCATGACTAGGAGATGCACACAAACTCAACCTTGTGCTATCTCGATGATGGCAGTTGCTTCGACTTTGCTCCTCATGCACACAATTACCACTCACGTTAATATGCATTGCAATCAACCGTGACGTTGCGTCTATTCTTTACTTATGTAGACATACAGCCTTAATGACGCTCCTTGTATGCAGACATTTGTCAAAGTTCGACCCACTGCAAGATGTTTGTGATCCAGTCTTATTCTCACAATCGTTCGTCTTCTATTCTCATGTTTAAACACAAACCACCATGCATAACTTTCTCTCACCTTAATATGGACGTTGATCAAACGAGCAAGTCCTTCTGTTTGCAACCGAATACACTCAGACTCGCTCCTTTTGTTGTTGGATGATACTATCATGCAAGTAGATGGCTGATGTCACTCATGCAACATTTACACACAATGTTAGAATAAACTCCTTGTTCTTGCTTCCACCCGTAAGGTTGCCGACTGTTCTTCCCCAATCTCAGTGCTTCGTTAGGGTTTCAAGTCTAAACAAGATGTATTACTTTTAGATTGTAAAACCACTCTCAAGATCATATTCTTGGCAATCACCTTAAGGTCTTTCTATTCATGGTGAGGATTACAATCTCTTCCCCAAAATATTCTGTGCTAATTGGTTCTTTCCAAGCAATTGTGTATAACTTTTGCAATCAGACTCACACCGCATGCAAGTTCTTCCAGTTACTCCTCTGCTATTGTATGATTCCACAAACATGATGCCTTCTAAACCTGGATCAACAATATGTCAAACATGAACTTATCTGTTCATTGCTGACGTGTGTGCCTCCCTACTTCTCACACCTTCGCTCACTCCAATTAGGGATTCGATACTCCATATCCGCAGGATTTGCGTAACTTCTTCACACGCCACGTTTTCATAACCAACTGTAGTGAACTCACTGACCTCAAGTTTCTTGAACCGTCTTCCTCAAGGCGGGAATGACTGTTTGTGTTATATGATTAGAATACTTACGATTTGAGGTTCTTTTCCCCTAAATTAATTTCTTACACTCGAGACTCCCCATCTTGAAGTGTAGGTTTTAAAATTTTACTCATTTTGTCTCACTAATCGACTGTCCAGTTTTGCATGCAATCATTGCACGTCTATGCGTAGGCTTGTTCAATGCCTTACAAATCTCACCTTTGTACACATACGAGTATTCCAACCTATCATGTATGCCAATTGAATACGTACTTGTATACAATCAATCAATCAGACTATACTTTTGTACTTTCTTGTACCGATTAATTCAGTCCCCATAATTAATTTTTCTCTCAATTATTATTTTCCAATTTCTGAATTTTAATCTTTTCATTTTCCTTTTCTTATAACTTAATTAAAAAGCTTTTATGTGTTTTAAATTTTTTTAAATTTTAGAAACATGAATTTAGTGAGTGCCAAAAGGTTCTATAGTGCCCTACAAATTATCAAATTAGTGTGGCTTTCCCTTTCTGGTCCCACATTAATCTTAGAGAATTATTTTTTATCTCCGTTTTTATTTTTTCTAAAAATAATTTATTTTTTAGCACACCATAGTGACTATTGTAGCACTTTGTGGCAAATCCGATCAAGTGAGAGGTTTTTAAGCTATGAGTTTTAATAAATTTGACTCATACTCATTCCTAAAACTTTAGACATTTCTTCACTTTCCCTCGAGTAGTTTAGGGTCATTCCAGACCACTAAAAAAATAGTTTTTTAATGGTAGTTTATCCTTCTCTTCATCTCTTAATTTTTCAATTTTTGTCTTCCCCTATCCTCTTTTGATAATCAAATTTTTAAGTTACCAAAAGTGACATTTTGAAACTAAAATAAAAGAACCAAGTTCTATCGCTAGTTATAATGTCATGCTAATTAGTAATATGAATTTTTTCTTTTTTTTGACCAAAATTTAATTATTTTAAGAGAATTTTAGTGGATTTGTAGCTAAGGGCTTAATTTAACAATCATTTTTGTTTAGGATTATTGCCCCCCTTCTTTAAGTCATAACTTGCCCTCATGTTATATATTGTTTTAAACGATAACCATTATAGCGTGTTGCGTGTACATTCCTCTGAAAATCTTGCAATTCTACTGAACCATTAGGGTAGGATTTAAGAATGCGATATGGACCAAACCACCTCATCTTAAATTTCCCTGGGAATTTCTCAAATCGACTATCATATAGTAACACCAAATCATTATCATTTAAAACTTCTGGTTGTAACTTACTATCATAGTAGGTTTTTCGTCGTTTTTGTATAGCTTCCATGTTTAGGAAGGCTTGAGCTCTTACCTCATCAAGACGCTCTAAAGTGTCATAACGTTCTCTTAAAGATGCAACATTTCCAAGTCTCTCGGATATTGCTACCCGTAATGAAGGTACCTCCACTTCAATTGGTAATATGGCCTCCAAACCATATACTAACTGAAATGGTGTTGCTTTAGTTGTAGTTTTTATGGTGCATCTATATGACCATAATGCATTATTTAGCTCATAATCCCAATTAGATGCATTCCCTTGTAATGTTTTAGTTATGATCTTACAAAGAATGCCATTAGACTTTTCAGTTTGTCCATTAGCTCTAGGGTGATAGGGTGTTGACTTACGATGCTTAATGAAATACTTTTGCAACATTTTGTCAATAGTATCATTGATAAAGTGAGTCCCCCTATCACTAACAATTTCTTTTGGACACCCAAATCTGGTAATGATATGTTCATAAATGAATCTAGCAACAGTATCCGCATCATCATTTTTAGTGGCAAGGGCTTCTACCCACTTAGTCACATACTCTGTTACAACTAAGATGTAAAACTTTTGACCCTCACGACTAGGTGGTTTAACCCCTAAAGGACCACGACCACTTTCGCTCTAAAACCAGTCCAAAACTGTCATTGCTAAAAAGAGACATGAAAATCACATTTTAAAGTGAAATTCAATTTTTCAACCGTAAGATCTTAAAATAGACTTCTATATAAACATGCCGTAAAATTTTGGTTGCAATCCACTGCACAGATTGATAGATTTTAGTGTTTAAAGTCAAAACAATGGTTCATTTTCTTCCCTGCGTTGAGTAGATAAGTAGACTTAGACTTCACTTTGTATCAAATTTTTGAATTGTACAAGGTCTAAATCTTTTACCATTGTCTTAAGCATGATGTTATTTACCAACACACCAATTTTTAGAGGTAAAAAAGGGGTGTAACATATTCAAAACAAGTGTGCAAGGAGTGGAGGTTCAAAAACTGCCATTTCACGTTTTATTTTTTTGTGAACTACGTATGTATTCAAATGATAATCCAAACGGTTAATAAGAAGGTTTTCACCACATATTGTAGTTGAAAAAATAAAAAGTGAAAAATATGAAGATCTCTAGGTTTTATGTAGAAAAGATGAAGTTTTTTTCCCCCGTTGTCCGACAATGTGTGAAAATGTTTGACTTGGAATAAAATGCCTTTTTACATTAAAGACAAGATATTTTTTTGAAAATTTCCAAAAAAGAAAATATTATTTGTGTGTGAAAAGTCTCAATGTCAATAGAAACTTTTGTCATAAATTTTGGAGGTGCCCGGTGTCCCCACTTTTGGCTTTACGTGGTACTAACTTTCAAACCACAAACCCAAAAAATAAAATAAAAATATGTCCACAAAGCTCTTATCAGAGATAATCTACAATAAAAATTTCATAGAAAAAGGATTTTTTTTAGAATTTTAGGAACCTGCCCAAAATCAGAAATCCCCCCAAAGGAGACTCTGGTCCTTTAGGGGTTAATGGAACCTACAAAGTCAATCCCCCACTTCTCAAAAGGGATCTGTGCTAAAATTGGTGTTAATGGCATAGCCTTAGTGGCTGTCAGTTTACCGACTCGTTGACAAGGATCACATTTTTTAACATAATTAGTGGCATCGGCAAAACGCGTGGGCCACCAATATCCAGCTCTTAATGCTTTTTGAGCTGTAGCCCAACCCGCAAAACGCCCTCCACAAGCATCAATATGACACCCTACCAAAATCATAGACACCTCACTAGGATTTATACACTGTCGAAGTACATCATCTTTACTTCTCTTATAGAGAACACCACTTATCATAGTGTATGGTAAAGATTGATGAATTAATTTAGTTTTATCTTTGCTAGGGTATTCAATAGGAAAGGTGCCTTTAGTCAAATTGTAGATGATATCGGCATTTTCTTTTGAAATTATATCAAGTATCTCCACGAGTCCACACCCTCTTTAACACTAAAGATGTGTGCATCTGGAAAATTATCATCTATAGACTCTAGTGGAATAATGGTCTTACTTAATCATGATAGAAAATCTGCATTTTGATGTATTCTCCGTGGTCTGACATTGATGGTAAAGTCCAATTCTTGCAATAACAAAACCCACCGTGCAATACGGCCATTTAGTTGAGGTTTATTGATCATGTACTTTAAAGCATCATGATCAATATGAAAGGTAAACCTTATATCCCAATAAATAATGTTTATATTTCTGAACAGAGAAAATCATGCCAAGACCTTCTCGTTCAGTTATAGAATAATTCCTTTCTGAGGCACTCAACTACCGACTTGCAAAATAAATTGGTCTGTCATGACCTTTAGAATTTTTCTGACTTAAGACACTTCCAATTGCTACATTAGAAGCATCAACATACACTTCAAAAGGCTTTGACCAATCTGGGCGAATTAGAACAGGTGCTTTACTAAGACGACGTTTTAACTTATTAAAGGCCTTAATACAATCATCTGTCCATACCCCTGGTAATAAAGTTTGTTTTGTTAAAACATTCAAAGGTTCTGCTATAAAAACAAACTTATATATAAATCTTCTATAATAGCCCGTTGCACCTAGAAATCCTTTTAGTCCAGTCAGATGTTCAGGTATGTCCATTTTGAGGATAATGTCAACTTTGTCTGGGTCAACCAATATTCCTTCACTTGAAACAACATGACCTAATAATTTACCACATACAGTGGCAAACTCAGACTTAGCAGCATTTATGGATATACCATATTCTCTACATCGATCAATTTTTTTTTAAAAATCTTTTGCATGATCTGCCTTAGAACCAAACACACAAAAATCATCTAAAAAAATCTCCATGAATTTTCTAAGATATTTTGTGAAGGCTTGAGTCATAACTCTTTGGAATGTTGCCGGAGCATTACACAATCCAAATGGCATGACATTATATGCAAAAGTCCCCCAGTCTGTGGTAAAAGTGGTCAATGGTTTATCTTTTGGGGCTATCTGAACTTGGTTATAACCCGAGAATCCATCCAGGAAAGAGTAACACTCATGGCCAGCTACACCATCCAAGACTGCATGAGAAAATGGTAAAGGAAAGAAATCTTTCTTGGTTGCTTTGTTCAATTGTCTAAAATCCTGACAAATACGGATCTTACCATTCTTTTTAGGTACTATGGCAATAGGTGACACCCACTCACTAAATGGCACAGGATATATGAAATTACACTCTAGTAATTTATCAATTTCCTCTTTAACCATTAGAGAATACTTTGGGTTCATCCTATATTGCCTTTGCCTAACAGGTTTAGCATCCGCTTCTAGGATAATCCAATGTTGACAAACATCAGGAGGTATGCCTTTCAAGTCTTTATAAGTCCAAACAAAAGCATCCTTTTCCTTCTTAAAGAATTCCAACCACTCATCATATTCTTTAGAACTTAGTCCATCATAGAGCTTAATAGGCTTAGGATCTTCCTTAGTGCCTAAATTCATTTTCATAGTATTTTTTACTAAAGGACGAACATTAGGTATTTTGTCACCCAACAACTCATCAGAATCTGACACATAGGGAGGATTCTTATCAAATTCGCCCTAAATAGTAATGTTAAAAATAGGAGAATTTTGTCATGCTGTAATAGCTGCATCCGAGTCATCGACTTGACTAGGAGGGACAAAATACTCTCCAGGACTTAAGCTTTTATACGTAGGCATATCCTGGACAACATTAGTGTCCTCAAGTTGAGATTTTGATTTTGGAACAATGGTCCACTCTGAATTATCATCCTGGGTCTCACCATGGTAGTTGGCTGGAAATATAGGAAGAATGATTTTACTTTTACCCTTCCCAATAGTCAAAGTCCCTTTATCCCAATCGTCCTTGGCTTTGGCGAATGACAACCAAGGTCTGCCAAGGAGGATCGGATACGTGGAAATGGACTCACTCACTTTAAAGACAATACAATCAATTTTATAATCAATTCCACCAATTATTGTATTTAATTGTATGAACTTTCCTAAAGGTTTAACTCTACTTTGATCAACCATTCTTAAGATAATGGGAGTAGGAGCTATGTTGGTTATACCCAACTCTTCCATAGTGTCAACATTCATTAAGTTAACACTACTTCCACTATCTACTTGTATTCCATCAATCAAAGTTCCATCTATAATCACATCAACTGTAGGTGCCCCTGGATCTAAGGAAATATCATGGACATTTACTTCAGGTTGAACTTTACTTGCCTCACTTTTTGTTTTTGCCTTAGGATTTTTAACATTACTCTCTTCAATTGTTTTAGCTCTCTTACAAATTAATGAGGATGTTAATTCATTTTTGCAATATGGTGATAAAGCAAGTAATTGTCTTAATGATATTTGAGGTTGTAACCTATCCAAATCCGTGAGTATATCATATAGATGCATCCCAACAGCTAACCTCATGATTCTATTGTGTTTTCTTTTTTTTAAGGACAAAGATGGTTCTTTAACTATCTTCTTTGAAGGCTAAATAAAAAGTAGGTTGTTCCAATGGTTTCATTGAAGTATTTGATTTTTTTATAATTGCAGGCTTAAGGACCACTTTTTCCGATAAAGGAGGTGGTTTAGATTTTTCTTGGAAATCACTACTTGTCATTTCCACTATTTGTGGTGATGGTTTAAGATTTTCTGGTCTTTTTAATATAGTTGGCATATTTCTATCAAACACAGGATTAAGTTTCACTTTACTGTAATCACTCTCTGAGCTACTAGCAGGTTCTTTTTCAAGAGCTTTTTTGGTTTGTGATCTAGTGATAAAGACATCATGAAGTGTATCAATAGCCATATAGTTAACATTTCTGGAATTAACAGACTCTACTTCTTGAATTTGAACTTATTTTCTAACATTAGGAAACTTAGTAATTATAGCTGTGCAAAAGGTAGAAACATGTCTTGTTTGCCCACATCTCCCACACAAGGGATTAAAACCTACTTGTTGTCACTTATTTGTGCATTCTCTATAATAATGACTTGGCTCTCCGCACCTGTAACACACTACTTCCTTGTTCCCATCTTGGTTAGGTCCTTTCCAAACTTGGTGTTGACTATAACCGCTATTTCCTCTTAGATGGTTATTATTATTCCCATGTTTGATAAAAGATCATTTAGATGTAATTTTATAAGGTTGTTTTTGGTTATTATCTTGAGAAGGTTGTACTTGCACTAAGGCTTTAACTTCCTTGATATTTTTACAAGTAGTTATGTCATGACCTTTTGCACCACAATAAGCACATTTAAGTTTAGGAATTCCTCCTATAGGATATCTACACTTGGTGGCTAAGTGTCCATGACCCTTACAATTACTACACCAAATATTAGTTCGTTGATTAGTAGATTTAGGTCTCTTATTTCTACCTTCATTAGCTTGTACTGACAATTCCTTAAATTGTTTTTGTAAGGCTTGTATCTCACTTTCCTCATGATCAGGAGACATCAATGCAGGTTGTTGCTCTCTCGGATGAGGTGGTCCTTGTATAGTTAATTGAGGTTGACCAAATATTGACCTAGGATAAGGGGCGTTTCACATCAAGCCCAAGGGCCGAACTCCATTGAAGACCAAACTATGCTAAGGGGCCGAGTTTTGGAATTGTAAAAAATTATTAAAATTATTTTAATGAGAAAATGTTCGGCCCCTCGGCAAGAGTTTGGGTTTCTATTATTGTTGGACCCAAACTCTCCTCGAGGGGCCGAACTATTGGCGCCAAAATTCTCAAAAAGTGCTGCCATGTAAGCATTTTGGTGCCCTTCGGCCCTTGGCCCTTGGCCCCTAGTGTGAAGGCCCACGGACCGATTTTCAACTCTAGGCCAATCAAATTGCTAGATTTGCTCGGCCCCTCGAGCTCGGCCCCTAGTGTGAAACCCCCCTAATAATCTCTTCCACTGTTATCCATTCCATAATGCGTAGATATAGGTAAGAGGTATGGATTCAGATATGGAGTTCTTCTCGTCTGTAACAACATATTAGATCGCTCCATAGCAGCTTCCCAATTTCTAGCAGCTTCATATGCTGCAGTTAAATATTCCGGGTTGGAAAGTTTAACTTGGTATATGCACATAGGATCTAATAATCCTCTAGTGAAGGTATTGGTGATCCATGCTTCTGGCATATTATCATCTCGCCATCTATTCAACAAGTTTTTTAGACGAGTATAATATCCAGCTATAGTTTCAGTGGAATACATTTGAAAACTTTGGAGCTGATCTTGTAAAGTGTTATGGTAGGACTGAGGTCTAAACCTCGTTTTAAAAGAATCTTTTAACGCTTCCCAATCTACTGGTCTAGGATTCAAAGCTGCATACCACCGTTGAGCTTCGCCTAGTAAATTACCAGGAAAACTAATGATATACTTGACAATCTGCAGCAGATTGTCAAATTTGTGCACGTCATATTGAAAGTGCACGTCAAGAGATGCTGCATTATGCAGAATTCACGGTGGATGTTGTACACTGCTGTGAGTTAGAGTTGGCAACTACAGCAGTGGAGCCTGCATTACAAACTGTTGCTCATCTGGCAGCTTCATCAAAGTTCCAAGATGCACTTCTGAAGGCTAGTGTAATATGGTTAGTTTGTTGTACCATATCAATTGGAATCAATTGCACTACGTAGCCTGCAGCCTTGGTCTTAGGACTAAATGCTCTTATGTATAATCTTCATTATGTGGAGTTTAGGAATCGATTTGATCTTAAATTTCTTCCGATTGTGCTCTGGCGATTTGATGACTTTTGTGATGCAGTTGTATCTCGTCTTTTATAAAATTGATGAGTGTCATATTTTGATTTTGGTGGTCGTATGTTTCAGGTACTTGATGCCTCTGCTTCTGCAGTACGACTCCACAGTTGAGAACAGCTCTGCAAGTGGACCTCAAATTGGAAATAATATTCAAGCATCTAAGAATATGCATGCGATGCTTGTAGTTCGCGCACTAGCAAGATTAGCTGGTCTCCTTGACGATGACCTTTATACCCCTTCTAATGATGTTGCTGCTAAAGCTTTGCGGGAGATGTTAACTCCAAAACTTGCTGCCATGCTGAGTAATGAGTCTCCTAGAGACTTGCTTCGAAACCTCAACTCTAACGTTGAGTCTCCACAGGTCTGCCGAGTTCTATTTTTCTTTACGTACATTTTTCTTGCTTTTTATTTTGTTGACTTCAAGGAATATATACGTCATTAGTTTTGGATAGGAGAAGAAGACACTAGAGTGAATTGTTTTTTTGAATGCATGTTTAACCAGTCAGCTACCTTACTCAACCATTATAATTATAAGCCATGGCTTTTCTCATCATTACAAGTTTTGTTTGTGCAGGTAATCTGGAACTCAGCAATGAGGGCTGAATTGTTTAAATTTTGTTGAGAATCAACAGATGTCTCAGCTTGCGGATGGCACATATGACATGCAAGTAGCGCAAAATTTCAAATATAAAGCCCTTTTGAACGAGTTACATGTTGGGGATGTATACTTGCGAGTCTTCAACGAGCAGCCAGATTCGGAAATCATGAATGAGAAATATCTTTGTGAGTCCTTGGTAGATTTTATCAGCAACATCAATGTGGAAAGAGAGAGATTATCAGAGGTTGAAGTGGTTCCCGAGCCTGAGCCTACCTCTCAAGCGTACACGGAGGCACGGCCAAGTGAAAACCCGCTGCCTCCAGTTCCTGTCGAAGATGAATCCGATGTTAAAGCACCCACAGAGGATGGAGAAGAGAAAGGGGAGGATGCTTCTTCAAAAGTCACAAGTGATGTTAGTTCAAGCTCCTACAAATCACCCTGGAAGATCCTTGTCAAGAAACTCACCATGGCGTTGAAAGCATTGCAAGTCTGAATCCGAAACCGAACCTTTTTAGAGCCATTCTTTTTACACAGTACTGACTGACACAGTACTGTGTATTTTTATTTATTCTCACTTGATGCCCTTTAGAGACTACGAAAGAAGGTTGTTCCGCAAATTTCATGAAGCCAACTCCTTTCATATTTCCAGCTCTTGAACAAAGATGGGAAGGCTCATGACGTTCATTTGCTTGTTGCAGAATATTTTAAACGTGAACTCAGAACTGACATCAGTTTTCTCCTGTAAAAAACGACTGGCACCTTTGCTGAGTTGCTTACTGGATACTGGATCCTCCAGGGATCAAGTGCCGCAAATCTGCCTCGATGTCCTTGCAAGGCTCACCAGGCAAGCATCATGTGTGCAAGCTTTGGCAGCTGACCGTTCAGCATTGCTTCTGCTTCTCCAGTTGTTGCACTGTGCTCTAGCTTGCAGGTCAGACGCATTAGGAGTTCTGTATTTCCTTGCAAGCACTTCTGAACTTGCTTGGGCGGCTGCCAAACATGGAGGAGTAGTGTACATTCTTCAGCTTGTTTTGCCTGGACAAGGTTTGTTATTGATCCACATGAAAGTTGTCCGCAATCCTAAATGTGTACGCTTAGACAAGTTTCGGCGATCTGTAAATAATCTATCAGGTTTAGTTCATTAGACTCTTGGTCAGTATCGATATCAAGAGTTAGTCTTTTGGCATATTCCATGACATCATTACTATCTCATTTGCGACTTTTATGCTTCAGAGGAAGTTTCTATTCAGACGAGGATATCATCCTTATTTGGGAATCTTATAGGACAGCCTATGCATGGGCCTCGAGTAGGCACAACTGTGGCACGGTTCCTCCCGGATGGGTTGGTTTCCGCCATACGTGATGGACCAGAGGATGCAGTAGTGGCAGCCTTGGAGCAAAGTAGTGAGACACCAGAACCTATGTGGAGTCCTGCAATGGCTGCATCTCTTGGTGCGCAGCTGGCAACCATGGCGGCTGACCTGTACAGAGAACAAACCAATGGGAAGGTGGTTGAGTGGGATCTTCCAGAGACTTCATCTGGTCAGCAAGACGTCAATGAAGAACCTCAGGTGAGTTTTTCCTTGATATTTGAGTTATTTTTTAAGTGATCCAAAGTTTCAGTAAGATACTCGTCTTTTGATTTCCAATACTACTATTTGATCAAATAGTGATTAGATATAAAAGAGCTTGGTGATATCTCAATGAGAATCCTTATCAAGTATGGAAGAGCTTGGTGGTCTCTAAACTCAAATTAGAACTAGTTTTAGACGCTTTTGAGAATGAATGGGAGGTCATGTTGTACCTTGAACCTTAGCCTCATTTTCCCTCCTTGAGCTGATATAGATATTCAGAGCTTTTCAGGGCTGAGTTTAATTTCTTACGATGGGAAAAGAGGTGAAATTCTTAGTGTCTGTCTCACTTTACAAATAACTCTATATTGTACTCTTAAGAATTAGTTTATCAATTTTCCTTGTTCTTGGTTCTCACAAACTGCTTTGGTTTGGTTGTTTTGGCCGCAGGTTGGTGGTGTGTATGTTCGCTTGTTTTGGAAGATCCAAAGTTCCCTCTGCGGAACCCAAAGCGATTCTTAGAAGGCTTGCTTGACTAATATGTCTCAGCAACGGCAGCTACGCATGCAAGAGGAGGGTCTCAAGTGGACCCACAGCTCCCTCTACTCCTCTCTGCAGCTCTTGTGTCACTGCTCCCTGTCCAGCCCCTGCTTGCTGACCATGTTGCTTATTTGGGCTATGTTCCAAAGCTGGTTTCAACCATGGCTAATGAAGGCCGTATCGTCTCCACGGCCTCTTCTCAGCGAGTTTTAGTGAAAAGTGGGAGCCGAGAGGGGGAAGTTGTCTGGGAAGCTGAAGATGGAGAAGGCTTGGGGGGTCATACCCCTCAAGAAATGGTTCGGTTGAATTGCCTTCGAGTATTGCACCACTTGGCTGCCTCTACTGCATGTGCAGAAGCTATGGCTACCCAAGAATGGGTTCGCCCTAAGGAAGTGTTTGTCTGTGTGTTGGTGATGCCGGGGTCAAAAGTGGTGGTTACTCTTTTTTGATGGACCTTGTCCGTGGTCGTTGACTCTAAACTCTGTCTTGCATGAACCTCAGATTGTACCACTCTTAATGAAGGGCATTGGATGGCCCGGAGGCAGTGTATTAGCACTGGAAACACTCAAGAGAGTAGTCGCTGCAGGCAATCGTGCTTGTGATGCTCTTGTTGCTCAAGGGTTGAAGTAAGTATTTTCTTGCATTATGTGTAGCAAATTGAATTCCGTAGCTTCTTGTTTACATCCTCTATCCAAGTGCAAAGAATCCTATCGCAAAGTGACTAATGAACGCTGTTCAACCTCATCTTGAGGCTGGCTATTTCAATGTAGTTTTTTATTTCTGACTGGTGGGCTAAACTTCGTGTTACATGTCTTGTGTAGGGTTGGATTAGTGGAGATTCTGCTGGGTATTTTGGACTGGCGTGCTCGAGGAAGAAACGGTTTGTGTTCTCAAATGAAATGGAACGAAAACGAAGCCTCTGTAGGCCGTGTCTTGGTTGTTGAGGTACCTTCATAATCTGTGTTTCCCGATATATAGTTGATCTTGTGTAATCGAATAGTGGCTTTCTTTAAAAGCTTTGTGTGTGGCCAGCATCCTGATGGTTTTTGAGCCCAAGACTGATTTCCTTTTACATGTTTCTGAAGTCCTATTGAGGGCCTTGTAGTAATGTTGCTAGTGAATGTATGATCTTGCTCTTGGTTATTATGCATCGTCGTAGATGGTGAACTTCTGAGTTTCCTTTCATAAGTCTATTCTCTACATGTTTTAAGAGTTCCTTTGGATTGGTTTTGGTTGGGCTACAGGTTTTGCAAGCATTTGCTGGCGAGGGTGCACACTCTGCGAGAGTTCAAAGCGTTTTGTCGTCGTCAGATGTACAATTTCTCTACTTTATTCAATTTTTAGTCGACCTTGGTCATTCAAATTTTTCACGACATAACGAGAACTCATAGGCTACTCAGACTAGAACGGAACCATTTTTTCTGCTCCTTACTTTGGGTTCATTCTTGTATTTGCAACTACTGACATATGAATAATGTCCAATTTTTCAGATGTGGAATGCTTACAAGGATCAGGGGCACGATCTTTTCCTGCCGTCGAATGCTCAAATTGCTGCAGCAGGTATAGCTGGCCTCCTTGAGGACAAGTCCGAAGCTGTAAAATATGCCCTTCCATCACCTTCTTCCCGGTCAGCAGTGGTTCGACTTTCTGGCACCCATCCTAATTCGGATATTGGTGCTGGAAAATAGTAAGCCACGGCATTCATTTTTTTGCTAATCTTTATCGGATTTCCTATTTGTGTAGTGTTAATTTTGTACACTTGTGATCCCTTCTATTCATTTAGAATCATTCAGGCTGGCCTGCAGTCTGCGAGGTTCCCAGGTTGTTCTGGTAAATTTGAGATAGGTCTAGGATTTAGTTGGGATGTTGTTGAAGTGTGCCTTCATCAACTTGTAATTGGTCCAGACGGTCTATAACCGTCCTGCGCTCCTCAGAGGTTTCTTTGTTGCCCACTGTAACTGTAAATAAACTTGGCTCTCTTAGATTCTCCTCGTCAATGGAAGTGTCAGTTGGTCCTTTTATAGAGAGTTTTGTTGTGCCTTCCGATAAAGGGTTAGAAACAAGTGAGCATTACGCAGAGAGAGTTATGTGATTGCACTTTTCTTTAGGCATCAACAAATCACAAGAGTCATCGTGTAACGTATAACCTTCTATCCATCAGTTCAGAGTATGTTCAAATGGCCCAGGAAAGTAGGCTCATGGTCGAGATGTCCAACCTCAAATTCATGCTCCTGTCTGTATTGAGCTTTTTTTGTTTTGTCTGATCGCACTCGGTGTGCATCAGCGGTGAAGGATGAATTGTCTTCCTTCGACGATTGGAGCGAGGCGTCATCAACAACGGATTCGGACGGTGATCTATGGCGGATCTCATGAATTGGAGCAGAGCTTTAGCCTTGAAGCGCAGGATGGAAGGTCAGGAACGAGTTATCTGTTGTCGTTGTCCCAAGTTGGCCCTTGACTACTCCTGTGCGCGAACGTCCTTCCCATGTACTCTGGACTGTAGTTGGTGAAGGATTCCTGCCACCAGCTAATTCAGCGATCTACTACAGGTGTGGAGGATGAGTGCACAGCGATTTCTTAGGGGTAAGTAGTACGTGGTAAATGAACCTTCTTCCAACAATAAATAATTTAATATTGAATCTTATTAATAATTAATTATTATTAATTTTATTTGCCGATGTTGTATTTAATGTTTATTATGACTTAGCAAGCCTTAATGGAAAGAGTGAATGGGCGAATATGGAGTGAAAATGGGACCATTTGTAGAGTGGCTATGAAGATGGCAATGATGGGCTGAGTTACCTTAGTATTCAAACTAAATTTTGCAGGTTTGCAACATGTTTTGCAAAATTTTCTTTACATGTGTAGCGAAAGATCCTTCAGTAACAGCAGAATTCAATGCAAGCAAATTCATGCACCTCAAAAAACTTAGGCTTTCTCTCCCTCATAAATTCTATTTCCCAATAGCCCTTTGCCATCGATACTGATAGCAACGATACAAGACTCAAGTTCCCAGGGTTGTCAACACGCTCGACGTCCCTGACATGCGGACGTCCACACGGAGGACGTCCTTGGGCCTATCAGGAAGTCCGGTGACATAACGACTTTTGTCAGTTTACCCAGGGCTAAATAGCCGTCCGCAGCCCCGGCCGACCGCCCATTCCGTCCGCTTGGGCCGACCGCACGGCCGTCCGCTTCAGGAGACGGGCATCCGTTGCCCGCCGTCCGCGGCGAACGGCCTTCTCACGACAACTCCCCCGCCCCCTATTAGATTGGCAATGAATCGTCTCTCAACGGTCAGAATCACCGTGAGTTTAAAGAAAACAACACATGGAGCCTCACTTCACTTCTGAACTTTTGTTTCCCAAGAGCTTTGAGGTGCATTTTGAATCCATTGCTTGGTAATCATCGAGTTCGGAAGTCTTGAATATCAGAGTTTTTGTCGGAACTCCTGATATTTCTTCCACATACTACCTATCACGTTTGTTCATTTCTCGATACTACACCCATCAGAATGGCCACCAAACGTTGGTCTCCTTGGTATATCAAAATCACTGAAGTACAAGGCAGGGAGACCGACTTCGTCCGATGCAATCTTTGTCACCGCATTCTTGCAAGAAGGCTAGAATGACAGCTAAGTCATCTCGGGTACGAAAAACTTCCTGGCAAGTGCAGTAGCGGTGTTGGCCTCTGCACCAAATTGACAACCCGCGTACAGACTTTATTTAAAAATTGTTGTGGCCACTACCCGAAACACAATGGAGAACTTTTCTTCGAACATTGCCCCAACCCACCATTGAAATCTGCGCCTGCCTCAGGATATAGCACGCCCAAGTCCACTGGTGGAGATTCTTGTGTAGAGTCCACTTAAGCCCCTCCCCCCGTGATTTTACCATCAACCATGGTTGAACCGACCCCCACCTTCCACGACTTCACCAAACAAGGGAGTGTAGGTGCCACGTTCCCAAGATTGGTGAGGCAATCCGTGCTCGAAGAGGGCTTTCAAGAAGTGGAGCGGCGGGAGCTAGACAAAGTGTGGGCGAAGTTTTTGTATGAAGGAAACGTGCCGTTTGCTATAGCACGGAATGTTGCATTCAAGGAAGCCGTGATGAAGACTGCTTCTTTAAAAAAACCATATGTCCCACCCTCTTACCATGACATTCGGACAAGGTTGCTGGGACAAGCGAAGGCTGATTTGGAAGCACAACTCAATAAAAGACTGTTCGAGAGTGTTCGGAAGTTTGGAGGAACTCTAGTCATAGATGGGTGGACATCTGTGACTAGTCGCCCTTTGTGCAATGCAATGCTCGTGTCTCTTGCTGGAGAGCTCTTCTTGGGAGTTGTAAATACTACGGGCAAAGAAAAGAATGTTGCGTACCTGGCATCCATCATGTTCAAGTTCATTGAACAAGTTGGCCCCCACAACATTGTTCAGGTGTGTACTGACAATGCTCCAGTCATGCTCAATGCCTCAGAATTGGTCGTCAAGAAATATCCACACATATACATTCAAGGATGTGCCGCTCATGCCATGGACTTATTGTTGGAGGACTTGGGGAAGGCTACATGGATAAAAGAAACTCTCAAAAAGTCCAAGTTCTTGGTTAAGTTTGTTAAGAATCGGCAAATGCCCCTCGCCGTGTTTTGTAAACACGAGGCCAAGTTTAGCCTATTGCTGCCTGGGCAAACAAGATTTGCATGTAATTTCATAATGATAGATTGCCTGCTGAAGGTCAAAGAATCATTGGAGCAAACCGTCGTTGATCCTGAATGGCGGGCATATGCGTCCAAGAAGTCACTCTCGGCTAAAGATAAAGTAGTCATCTCTCGAGCCATCAAAAGAGTGGTTCTAGATGAGCATTTCTGGGAGTGGTGCACGAACTTCCAGGAGATGGTAGCCCTTGTAATGTATGCGCTTCGGGAATTCGATGCCAAGGAACTTTGCATGCTCAAGGTTTTGCACATCCTTTGCGACCTCGAGAAGCATGTCCTAGCGTTGCGTAATGAACCATTCTGTCTCGATAGCGATTTAGCGTTCATTACTGAGGACGAGTTCTACGCACGGAAACGGATGATGACCACGGATTTACGTTCCGCCGGTGCACTTCTCAATCCTTATTTACTCCATGACGAAGAGTTGGCCGATGATCCGGATGTCATCACGACATGCAAACGAGTACTACAAAAGCTATGTGATCCTAACATTTACCCGGACGTGGTGAACGAGTTTCTCGCATTTCGAAACAAGGATGTACTATTCCATGACATGTTGGATGCTAAGGACCAAAAATGTTCTCCGTATGCTTGGTGGGATTTTGAAGGTGCTTGTGGAAAGCTCATTGCACCAATTGCAAAGAGAGTACTAGCACAGACAGTGTCATCTTCTTCTTGCGAACGCAATTGGAGTAGCTACTCTTTCGTCCATGACAAGAAACGAAATCGGTTATTGCCGGAAAGGACTGATGACTTGGTCTTTGTATATACGAACTCGTAGTTGCTTGCAAATGCAAAATTGACGGATGAGAAGAGGTGGTATGCGGAGAACTTGGATTTAAAGGATCCACAACCACGTGAGTCAGATGACCCGGACTACTCTGACGATTCTAGCACCGGTGCCCTTGCCAATTACGATGCAGAGCATCTAGACGATGACATCGACATCAGCCCTTCTCAACGTATGGATCATACTCACGACGCCCCAATCACCGAGTACGATTTTGTCGATGACAACGTTCTTGCAGGAAAAAAAGATGACTTGTTACCCATAGCGCGGTATTTGAATGGAGATGGCATGGTCAATAGCAATAATATCCTTAGTCGTGGACCGACTCCGCTTCCGGAAGACACGAAGGACAAGGGAGGAGAAGATTTATCATCCTCACGTGCAACCGCACTACACAGTTAATAAACGCAAGGGCCATCAGTGAAGAGTGTTGAAGAAAGCGTCCACGGTCTTGCACTTGCGGAGAACTGCGAGCAAGCAACAAAAGAGCCATTCTTAGACGACACGGTTGTTCTCGGGGAGAAAACTATGGAGGGCGGTACATACGGCGGTACACGGAGTCCCATTCACGTTACGGAGAAGAAGGCATCCTCCTCTAAGGATCAACCGCCCTTGCATGGTCACGCGTCGCGGTCTCTATTTGCAACTCCTCTTGCAACGGTCACTACAACCAATTTGAAATCCTCCCACGGTTTGGTGTCCCTTTCAAAACATGTGCGACCCCGAACGCCGCAACGCCAATCCAATGGCATACCTAGTGATGGCGATGTCCCTATGTCTAAGCTCTATATACATCACCTCGAGGTTCAGGGAGGTTTAGGGTTACAACCTAAGCGGCCTACAAACGACACGAAGAAACGTAAAGCTCCCATGCATCCATTTCTTCGCACCCGACTTAATAATCCCACTGATGTCATTGGAACTTGCAAGACATTCAAAACCATTAATACATTGTCGATCAAACGGAGAATCAAACAAGAACCCGCCACGGATAATGAAGACGATCCGACCCGATCTAGTGGAGCTGAAATCAAAGATGACAACGATTACGAACTTCCTACCGACGTGAATGAGTAGGAAAATTTGGCCCATTTACGTAGTATGCGTTCATCGCACTTATTTTGTCTGTAAATTGTGTAGTTCAAGTTTAAGGTACTTTATAGTAGTTCTACGTATGCATTAAAGGCTTCTATTGTCTCAATTGATTCTTGGATTTATTCCAAATATCAATAAAGTTTTTTCATATATGCACAAGTTTTACATCCATCTCTTTTGCTATTCTATTGTCTTGTGTTTTGTGTATGGATTTAGTCATCCCATACGAAATGACTTAAACATGACATTCTTGTTGTATGCAGAATGTAATTCGAGTTTGCAAACTTCTATTCATTTCACTACTTCGCATCCACCTGATGCACCACAATATTTCTAACACCCACATACAATTAAAAAACTAACAAGTTGACAAAATATCTTACAAATTGTAAACCTTTATTTCAAAAAGTATGCCCCACCACGGCATGCTTCCGACTTCTTGCCACACCATTCCATAAACAACAACTACGCTAAGATTTACATTCATCTACCACATTCTATTGCCTTGAAGAAAAAGGCTCGTCAGTATGATCCGTTCGAGTGCTACTACGAGTCCGCGGTCTCTGGCTTGGCCTAGCAATCCTCCCCCCTCTTCGTACTCTCGATCCACGGCTGCAATTTCTCTATGCATCTCCGACCACCAACTATCATCGCTGTCATTGCCATCATCCCTTTTCTGCTTCCCGCCAGGATCCACCTTCGCCACAAAGATTTCCAAGGCCTTTTTGATTCGTTCCACCACATTGTTCACAGAAGCGTCATTCTCTGAGAATAATACCAATAATTTTCCTTCCGGTTTCTGTAGCACGTTCCGCCAATAGCCAATGATGTCTCCAATCCTCCGATCAAATGTTTGCACCGCATCCCAATAATTACAGTCTACGTCTTTAGAAGAATCCTCTTCCGTTGAACTCCGTAGCTTTGCGGCCTCTTCCAACTTTGCAAGGACCAAGGCTCTTCCCACCAAAGTACGATTGTATTTCTTGTACTCATCTCTGAACTCAATGCCATCGTTTACCTCATGCCATACACCATCTTCTCCTTTCTCAGCTCTCCTTGAAGGAGATCAAAAGAAACTCTTGTGCTCAGTGCTCCAATGCCCCCCAAAGTTGCGGCAAAACAACTTTTGTTGCTCGCCATCTTCAATCTCTTGCGTTCGTATCTCCACCTCATAGGCTTGTGTCATCCAAAATAATGGATCAATTTCCATCCCATACTCCTCGTATAGTTGGTGACAAGAAAACCCACTATTCCACATAAGTGGTTTTCCCCACTCACAATAGTTCAGGGATTTCTTCGGAAGTTCATCCAAGGGGAGATTCTATTGGTTGAACTCGTGCCCCGGTGGCATAACATCTCTTATTCCCATCACTTCGTAGAATCTTGTGCTAATTGGAGAGCGACACATAGGACACGCCGATTGTATCATAGAACCTGCGGAAATGCAAGTAATATGAAAGTTATGATCACATTGGCCCAACTTATACGCTCCCTCCGAACCAAAATGATCTTGGCACAAGCTGCATTTGTCATTGAGGAATGCCGGGACATGGTCGCAAGTATGAATTACTCTTCGGTCCGATTCTACAAAATGTGATGAGAAGGTATTGTAGGGCATCCATCCTTCTTCCACTTCTAAAGCCCAGTCAATACCATGGCTCTTTCCCTTCCGATGATAGTTTGTGCGATCCATCATCTCCGGTACATCATCCCAAATAGTAATCTTCGTGGACTCATGTCCATGTTGTCTAACGAATTTCTTCAATATTTCCAATGAGGTATCCACGAGTTCACATGATTCTTGTGATTCGGCAGCAAATTTTTTGAGATCGTGTTGTGCTTTCGAGAACATGGTCTCCATGTCCTGAAAGCGATGAACCCAACCCAACCAAAGCATTGTGTTCTCATTCCATGGTGTGTCGTCCACCGATCTCAATGTCCTCCGCAGTGTCTCTAGTTCCGCTCGTGCCTCGTCCTTCTCCTTATTTGCCACCACCAACTGCTGTGACATCAATTCCATCTCTCCCTCACATTCCATTATTGCCTTCCATTTTCCAGGCGCTTCTGGCCTTACTAGGCTACTCCCAGCTGGTACTGCCAATTGAACAGAAGAAGGCCCGGCGGATCTGCTAGATTTGACCGGTGTGGCATCCTCTACATCATTCCCAACAAACTTAGAAAGAGCGAGGTCGTCCAAAGTTCCGTCGCTATCCTCAATGACCACCACATCCACCTCAGGCACCTGCGCATTCATCTTCTCCGACATCTTGTTAATGAGTCTTCTACTGGCCTCTACCTGCCGCTTGTTGTCTTCCAATTCCCATTTAAAGTGTTTAGTGAGGATTTCATTTTTATGGACCTCCTCCTCCATATCCATCATTTTCTGAGTTAGCGCGATCTTGTCTTTTAACATTGGCGTTATAGAACAAGCCAACGTGTCGAAGCCATCAGCAGCTTGTAGCACACTTGGAGTGATAGTTGAAAACGTATGAGCCATTGATATGTCCGAATGAGGCTACTGTCCGATCGAACGGCCGTGGTGGCAGTCGGCCTCATGGCCGTCCGCCACCCTATAAAAGGCCGTCCGCCGCCACTCTCTCTCACTTTTTCTATTTCGTCTCGAAATATATTTTTCAATGGAAGTAGAGTGGCTATGGCTGGCATTTTTCCATCCATTGGCTCCTCATCTTTGGGAGGAAAAAAATGATTCACATTAGGGGGGGGAGATTTTGAGGTTTTTTTCCAAGTTTTTTTAAAAACTTGTTCCAAACAATTTTTTCCTAAAAGTTATTTTAAGAACTTGTTCCAAACAGTTTTTTTCTTAAAGTTTTTTTTAAATTTGTTCTAAAAAGTTTTTTTTAAACCTTCGAATGGCGGCGGGTTTAAGAAGATGCCGTAGGACAAAAAGATGCAGAAGGTTGCGAACTTCGGAGTATAGCTTCATCCAATCCACGACGTTCCATCTGAGGCTTGCAAGAATTTCCTCATAGAACTGACCGTCAAATTCTATGAGAGAAATTCTATTCCATCATTAGACAGCAAGTACGTCAGATATAGAGATGAAGGCCCCGAGAAGTTCCGTACAGACATGCGACAGCACATGATGGACGCGCTTCAAGCCCCGATGTGGAATACGGAGACCCAGAAGCGGAGGTTTTTCAAGTTCTTGGATGCTAGAGTGCACGATGCACTCTAGAATGCCAAGAACTTGTTGATCAAGTTTGGGAGGTCCAATCGGCGGCAAATGGAGATTTAAACGACGTGATCTTGAAGGCACATCTATTCGTGGCCCAAATGAAGCCATTCGCCAAGAATCGAAACAGGCGTGGCTCCGTGGGATGGTGGAATTCGATAGAGGGGCACCAAGAAGATCTGTGGCGAAAAGCCCATCTCATTGCCATTCCGTCAACACCCACGGTTATACGAATGGACAATGCCAACCGGAGAGGTGGATATGCCACCATTCGTGGAGTCGGCATTGAAGGTACTCCGGGCATTGAACCATTTTGGGAATTTGCCGCCAAATTGTCCAACCAATCGGAGACACGGCCGGATCAAAGTGGACCATCAGAACGAGTCGATGGCGGTGAGGATTCCACATCCAGGTGTCATCTGTTTCGTGACCATTCATCCGGACAGGTACGAAGGCTATGCCTATTGGTGGAATGGCGGGACAATTCGAGAGATGTTCAACCGGGATATCGAGTTTGGTGACGATGTCATTGTACATTTGAACTATGGGACATACCCCGAGGATGAGATTATTCGAATTCATTTTCATTAAAACAAAAAACGAACCGAGCTTACGTGGGCGTTGTTGCGCATCATGAACGAGGTCCACAACAGCTATTCTAAAATACTTTAAAAAAAGAACTGTTTGAAACAAGTTCTTTAAAAAACTTTTAGGAAAAACTGTTTAGAACAAGTTTTAAAAAAACTTTGAAAAAAACCGCAAAACCTCTCCCCCCCAATGTGAGTTACTTTTTCCGTCCCAAATATGAGGAGCCAATGGATGGAAAAAAGCCAGACAAAGCCACTCCACATCCACTAAAAAATATATTTCAAGAGGGAAAAGAAAAAGTGAGAGACAGTGGCGGCGGACAGCCTTTTAGAGGGTGGCGGACGAACATGAGGCCGACTGCCATCACGGCCGTCCGATCGGACAGTAGCCTCTATCGACCTAAAATATTCCAAAGAATATACTCCAAAATATAGGAATATTCCCAACTACATCCGAATGTACCCGAATACTCTATAATATTCACTACCAGACGGACAGTAGCCTCTATCAGACGCACACTACCGGACGGACGGACCCCGGAACAACCCTGATCGCGGCAGTACGATCGCTCCACCGACCATCGGATCAGGCGGACAGCCGAGGTACCGTCCGATCGCTCCAACAGTAGGAACCGATCAGACCGCCTGCCGCATTTTGACGACACCTATCTCGCCGCGTGGAACTTTGTCGAATCTCACAGTCTAGAAAACTTACCACGGCCTTCCGTAAATGCATTTCATCCCCCCCGGACGTTGCGTCCGACCTAACGTCAAGACATCCTCGTTCTAGGATGCTCTCAGACCCCCAAGGACGTCGGATTGATAACCCTGCAAGTTCCAATCAAAGAAGTATAGTGCGGGTCAAAAAAGCATAGTTCAAGCTTACTTATATCTACGAAGGGCCTACAAATCAACCTTTAGCTCTTTCAAAGCTGCCTTCGTGTCGCCCTACTGGATCTTCATGTCACCCTTTACCTCTGCCATCGGGCTCTTCAAATCCGCGATTTGACTCTTCAGCAGCTCGAAATTCGCGTCAACAACCTTCTCAAGGCTCGCAGTGTGGTGGCAAAATATCCACTCGTTGAAGCCCACCGCCGCTCCACAAGCGGTGCACACCGCTCCCAGAAGAAAATTTCGCTCCCTGGAATATTGCTAAAAAGAAAATTCCCCCCGTCGGAATGTAAAAAATAATAAGCAGACCAAAAAAAATCATTCTTTTCTCGCAAAGATGACGAGCCAATGGATAGAAATATGTGAGCCAAAGCCGCTCCGCATCCATGGAAAAATATATTTCAAGAGGGCAATGAAAAGTGAAAGAGAGAGGCTGCAGACGACCTTTCATAAGGTGGCAGACGGCCATGAGGCAGATCGCTACCACGGCTGTCCGATCCGACGATCAGGCGGCCGTCGGCATGATCAGACGGCCATCGGCATCATCAGACGGCCGTCGTGCGCCCGTGCAATCAAATCGCGGCCGTATGATCAGTCCACCGGCTGTCCAATCACGCAGACAGCTGAGGTGCCATCCGATTGCACCGATGGCAGGGAAGGATCGGACGACCAGCCGCATTATGACAGCTACAATCTCGCCGCGTAGCACTTTGTCGAATCTCACGGTCTAGAAAACTTACCACGGTCTTCCGTAAATACATTTTATCCCCACCCCCACGGACGCTGCGTCCGACGTGACGTCAGGACGTCCTCGTTCTAGGACGTCCTAGGACGCTCTCAGACCCCCAACGACGTCGGATTGGTAACCCTGCAAGTTCCAATCAAAGAAGTATAGTGCGGGTCAAAGAAGCATAGTTCAAGCTTACTTATATCTACGAAGGGCCTTCAAATACCCCTTCAGCTCTTTCGAAGCTGCCTTCGTGTCCCCCTACTGGATCTTCATGTCACCCTTTACCTCTGCCATCTAGGTCTTTAGATCTCCGATTTGACTCTTCACCACCTCGTAATTCGAGTCAACAACCTTCTCAAGGCTCGCAGTGTGGTGGCAAAATATCCACTCGTTGAAGCCCACCGCCGCTCCACAAGCGGTGCACACTGCTCTCAGGAGAAAATTTCGCTCCCCGGTATATTGCTAAAAAAGAAATTCCCCCCGACAAAATGTAAAAAAAAATATGCAGACAAAAAAAAATCATTCTTTTCTCTCAACAATGATGAGCAAATGGATGGAATTATGTCAACTAAAGCCACTCCGCATCCATTGAAAAATATATTTCGAGAGGGCAATGAAATAGTGAGAGAGAGAGGCGGCAGACGGCCTTTTATAAGGTGGCAGACAGCCTTTTATAAGGTGGCGGACGGCCATGAGGCCGACCGCCACCACGGCCGTCCGATCCGACGGTCAAGCGGCCGTAGCCATGATCGGACGGCCGTCGTGCGCCCGCGCGATCAAATCGCGATCGTACGATCGGTCAACCGGCCGTCCGTTCAGGCGGACGGCCGAGGTGCCGTCCAATGGCTCCGACGGCAGGGAACGATCGCACGACCTGCTGCATTATGACGGCTGCGATCTCGCCACGTCGCACTTTGTCGAATCTGACAGTCTAGAAAACTTACCACGGCCTTCCGTATATGCATTTTATCCCCCCTCCCCCCGGACGCTGCGTCCGACGTGATGCCAGGACCTCCTCGTTCTAGGACGTCCTACAACACTCTTAGACCCCCAACGACGTCGGACTGGTAACCCTGCAAGTTCCAATCAAAGAAGCATAGTGCGAGTCAAAGAAGCATAGTTCAAGCTTACTTATATCTACGAAGGGCCTTCAAATACCCCTTCAGCTCTTTCAAAGCTGCCTTCGTGTCGCCCTACTAGATCTTCATGTCACCCATTACCTCTGCCATTGGGCTCTTCAAATCCGCGATTTGACTCTTCAACAGCTCGAAATTCGACTCAACAACCTTCTCAAGGCTCGCAGTGTGGTGGCAAAATATCCACTCGTTGGAGCCCACCGCCGCTCCACAAGCGGTGCACACCGCTCCCAAGAGAAAATTTCACTCCCCGGAATGTTGTTAAAAAGAAAATTCCGCCTGTCAGAATTTTTAAAATAATTAGCAGACAAAAAAAATCATTTTTTTCTCTCAAAGATGAGGGGCTAATGGATGGAAATATGTCAGCCAAAGCCACTCCGCATCCACTGAAAAATATATTTTGAGAGGGCAATGAAAAAGTGAGAGACAAAGGCGACAGACGGCCTTTTGTAAGCTGGCGAACGGCCATGAGGCCGACCGCCACCACGGCCGTCCGATCCGACGGTCAGGCGGCCGTTGCCATGATCGGACGGCTGTCGTGCGCCCGCGCGCTCAAATCGCGGCCGTACGATCGGTCCACTAGCCGTCTGATCAGGCGGACAGTCGAGGTGCCGTCCGATTGCTCCAACGGTAGGGAACGATCGGACGACCTGCCGCATTTTGACTGCTGCGATCTCCCTGCGTAGCACTTCGTTAAATCATACGGTCTAGAAAACTTACCACGGCCTTCCGTAAATGCATTTAACCCCCCCCCCCGGACGCTGCGTCTGACGTGACGTCAAGACATCCTCCTTCTAGGACGTCCTAGGACGCTCTCAGACCCCCAAGGACGTCGGATTGGTAACCGTACAAGTTCCAATCAAAGAAGCATACTGCGAGTGAAAGAAGCATAGTTCAAGCTTACTTATATCTACGAAGGGCCTTCAAATCAACCTTCAGCTCTTTCAAAGCTGCCTTCGTGTCGCCCTACTGGATCTTCATGTCACCCTTTAGCTCTGCCATCGGGCTCTTCAGATCCGCGATTTGACTCTTCAACAACTCAAAATTCGCGTCAACAACCTTCTCCAGGCTCGTAGTGTGGTGGCACAATATCCACTCGTTGGAGCCCACCGCCGCTCCACAAGCGGTGCACACCGCTCCCACGCGAAAATTTCGCTCCCCGGAATATTGCTATAAAGGAAACTCCCCCCGTCTGAATGCAAAAAAGATATGCAGACGAAAAAAGATCATTTTGTTCTCCCAACGATGGGGAGCCAATGGATGGAAATATGTGAGCCAAAGCCACTCCGCATCCACTGAAAAATATATTTCGAGAGGGCAATGAAATAGTGAGAGAGAGAGAGGCGGCAGACAGCCTTTTATAAGGTGGCGGACGGCCATGAGGCCGACCGCCACCACGGCCGTCCGATCCGACGGTCGGGCGGCCGTCCCCATGATCGGACGGCCCTCGTGCGCCCGTGCGATCAAATCGCGGCCGTACGATCGGTCCACCGACCGTCCGATCGGGCGGACGGCCGAGGTGCCGTCCGATGGCTCCGACGGCAAGGAACGATCGCACAACCTGCCGCATTATAACGGCTGCGATCTCGCCGCGTGGCACTTTGTCGAATCTGACGGTCTAGAAAACTTACCACGGCCTTCCGTATATGCATTTTATCCCCCCTCCCCCCGAACGCTGCGTCCGACGTGACGCCAGGACCTCCTCGTCCTAGGACGTCCTAGAACGTTCTTAGACCCCCAACGACGTCGGACTGGTAACTCTACAAGTTCCAATCAGAGAAGCATAGTGCGAGTCAAATCAGCATAGTTCAAGCTTACTTATATCTACGAAGGGCCTTCAAATCAACCTTCAGCTCTTTCAAAGCTGCCTTCGTGTCGCCCTACTAGATCTTCATGTCACCCTTTAGCTCTGCCATCAGGCTCTTCAGATCCGCGATTTGACTCTTCAACAGCTCGAAATTTGCGTCAACAACCTTCTCCAGGCTCGTAGTGTGGTGGCAAAATATCCACTTGTTGGAGCCCACCGCCGCTCCACAAGCGGTGCACACCGCTCCCAGGATAAAGTTTCGCTCCCCGGAATATTGCTATAAAGGAAACTCCCCTCGTCAGAATTTTTAAAATAATAAGCAGACCATAAAAAATCATTCTTTTCTTCCAACGATGAGCAGCCAATGGATGGAAATATGTCAGCCAAAGCCACTCCGCATCCACTGAAAAATATATTTCGAGAGGGCAATGAAAAAATGAAAGACAGAGGCGACAGACAGCCTTTTTTAAGGTGGCGGACGGCCATGAGGCAGATCGCGACCACGGCCGTCCGATCCGACGGTCGGGCGGCCGTCGGCATGATCGGATGGTCGTTGTACGCCCGTGCGATCAAATCGCGGCCATACGATCGGTCCACCGGCTGCCCGATCAGGCGGACGGCCGAGGTGCCGTCCGATGGCTCCGACGGCAAGGAACGATCGAACGACCTGCCGCATTTTGACTGCTGCGATCTCGCCACCTGGCACTTTGTCGCATCTGATGGTCTAGAAAACTTACCACGGCCTTCCGTAAATACATTTTATCCCCCCCCGGACGCCGCGTCCGACGTGACGTCAGGACGTCCTTGATCTAGGACATCCTAGGACGCTCTCAGACCCCCAAGGACGTCGGATTGGTAACCCTGCAAGTTGCAATCAAAGAAGCATAGTGCTAGTCAAAGAAGCATAGTTCAAGCTTACTTATATTTACGAAGGGCCTTCAAATCAACCTTCAGCTCTTTCGAAGCTGCCTTCGTGTCGCCCTAGTGGATCTTCATGTCACCCTTTACCTCTACCATCTGGGTCTTTAGATCTCCGATTTGACTCTTCAGCAGCTCATAATTCGCGTCAACAACCTTCTCCAAGCTCGCAGTGTGGTGGCAAAATATCCACTCGTTGGAGCCCACCGCCGCTCCACAAGCGGTGCACACCGCTCCCACGCAAAAATTTTGTTCCCCGGAATATTGTTAAAAAGGAAATTCCCCCCGTGAGAATGTAAAAAAAGCTATGCAGACAAAAAAAATCATTTTTTTCTCCCAACGATGAGGAGCCAATGGATGGAAATATGTCAACCAAAGCCACTCCGCATCTACTGAAAATATATTTCAAGAGGGCAATGAAATAGTGAGAGAGAGAGAGGCAGCAGACGCCCTTTTGTAAGGTGGCACGGCCATGAGGCCGACCGCCACCACCGCCGTCCGATGGGACAGTCGAGCAGCCGTCGCCACGATCGGACAGCCGTCGTGCGCCCGCATGATCAAATCGCGGCCGTACGATCGGTCCACCGACCGTCCGATCGGGCGGACGGCCGAGGTGCCGTCCGATGGCTCCGACGGCAAGGAATGATCGCACGACCTGCCGCATTATAACGGCTGCGATCATTCCTTGCCGCAAGGAACGATCTCGCCGCGTGGCACTTTGTCGAATATGACGGTCTTAAAAAAAATACCACGGTCTTACGTAAATTCATTTTATCCCCCCTCCTGAACGCTGCGTCCGACGTGACGTCAGGACGTCCTTGTTCTAGGACGTCCTAGGACGCTCTCAGACCCCCAAGGACGTCGGATTGGTAACCCTACAAGTTCCAATCAAAGAAGCATAAAGCGAGTCAAAAAAACATAGTTCAAGCTTACTTATATCTACGAAGGGCCTTCAAATCAACCTTCAGCTCTTTCGAAGCTGCCTTCGTGTCGCCGTACTGGATCTTTATGTCACCTTTACCTCTGCCATCAGGCTTTTCAGATCCGCGATTTGACTCTTCAGCAGCTCATAATTCGCGTCAACCACCTTCTCCAAGCTCGCAGTGTGGTGGCAAAATATCCACTCGTTGAAGCCTACCGCCGCTCCACAAGCGGTGCACACCGCTCCCAGAAGAAAATTTCGCTCTCCGGAATATTGCTAAAAAAGAATTTTCCCCCGTTAGAATATTAAAAGTAATATGCAGACCAGAAAAAATCATTCTTTTCCGTCAAGGTTGAGGGGCCAATGAATGGAAAAATGTCAGCAAAAAATACTCCGCATACACTGAAAAATATATTTCGAAAGGGCAATGAAATAGTGAGAGAGAGACAGGCGGACGACGGCCTTTTATAAGGTAGCGGATGGCCATGAGGCCGATCGCCACCACGGCCGTCCGATCCGGCGGTCGGGCGGCCGTCCCCATGATCGGACGGCCCTCGTGCGCCCGCGCGATCAAATCGCGGCCGTACGATCGGTCCACCGGCCGTCCGATCAGGCGGACGGCCGAGGTGCCGTCCGATGGCTCCGACGGCAGGGAACGATCGAACGACCTACCGCATTATGACGGCTGTGATCTCGCCACGTCGCACTTTGTTGAATCTGACAGTCTAGAAAACTTACCACGGCCTTCCGTAAATGCATTTTATCCCCCCTCCCCCCGGACGCTGCCTCCGACGTGACGTGAGGACGTCCTCGTTCTAGGACGTCCTAGGACGCTCTTAGACCCCCAACGACGTCGGACTGGTAACCCTGCAAGTTCCAATCAAAGAAGCATAGTGTGAGTCAAAAAAGCATAGTTCAAGCTTACTTATATCTACGAAGAGCCTTCAAATCAACCTTCGGCTCTTTCAAAGCTGCCTTCGTGTCGCCCTACTGGATCTTCATGTCACCCTTTACCTCTGCCATCGGGCTCTTCAAATCCGCGATTTGACTCTTCAACAGCTCGAAATTCGACTCAACAACCTTCTCAAGGCTCGGAGTGTGGTGGCAAAATATCCACTTGTTGGAGCCCACCGCCGCTCCACAAGCGGTGCAAACCACTCCCAAGAGAAAATTTCACTCCCCGGAATGTTGTTAAAAAGAAAATTCCGCCTGTCAGAATTTTTAAAATAATTAGCAGACAAAAAAATCATTTTTTTCTCTCAAAGATGAGGGGCTAATGGATGGAAATATGTCAGCCAAAGCCACTCCGCATCCACTGAAAAATATATTTTGAGAGGGCAATGAAAAAGTGAGAGACAAAGGCGACAGACGACCTTTTATAAGCTGGCGAACGGCCATGAGGCCGACCGCCACCACGGCCGTCCGATCCAACGGTCAGGCGGCTGTCGGCATGATCGGATGGCTGTCGTGCGCCTCCGCGATCAAATCGCGGCCGTACGATCGGTCCACTAGCCGTCTGATCAGGCGCACGGCCGAGGTGCCGTCCGATTGCTCCGACGGCAGGGAACGATCGGACGACGTGCCGCACTTTGACGGCTGCGATCTCGCCACGTGGCACTTTGTGAAATCTGACGGTCTAGAAAACTTACCACGGCCTTCCGTAAATGCATTTCACCCCCCCCCCCGGACGCTGCGTCCGACGTGACGTCAAGACATCCTCGTTCTAGGACGTCCTAGGACGCTCTCAGACCCCCAAGGACGTCGGATTGGTAACCGTGCAAGTTGCAATCAAAGAAGCATATTGCGAGTCAAAGAAGCATAGTTCAAGCTTACTTATATTTACGAAGGGCCTTCAAATCACCCTTCAGCTCTTTCGAAGCTGCCTTCGTGTCGCCCTACTGGATCTTCATGTCACCCTTACCTCTGCCATCGGACTCTTCAAATCCACGATTTGACTCTTCAACAGCTCAAAATTCGCGTCAACAACCTTCTCCAGGCTCGCAGTGTGGTGGCAAAATATCCACTCGTTGGAGCCCACCGCCGCTCCACAAGCTGTGCACACCGCTCCCACGAGAAAATTTTGTTCCCCGGAATATTGCTAAAAAGGAAATTCCCCAGTCAAAATTTCCTTTTTGGGGGTCTGAGAGCGTCCTAGGACCCAGCCAAAGCCAAAGCCTAGGACGCTCTCAGACCCCCAAAGCCAAAGCCAAAGCTAATCCTTTTTAAAATAATAAGCAGACAAAAAAAAATCATTTTTTTCTTCCAACGATGAGCAGCCAATGGATGGAAATATGTCAGCCAAAGCCACTCGGCATCCATTGAAAAATATATTTCGAGAGGGCAATGAAATAGTGAGAGAGAGGGGCGACAGACGGCCTTTTATAAGGTGGCGGACGGCCATGAGGCCGACCGCCACCACGGCCATCCGATCCGACGGTTGGGCGGCCGTCGGCATGATCGGACGGCCGTCGTGCGCCCGCGCGATCAAATCGCGGCCGTACGATCGGTCCATCGACCGTCCGATCAGGCGGACGGCCGAGGTGCCGTCCGATTGCTCCGAAGGCAGGGAACGATCGGACGACCTGCCGCATTTTGACGGCTGCGATCTCGCCACGTGGCACTTTGTCGAATCTGACTATCTAGAAAACTTACCACGGCCTTCCGTAAATGCATTTCACCCTTCCTCCCGGACGCTGCGTCCGACGTGACATTAGGACGTCCTCGTTCTAGGACATCCTAGGACACTCTCAGACCCCGAAGGTTGTACCGTTGTTGGATTGGTAACCCTGCAAGTTCCAATCAAAGAAGCTTACTGCGGGTCAAAGAAGCATAGTTCAAGCTTACTTATATCTACAAAGGGCCTTCAAATCAACCTTCAGCTCTTTCAAAGCTGCCTTCGTGTCGCCCTACAAGATCTTCATGCCACTCTTTACCTCTTCCATCAGGCTCGTTAGATCTCCGATTTGACTCTTCACCAGCTCGTAATTCGCGTCAACAACCTTCTCAAGGCTCGCAGTGTGGTGGCAAAATATCCACTCGTTGGAGCCCACCGCCGCTCCACAAGCGGTACACACCGCTCCCTGGAGAAAATTTTGCTCCCTGGAATACTGTTATAAAGGAAATTCCCCCCGTCTGAATGTAAAATGAAATATGCAGACAAAAAAAAATCATTTTTTTCTCCCAACGATGAGGAGCCAATGGATGGAAATATGTCAGCCAAAGCCACTCCGCATTCATTGAAAAATATATGTCAAGAAGGCAATGAAAAAGTGAGAGAGAGAGGCAACAGACGGCCTTTTATAAGGTGGCGGACGGCCATGAGGCCGACCGCCACCACGGCCGTCCGATCGGACGGTCGAGCGGCCGTCTCCATGATCGGACGGCCGTCGTGCGCCCGCGCGATCAAATGGCGTCCGTACGATCGGTCCACCGGCCATCTGTTCAGGCGGACGGCCGAGGTGCCGTCCGATGGCTCCGATGGCAGGGAACGATCGGACGACCTGCCGCATTTTGACGGCTGCGATCTCGCCACGTGGCACTTTGTCGAATCTGACGGTCTAGAAAGTTTACCACGGCCTTCCGTAAATGCATTTTATCCCCGCCCCGGACGCTGCGTCCGACGTGACGTCAGGACGTCCTCGTTCTAGGACGTCCTAGGACGCTCTCAGACCCCCAAGGATGTTGGATTGGTAACCGTGCCAGCAGCAAACAGATCACAACCTCCACTATTGACAAGCGACACAGATTCCAGACTCAAAAGAAACCAAGCATGGAGGTGCAACTTAGACCGTCGAACCTGTTGAAGAAACAAGCTACCGGCCACTTTCCGTTGGGAATCAAGAGCCCAGGAAAGAGCACCACTACGTGACAGAAAACAAACTTGATGAACTACCGATCGTGCACTCCGGAGCGTACACGAAGCAGGTCAGGAACGCCCTCCGACGACACATGCTCTCCAACTGAACGAGATGAAAGAAGATGTAGTGCACGCCATCCTCGGTGAGATATTTATGACAACTTTAGCCCAGCGACAGGAAGAACGATGCATCTATGATTGCATCACATCTTGGAGAACGATCTCCAGACATCTAGTCAAGATTATCCAAGTCTGGGACATTTCAGCGCGTAATTGTGTGAGGTGGGCCATGTAGTAGGATACTAAGGTAAGCCTCTCCATAACCAACAGAAACCCATAGCCAACGCCTATAAAATTGGGGTATATCCAACCCTCTTTCACCCCATTACCACCAATTGAACTCCAAATGGAGGTTTGCTATTAGCCAAGACCCTTACTTTTGGTCGTTGGTTATGGGGGATACCTACTGCTAGCCACCCACTAAACATGGCTGCACACTTTGAAAATTAATAAACAATTTAGTTTTTATCGAAAAAATATGAAATCACTTGGGTTGGAATTGTAATTCTATTGGCTATCACTGAAAAATAATAGTGTAATTATCTCCTCTCTCCATATATGCACATTCCTTAACTTGTCGGTTTTAGGTGGGCTTACCTTATTGTACCTTAAAACAGGCTTGCGACGAAGTGTGAATTTGACGCTTGTGGCACCAACTTGGAGCGCCTGAAACAGCCGCTCGCGGTTGAAAAGTTCCACGCGGGAACAAGACTTGGATTACGATAGCTGGATCTGACCTCGGCTTCAGACTAGCGCCGGAACTGAAGCGAATTGTACCACTTAACTCGAGAACCTTATGTATTGGTATGTATTTTATTCTGTAGACTACATAAAATGTATCAAAGTTTAACAAGCACCTTACACCTTTGGATTGAAGATTCTAGCGCTAACATCTTTCATTTGGAGTTCATTTCAATATCTCAATCTTATCATGTTCAAATACGACATCATACATGGAGAATATTGTGGCCACCTCTGGCACCTTTTGACTTAGGGTTAATCTTTAAACGTCAGTCGGGAACCGTATGTACATACACAGAGTTTACTTTTTGGAATTAAAAAATGCATTACAGTTTAGCAAGAATTACACTTTCAAATTGAAGATTTCCCAACTAACATTTTTCATTTGGACGTCGTTTCACTATCGCAACCTTATCATGTTCAAATACAACACCATACATGTAGAATATTGTGGCAACCAGTGAGTTTTAAATTAGACATTTAAGGGTTAATGTGGAGGGATCAATTACCACAATGTCATAGAATATTCCAATCAAAGTAGAATAGATCAACACTTTATTCACACCTTGAGAGACCAGAGTTCTCGTGGAAGTGTGCCACCAAAACAACTTCTCGGTTTTGAATTGATACTTAGCCATGTTAACCCTTTGAGGTTTGAGAAGCCATATTTGGATTGCAATGTATCCTATGCAGTGGTCAGTTTCGTACAAAATTCATTAAAAATGGGGCTTGTACACAAAATTTGGACAATTTAAGAGATTTGTCTAGATGATACTCATGTAATATCAAGGTGATACTCGAATAATGTATAGGTGATACCTGTATAATACATATAATATCCATGTAATAACTAGGTGATACCCATTGTGTCCAAAACACTGTGTCCATGAAAAATAATTCATTTGACAAGTAGGTAATATTTTATTTGTATATGACATTCAAGCTGTAAGAATTGATGTATGCACTAGTTACAAAAGTTTGTATTTGTGTAGAGCCTGATAGAGTAACACATGACATTTCAAATTTAATTCATTGTTGCACCTTCTTCATGCTTTAGAAGCCAAAATGGTCATATATTTTAAATATGTGGTGTCATATTTGAACATGGATGAGGTTCAAATATTGGAATGACCTCCAAATAAAGATGTTACTTGAAGAATCTTGAATCCAAAGGTGTATGTCTTGCTATACTTTAATACATTTTTGTATTCTAAGATTAAATATATGGTCCCCATTGGACCTTTTAAGGGTTAACTTCTACATTGTCAACTTTCCCATGGCACATTGTTGCAGCTAGTAGAATGAACAACACGCATACAATTAAGTAGTAGAGGATATTATATCCTCAACACTCATATCATTCAAAAATGCTTGTACTCATAATAAACATACTACTTATAATACTCATGATTTCTCATGATACCTTCACTATTTCAAAATATTCACATTCCTCGTTACGTTTACCATGCACATAAAACTCGTTGTGATCATCATAATCATCAAAATCAACCCCTATATGACGGTCCTCAGTTGTTATCCTAAAAATCTGTGGATGAAATCGTCTATCAGATGCAAGAATGGTTGCATATTAATGTCTCCAAAATGTAAACTAATCTATCATAACATAAAAACTTGACATGGTCTAGCACCAAGTGTCACATACTATGACAAATACCCTACGGAATAAAATTAATAGGGAAGCACTTAGTGTAGAAAAGTGTTTACCCTCGAGAGGGGGTAGTATTTCTATTACACTACTGTAGCCTATGTCCCATGACCATATGCTTAGTGAATAGAATGAACAAACACTATATTCACATCAGAGACCAGAGTTCTTCTTCTTTGCGACAAATCATGACTTAAGATTTATAGCAATAAAATATATGTTGGATTCTTTTGAGTAAACATTTTCAGAGTTGTTATATTTGTTTTGGATGAAGTCTATCACTGTCCACTGAACTCTTACGATGTGTTTACAAACCAGGAACCAGGGAACTGGAATCATACAGACTATGCGATATCAACAGTAACAGATCACTATGCCCTTCAATTTTGATGGAACTACATACGTTCAATGCAGCGACGCTATCTTGTGAGCGGTGAGCGGCGAGCGTCGAGCGGGGAGCCTAAAAATTCTGAGAAATTAAAAAAAAAATGTGTTTTTAAAAAAAAAATGTGAAATTCAGGGAAAAAACCGTAGAAACGAAAGAATTGCACACAAAGTTTGATACAATTTACTAAATTAAGAATGTGTCCTATAACCGTGGTCACCGCAGTATTGGACAACTTCGGGCTTGGGGCCTTCTCCTCTTCCGTGACTACGTTTTTATAAACATTCAATTTATTACTTAGCACAATATCATGTCTCATATGTGACGAATTCATGATTCTAACTAATAAATTCAAAAGTATAATTTGATATCTTCCTCACTCTGTGATGCTACTTAAGACCAAATCACGACGTCTGATCTTTGCTACAAACTCGAGTTACTCATGCCTGTTCTGCAATGTTGGCAAGTTCGAGAATGCGCATCACTTTGCTGAAGCTATAACTGGGAGCGTGCATGAATACGTCCACCTTGTAATCCATCTTACACAGGTAACGAAGGATGTAGTACACATGCTTGTAATACTTCCACTGCCCCTTCTTTCCCAATGCCTCCGACTGCATTCTCAAGAAATCAGGACAAGAACACCCCGGGAGGTCTGTAAAGGTGATGCAATAGGACTTTTCAGAGCCTATGTCAAGGGTAATAACACATCCCCAACCTGGGTATGGTATGGCAATGACGTTCGAAACGTAGCAGTTATTCATAAGAGCCGCGCTTGACCACTTATTGCGTTGCTCAATTGTGGGAACGTCCGAGCCCCTACGGATCGCATAGCCGTGACGAAATGTGTGGAATGAATCCGGATTCAAGGGAACCGAGAAGTGGGAACGCGGAAGGGGCATGTCCAAAGACACTTGGAATTGTCTACGCGGTGAAAGAGCACCACGTTGCTGTAGTTGGAAACCAGCTTCCTCTAACGCCAAAACCTCCTGCACTGTTAGGTTTGTGCTAAACTTACAGGCCACGTCATCGGAACTGCTGGCCAATCCAGTACAAATGATCGCTTCGATTCCTTCACACAACGGCTAATGTCATCAGGGCAAAACCAAAACTCCGCAGCAACATTCCGTGGACTCCTGAAATCCTTCTTCAAACCGGCGTATGTTGGGGCCGGAGTTCCATAACTTCCACGTTGTACTCTAGCGTTGCATTGCTGACTTGTATGAGCTTGCAATGCCTGGCATCTTCGAGCGGACTTCTTTGGAAGACGAGCAATGTGCCACTTCAATGGATCACAGTCCGACTCTTAGACGGAGGTTGTGTGCTGAACTCCGGAGTTGTGACCGCTAAGAGACTCCTCAATACGTGCCCGAGTCACCCTCGTCCCATCTCGTGGAATAGAGTAGTTCACCGTATCGGAACGGTGAGAATCATGTTCGGACCTTGGGGGCAAATCAAGCTTGCGCTTCGTTGACCCAAAAATCTCCGAACCTTCTAGTCCGCCAGTTCGGGTTAATAGATCTGCAGCATTTGGAAAGTTTCTAACAGCCTCAGCAATGAGTTTGGGATCACCTGAACGTTGAGCAGAACGGAGCCTCAACGTGCCTTTGTCGGGTCCTGTACCAGATGTTCCACCCTTCAACCATGCACGATATGAAGTTATCTGCATGAAAGCACGGATGAGGTCGTCCACGGTTGCAGCGTACAAGCATGTCATCGTGTTCCCTGATTGTTGAAGCCACCGGTTGTGGACGGTTTCAGCGAGGTTGCATTATGGCATGTCCGCCCTCTCATCCAGTGTCAGATCCTAGCAGGAGTCAACGAGAGTCATAAAATGATTTCAAAGAACTATAACAATTAGAACTGGAGAATAGATTGTATGAAAAGCTCAGACAACTTACAAGTTGCATTGCGCCGCCCCATTGTCGATACCGAAAGTGCCAGAACGCCATCCAATCCTCAAGAGCTCGCCGCCCTACTTCAGTAGTGGCACATGAGGACACCCACCACCCTCTTATCACATTGTATTGCGCTTCGGCCTCCTCTTGAGACTTTGCATTCTTCCAGATCTTGCAAAGGGCAATATGCTAGTCTTGGAAGCCGACAAGAATGTTCCGAGCGGTGGCTCGCTGGAGGCATTTTGTCCAATGGAATAAACATGTGCGTTTCTTGTTGTCCATGGGCTTGTCTTTGTCGCCGTTGCCGTAAACTCAACGAACGGCGTGCCAGTTCGCCCCAGCACTATCCGCCATGAAGCCCTTGAAGTTAGTCGCCTCCAATCCATGGTTCTTCATCGTATCATTTAAATTCTCCCAGAAAAGCTGCTGTGCGTCGGCATCCTCGGATTGCATATCGCACATGGCTATTGTCATGACTCGACAATATTTACTATCATATACATGACATGCCATGGTAGTCCAGTCTTTGACCCGCTTTACATGATCGAACATCAACCAACAATCCTGTAGGTCATTCCCGGGTTGCATACGCTTGACGAGATCCACACCACTACCTGCTCGATCGACTGACATCTTGAAGACAAAGACTTTACCTTTGGATTGACCGGGGAACTTGTTCTCATGGATGAACACAAATTTGGACGATTCCTTCAAGGCCATAATGTTGTCCATCACTCCCTTACCACCACTGTAGAACCTCTTGCAGGTTGACACAAGATTTCTAATATTTGGAGATGAAAGTGTCTCGAATTGATCTAGGACAACGTCCATAGAAACTCCTTCCAAAGTTGATGACTCGGATGCCGGACGAATCAAGTAGTCAGAAAGAAAGTTTTTGCTCGCTGCCATGATGATTGCGGAGTTCATAGCCTTCGGTGTGCGTTGGACTTCTTTGGCAACACAGTCGTGCACAACGTCCATCGCGCATTGGTCGACGCCTTTCGAGATGGGATGGTCATGGCACCCAAGATGAATGGCCGCCCGAGCGCGTGACGGATCGGTCGATGTCACGTAGTAGATACGAGCATCACAGAGAGATATACAAATAGGAGGAGTCCGACAAAGCTTACATGCCAATGTTGACTTCTCGGAAGGTGCTCCATTGACAGGGAACGGGGTGAAGGCAAACCCGCTCCACTCGGTTTGATTCGTGCGCCCTTCGTTTCTGCATATATATTCACAATTTGCGTTGGGACACTGGAGATGCCCGGTACACATTGACTTCTGGTATGTGAGGCCGAAGTCGTTCTTGATGTTTGTAGTCATCGTCCTGCACCAAGCGTGACCATCATACTGTTTACTCATACCATCGAGGCCCCCTCCAAACTGTGGAGGGATACCCTCTGGAAGTGGCGGTAGTTCAAAGATCTGGTTTCCATTGTAATTTGGTGGCAAGTACTTCACACTCTTCAATTCTAGACTATCTAGATCAATTTGTGACAACTCCGATCTGGACCCCTTCCTGAGACCTGTTTTACGCACTTGTAAAAGAATACTCCGTATTCTTCTGGATTTGGGATCGACGAGTGGCTTTCCTAGTGAAACAGATTGGGACGTATCGGATATCGAAGCGGGTGAAATAGACATACTAGGAAGGAATGACTTGAGACAATTGTTGAGATTTCTTGAGTTACCTAAGTTAGGATCACTGACATCTTCTTCCTCTATGTCGCTAAGTGTATGGACAATCGGGATAGACCTCGTGCCCAAAGCACGTATGAGTATTATATCTCCGGAATCCTCCGAAGAAGTGGTGGCCACTATAGATGCATGACCAGACATCTGAGCATCTAACACACCGTACACTTTGAACGAACCTGAACATAAATTCCACACAAATCCTACCGCATCACGATCTTTTATTTGATAAACGGATTGCGTGTGAATCCCATCACTATCAAATACTTCCTGTTCCACTTAAACCGTTCTACTCCTAAATCCGAAACGAAGACATAGCAAAGACTCTGCGACATTGACAGTGCCCCGTTCATCAACAGGCATGAGAAAAGGAATGCCCCCTCGGCATGATGAAAGAGACGCCATGTTCCAGGGCTCTCAAAGAAGGTTGAACAACTTTGTGAAATGACCTCGGGTTGAAGAAAGAGAATGAGTAACTGCTTGCGTCCACATTTAAATAAGATGGTTCATGAACCATTTTGCGGTGGGATAATAATTTCATATTACACGTAGGATGCTCATGCAACAATTTTCTTTCCTCCTGGACGGATACGACAAAATGCAAAGTAAATCATGCTTGTAGTAGTCCATAAATATCTTAATATATCAAATAATCTAATCGGGGCTTCTTGAAACGGAGGGGTTGCCTATTGTATTAATACCATGCCTGCAGTCATTTTTCAATTGTGGTGCTGGATATCCCTAAAAATATGGAGTTTGAGCGTTACAGTAGAATATATATGGTGAAAGTAACATTAATAGAGACTACAACGCTGTCTCCATTTAAACTAAAGACTGTCAAGATCCAATATTTTCGAGAACTGAATCTACCACCCGTCGAAGGTAGCATGAAGGGTTATGTATAATTGCACGGTTGCGTCCTTGCAGTTGTGGCTATAGGTTTGTGATTTACCTGCTGGGTTGTGATGTTTAGGGACTGGAGATGACGGTTTAGGGTTGAGTTAAGAGGATGACTAAGAGTGCTAGACAGAGGAGAAGACCTACTAAGTTTTCAAATCCTAAGCAAGTACGGGCTCAGAAGAGACGTCGAGAGAAGCTAGCATTATTAGCTTCTCACAATATAGAAGTAGTGGGCGCAATATCTAGTAAGGAACTTAGGGATGTGACAACTATCCACAAAGGAGCTTCATTATCCAGTTCCAACGATCAGGTATTCTTTTATTGGTGTTCCATTGATTTGCAGAAATTTCTGAAGCAGATTAGTTGAATGGTGTTAGGGAATGACTACGGGTCTTCCAATATTGTGCAGGTGAACAGGCCTAGTAAGCATTTTTGTGGGAAGAGAGTAGAAGAGGACTTAGATCAAGCTAATACGATGAGTTGGTATCAGAGATCAAGTGCCTCGGATACCTCGTTGGAAAGAGGTAAGGGGACTGACGACAGTTCTGAGGAGTCTCAGTGTCGAACGATGAAGTCAACTATTGCATCTGGAAGCCGAGGAAATCCATCAAGGCCTACAGAGATCATCCCCACTTCCCCAGCTCAAACACTCGCAAGTCTAGCTAGAATTCATCATCGAAGTAAGAACAGCAAAACCCCAGCACTCCTTGAGCCAGGACCAGGCTCATCGCCTCAGGTACTGTTCTTAAACTTCCTTCCCGTAAAACCCGAATAGTACTCCTAGGGTCTCAATGTCTCCCGTCGAGACATATTGTACATTCATATGTACTCTAAGCGCCATGATATTCTGAGTTGGCGACGATCCCGCGAATCGGGGGTCAACCAATAATATTACAATTCCCACCCCAGTATTCCTAGAGGCGCGAGTTCCCTCCATCTAGGGTTGTTGCTCTTCATTTCAAGGAGGATGAGTTAACCGTAGAGGTCTCCGGCCTGCAATCTCGTGCGCTCGTCAAGGAGGTAAGCAGTTTTGTTTAAAAAATTTGAGGCTTTAAAATGACTCTCGGATCTGAGGGTGATCTGAGGTGTGTCGTTTTTTTTTCGCCTTCGTGGGGCCTGTTGCTCGTCGTTTTTTTTTTCGTCTTCTATGTGAAAGTTGAGGTGCTGGTTTGATGCGTTTAGGTTAGGAGTTTAAGTTCAGGTTCGCGCGTGAGGACTCTCGGGCAACTTGCTGCAGTCTGCTGTGCACGTGGAGGAGGTACGCAGCTGATTTTTTAAGAAAATCAAGGAGTTCAAAATGACCCTCGGATCCGAGGATGGTCTGAGGTGTGTCGGTTTTTTTTTCTCCTTCGTGGGGCCTGTTGCTCGTCGTTTTTTTTTTCGTCTTCTTTGTGAAAGTTGAGGTGCTGGTTTGATGCGTTTAGGTTAGGAGTTTAAGTTCAGGTTCGCGCGTGAGGACTCTCGGGCAACTTGCTGCAGTCTGCTGTGCACGTGGAGGAGGTACGCAACTGATTTTTTAAGAAAATCTGGGAGTTCGAAATGACCCTTGGATCCGAGGGTGGTCTGAGGTATGTCGTTTTTTTTTTTCCTTCGTGGGGCCTGTTGCTCGTCGTTTTTTTTTTCGTCTTCTTTGTGAAAGTTGAGGTGCTGGTTTGATGCGTTTAGGTTAGGAGTTTAAGTTCAGGTTCGCGCGTGAGGACTCTCGGGCAACTTGCTGCAATCTGTTGTGCACGTGGAGGAGGTACGCAGCTGATTTTTTAGGAATTTGATTGCATGCTCGATGCTGAGGTATTTCTGTTGGTTTCAAGCGGCGGTGGATCAGTAGCGCACAAGGAACGTTAGGTCCATTCTTATGACCATGACTGGAGCTAGCGTTCTCCTCGATGAGGTATGTTTCTGCGTTCTGAGTTAGAGAGTTTATCTGGCTTCGTCTGATCTTTGATGATGTTATTAATGTACTACAATATTTCAGATGGCACAACAAGAACTAGGGACGGTATCATGTACTGAGGGTTTAGATCCGATGAATCAACTTGAGGATGAAGAGATGCATGAGTTGGAGGGCGACTCCAAGATGGAATCGACCGAGCAAGCGTTGAAGAAGTCTATTCGGGGGACAGCGTCTGATGTCCTGCAAAGGTCATTCTACCCTTCAATCGAGGAGCTACTCATTCCACTATGCCGCATGCTATCTATGACAAAGCTTCGTCTCCCCTTGAAGATTGATGTTGAGAAGCTCAAGGCGGAGTTCGTGAAGGGATATCGACCCGGATCCACATGTTTCTATGTAGCAGCAAAGAGTTTCTCAATGACCGAGCAAGAGGTGCTTCCTTCTGAGCGAGCCAATTGGTCGACACTTTGGCAAGAGGAGGATCGCAAGTTTGAGATGATGTTGCAGATGAGGCCAGAGTTGCAGTCGTTCTCAAACAAGTACTTCTTCATCTGGAATGGCAACCACCGCCACATTGCGTGGATGGAGGTGATATCCCAGATGCACACTCGGGACTTCATCTTCCATTCACCAGTGAGGGCAGTGGTTCTAGAGCCGTGTTTGGCAAACCGCCACATTCTTCTCAACGCCATGACTGATCTTAACAAGTAAGATTCCTTCCACCTAGTTTTTGTCAATAATATTTATGCTATTCTCCATTTATCATCAATGCCATGGTCGTATTAGGTGGTACAAATCTATATTGTTCATGCACGTATCTAAGTAATGGTTTTGGTATTCTAGGCAAAAAGAGGCTGATCACGTCACGCAGCATTTATCACATGAGCTGAAGAGGGTCCAACATTTCGGATTGTTGGACTTTGAGCAGTTGAAGGGCTTGATTAGCGATGATGATTACGAAGCAAGTGTGCACGAGTGGGGGAAGAAGGCAACAAAGAAATGGTATCACATGACGTATGACGCATTTCAGAAGCTCATGTTTGAGGTATTTGTCAGTGAACACCTAAATTTCAATTACTATTGTTGCCTAGTTCCGTAATTGTTTAATATTCATTATCTATTTCTGATGAACGTTGGTTTCTAGCGGGAGATTATTGCTGCCCAAGAGGAGTGCATACGCAATTACAAGGATAGCCTTGTCACAGGCGTTGGTGTTGATCGCGTTGGAAGTCCAGCAGAGTTGGTGAGACTCTGCATTGATGCTGTCCAAAAGAAGAAAATTGCTTGTCAAACAACATTCATACGAATGTTGGCGATTGCAAATCCATCGAACGGTGAGGAATTCTTCAAGGAGGTATGTGAATATCAAATTTGATGGCACCTGTTCTTGTTTTTCCCATATTGTATCATTTTGCTTAAGTATCGAACCATAACTGAATCCAAGTACATGTGCCTCTACTTTAGGTGATGCGTGATTTCGATATTTACCAGACTAAGCCAAAGATGACACTGGAGAAGCTCCAACTCCTTTACACGGCAAAGGTGGCTGGGAAGTTCAAGGGAAGATGGTGCAAGTGGTGGAACATGAGCAAGGACAGTAGGGCGGAGTATAATTTCCCCAAATCGCCAGCATCAGACACGAGTCTCCGGGGATGGATCGATACTGCTGCCTTTTGGGCTGGGGTGAGTATTCCAAATCCCCATTGTCTATTGTATTTGCGTTATCATATTTAATGGTGATTTTGTCTAAGAGATTGTATTGTATGTTATAGTTGGAGGAGGAAATTGAGAAGAAGTTCTCGGAGCTAATTGAAGAGGACAACGTCGTATTGAGGAATGACGGGCTCCCTAATCCCATTCAAGACATTGGTTCTTGGATGGAGGCTTGGAGTATCATGCTGTGGGCGAAGGCCTTCAAAGACCACCTTGGGAGGAAAGGTGTCTTGTCGAAGTCGGAGGAGTTTTTAAAGCAGAAGGGATGTGAGAAGACCATGAAGCGGGCGGTGCTTCGGTATTTCTGGAGGGAGCTCGTCGCTAAAGGTGCCTTGCTACCGAGTCAAATGCCCATCCGCTTCAAGAAGTGGACGGACCCTACTTCACCAGACTGCATCTTCACCGAGCAGCAGAGGCAACGCTTCTCTCGACATCACTTGGGGTAGTGCCCTTGGTACCTAGAGTTGAAGACTTCTGATCCTACTCTGGGTGAAGAACTTCAGCTTCGAAGGGACTGTAACACCCTAGCCATCGGTGGAGATGGCGACATGCTTCCATCTTCTGTCTCTGCCTCGATTGAGCCAGTTGACGCTTCTCTCTTGGAGAAAGATCGTGCAAAGGCTGTGGAAAGGGCGGCGGAGAAGGAAGCTTTGAGGGTGGAGAATCTCAAAGCCAAGACGTTGAAGAAGGAGAGGAGGGAGAGGAACAGAGAGTTGGCAGCATTGGTGGCAAAAAGGGGCCTGAGAAACTGTTTGCTCAACTTGGAGGGGCAGCAGCGTTTGCTATTCCAGCTGCCATGGCACCGACACAAGGCATTTCCCCCTCGGGCAGTAGCCGACCCTCCACCTATGTGGCCAAGCCTTCGCAGACGATCTACACCATTCCAGCGGTGGAGCATCTGGAGTCTAATGTCGGAGTGGAGGTGATTTGTAATGGCGCTCTTAGTGTTATGACTCTGTTCGATAATATAGCTGAAGAGGATGACTTGCCATCTGTTTGGTCAGAGATGCTGGAGTTCATGAAGGTACATTCCGGGTCGCGGTTGCGCCATCACCGTGGAGAGCCTTGCGATGACGGTTTAGTGGACATGATTCTTTTTGATGTCCCAGAGGATTTGCCGGTCCCTGGAATTGAGGGCGGTGGTGTGGTGCCGAGTTGGAACATACTTCCAACTCAACAGTTTGATGGAGGTAAGCGGGAATCCCAATGGATTCATCGGTGCTTTGAGATGGCAGAAGCCTTGCTTCGCGACGGGGCACCGCTCATCGTGTTCTACCCGGACTCGAAGTTCATCTCTAACGAGCTTCATGCATGGGCAGAGTGGGCAGACTTCCGTGAGGAGACAAAGTGGTTTGCCATTAACGGCTTGTCTCTCTCACGCGAGGGCTATCCCGGGCGCACTCACAAGTGCTTCATGGTGAAGTGCTATGTGAGGAACTTGGAGCCTTGGGTTCCTTTTTCATTCAATGATAGAATGGAATTATTGCTGGAGGGGATTCAGTTGTCATCAGATGGTCACTTGACCAATCTGATCACACAGGAGACCTTGACGATGAGAGGTTCCACCAACCAGCCATGGCGTGGAGCTCGTGAGAAGTCCTCCAACCTCATGGAGGCTCTTGTTGACCTTTGTACCCAGGAAGATGAGATCGTCCTTGATCTTACAACATCAACTGGTAAGCATTCTTTCGTGTTCTTCTTCTGTCATTGTTTAATTACCATCAGCTGCTAACTTCATCGTACTTATTTCAACCGTTTAGGTGCATCCATCAAGGCATGTATGGCCCTGAAGCGCCACATCCTTGCATTAGAAGAAGAAGCTGATTTGGTGGATGAGGTCTTGCGCCCTTTGATTCCCAGTATCTTGGAAGTTGAGTCAGCAGTCAATATACCGGTTGAAGAAGGATCCAGAAAACGCCCATTGGAGGTCGATGATGACGAGCCCGAGGTGAAGAGAGCTCGCAAGAGAACTTGTAAGTAAGTTTAGAGTCTTGAGTTTTGTTAAATGACTTTGCTCTGAAGTTTACTGCCTTTGATCTTTTTAATTCGTTGACATCAACGTTTTATTTGATCAATGCAGTCAGTCGACGTCGTTGATGGCTTCACCATCAACATCTCAGACTAGGATGCTATCGCGCTTGTCACGGTCTTTGATGACTCCGCCTCGCTCGTATCACATGAATCCTTGGGATTGGGGCATTGCACATGCGATGGCTGCGTTACCATCTCCTCCACGGATTTCATGAGTAGCCCAGCGCAGGTCCGCAGTAGAGCAGTTCATAGACGGAGAAGCGGTTGGTAGTGGTACGGATAGTAGTTCGCCTGGTATTTATGAGGATAGCTCGGACGATCTATCAGGGGAGGAAACTTGAATTATCCATTTGATTTTTTAGCCAGTTAACAATGCGTGTTGTTTTTTTATATCTTCAGTATAATCGTTTATCTATTGTGTTTGAGAATTTACCACGTCTTTCATAGTACGCTGAACAACATGAACGTGTTTCCGTGCTTCGTACCATACGCAATCGTCAGTATCAAACAATTTTTATTGAAGTATTACAAATTCTCAATTAAAGGTGGTTCCCACACCACGGGTATCACCTAGGTATTATATGGATATTGCCCCGGTATTATATGGATATCATATATGTATTGTAAGGGTATGGCCTTCTATTAATCCATTTAATTTTAAAATTATTGGGAGAGTTCCATTCTCAATGAAATAAATACAAATACGACCAATGAGTAATTCAAACCTGTTTTGTTACCCTAACCTATATACCAAACCCATAAGTGCCCCTTTCATTTTGAGGAAAAATTTTTGCTCTAAGCCCATCAAGTTGTCATCAATTCAGACTTCAATATGTCCAAATATTGTAGAGTTTTACATGATTTTTTCATATGTCAAGATAGACTATATATAAGCAACGGCCATAGGCGTTGCTTTCAAATTTTGTAAAAAAATTGTGAAAAAAAAACAAAAAAATTCAGTGCTCACCGCTCGCCGCTCACGGCTCACAAGATAGCAATCCTGACGTTCAATGTGGAACCCAAACGGACCTAAAGAGTACCAAGATGGATGGTAAAAAAATGGCACCTATATCTACTGTTACAAAGGACTAAGACCCTCAATCGCTTCCGGCTTGCAACAGCTTGGTACCTGATGAGATGACGCGAGAAGGAGACAGGATCTCGGCAAAAGAGCTGTTGGATGACTCTGTGCCAAGCCTGCTCTACACCCACCCCCTTTTCCATTGAATCCATCCGTGATCACCCAAGTGTTGTTGTAGCCTTGTCCTGAGGGTGCCCCGGCTATGGTCTTGGCAGTGTCTTCGTTTCTACAAACAGCCAACAATTCGTAGAGTTATAGCCATCAAACCTCCCACATGGGATGGTCCTAGCCACTATTTTAATGTGTGGGACAAATGGAGATTTTGATTTAGGTTAAGTTTAATTTATTTAATCCTTGTATACTTCTAAATATTCAATCTATACAAGCCAATTTAAAACAACACATAAATGTATAATGTTTAATCACTATATAAAAATCACATTATGGTTGAAGAGTAAAAATTGACATTGAAAAATCAATGAAATTAAAATGATTAGCAGAGGATGTTGTATATGTTTAAAATAAGATCAATATATTATAATTATGTTCAAGAATATTTTAAAATTGTGTTTACTTTGGCACCACAAATGCCATTAATTTATGGTGACAAAAAGACCAATCTATAACATAATAAACATGTAATATTTATTCAAATGAATTTAAAATTTTTAAATATAATCTACCTATATAAAAGGTGTTAGCGTGTCTGTCCGCCGCTACGCTCTTTTTCCGATGTGAAGGATTTTCTTAGATATAATCCATCTACCTTTCACATTTCAAGAGTTTCAAGGGTTTCAAGAGTTCGAGGGTTTCATGGGTTTCAAGAGTTTGAAGAGTTTCAAGGGTTTCAAGGGTTTCAAATCCAAAAAATAATATTTTTGTGAGGTGTTTTGGTCTCTCCCCGTCGGGATGACGGGTGCCAATCCTAGTAAGTTATAAATGTCTTGGATTTAATCACATAATTGGTTATAAAAAACAAGTTTGAATCTTTGGCCAAAAGACAATATCATCCACATATAAAAATCAATCAAACAATATTTAAGTGTAAGAAATGTAATCAATTCAAATGAACAATTTACTTCAGTATTTAGATGAACAATTCAAATGAACAATATATATCATTATTTTGATAAATTAAAAAATTACATTATAGTAAGGTTTCATTTTATGTTCCATTACAATATACAAAGAGAGGTGAAGAAAATTAATTCAACTATATTTTAGAGGAGTGGAGAAAAAAATAGAAGAATCAAAATAATGGAAAGGTTTAAATAACAAATTGACATAATTTGGTACATTTCCAAAAGTATCATATATGTATATAATTTTTTCATCCAAATATCATTTTTTGATGTGATTTTGGTGTATTAAATAAATAATATATATTGTATAAAATTATACTTACATTAAATATATAATACTTGGATATAAACTATATTATTTTTGAAATCTGTATAGTTACAATATATTATTAACACCATATAACATTAAATATTTTTATTTTTTGTATTATATTTATATTTGTTATGTTGAAAAATATTGCGTACGATTTTCATGTAGTGGTTTTACGATATGAGCTAAAGAGGAAATTATTTTTTATATAACTAGAGCCTCTAAGCATGGTATTGTTTCATTTTGGCTCAGCTGACCTGCAGAGGCAACATTACTTGGAAGTGTCAAATAAACGCCTCAGGTGGAACTTTTGATTCCAACATTACTGCTTTGATTGTTTCTCTTCCAAAAACACAGAGTCACTTAAGTGCCAACTGCATTTCCCACTTTAGAAGTCTTGCACATGTTTGAACTGAGGTGAAAGAGCTTGATTTAAGTTTCAATGGTTCTGTTCTTGATAACTTACCATATTACCTTTAGTTGATGGCTGTTAAGATAAGCTAGTAGCTCTAGTAATCGAATACTTTGATTATCTAGCAATGAAGTAAGGTGCATTCCACAAGTATGTTGTAATGAGTTTAAAGTTTGCGGTCCACAGGTATATTGGTGGGTTGAATGATAGACACCTCAAGTTGTGATTAGAAAAAGAACTATATAACAATGTCTTTGACCCAATCTCTTGGGATTGCTCTTGGCCCGTCGGTTACGACGGGGGTTCCACTACTTTCTATATATATGATATGGTCTACACTATAATGAAAGTATATACCATCCATATAGAATCTACAAGAGTATATACTTCATAAATTGAATTTCATATTGCTTTCAAATTAAGCCAATGGTCAGAGATTTTTTTGATTTTGCACATTCAATGAACTCTCCAAAAAAAAAATTGGATAAAAAATGATTATTCACATTGATTGTCATCCGAGAAGCCACTTTTTGGCTCCTCCAACGTTCCATGACTTTGCCCCCCCCTTAAAAGAGCCTTGTTAACATGTTTGAACTTCAAGAACTTTAATTTCAATTTCAATTTCAATTTCAACTTCAATTGCAACCTCAACTTCAACAGTTTCTAGTTTATTCATGTGAAAACCAATTACTATGTTTTAAATTGTATCGAAATTGTCTCAGAAATATAATAGGAACATGGGAACGTCGAATATGTATGGGAACAGAGGAACAACTACTGTAGTAGATTTGGGAGCGCGAGAGCGTTGAGGCGGAAAAAACTACGAATGAGGCGAACTATGTAACAGCAAAAGCGAAATGTGCGAAAGAAATCCGTCATCTTTTCAATTTGACTCGTGCGGGCAGCTTTTTTAGTACACTCGTGTGATACTATCGTGATACTATTGTGACACTCGAGTTATACTCGTGGGATACTGATGTGATACTTCTGTGATACTGTGGAAGACAAAGGTATGTGAACAGGGGACCGTGGACGAGTACTGCAGCGAAATGTGGACAAGTCGTTGGTTGCGAGAGGCACGAGGGTTTGGTTTGTTTTCGAGTGATCCACGGTGTGTTGACAGCCGGCCTTTCTCGTCGATCGATTATCCGCTGGTTGTTTCCTCCTGTGGATCGAGAGAGCAGTCTTTCCTCTTTCTTCTGAGCTACTTTTTGCGGCATTTCGTGGTCTACAATGGAGGCAAAGCTTGCGGACATCACTCGCCTCTTCCAGAAGTTCAAGGCTGCCTATGACAAGAACGATGTGGACACCAGCGACAACCTCCTCTCGCAGATCAAGGTTCGTCGCCTTCTGGTTGTTTAGGTTTTGTTCTTGCAAGTTAGGGTTTCGAGGTGCGGTGTTTGGAAATCGTGGAGGATTTTTGTTGTTCGAAGAGGAAGGAGGTTATTTATTTTCTCACCGCAATGTTTGTTAATACTTCAGGTGAAGTTGACGGAGCTGCCTGGTCTTCCACCGCTTTTCAAATCGTCTGCGACGTCTAAGCAGGAGCTTCTGCTTGCAAGTACGTGTAGCTTCTTTGCATGTGTTTTCTGAGGACCTTTTGGCGACATCGATTGTATGTTTTCTTTGTCATTGATCGGCTTGTCGAATTGATGTCCTGCCGGTGCTTGGCGTTCCTTTGTATTTTAGTCTAGGTTTGATTTCATCTGGATGACGGACTTACTTAGAATACAGAAGCAGGCCACATCCTAGCTTCTGCGAAGCTAGGATTAGGGTTAATGTTTTGGCCTATTCTTGTGCTAGCATATCTCAAACCTTGACGTCATTTTGTAGCGGTAGTATCAGTTTTTCAACATATTGTTCGTAGCGAATATTATGACTCAGAGCTGGTGAATGGCATGATTTAAGGCATTGCAAGAGACTCGAGTTATGCATCTGCGATTTCCATGTGTTGCTTTGAATTCATATAGTTATGAATTTCTTTGAGGCAGTGTCACTTCCTCCTTTCTCGACTTTTTTACTAACCTGCAGAGTATTTTTGATATTCGTAGGGGATATCTTTGAACATGCTGTTGTTCTGAGTGTGAAAATGGAAGATCAAGATGCATTTGAGCGCCACTTTCTTCAGCTCAAGTCGTACTATACTGATACCAGGTATGTCTTCTACTTCTTAGTCTGATTACAGTACGGATGTTAAGCCTAAATCCTTGGCTTTTCTGGGAAGGGTTTATTAAATCTTTTAGGGTATAGGATTCTACATCTCATGATGTTTACTGCTGTAACATCATCATTCTCAAATTCAGCTTAGCTGGAGCAAAATTTCAACTCACTCATGGGCTCTTTAGGATGCAATTTTTTGTTGTTCTCTATATTCAGTTGAATTCTACAAATATCTCAGATTCATTTGTCTATCTGAGTTTCGGCTGTTATTTGCAGGGAGCTGATTCCTCCATCTGAGCAAGAGTACCCCATTCTTGGCCTCAACTTGCTGCGGTTGTTAGTTCAGAACAGAATTGCGGAGTTCCATACAGGTCGATAAAACTTTTCGTTATTTTCCATTTTTTCGACAGGTTTCAAATGTCGTGATTTGTTTCAGTGAATTGCCTTCAGAATTTGCTTGCTTTGGAAATTGCGGTATTTGTTTCTCCGTCTTGAATTGCCAGATTTTTCTATCACATCTATTCGGGTTAGAGCTCTTGATTGTGAAGTTGTAGACGTTTATTATTGATTTCTGATTGTCGCAACACTAAAAATTGGTGTGGATGCGTTCTTCAGAACTAGAGCTTCTACCACCTGTAGCCCACGATCATACCTGCATAAAGCATGCTGTAGAGCTAGAGCAGTCTTTTATGGAAGGCGCATACAACCGTGTTCTGAGTGCACGTCAAGCTGTTCCACATGAAACTTATGTCTATTTTATGGACCTTCTCGCCAAGACCGTCAGGTGTGACAAGCTCCGAGCTTCTCTTTGTGTGATTGGCTGATTATTGCTGATTCGCATTTTTGTCTTCGTTCTTACCCGGTTTGTCTTTCAAATGATTTGCTCTTATTGTATGATTGTGTACAGAGATGAAATTGCAGGATGTAGTGAGAAGGCTTATGACTCGTTGTCTTTGGCGGATGCAAAGAAGATTCTGATGTTCGCATCTGATCAGGAGCTGCAGGCGTATGTTTTGGACGTAAGTATTCCTGCACATGCTTACGTATCATGTTTTCTGTTTAATTTTACTGACTTTTTACATTTTAGTTACTTTTGATCATTCCAGTTAACATTTGAAATCTAAACGGATTCATAACAAGCAACTGACACGGGGTTTACGGCCTGGGCTTATGCAGGATCATCCCGATTGGGAGATCCGTGGCACCAGAGTGTACTTTCAGAAAGCTAAGGAGCTTGCACCATGCAAGGAGATTCCCTCTCTGCAGCTGATCAACCAAACTCTGGGTTATGCTAGAGAGTTGGAGCGCATTGTATAGAATTAGACGTACTGCATCCTAATTCTCTTGTAGACTTCGTAGTTCTTCTTGAAAAGAGTCTGATGATAAAGCTACAGCTGCATGCACATTTTTGCAAACCTTGATTTGGTCATGCATACTTTTGCATATCACATAAGCATATAGTTTTCTTCCTTGAGAAAGGTCTATTCTTGGGGTATTGTGGTGAAGAGGTTGTTGGCTAATGTTTACTTTTTGAAGTTTTTCGAACAACAGCATGTGTTTTTGTTGTTCTTCAGGAATACTGGACACTTGTGGCTGTATAGTGATTAGTATTGAAGCTGGTGAATATTGTGAAGATACTCGCTCTTGTATTTTTATAATTTCTTTACCACATTTTGTAATCAACTGAAAACATTTCAGAATGTTGATATGACAGTAGACAGAGGCTATTGACACGGTTTATCTAAAGAGCTTAGCAGGTGGCCTTCGCTGTAAGGAGCAATGCATCTTTCCAGCAACGCAGACGGCAGCAATAATTGTAAGTTAATTGATTCACCTCATTGCGTACGTGTGTCAAAATTATTCTAAGCTAATCTTTAGTACAGTAAGTTTTGGGGGAACCTGAACGAGTGCCACTATGCTCTATGCAACCTTAAATGAAAAAACTGATTATTATTGGAAAATTGCTTCTCAAGTCTCAGAATTTTCCTATCATTGAGAATGAGTTCTGCATACGATGGCCCTAAGACTGTAGTCGCTGACTTATGCAATCGTCTACCACGCAGGCTCTGCTTTGCAAATCGTCGCACTCTGTCTTCTTAAGGTACGATGTTGATAATGTTCCTGAATCAGTAACTTCTGACTTCCCTCCTTATCCCTCGATCTTGATGGAGAGGTTCGCTCCCGTTGCCTGAGGATTTTGAATATAGGTTTTGAGCTTCTGCGTCCTTCTTTTCTGATTGTAAACCATCAAGAGGGTCGAGGATGTGTCTAACTTTACCACACAGATACTCTGACCATGTGAATGGTTTATACAAAGGAGGGTGAGTATGGCTCACAAACTCAGGAGCGGCAGTGATGGAAATATTCGCTGGGGGATACGCTGAATACACCATAGAGAGCCGAGTTTTGTTCCGGTTTGGGACTGCACGATGTCGAACAGCTTTGTACACATCATTTGTAATTACCTGCCAGTCATAGAGATGTGTTTAACAAGTCTCAACGAATAAGTGAGAAAATACGCGGAACGGATTGCTATTTGCTGAAATGTTTCAGGATGTTCCTGTTCTTTTTTACTGTGTCTTCTACTGTTTTTGAGGCTGTCGTCAAACGAAACGATATGAGAAAGGAGTTGGGAGTACCTGACAAACGGCCGCCACAAGCACAATCAGAGTGTCGCTTCGCGGTGGCACACTCACCCACTGGCCATCTTTTACTAGTTCAAGCCCTTCAACGTCACGTCCTTGGTGCACTATGGTGAGCAGTGTATCATCAATATGCGGTGGAAGTCCGATATCTCGATCTGGATGGTTGCTTATGGGGTAGTTGTTGATTCTCAGTACTCCAAATTGTTCTGTAAAGTAAGGTTGAAAATGTGCTAAGCTTGCCCGAGGCTGGAGACCTTCAACCATGAGTCTCATGATTGTCAAGGCCAGCTTATGGGAGTCCGCATTATACTTATCAATGCTCGGCCTGGTTTGGTCATAACACTTGTAATCGTCAGTGTACGTTACTCTTGCTCGAAGACGTTCTCTTCTAGATTTTGTTGCTGAAAATCATAATGTTTGAGCTATCTGTTAGATAGTCAAAGATGAAACCTAGAGATCTGCGTGAATCAATCGCACCGGGGGATAATGCTACTTCTGTCTGTTGTGCAGAGTCTGCCTCACAACTCAACTAACTCAGCAAGAAGGAACTGAGGTGAGGATTTCGGTTGAGTCCCAAGAGACAAAAGTGTATGACCTCAGCAGGAATTCAATAGATGTAAAAATAGAACTTGAGCCCTCGGCATGGCAGACTAGAACTAGTGGACCACCTGAATTTCACATTTTATGGTTGGAATCAATTGCTAAGGACGAAAGGCTCTTGCAGGATCATAAGCCTGTTTGGCACTTACCTGAAATTCGGATTGCCGTTGGGCCACAACTTGTGAGCAATTACAGCGGCCTCAGACTCCGGATACCCGAAGGTAATAGCTTCGGATGTAATCTCGTTGTTGACTGCATCTGCAATTACAGCGCCATTACCATAACCAGATAGTCTGCCTGGCTCCCGTTTAGCCTTCCACCGTGTTTCACTTGGTAGTTCGAACAACTGTCGTGCTTGATCTCTGGCCTTCTCAATGACATCTAGGTGAATACCATGGTTGACCACCTGGAAGGCGCCCCAATGATTGCAGGCATTAGCAATTTCGGCGACTATATGCTTGCGTTTACTTTCGTCTACATGACTGTCTTGCAGTGCTGCGAGATCAATCATGGGAATAAGGTCCGAAAGATTGTGTTGTGGCTGGAAAACTCCCTGCGCCTCCATTTTGAGACTGCACCGACAATACACCTCAGAAAGTAAGTTGATCTGTAAAGTGGAATAGAACTTTGAGAGGTTCCTTGACATGATGCCAATATTTCAACTAGTCGTTGTTGATGCAGTTAGACTACGATGGTTACAAGTAAACCCCATATTTGAGTAGAGGGTGTCATGATTTGAATACTACTCACACTTCAAACTTTTCACAGAAAAGAAGGTGACATCTTGTTTCACAAAGCATGGAGTTCTGCCGATTACATGGAGTAACGTGGTGAATGCCAGCCCTTACTCTCAACGACTACGATATATCATGTAAGTGTACCTATCCTATCACTTGATTTGAGACCATACTAGCTGAGCTACTTCCCTTTCAATGTTTCAGTTCTCCTTGCCATGCTTGCCCTGCTTCTGTTTCTGTGAACTTCTATTTTCCCGTTTTCCAAGACCCAAGAGTTATGCAGAACTCCAAGAAATATCCAACGTCCAACCAAGAATGATAAGGGATACTAGTCTTTAAATTCGTCTCTATGATGCTATTTTGGTTAGGAACAGATCCTGAACTGTATATATTTCGAACCTATAGCATTAGTATCTAATGCTAAGTTTACTTTTGCACTCCAGACAAAGGCCAGCATCTGAATGAACCTTATAGACTTCGATATAGCTAAGCATCAAGGTTACCAAAGAAACATTCACCATTTACTGACATACAACTTGTTGGCGATCAGGAACTAGATCTCAAAATACCTTCAGAAGGAGCGCAACGTGCGTTTCAGGAAAGAAACTATCTGTTTGGCAGTGGTCAAATGCTTTCACATGCGAGGGTGGGATGCTCAAGTCTAATTCCTCGATGCGATGAAACTGGATCAGCTTCTGCGAGGCACCTCAGACAACCTCTGGGATGTTCTCACCTCCTGTACTGGGGTCCTCACAGTTTCCCTCATCAGACAGGTCCCTCAAGTTACGGATTTCAGCTTGGTAGTACTTCGAACGATCTGAGGTTACAAATTGTTCGAGGACAAGTTCAGTTGAATATCCACCCAGTGATCCAAAGCTCAGAATCTCAAGCCTGTGCACCATTTACAACAATACCTGTCAGAGTTACTGTACATACTTCGGTACTGAAGCAATGATGGCTGCTGGGTGGTCCAACAAGCGTGAAGGTGTGCTCATTTATCATGTGGCATTCAGCCGCCGCGGTTCTCGAGAGTCGATAAGCTGGAATATTATGAGATTCGAAGTGGGACTTACCAACATGCAAAATGTACGAACCCGACCAACGCGTAGGGTATCCAATAAGTACTTACTCTAGGGGAGAAAGCTCATCTTGCGATGCTCCTCTAGTGAATCAGGTCAGAGAATCAAGCTATACCATAGAACTCAGATCTTTGGAGGGGCCCCTTGGATTCTACAGATGCTACCCTGTTGGCGAGCTACTTCCATTGGTCAGATACACATGTCTTCGAGTGGATCGAGCGGATTCCCCGAATCCAGTGGATGCAAGATTGGAGTGGCAGCAGCAGCAGAAATAGATGGGGAATTCCATAAATGGGCTTCGCCACCGGACTTTGTACACCTTTCCATTACTGTACGAATCAGCACAATCGAATCTCATTCGCTGCTTGGAGGTTATGCAAAGACTCGAGAACAACAGCTTTGACTGCACCAGTGAACCTCGTCGTGCGATGATCCTGTTAAAGCTACTGTAGCAGGAGTGCAATGATGATAGCTACTTGGGAAGTGTGTAGCTCGACTGTGCCCGGATTTAGTACTCCACCCACCGCGTTCCTAGATACACGACGCTGCCGACTCAGGATAGCAAGTCATCATCTTCACCTAATGACCATTCGGGGGCAGGTGCGGCATCATGGATTGACAATGATTGAAGCATGGCCACAGTGCCACTGTTTACATCGCTTCCCACGATTGAAAGTACTGTATCTAGTTGTTTGCGCCATGGCAGGCAAACCTGGCACCTTTTTGGAACTTACTGACTTGGCTGTTTGGACTGTTGCAAGGTGGTGACTCGATGCGACGGTAATGATTTGCTAGTGTTCAGGCTGGCTCTCACCTCGAGGCACACACCTCGAGGCACAGTTTGTCCCACCTCGAGTCGACTTTCGTAGATTTGGGAAGACCCAGTCAGAGCAGAACTAGTCCAATGCGTTTACACAGGATCTTCAAAATCTCCCAAAGGCGCAGCTGGTATGGTCCTGACAATAAGTTGTCTCTTCATTTTATTGGTGCCATGAAAAGTCATCAGAATTCAAGGAATTCTGTCTTCCACTTTCACCTTTTCACGTGAACTCTTTTCAAACTCTTCAAGCTTTCTGTTACGACGTTAAAGATCAGGGTAATAATCTTGAAAACCTGTTGAAGATCATTCCAAATATTAAAATATGTGAGCTTTGATATCTGGAAACTTCTTCAAGCAGTACGTTTCCAACTTGAGATATCATCCATTTGCTTTGGGATTAGATACACCCTATTTCTTACCAAATTGTCAGACTGAAGCTGTGAGATGTTGGTACATGGGAAACTGCCAGGTTGACTGATTGATGGCGATCTCCAAGCAAGAATTTGTGGAGCAAGAACTCATACCAGGGTTGCCTGATCAGCTTGTGACGCATTTCATACTACCAAGGCTTTCATGGTTTGTACGACCATGCATGCTCTCCGTCTCAAAGGCATGGAAAGCAGTGTTTCTCAATTGCAGGTTCTTGGATGCTCGTACAAAGGAACTTTACAAACCCAGTGGATTATTTTTAATCCATGAATTGCGAGGAAACTCCCCGGGCATGTGTGATGAAGAGCAACTCTCCATGTCCCCAAGTGCACGACTTTCATCACAGGATTCGGATGATGAATCCTCCGACATTTTTCTTCTTCAGAAATATGCAATTGAGATGTATGATATGCAAGATAAATGCTGGCACCGACTACCACCCATCCCCTCATGTCCATCGGAAACCCCTTTGCGTTGCAGCTTTGTTTGCTGGGATGGAAAGCTCTTTGTCATGGGTGGCATTCCAGATCGTTCCAAAGCAAAAGAAAGTGCGGAGATGCACATGCTCAACATTGGCTTTGTAAGTTCAACATGCCTGTATCATCCATTTCGCTTCCTTTGATAGTGGAAGTATTCATGTTTTCCTCTATGTTTCTTAACATTACCCACTTGTTCCTTCTAGCTTAAATATGCGGCCTTGTGGTCAGTACTTGTGTTTTGTTTTTTATTTTGTGTTTTGGACGTGTGACAACCCTAAAATCACCGTATGTCAGTGTGGAGCATTCCACAGGGGCATTGGTGGTGGGAGCCGTGTGCAAGTATGCATTTTTCAAGGGCATATGTGAAATGTGTGGCCCAGGAGGGGTTTATTTATGTGGTAGGTGGCACGTGCCCGGCTGAGGTTTACAATGTCAACGACAACTCATGGCATCGCCTGCCCGAAATGGTGGATGTGCAATTCTTTTGCAATGGAATCCTGGCGCTTGATAATCAGATTTTCGCTTATGGGTATGACATTCTTGACCCGGATGTTCTGGCTGAACCATATGTCAACTCTGCTCGAGTGTATGACCTCTTGACGTGGAATTGGACCACGGTGCAATTTGATTTCTCCAAGTGTTGCACATCCGCTTCCAGTCACTTGGTGCTTGACATCGTTGATGGCACACTTGTTACTTATGATGCAGCCACTCAGAATACCACTCTCTATGATGGCCAATTACATGTAAGTTCATTGATAATGTTTATTATTATATTTGGGTTTGGACCCATCGACAAAAGCAACCTTCATGCACGGTTGGAAGTTGTCAATATTCAGGGTAGGTATTAATCTCAAATTTCAAGTTGTTTTTTCTTTCTGTCACCACAACTTTACAGTTTCCATTCACTAAAAATCACAATTATGATAATTATAAAGTTGAGTACAATCTCATGTGAAGAGAATTGCAAGAGTTTTTTTTTAAAACGTCAATCGTGAACCGTATGTATAGCAGTGTATTTCACTTTGTAGAAATCAAAAATGTATTACAAATTAGCAAACTTTACACCTTTGGATTGAAAGTTCTTCGACTAACATCTTCCATTGGAGGTCATTTCAATATCTTAATCTTATCATGTTCAAACACAACATCGCACATGTGGGATATTGTGGCCACAACTGGCACCTTCTAACATTAAAGGGTTAACTTGATGATAAGAGCTCTAATATGGTAGGAAGTATATACTTTGATGTTGCTTAATGTAGAAGCAATCACCAAAATTAGTTTGTAGTAAGTTAAAATAATAGCTTTCAAATATTCATACTATAGAAGGGAATTGGAAGTTGAAGACTTTGCATATACCTAGCATTTTTTAATCAAAATCATATTTTTTAGAATAATGTAGTTTATTTAATTACAATACTATCTTTCGAATGTGCTCATATATATGTTTTTATGCAGGGTCAAGTAGATATGTATAAAGGAGATCAAATACCATTGAGTTTTTACATTGATAATGACTACATTTATCATCCATCTTGTCAAGTATATGATCTTGTTGTTGTAGAATCTTCAAACAAAAAACTCGAAGTATATACTCTCGTTTCTCCTTATGGGTTTAGGTTACATCAACTATGGCATGGCACTATAGATTTTGATACTTGCAAAGTAACATGGGATCAAGATATTATTTGCCCTTTTAAGCTTTTCCAACTTGATTCAGTAAATTTATCTGAAATATGTTATATGTCATGATCAAAATCTAGTCTTGTAAGAATAATATCAACTTCAATTAAATACAGTGATTTTTAAATCATTTTTTTTCAATCATGTAATTAGATTTATTTTGTGCATTTGCAATTGTAGTAAAAGATGTATTTCATGAATGACAATAAATGTCCAAGAGCTGCAAATTTTACTAAATGTAGTAACATAATGTGTATTGTCAAAGTGCATAGATGAATGTGACCTTCATCAATGTAGGCAATATATTTGTGACAAGTGGTCATCAATTATTAAAAACATTAGAATCACTAGTATCAAAAACATTCACTATACATATGCTTTGAAGGTACTTATTTGTGTCACAAAGAAAAAACTATTTTTTATAGTATCCAATTGATAAAGGTAGACCTTTGTTGATATTATATGTAACAACTAGGAAAATTTTGGACTAGCCAACCATAATTTATAGTGCTACATTTTAAGATCTTTCATGGGGCTTAGATGTCAAAGAAGTATCTAAAAGTGGAAAGGCATATGTTAATAGTCCAAGACCACTTGTAGTGTTATGAAGTAAATGTGATTGACACACAAAGCATTGTACACCCAAGTATAAAAAGTCACAATAATCGCAATTCCTATTAACTAAATAATGTCGCAATTCCTATTTACTTAAAAATAATTGAATGAACTTTAGATTTTTATGCAGCATTGCAACTTCATAAACAACATTTATATAAGATTGATAGCATAAAGTTTCAAAAACCATCAAATAAAAATAAATAAATAAAACTTGACTTTTAATACAAACCAATAAAAAAATTTAATACAAATTTAATCATAAATCTTTTCTATAATCTGAAAATTTGGAGAAAATGTAAATAACGAGAAATTTAGTATATTTTAAATGTTATATACAAGTCATTTACATCATAGAATTGTACTAATTCAAAGATTATTAAAAAAAACATGTTAAACAATCTACCATCTAATACTATACCATGTAATTTATTTACGGATATCATTCTTATAGGCATGCTATGAATGAGGTCTTATAGTTGTTGTATACTCACACTGCCTCATTCTCACTGCATTATTCCAGCCTTTCTTTTTTTATTTCTTAGTTTGGGCTCACGTTGCGATAAGACTTTCACCATTAAAGATACATGAGTATACTTTGAGATTTCATACATAAGTACCCAATATAACCTTCTTTAAGATTCTAAGAAAATAATAAAATAAATAAATTTTAAACACGAAATTTCATTCCTAAAGCAGTAAAAAAAATTAGGCACCATGCTAAAATCTTTCCTCCTTATACATTTGTATATACAAAATTTATTGAATTTTTTAATTTATTCTTTTTCAACTTCAAGAGAAAAAAAAACTATATTTTCACCATTTGGATTATGATTTGGTGAAAAAATGAGAGCTCAAAAATTAATACATATTTCATTCTAGTTTGGACCCCTTCACGTTGCATAATTGTTTTGAATGTGCTAGACACCTTTACTACATTCAAAAAATTTGTGGAAAAGTACATGAATCATGGTGGCAAAATTTTCATATTATGAAAGAAAGAAAATTGTATTGAACCTATAAATTTATCAAGGGTTTTACACAAGTCACTTCAAATGCTATACAATCAGCTTTCTTTATACAAGCATTTGATACAACAACAATTTATTTTTAAGAGCCACTTGAAATTGGAATCGATCTTCTCCCTTTATTAGAGCAACACTTGGATTACACTCATTTTCCTCCCCTTTCTATTAGAACAACCTCTCAATATAGCAGGCAAAACCAACAAGGTTGTAGTTAAGGGAGTTGTCTTTAGTTGTAGTCGGAATCAATGACCTTTATATATGTCTATAATGGCAAGAAGATAATGCATTGAGATTATAAGTTTGGAATTTACAATGAGAATAGAGGTTGCAAAGTTGACTTATCATCTCATTTTCCAAATTATATAACTGATTTGTTGTTGTCATGATGGTGGTGGTTCGGTTGAAACATATGGACCTTTAGTCCATTGAAAGAAAAATGAAAGTATTTATTCAAATCAAAGGCTCAAGACTATGGTGAGAAACAATATCAATTAAACGTGTCTTTTGAGGGTGTAGAACTCCAAATGACCTGGTAGTCTTAGCTGTATGCTAAAATGAGAGGATTTTGTCCAAGTTATATCAAACTACTTGAGAAAATTTGATTTTGTCAAGTCAAACATGGCTAATATATTTATCTATTTTTCTTTTTGCCTTTAATATGGCATGGATAGAGATGGTTAATCTATTGGGTTATTAATGATTCATGTGGTTTGAATAATTTGCTACCTACATGATAGACTTTTGTTGCAAGCATGACTAAAATATTAAGGGTCTATCCCCAACCGCAACCAATCCTTCATTTATTAAGAACAATTTATGGAATATGTCTATAAACAAATAATATGTCGGTAACTATACACCATCCAACCCTTCAAGCTTTGTACTATTGATTAATATTATTATCTTTCCCTTTGTATTAATCCTTAAATGTCGGTTGGAAATTGTATATACAAACACGTATTTTACTTTGTAAAATATGAAAAATGTATTAAAGTTTAGTAAGACTTACTCCTTTAGATTGAAGATTCTTCAACTAACATCTTTCATCTAGAGGTCATTTCAATATTTGAACCTTGTCATTTAAGGATAAAGTAACACGTGGTGAAATTAGATTGACTTTGGGGGAAAAAAAGGGAGGGAGGACTTGTAAAGAGAATTTACAAATACAGCTTTCTTGGAAAAGCAACAAAGATCCAACAAGCCTCCCTTCATGAAAAGTAAAGCCTTGAATTCTAAAAGTTTCTCCATTGAAAATCATTTTTATGTTATCATTGATGATTCCAACAATTCATAATCTTGTTTTTAATGTAAGGAAAGTGAGCATGAGTCTAATAAAAAATAACAAAACGTACGAAATTAAAAAGAAAATCTAAGAAGGATTTCTTAAATTAGTATTGAAGGAGTTTTAAACTCTTCATTGCTATTGGATATGAAAGAGCATGGTGGCCACTTATACAAATTGATATGGTTTAGTTTATCCAAATAAAGATAATTCATTCCTTTTGTGTATTTGTATAAATTGAAAATACAAAACTAATTAAATATGTGTGGAAATGTAATAAATGCAGAAACGGATATCTCCGATTCTAGGATGAGACCCTCTAGATATTGCCAAGTGGAGGGAGAGTATTTGGAGAAAAGTGGGAGGGGGTGTGGGGACCACGGTGTATAATTGGGTGGGGTGCCCCTTCTAACTTCCCCGAGGTATCCCCGGTTCTCTCGGCAATATGCCCGGTTCTCCCAAGGGTATCCCCGATTCTCTCGAGGGTATATCGGTTCTTCAGAGGTTATCCCCGGTTCTCTCGAGGGTATCCGATTCTCCCGTGGGTATCCCCGGTTCTCTCCGGTTCTCCCCAGGTCTCTCAACGAACTTCGGGGGCCAGCAGACACGAGTCGGCGTCTGCGAGTTTCTGATGCAGGTGTTCGGACTGTAGCTCGACCTGGAAGTTGAGCTTGAGAATCAGAAGCAATTGAATGTTGTGTGTGATATGTTCCTTGGGGATGCGCCGAACGAACAGAGGGTTTCAGTTGGAGAAATAGAGGGCTTAAATTGATGTTGGCTGCGCTTAACAAGTAGGATTTTGGTTGGGGCTAACTCTCTGCAGCTGGCACGACCTCTCTACGTGCACAAGAAGCACCACATGATACGCGCCTTGAAGAAAAAAGAAGCCGTATGAATTCAAGGTGAAGTCTTCGGGGTTCTGACCACAAGCCCATCCAGCTGCAAGCCGAAATCATGTCGTCCTGCTTCCGATCAGCGGCTGTGACGGCTGCGAGTTTGAGCTTCAGATTCCGAACTCGTGCGTATTTCGTATTCAAGCTCAGCACATCGAACCCGCAAAACTCACAAAATTTATGAGCTCCTTTCTCTTCAAGGAGACCTATTGAACATATTGTTGTCAATGCAGCAAAATGCTTTGAAATGTACGCATATCATATCGTTGGTATGGAATGTTATGGAATATCATCGGAGTAATTTCATGGAAGCTCCTCACAAAGTTAACCAAGAGGTCCTCACAAGGCTTGGGAGAATCCACGAGTGTAAGAGATCATGCCAAGAAGGTAGTAGATAATGCACACCAACATTGACAGATTGAGTACATTTCATGTTGACCCTACTTTGCAAAAATCATTCTAGCTCTCCTATGCTTGCACCACTACGCCCAAGAATTGTTCCATTTGAAAGATATTCACTACCGTACACATCGGTCTGGTTTGGACGCCCTATGTATGAACCAATTATTATTTTTCAACATAGTAGTTCGGGCACAATGGATATCACCTAGGTATTACATGAGTGTTGCCTAGTTATTACAAGGGTATGTCCTTGGCATCACATGAGTATCACCTTAGACAAATATTTTATACTAGAGAGTTACCCGTGTCCTCCGGACACAACAATTTTTTGTGTTGAGTCCCCATCTCGTCCCGGCCCCTGTCCCCGTCCCGTCCCCCGTCCCCGTCCCCCGTCCCCCGTCCCCGTCCCCGTCCCCCGTCCCCCGTCCCCGTCCCCGTCCCCGTCCCCCGTCCCCCGTCCCCGTCCCCCGTCCCCGTCCCCGTCCCCGTCCCCGTCCCCGTCCCCGTCCCCGTCCCCGTCCCCCGTCCCCCGTCCCCGTCCCCGTCCCCGTCCCCGTCCCCGTTCCCACCCCCGCCCCCGTCCCTATCCCCGCCCCGTCCTTTTATCCAAAACCCTCACTTTTAGCTTTTCATTTTATCCAAAATCCTAACTTTTAGCTTTTCATTTTATCCAAAATCCTAACTTTTAGCTTTTCATTTTATCCAAACCCTAACTTTTAGCTTTTAACTTTTAGCTTTTACTTTGCATCACTTTTTCATCCTGTCCTTTTATCCAAAACCCTAACTTTTAGCTTTTCATTTTATCCAAAACCCTAACTTTTAGCTTTTCATCCAAAACCGTTTTTTCATCCAAAAGTGTGTTTTCATCTACGCGTCATTTCATCTACAGGTTTATTTATCATCCTGTATTCTTATACAGATATAGATTTTCCAAAAAATTTGGACACCCTCCATTTTGAATTAATTATGTACGAACCCGACCAATGCGTAGGTATTGCCAGACACATTCCAACCCAAAAAAGTGCATCCAACTTATACACAAGGAGATCTCACCATAAACATACCCAAATCGACCCAAAAACAACCATATTGGCTTTAAAGGGTTAAGAATGTGTGATTTGGTGGTTCTTTCAACTTTTGTGGCTTCACTTTGCAGAAAATGGACTTGGAACCGTGCTCAAAAGGTGCACTCCTTGCAACTTCATTTGTTTGACAAGTACCAGCTTTGCAGCTCTTTACATAAATAGGAGGCATGTCCTTTGTACAAGGCTCTCCACCATAGGACCTTTAGTCCTTAAAGGTCAGTGGTAGACCATATATACAGCCACGTATTTTATTCTAAACATACAAAAAATGTATTAAAATTCAACAAGGCATACATACACCTTCGGATTCAAGATTTATCAACTAACATCTTTCATTTTGAGGTCATTTCAATATCTGAACCTCAAATATGACACCATACATGTAGAATACACGACCATTTTGCAAGTTCTCAAACATGTAGTAGGTGCAATAATGATCTAAATTAGAACTATCATGAGTCATTGGATTCGGTTCAACACAAATACAAACTCTTGTAATTATTGTATACATCAAGTCTTACACCTTGTATGTCAAACACACAAAAAACATTATGTTGCAACCCAAATGTGGCTTCACAGACCTTAAAGGGTTACTTCCGAGCTTGGTGACCAGTCCGCAACATTGAAACCACTCCAACAAATCAATAAAGGAAACTCCATCAATAAGTTATCCATTTTGTAAACACTGCCCATGTGTATATCTGAAAAATCAAGACAAAAATCTTCAAAAAAGAAACCATCATAAACGAAATGAAATACTTGGAAGATGGTGAGATTGCTTAGGGGGGTTTACACTATGGCGGAGAACTCCACCAGCCGGTCAAGAAGTCTCGACAAAGACATGGTTATTTTAGGCGAGCGGTGGATGTTGGACAAGACAAAAAAAGAATAAAGTAATGCATGAAGAAATCTTGACCGGTTAGTAGTGTAAACACCCAACGGTGAAGTCCACCGGCCAACTTCATAAGGTGAAGACCACCGGTGAACTTCACCACCAAGAAAGTTTATGCTAGCCAATGGAAACCACAATTTCTAATGGTCCCCATGGACATGTTATGTACAGTACCCTCACACAAGTATACGTACTTTTTCTTTTGTACGTTTCCACACTACACTGCTGCCAACTTTGGCACCGTCCTGAGGGCTAAAAATTTGACAATTTACCATGAAATTTTTGGCACAAGATTACTTGAAAACATGTGAGCCAAATTTCAAGGCCAAAAGATTTATACAAAGAAAGATATCCAAGATTTACCAACATGGGGTAGCTGTGAGAAAAGTTTCACAGCTGCCAACTTTGACACCCTTCCAAGGATTGAAAGATTTTTTTTTGCCCATGTAATTTTTAGCATGAGACGACCTCTATGTTGATTGTATGTGTGAAAAATTTCAAGTCCAGAAGATCCACACAGTTAAAACTACATCAGAAGCTAGCAACATGTGTAGTTGTGAAACATTTCACTCCTAGCCGACTTTGACACACTCCCAAGGATTGCATTATTTGGTACTTTCCCATGAAATTTTTGACATGAGACTATCTCTATGTTGATCACATGCGTGCCAAATTTGATGGCCAAAATATCTACATATCAAAAGATTTTTTAAATCTACCAACATGTATAGTTGTGAGAAACATTTCACTGCTGCCAACTTTGACACCTTCCTAAGGATTCAATTTTTTATTTTTTCCCATGATATTCTGGACATAAGACCATGTCCATGTTGGTCATACATGTGCTTAATTTCAAGTCCAAAAGACCCACAAAAGAAAATAAACAAATCTAAATCTACCAACATGTGTAATTGTGAGAAAGAATCAGCGAAACCATTTCACTATTGTCAACTTTGGCACCCTCCCTAGGTCAGAAAAATTGTTAATTGACCATGAAATTTTTGGCACAAGATCACCTTCATGTTGATAACATGTGTGCCAAAATTCAAGGCTAGAAGATGAATACAAAAAACCATCTTCAAAATTTACCAAAATATGTAGCTACGAGAAACAATTTTGAATATCCTTTTTTCTATTCATCATGTGGCCTTGGAATTTGGCACGCTTATTATAAACATAGAGGTGGTCTCATGCTAAAAATTCCACGGGAAAAAAAATTCTTTCAATCCTTGGGAGGGTGTCAAAGTGGGTTAGCTGTGAATGGCTCACAACTACACATCTTGGTAGATTTTGAATATCTTTTTTTGTATTCATCTTCTGGCCTTGAAATCTAGCACACATGTTGTCAACATAAAGGTGATCTTGTGCCAAAAATTTCATGGTAAATTGACAATTTTTCAGCCCTCAGGAGGGTGCCAAAGTTGGCAGCCGTGTAGTGTGGAAACGTACAAAATCAAAAACGTACGTATAATTGTGTGAGGGTATTGAATAGTAAATTATGGGCTCCGTTGAACTACAAAAATCTATATCTTTTGCATCAAATGTCCAGATGTAGTAACAGCTGTTGGAAAAAAAGCCCCTACTTGTCTAGTTTGTGTGGTAAAAATTTCACATGAATACAATATACATGCTATTAGCACACACAACCATGATATAATTGATTTGTTTCAAACCTTTTAATTATTTGCTTGCCTTTTTTTCAATTACCACATAAGGCTTATTGATGTTGACATTAGACTAAGTAACACCAGATCTATGTGCTTACTATGGGTTCTACTTTATGATTTTTATACTACAAAAAAAAATTGATTTGGTTGTTCAAAATTTATTTACCAAAATCACATCAAGAAAATAGAAGGCACTTTTGTTTATATGTAGAATATATAAGAGATATATGTTTCTTATGGTCATATAGATTCCATATGGGTCATATTCGCATTCCATATCAATATTGACATAAAATCAATATTGTTTTAATCCTTCTTGAGATCATATCGTAAAAAGACGGTATGAAGTTGGTATAAAATATTTTCAATACAATAATTATAAAAATGAAATATGAAAAATAACACATAATTTGAAAAAAATATTAGTATGAAACTTTAGGCTACAGTCAACTTTGAAAATCTAAGAAAGAGTAAGAAGTAGTAAACTCCTACCTAAAACACCAGCCCCACAATCATGTCATTTACAATTAAAGAACAGTTGAAAATCAATAGCAATAAAAGTTTGCAAATATGCAGAACCCCCTTCCACTAAAATGCACGTAACTCACTCAATACTAATTGCACTGACTTGAAATTTGTACCACATAAACTAGACAAAAATGTGCAACTTATCCAACAATTTTTTTTTAATATAGACACTCATGGAAGAAGAAACAAGAACTTGAACTACAGTAAAATTCAGCAAATTTGCAAGAGGAAAGAATATTAAAAGTAAGTTCTTCTTCTCTAGTGGTTTGGTTTCTTGTCCGGGGGATTGAGGTCGGACAAGAAACTAATCTAGAGGAGAGAAACTCTTCGAAAAGGTGTTGCCACATAGGCATCCATGTCATTTTTTCATCCATGCTTGAAGTTCTTCACCGATCAAGTCTTGGCTATAGTGTATACCCAATCCGGTGAAGAACAAATTGTTCTCCAATCATATTGCTCCATTTCCCTTGAATTCTTGGCCGGTGGAGTTCTCCATCATAGTGTAAAGCGGGCCTTAGAATCAAAAGCAATGGAAGATGGATCAGCTCAAAAGAACCCCATTGTCCCAAATATCTTGAATCCAGTCACGTCAAGTTTTCATAGGTTTCATTTTTCATGTTGTGCCTTCAAAGACCTCTACTACTAGCAACCCTATCGCCCCTCACTTGCTATTTCAAGTATTTTAGAAGATGGTGAGTCGGTCACAGAAAACAAGAAAAAGCACCCTTTTCGACATTCTATGTAAGTGAAGGGCCACATTTTTTGAGTGAGGAGCGACAGAGTTGCTTGTAGTGCTCAGATCAAAATAAACTTCACCCTCAAGTAATTTGAGCAGTTGAGGGTCAGCACCCTATACTGTCAGTTTGCCCAAAATTCGAGATATCTACATACACATTAGATTTTAGGTCATTGGCGGTAATAGGTGTGCGGTTGAACTTGGCCAAGGTTTGTTCATGCTTCTTTGATTTGGTGGAGATTCTCAAACCCATTCCTCTTGCAAAGACTACTTCCTATTTTTTGGAATCCCAAAGAAAGAGAGATTTCCAAAAATTACTTCTCATAATTAAATGGCAAGCATTGAGAGAGCTTCATGGAGCGAATCATCCAAGAAGGTCACTAAGACATCTTAGAACCAAGTATACAAGACTTAATCTTTGCAAATACCTGGATGGGATGAGGCATAGCAAAGCTAGGTGACCATTGGAATCCGTCTTTGGGCTCTCGGAAAAACTCATGACATTGTTTGGAAGAACAATCATAGCCGTGCTCAAAACAATAATCCTTGCAAACAATTCCAGGGGAGTGAAACCTAGTCAATTAAAGGTTGGTTTTGTGGGTGATTTCTTTTTCTAGTAGAAAAAAATATATATACACCAATTGTGTCTCAAATTGACACTCCAATCTCTATTTGTCATATACATGAAGTTGCGTGAAAACAATACATGTTGTAACAACCAAAGTGTAAGACTTGATTGATTTGGAAAAGCATTCAAGAGTTTTTGTGAAAAACACTTGCACACACTTCTGCCAAGTCAAATCTCACGAATGTAGCAAATTTACAGTTTAGTACATGCTTCTCCAAAATTGGAATAACTTATACAAACTTTCAAGATTTAAAGAATGAGGTTCTCTTCATCTAGAATATAAAATATGTTGGTTTGGTTCAAAAGAGGTCCAAAAATTGCTTTTACTTTTCACGATATTTTACTTTAACTCCATCTTTACTTTAATGTTGTGATCATTTTTCCTTCTTTTACTTTTAAATTCCTTTTATCTTTTATGAATTGTATTTATAGTCTAGTGAGGACATGTAGAAGTTTATATTCCATTTGTGAGAGCTTGTTCTCGATAGGTAAGGAATTTTGGTCTTAATCAAAATCTTGAGTTGCAATAGTAGAATATCATGGATCATGTAGACAATGGTGGGCATTATAATATGCATGGTTGTGCACCGTCACAAATGAGAGAGAGGTATGTGTATTCAACTGATCCAGATGTGCCTCCTTTGGACTTTGAAGCTGATGGAATAGATGTGAAATCCATATGTAATACTCCAAAAAATCCATATTTTTTGGAATTCCAAAGAAGGAGAGATTTCCAAAAACTACTTCTCATAATTAAATGGCAAGCATTGAGAGAGCTTCATAGAGCCAATCATCCAAGAAGGTCACTAAGACATCTTAGAACCAAGCGTACAAGACTTCTTCGCAAACACTTGGATGGGACGAGGCCTAGGGAAGCTAGGTGACCATTGGAATTTGTCCTTGGGCTCTTGAAAAAATTCACGACGTTGTTTGGAAGAACATTTAGACCCATGCTCAAAACAATAATCCTCGGTAACAATTCGAGGGGAGTGAAACCTAGTCAATTCAAGCATCGACAAATGGCTTGCAGTTCAAGCGTAAGAAACAACCATTAAATTAGTCACTTTGTAATTAACTTTACAATATGTTCTTATATTTGATACATAAATTTGAAGATGAAGGATTTTTTTTTCAACATCCATTATAATCATTTTCAAATTTTATTATTAAAAATAGTCTTCAATTAAGTTTGATATACTTTGTATTTATTTTTTGAATTGTTTCATTCGAAAAAAAGTCTACTTATTTTATCAAATTTTTATTCAAAAATTATACAGAGGCCTAAAAGGAATAATGTATTTTCATTTGAATAAAGTAGTATGTGTATTATTTTATAATTGTTCACCAAGCTCTTTCATATCAAATAAGAGTGAAAAGTTTCAAAATCCTTAACACTTGAAAATTTAGAGAATCCTTTTTAAACCCTATTACCTACAAGTTTTCTTTCTAACTTCATATGTTTTGTTCTTTTTTTGCGTGATCTTATGTTTACTTTCCTTATTTTAAAGACAAGATTTGAATCTTAATAATTATTATAGAGATCCTAAAAATGAACACCAATGGAAGGATTTTGAGAACTCAAGCCTTCACATTTTATGAAGGGAGGCTTTGTTGCTTTTTAGGAAAAGAAGTTGTAAACATTCTTTACAAATCCTTTTATTTATCAAAATTTATTAAATTTCATCACATGTTGCTTGAAAGTAAAAAGGGCAAGACTGTGATTTAAATCAATAGCATTTTTTTGGTTTTTATTTATTTTGGAAACAACTTAAATCAAATTTTAATGCAAAGAGAGAGAGTAAACACACAATCACAACCAAGCGCTTGGATTGGCTGCAAGGAGGAGAAAGACCAATACTCACAGAACTCTCAAATCCAAGTCATGTGGTTGCCTTGTCACTTGCACATAGACCTAAATCACTTTTAAAAATGAAGGGTTGGTTGTGGTTGGAGATAGGTTTTTTTTTTTTTGTAACGCTTGCAATAAAAGCCTATCATGTAATTAGCACATAACTCAAACTAGAGAAGAATTCAACTTTTGCATCCTCTATTTGCATAATAAATTCTAAGCTTATAATCTCAATACACTATCTTCTTGCCATTACATACGTATATGAAGATCATCAATTCCTACTACCAATATGATACTTTGTACGGCAAAATCTAGAGTTGGAGAAACATCACAGTTGTTGTAGATGTGTACAATGCGTAAAGTGTTTGGTAATTTTAGTATAGAAGATTCCTAAAGCATCATTGATTGATAATGAAACCTACAACCATATATTCAATATCTTTATTGTATCTATAAACCATTCAACAAGATAAGACGATTTAGAATTAAAATGTAACAAAACATTGATTCTCCACCAACTACAAGCATTATTCACTAATTAACTCTGTAAGCACACTTGACATTACTTTTGCTTTGCTTTTTTGCTTAATTGTCACATTGACTTTTAAATCGAATCTAAGTTTAAAATGACTTGCATTGAGATTTTGCCTAGTAATTCAAAAGCAAACAAGATTATATGAGATAATCATGAATTATTAGGTCTCTAAACGAAATTATCTATATCTATAAAAGAATACAGGATGATAAATGAACCCGTAGATGAAATGATGCATAGATGAAAACACGCTTTTGGATGAAAAGCTAAAAGTTAGGGTTTTGGATAAAAGGACGGGATTAAAAAGTGATGCAAAAGTAAAAGCTAAAAGTTAAAAGCTAAAAGTTAGGGTTTTGGATAAAATGAAAAGCTAAAAGTTAGGATTTTGGATAAAATGAAAAGCTAAAAGTTAGGATTTTGGATAAAAGGACGGGGCGGGGATAGGGACGGGGGCGGGGGCGGGGGCGGGGACGGGGACGGGGGCGGGGAGAGGGACGGGGACGGGGGCGGGGATAGGGACGGGGACGGGGACGGGGACGGGGACGGGGACGGGGGACGGGATGGGGACGGGGACGGGGGACGGGATGGGGACGGGGGACGGGATGGGGACGGGGGACGGGATGGGGACGGGGACGGGGGACGGGATGGGGGCCGGGACGAGATGGGGACTCAACACAAAAAATTGTTGTGTCCGGAAGACACGGGTAACTCTCTAGTATGTTATGCATGCTTTTAAATATCATTGTAATATTCAATTGTGCAAACATTCCAATATATATAATAAGTCTCAAAGTTGTTCCTTTAAAAGGAAAAATCAATTGCAAACATCCAAATAGTTTGTAAATAAGTGCCAATTAATGCTAGACGCCAATTCTAGTATTGAAATAGTGCTTATGTTCTAAGACATTACCACAAACTAGAATTGAGAAGAAAGAAAATCAATAGAAATGTCTTTAGAGGTATGGAATTATGCGGTGAAAACCAAAAGTTGGTTTTTGAACTATGAATAAAAAGAAAACTGGATTAATAAAGGACCATTACAATTTGTGTAAATGGTTGTGTATTAACTTAAGCATTTAGAATATAGATTAAAGCCATTTTGATTGCAATCATGATATTTCATAGTGGAAAAGAAGGTAGTCGGGGCAATATTAATTCCTAAAGGACATTTTGAGATTAAAAGGGCATTTTGACACTTAAGGGACATTTTCACACTTAAGGGACATTTTGACACTAAACAGAAATTTGACATGTTGGGCAAGTTTTTGCGATGGCAGGTTTTATCACAAAAATTTTAAATCTTTATGAGGATGTACCACAATTTTATCTTCATAAAAATATAATTTGTTTTTACATGGAACATCTAGAATATAAGTTATGCTATTCTAAGTACAATTAATTACTTTGTATTTCTTAGGCAACTCCAAAACTTCTACAACAACCTTTGATATGCATTGAAATTTTTTATGCAAGATTATATTCTAATAAATTTAATACATAATTTTTATTTTTTCATATTGTCAAAAAATATTATTGTCTTTAGTGTGAAATTCCAATTCTAATGCAAGTGAAACATTTTCACACATTGTCGAGCAAGGGACCAAAAATATTTCTTCTTTTCTACATAAAAACTAGAGATTTTGATGTTTAAAAAAATTATTAAATTTGTAGTTTTTAATTTTATTGTTGCAAGATGTGGTATGAAGCTTGTCTTTCACTTTCTGTATTCACATTTCTATAAAAAAAAAAAATTCTTAAAATTTAAAATAAGTATTGGTAATTACTATTGAGTGTTCCTTGCACTGTGCACAATCAATATAAATTTGCTATAACAGTCTTCTACCTCTAAAAATTTGTGTACAAGCAAGTGACATGAAGTGAAACATGATGCTATAAGCTTTAGACCTTGTTTTATGCAAAAATGTGGCATCATGTAAAGTCAAAGTGTATTGATCCTCTCAACTTTGAGATTTAATAGTTTAAAATGGAAATAAAACTTTTTCTCCATTTCTACTCTTTCTACTAAAATAATATATTTTGAAGTGTTTTAGTGTGAAATAGTCAAGAAAATTTAGGGGTTACATGGCACAAATTAATTTTAAATTTATATTATGTAATAATGAAAATTCATTTTAAAAACTCATCAATATCCTCTAAACTTATGTATTGAAAAATCACATAATGGGTAAAGTTATTAATTTAAAATGACTAAATTTTACTTTATAATTTTATTGTATTTTACAAGATCTCTATACTATATTTAGAAAATGTTACAAATTTCAATAACAAACTTGCTTCAATTACTACATGAAAAATAATTTTGTCCTTCATTTTATATGTATTCCAAACTTCATACATTAGTATTGCAATTTATTTATGTCTTAAAAAAATGAAATAATGTCAAGACACACTATCTTAAAACATTCTTTATGCATCAACTTCATTTCTGATTCCTTGAACAATCTATTTTATACTACTAAGTGTAAACATAGTCTGATGTCTTTATTTGTTAAGATTTCAAAGCATAATATGCAATGCATGTAGTAGATGTGTAGAACTAAAAGAAAAATCCACAATATATACAAAAAATCCATATAAACTCAATATATAGATGACATTTGACATCGCCCTATAACCGTGCATTTGAACCAAATTTTACATATAAAAAATTAGGTCTACATATGATGAATTTAAATGGAATTATGTGCTAATATGCATGATTTTAGTATCATTTAAAAAATATATGTAATACTCTTTATATAGTTATTCTAATTAATTTTAAACTGAATTTCAATTTGAAATCTTCTTCATTTCGGATGAAATCGAATTTTGGAATTCAAAACTTTAAAAAAATAGATTATAAGTTTTTGAAAATGAAAATTTGAAATGTAAGAGTTTTTTAATTGAAAATGTTCACATTATAAAAGTTTGAGTAGAACACCAAAAAGTAAAATGATAGTTTTATAATATTTAAAATAAGTTTTTGATGATTAAGGTTTATATAAATGTATATGGATTTTTTTCGTGTTTATAATTTGAGCAACTTGAATACATTTCACTATAAATTATTCAACCCATCATCTTGATATTTTTTAATTTTTGTGTAATTCTCAATAAGTGTGTATTTTATTGAAGTATTGAAGGCAAATTATCCTTATTGTCTTAACAATATTGTAATTCATAAAGTTGAACATAAATTTATGGTTGCAAATTTGAATAAAGTTTCAATGACTCAAAGCATGGAAGTACACAAAATAATATTTTGATGATTAATATGGATAAAATAAGAGAGTTGTAAGAATATTTGATACAACAATATTCAAATTTGGAGGACAAAACAATGGCTGCTGTAGAATGTGAAGATCGTGAATTATTAAATCATCTACAAGGTCTTAATTTGACCAAAGAAGAAATTAGTCGCTTTTCAAAATGCTTTAAAGAACCCAAATTCAAAGACATGTTTATGAATTATGTAAAAGAAATATCAGATTCACATGATAAAGAAACAATGGAAGGCCACATTAAACAATGTGAACAAAAATTGCAAGATTGCAACAAATCACCAATAGAAGGCAAAGAGTTGTTGATTCCATACACTGACTTTTGTATTAAAACTTATGATTCAAAAAGGAGCATGAAAGTTTTTGTCAATTATTGTTATTGTGATAAAATAGTAAATTGTAAATCATGTCAGGATGTTGGGCGCGGTGGCACTCAATGGGAGATTCCTTATTCTCTAGGAGGACCAAGTAAAGAAAAAGACAAATCACAAAATGAATGCCTTGTTTATGATTTCATTGTAGGTATTAAAACACATGAAAATGCTAAGGATTCCAAAACATTCAAAAAATTTCTTATAATGACAGGTATTGAAGCTATTGAACAACAAAAAGACATTCAATTGGAAAAAAATTACTCGCTACCATTGTTAAAATATAAAGGAAAAAATGGCTCTAAAGAAGCTCGAATTTTTACAATAAAAAAAGTGGATTTCACCAAAATCTCAAAAGAAAAAAATGACACAAAAAATAAAATAAAAAATAGATCACATATTGATGAAGATAAATTAAAAGAAAGTAAAACTTGTGATAAAAACAATGATACAAAAGAAGAGACAACAACTAGACAAACATGCAATTTTAATGGTGATAAGAAATTATGTAATAATGATAGAAGAAATCCATGTAACTCCAATGCTCAAAAGAAATTGTGCAATTTTCATGGTGAAAATAAAGCATGTATTTCCAATAGCAAAGAACTAGCATGTGTTTCCAATGTTAAAGACAATGAAGATTCTCTTAATGAAGAGCTATGGAAAACCGAAGTTACACCAATATATGAGGTGTTTGAGAGAAATATGGTTGATTATAGTAAATTTTGGAATGATCCCAAAGTTAAAGACAAAAATCCATTACCGGAACAAGTTGTGGTATGCATTACACTACCAAATATTATAAATGTTCAAGACATCCTTCTAGACCTTGAAATGAACGAAGTATGTTTGAGGGTGCCAGGGAAGTATAGATTGTTGGTTCGTTTAAAATACAACGTAGATAAATTGCGTTGTACTGCAGAATGGAATAAAGAAACATGTAAGCTCGTAATTTCATTACCAGTTGAATCTCGTATTCAAGAAGCTCATGATGAAGATGGTGTTGAACAGACTTCTCTTGAACAAAATTGTGTTGAACAAGATTTTAGTAGACAAACTTCCGCTAAACAAACTTCTGTTGAAAGTATGATTTCAAATGATTTTGTTTAATTACTGAGTTTTTACAAATTAGACTAACCATTAAACACTTTAAACTCCTTTAAAAACAAAACCTAAATCCATAAGAAGAAAATGAATTTGTATGCATACTTGCTTTTGAAGGATCTTGTCCTAGATTACTAAAAAAGTGTGTACGGCTTGTTTATTCTTTATTTTGCTACATAGATTAGAGCATTATAGCAACGTGAGAAAGATAGATTTTTGGAAGGTTTCTTTATAAAAAGAATCTAAAATATAGATTCTTTATAGATTAAAACATTTGTATTATATGGAGTTTTAGATAGTTACCATTACGATCCATTTGATGCTAAGTTTTTAATATATTGTATAGAGATGTGATAGAGGTTTAAAATCTCCTTTTTTATTATTGTAACATATTAAAACCCAAATTTTGACTATATCTTGTTGGAAGTAATCAATTCTAAGATAGATACTCTTAAACCAAATTAAATTAAAAATATAAAATTTCTCAACTTATGCTTATAAAAGATCAAAGAGACCAATTTTTCCTATATGCTAAGAAGGTGCATAAAGTCTTTGTTTTTAATGGGATGAAACTATTAAAGGAATGATGTTTTTGATAAATTTTTAAAGAAGACTAGGTGAAACATTCATATAGCAAATCATAGAGGTAGCAGAGGGGTGAAGCAAGATTTCATGAGGCCTTTCCATGTGTAGAAATATATTGTCAAGAATATAATACTTGATTTTTTGAATAATCAAGTGCAATAAATAAATTTATTAACAAGAATCACTTAAAATATCTATGGTTAAGAAAGAGAACATATTGTAGAAAAAATAATTAAAATTTAAACAAATAAGTTTCAAACTTAGAAAAACTTATTTGGACTCTTTGTTCAACTAAAAACCATGCATGAAGCATTATGAAGCATGCCACAATTTAACCTAACAAATAGGTTTCACTTAAATATGCGGAGACAATGAATCTAAGTGATCAAGATTCCGGTACCAATTCCACTAATTTAATCTCAAAATAGTTTTTGATGCCTATGTATGTTCTTGTAATTGATAACACTGTAGAGTTATCTTATTCTTCTTAAATGATTTTCTTTCTTCATTTATAACCTTGTAAATATTAAAATAGTAACAATCCAAAAGTATTAAATTATAAATATTTTTAATTTCATGTTTTTGCAGATGAAAAACAAAGATGATAATTAGTTTTGTTATATTTATGTCTATTTTTAGAATACTTTTTGGGAAATACTATAGTGATTTTTATTTTAAAGTTGAAGAATAGATATGATTTCAAGAATGGACATAATTTCTTCTTAAAAATAAAATATATATTGGCAAAAATATGAACCGCCACTACTTGCACGATTTTGACATACTAGACTCTTTTAGTACATCTAAATCTTGGTATGCAAGTAACAAACATCATGTAATTTATAATGGTAAAGATTGTAGATCTTGTATGGTGCAAATTTTGACATCAATTAAAGTCAAAATTTGTTTGTTTATCTGGCATGTAGAAAATAAACTTCTCTTCTTTGAACAAATTTCTTATATTGAAGAGATGTTTTTATTTTTTATTTTCCAATTATCATGTTCAATAATTGCTTTTAAATTAAAAAGCTTAAGATGTATTTTTATTAATGTTTGACTTGCCCAACACACAAAAGGCACCAATACTCTTTTTTCATAAGGTTTTGTTGAAAAGAGAATCATGTCTCCATGAAGTTTGAATAAATTTCCACCTTCACAAATAAGTTCAAGAAATCACATTAAATTTGGTACCATGTGAATAATCCTAAATATACAAAAACCTTCTATGGACATTGATCTTTAAATCCTAGAATTATTGGATTTTCACATTAAAACTTATAAAATAGACAACATAAAATCTTTGCTTTGTACTCTAAATATAGTATCTCTTTGTACTCAAACCATCACAATTCATTACCTTGGCAACAATGTCACAACATCGTAGAAGCTTGTCCTTTGGTAAAGTAAAATATAATCTCCAGTCATGCTCCCATCTTTATGACCAAAGTCAATGCTACAACCTAAGTTGATCAACTGAAGCAATTGATGGAACCACAACTTTGGGTCAACTTTTCCTTTCCCTTTTGCGATTTCTAGATGATATGAGGCCAAAATTACCATTCTTCATTTCTCCTTATGCCAGACCTTCTTGTTCTGACATCATCCCCCCTCGTGCTCTCATATGTCCTGCTTGTCTGCCCAATCTCAAATTGTTCCCTATCTTAAATCAATCAAGCAAAATTGTTACCATGGCTAGAACCAAAGCCACGAGAAGAACAGAAGCAAGAGTGCTCCTAACATCAAGATATCATACATGACAGACTTGATGATAGCATATGAGGAGCAACACCATGGAAAGTGTACCTTCTGCAAGCAATAAGGTGCCAAGAGCAATTTGAAGGTCATGTCCAGATCATACAGTGCTTCCAAGAGGAGGAGAAAGGCACTGTAAGCTAAGATGAATTATTTGTTTGCAAGAGGAGAAAGGCAAGCCAAGGTAAGCTAAGATGACTGACTTGTTTGGCAACAAGGCAAATATGAAATACTTATATGCTCTTTTATCAAATTGCAGCCTGGCCATCAATCTATAATTTCTCAAAACACGATTTTACAAGGCACTACTTCTTAGGATATAAGCTGAGAATTCCCTCAAAGCAAACGGAACTTTAACCATCAATACACAACTTGGAAACTAAGCAACAATTTAGCCACACAATTTGCAAATTTGCAATCAAAAACTTCTACAAAACACAAATTCACACGACATTAACTTCCCTTCGATTACAAAACTTGCAACATGTTACCATTAACTTAGTAAATAAAATCTTCACATTGACATGCATCTACATTTCATTGTATTGATTTGTTGATTTCCTTTCACTCGTATAGAATCAAGAATGTGTTGGATCGATTTGGTATCAATTTGTGCATGAAGATGAGGTATTTTGCTACAATGCTACATGTGCCATTTATGAGGATTTTAGTAAAGCTACTTGAAGGTATTAATAGTAATAATAAAAATCATTAATATGAGTCATTTCAAACTTTTTGGTTTGGCTCTCCCATTCATTCCATTTTGACATGGTTTGAGTAGATTGTATTGCTAGGACACAATTTTAAAATATAATAGTTTTTCTTGTCGTGCTTCCAAATTTAATATTGATATAATTAAGTTCTATCATTTTAATTGTAGCTCTAAAAGATTGATATGTATCTCTATCTAATTTTGCAAACTATGTTTCTTTGAACAATAAATGGACCATCAAATGTTTGTCGTTAATGGATGGACCACCTATCTCTAACTTGCATCCCATTTATTAATGATGAATCAACAAGCCACTGATAATGGATGGTCCAACCATTCTTTGAAAACAAAGATCTAAACTAGTACACTTTACAAAGCACATGGACAACCCATTGATTATACAGTAGGGTGACATCCAAATTGGCGTTTCGGCAGTTTGAGGGATGGTGTCCTAAAGTGTTGTCAACTCTGACACCCTCCTAAGGGTTGAAAAATTGTTATTTTACCATGAGATTTTGGAGACAATATCATCTCTATGTTTACAACATGCGTACCAAGTTTTCAAGTCCATGAGATTTTTACAAAAAAAAGATATGCAAGATTTAACAACATGCGGTAGTTGTGAGAAAAGTTTCACAGCTGCCAACTTTGACACCCTCCCAAGGATTGAGGAAATTTATTTGCCCATGGAATCTTTGGAGTGAAAACACATTTGTGTTGATCACATGTGTGAAAAATTTCAAGTCCAAAAGATCCACACAAAAAATAATATTCCAAATCTACCAGCATGTGTAGTTGTGAGAAACAAACGGGAAAACCATATTACTACTTCCAACTTTGACACCCTCTCTTGGGCTGAGAAATTTGTTAATCTAACATGAAAATTTGGGCACAAGGTCACCTTCATGTTGATAACATCTGTGAAAAGTTTCAAGGCCAAGAAATGTATTCAAAAAAAGATAATCAAAACCTACCAAGATGGGGGGTAGTTGTGAGAAAAGTTTCACAAGTACCCACTTTGACATGCTCTCAAAGATTCAAAAAAATCATTTTTCCACGGAATTTTTGGCTTGAAACCACCTCTACATTGATTACAAGTGTGGAAAATTTCAAATAAAAAAGATCCACACAAAAACATATTCCAAATCTACCAACATATATGTCTTCTAATAGCATCAATCAATGCTTGTAACTTAGAGGGCATAGAATGACATAGTTGAAGGAACTTTGCACCACTGACTAACTTCCATAGTTCCCTTTCAAGAACTAACTTTAACGCATCTAAGTTTCTAGGGCATTTTTGCCATACTGCACAACATCTTTTAGCATCCTCCAGAGGTTCTCGATTGGATTGAGGTCGGGAGAGTTTGCAGGCCATTTGAGCTTCTCAAGAAAGCGGACTTGTCTCCATTCTGCACATGTTTTGATGCGATGGGCGGGTGCGCCATCTTCCATAAGCATTCCTCATAGAACTTCACCCATGAAATGAACCAATTCGCCATTGTATACCACTTCTACAAAAATCTTTAGCAGAAAGCCGACTTTTAGGTATTAAGACAAGTTTTGACTTTTGTCCTCTAGCAAATGCGCCCCAAATCATTAGAGTAGTCCGTCCACTTTTTAAAGTAGGAACTATATAACTTGATGAATAGTCCTCATATGCACTTCTCTAAACATGAATTTATAGAGAATTTTTCCAATTTCAAAAGTAGATTCATCTGACCAAACAATACACTTCTACTCTTTTGCACTCCATTTACGGTACTTCTGAGCAAAAATTAATTGCTGAGAAATGTGACGAGGTGTCAAGAAAGGTTTCTTGACTGCGATTTGACTAAAATTGCCACCTTTATGTAAGAGCCTTTGAATAATTCGTCTACACACTTGACTAGGACATATAATGGTAATCTTTGAGATTGAAGAGCAACAATGAGTTTTTGAGTAACGCAAATACTATGAACATCTATCTTGGTAAGTTTTTTAGCGTGACTTCCACCGCAAGGTTTGAGTTTGTAAGTTCCATCTTGTGTGAATTTTTTTATTATCCTCTAAATTGTTTTAACAGAAACTATGGTAGTGGCTACAATTTGAACTCTTGTATTCCCTCCTTCACTCAAAAGAAGAAGAAGAAGAAGAAGAACTCCGGCCTCCGAAGGGGGCCGGTGTGAATAGAGTGTATGTTCTTTCCACTTGCTAAAACAATGCCCTCACTCAAACCTATAATGCGAGCACAAATTTCATTTGAAACTACCTTCTTGGAATCTCTTTTACAATGTTAATACAATATTGAACTCTCATTAACAAGGAGTCAAACATCACTCAACCATGTGCCTAATCTCAAATGTATTACTTCATCCATGTAATTCAATGTAAATCAGTCAGTGAATACATGTGAATTAATATAATCACTCAGCCCATACATGTGATTTAATGTAAATCAATTAGCTAATATATATGAATTAATGTAAATCAGTAAGCCCATATGTCCACTCAACCTATATGCCCATACATGTAAATCAATCGCCCATATGTCCATTTTGAATTAATATTCTTGCATCACACATGACACTCTCTACTCTCAATATCACCTCAATATTCAGTCTATCACAAATCACACCACAAATCATACAACATTCCCTTTACATAGTGCTCAATAGATATTTGGAAGAGAAAACTTGTCATTCGTGTATACAACAGACTTTATTACCAAGTGGATTCTTTTACATGAAACAACTCTACACTTCTACATGTAGATGTTATTGATCTCTTTGGAAAGCAATTATGTTTGGTGGTTGAGTCACATAACTAAGTTCAATGTGGAAGCACAAGGTGTCAAAGATATTTCGACATTTTGTCCTTCAAATTGTTTCTCACAGTTTCACAGGTTAGTAGACATCATATAACTTTTTGTGTATATATCTTTTGGATTTGAAATTTATCCCACATGTTATCAACATAGAGATAATCTTGTGCTAAGAATTTCATTATGAATCAAGAAAATTTCAACCCTAGGGAAGGTATTGAAATGGAAAGTAGTGAAAAGCTTTCTCCTTTATTTCTCACAACTACACACGTTGGTAGATTTGGAATATGTTTTTGTGTGGATCTTTTTTATTTGAAATTTTCCACACTTGTAATCAATGTAGAGGTGGTTTCAAGCCAAAAATTCCGTGGAAAAATGATTTTTTTGAATCTTTGAGAGCATGTCAAAGTGGGTACTTGTGAAACTTTTCTCACAACTACCCCCCATCTTGGTAGGTTTTGATTATCTTTTTTTGAATACATTTCTTGGCCTTGAAACTTTTCACAGATGTTATCAACATGAAGGTGACCTTGTGCCCAAATTTTCATGTTAGATTAACAAATTTCTCAGCCCAAGAGAGGGTGTCAAAGTTGGAAGTAGTAATATGGTTTTCCCGTTTGTTTCTCACAACTACACATGCTGGTAGATTTGGAATATTATTTTTTGTGTGGATCTTTTGGACTTGAAATTTTTCACACATGTGATCAACACAAATGTGTTTTCACTCCAAAGATTCCATGGGCAAATAAATTTCCTCAATCCTTGGGAGGGTGTCAAAGTTGGCAGCTGTGAAACTTTTCTTACAACTACCGCATGTTGTTAAATCTTGCATATCTTTTTTTTGTAAAAATCTCATGGACTTGGAAACTTGGTATGCATGTAAACATAGAGATGATATTGTCTCCAAAATCTCATGGTAAAATAACAATTTTTCAGCCTCTAAGAGGATGTAAAAGTTGGCAACACTTTAGGACACCATCCCTCAAATTGCCAGAACGCCACTTTGAATGTCACCGTATTGTACAATCCAAACGTGCAAAAAAAAGGTCGTTCTAATTTAAGTAATACATGGATGGCCCATGTATGATTCAATAATATTCATGCTTTAAATCATCCATATTCATCAGCAATTTGTATGAATGATACTTTGAATATTAAAATTTTGAACCATCCTTTAATATAAATTAGTCTTAAAACAATTAAAAATCTATTTTCAACAAAATAGATGTTAACCCCTAGATTCCCAAGACTTTGTTACACTAAAAGCACCTCAAAGTTGCCTCTCAAAGATGGAACATTGCAAGACTATTTTAATCATTTTTTTGCTATTTCCAACCATAGTATCTTCAAGTTAACTACTAGGAAAAGATACTCAAAAAACTTTGTAAACTTTGATCCCACAAATTGTATGATACATGGCATTTGAAGAATGCAATATAGTTTATTTTTTACGTGCGTAGACACAGTCATTGTACTTTGACTCAAGATAATGGCATATCTTTCCACCATACATTGCATAAATTATTTGTATCCATGTTCTACCTTGAGTTGAGTCATTGCATGCCAAAAATCACAAGTTTAGGATAAGAAAATGAACTTGCAATGACTAGGAGTATAGAAAGTAGCCATTTACATATGAAAGCAACTTTACTTTTTAAATGAAAAAGAATTGTTGGATCTAACATCCAAATCGTGGATAGAAGAATTATTCCTTCTTTTCTTAAGATGATTTAAAAAAAAAATAGAGTAAAATGCTATGCGTTTTAAAGAAAAAACAATGAGGATTGTCAAGAACTTTCCTTCACTGCTACCTCCAACAATAAAATTGCACTATTTAGCTCTACAATACAATTTTATCTAAATTTTACAATAGTACTATCCAAGTTCTACAATAGTACTATTTAGTTCTATAATACCATTTTTGACTTCCCTCCCTTTCTAAGAGACTAATTTGGCAGTATAACTTTTTCATCAAATCATGGATCTTAAGAAAAACAATTTACTCCCACAAGCTTTCACTAATGTCCATCTACAATCAAATTTAAAGAAGAATGTTATGAATTGACACCATAGAAGCATGCCCAAACCTTAAAAAAAACCCTGTAGAGACACTTGGAAATTGAGAGATTAATACTCAAGTGAAGAACTTAAAATCCATATAATTTCATATTGAATATGCATTGTTAGTTATGTTGCTTCATATTGTTTTGATATTATGAAACCTAGAAAATATGATTCTAAGATCACATATCATTATGTTGTATTGCGACTATTTGAGTTTGTATAAAATTTAAGTACATTCTAATTTAATCCTTAAAATATAAGCTAGGAACCGTATATATAGACACTTATTTTACTCTCTAGAATACAAAGATGTATTAGATTTTAGTAGGACCTACACCTTTGGATTGAAGATTGTTGCAGTTCGTAGTGTTAGTATTCCACTGGATAGCACCTAGTTGTAGCCAAATGTATCCAAAGTATCCGCTCTAAATTCGTTCCCACAGAGACCTATGGTTTCTTCCCTAAATGATAAGTACAAACTAACTATCACATTCTCATCTACTAGTTAGCTTTCCTATTCATCCCTTGATCTACCATTCGGATCCTTCCGGATTCCGGAATTCCTACTCTCAGCTTCCCGATCCTTCTGGAAGCTGGACAACTTCAGATGGAGCTTCTTCCGGAGTTTTTAAACAAGTGGCGGGGTGCCACTAATCCTGTTTTGTGCAAGTGGCTGGATTCCCCACTGTCTTGTGACTTAAAGTGGCTAGACACCCACTGCCCCAAAACTTAAAGTGGCTGGACATCCACTCTCCCTACTCCGCTAACCGGTGGTTGATTTGTTGTGGTGGACATACGCTCTCACATCATCCGGATGGCCTTTCGGATACGGTCACACAAAGGTTGATCCAGACTACAACGACATTCCGGTTGATACTAAAGTGGTTCTACTGAATGGGTGTTGTTGGTTTGTAAATAGACTTCCTTCTAGACATACACATCAGGCTTTTTCCTCTATTGTAAGGGGAAATTCCGGCCGCAATTGGAATTTGGGTTCACACGGATATTCCGTGCCCTAGAAGCTACCATGCCCACCCCTGCAGTACACTCCTTCCCCCTCCTGGCTACTTCCGGTCCCTGTGGATTGTCAGGTCTCTACCTAACCTCTCCTTCAGCTCTTCCGGGCGGTCTCCCAATGCAAGCCCCAACCGGTCGTCCTAGTTGCAACCCTTGCGACACGCACTCATAAGAACTTAAATCACGATACATCAACCACAATGGATCTGTTCCCTCACAACAAAGAAGACTCAATGACCACAAGTTCAAGAAGAGAAAATATGATAGATGGAAAATACTCTTCATGAGAGAAAACAAGATGATGAGCTGACTAAAACTCACCAATTAAGTACTAACTACACTCCTGAATCTAACAGCCTACCTAATCCGCTTGAAATCCGGGAAATCTTATCTCTAAAAGTAAAAAGACCTTATCCCTAAAAATCCGGATTTCAAATCTCAGATCCGGAATTTATGGATCTGAGATCCGGTTTTTCCGCTTCTAAATAATAAACCAGTTTAGGGTTTTCTTAAGCTTAGGGTTTGGTAGCCGGGTGCAATCTTGAGCCCCATCATTGATCGCTACAAAACCTAGCTGACTAAAACTCTAACTACGGGGTAATCTGGTTCTTCTTTCTAAGACTCTTACGCCTACGGGTTACCTCTTCTGCGATTGTGCTAGCTTCTTGTTGTTTCGGAGTAGAAGCCAGCGGCTCCGGCGTAGACTCGGGCTCCTTATCCTTTGGTCCAGAAGGCGTTTCCGGATCTTCCGCTGCTAGTGTGACGGTCTGTGGTGTAGTGGGCCGGACTCGAAGATCGGGTAGGTCTCGAAAACTTCCGCTGGGGCTGACATCCATGGCAGTTACTACTGGGCTGCGAGGTGGAGGAGTCGGCCGCCATTGAACGGGAGAGGGAGACTCTGACGGAATCCGGAAGGGTAGAGGGGACTCCTGCGAGAGGCCTCCCGGTATGGTATTCTGCCACTTCTACAAGGTCTCCGTGCTTGGGAAGGCCACCCCGCTCCAGCTCATCGGCGAGGCTAAGTTCGGAGTCCCAAAGATGTCATTGAAACCTCCGTCAAGGGTCTGTGGTGTTTCGGTTGCGGGTCCGGGTGGAGTTCCGGATGGCCTGGATCTGGTTGGTATTGCGAGGATTGCCTCCGGAACTGGAACATCATGTACCTTTGGAGTTGCGGGGGTCAGGTTCTTCACCAGCTCCTACATCTTGCTCCAGGTCTCCTCCATCTTCCGGCTGTGATCTAGGAGAAACCGGATGATCTGCCCCCTATTAAATTTCTCATTCTTCTCCAGGCTCTCAGTATAGGAGAGAGCCCGGTTGATGGTGTCTACCGGAAAGTCGAGGGCAATGCGAACTTCCGTCAAGGCCTAGATGGTGGTCTGGACCTTTGCTTCCGCCTCGGCTCTCGCCTGCTAGGCCGCTTCCTGTGCAGCCTCCGCCTGCTCCACTTGCTTCCAGAGCCGGGAGTTGGTCTGGGTGAGGGTGATTTGCTGTAGCTCCAACTGCTAGATCGAGTTCTTCTTGGCCTTCAGCTCCTCGAGTCGCGGAAGGAGATCCACAGAATCGTTTTTCCCCACTTCCTCCATGATAGCCATGATCATGGCTGTTCGTTCCCAGATCTCTCTTTCCTAGATCCTAGTCGGCCAGACTATATGCTGGCAGAGCTCCGCAATGTCATCGACTCATCCGGAATACGGCCAGTAATTGTCGCGGCAAAGGTCGGTCCCGGCTCTTGTCCGGAGCTGAAGGATTCAGCCGTTGGCGCTTCGGAGGGTGGTACCTTGGTCGGGCTCTGAGTCTCCATCTTTACCGGAGGCTGGCTGGATCTGCGGATTCCGAAGTCTTCTAGACTGACCGGCTCTGCTTCCGAGATCTCCTGGCGATGACAACGTTTGTGACTCTGAGTCTTCCGAAACCTCCTTCTCATCGTCCGTCTCCAACCCCCCGTAAGACTAGATACTTAGCAGTTTGTCATACTCGTCCTGCTCCTCTGGACTCAACATCTTCCTTTTGGCGTACATATGCACCACATAGGTTGAGAAGGGCTTTGCTGTCTTCCGGGCCTTTAGAAGGTTCTTGATCATCCGGTCGACCTGGTCTTCCATCAAGGCTGCCCAATCTATTGTGTGCTTTCCTCTCATCGCTCCCAGTATCAGACTAGCTAACTTCGCCACTATCTTCTTCGGTTTTCGAGGATGGAAGATAGGGTTTAGGAAAGCGACGACTAACCTGGCATCCGGATCCGTGAGGTTGCTGAGGACGTACCCGTCCTTAGGGCTAGCCTTCTGCAGGAACTCTCCCTTCAGCAGGTTGTCGTCGTGCTCTCCCACCTTGACTACCCCCGGCCGAAGACTATAGGCGTCTCTCCAAATCCCTATGGTCCAGCCTTCCGGATGCGCCTTGATGCGTCCTTTGAGTTGGTTCGGCGGCTTCCCCACAAGCTCCGCCACCATCGCTTCACTTTGGAATGCCCACGGCGCTCCGAAAAGTCCGTTACAGCCCATCACCTGCAAGTAGCTCTCTAAAACCCTAAAATCTTCTTCTGATGTTGGCCACTCCGGCGCTACCTTCTAGGGCAGTAGGTTTCCGGCGGCTGGGTTCTTGTCTTTCTTCCCCGCCATTCGAGCCCACCTCTCGGTATGCTTGCGCCTTACAATTGCTTTCGGAACCCTGCACGCACTAACCTCACAAAGTCTCTCGAGTCTAGACTACTTCTGTAGTAGAGAATCAGAAGACAAAAGACATAGAGAAGCAGACGAGAGAAGAGAGAGATAGGAAACGACAAACTAGAATAATGGCGCCCTCTGTTGGCAGGCGCGTTATATATGTGGCACGCTGTACGGATACCGTTGGGTGTCATGATGATGGTTCCGGATCCGGATATCGTCCGGTCCGAATAGCCGGTTCCTGACTTCACCGTACTTCGGTTTTCGGACCTCCGGAAATAGTGCCGGAACTGTCCTTTTTAAGGATGCTGGAATAGCATTGAAACCTTATTTCTACTTAGGACCTATTTATGCTAATAAAGCAAAGCTAAGTACCTAATTTTTTAGATTTTCTCCCATTTCTTTCCGGATTTAGTGCTAGGGTCCAGAAGCGAGTGGGAGTGCCTTTCCACAAAGATCCCTCAACTGACATCTTTCATTTGGAGGTCATTTCAATATCTCAACCTTATCATGTTCAAATATGACATTGTACATGTAACATACAAAAAAAGAACAACTTCAATCTCCGGAGGGGACTCGTGTGAATATAGTGTTTGTTCATTCTATTCACAAGGTCTGTGGCCACCGGACATAGGGTAGTGTAATAGAATTACTTCCCTCTTTCAAAGGTAAACACTTTTTTACACTAAGTGCTTCCCTACACTAAGTACCTTAGAGACAACCGACATGTCATCCTCCATAGTTGAGTGGACTATGGTGGTAGGCACCTCACCAGTGTGCCATGACTCAAACCACTACACCAAGGCCGTGGTGCCTTTGAGTCAATGATGGGTCAGAGGGAATCAACCCATGGACCTTGTAATTTAATTTCCACCGCCCTTGATGAAGTGCACAGGTCCTTGCGGTACCCCCAAAGCCTCGGGTCTCATGTAACATACAAAACCATTTTGCAACTTCTTAAACCTGTAGTAGGTGCGATAATGATTTAAATTTGAAATTTCAAGTGTCATTAGATCATACTCAACATAAATACAAATTTTTATAACTATTGTACACATCAATTCTTACACCTAGTATGTCAAATACATAGAAAACATCATACTGCAAACCAAATTTGGCTTCTCATATCTTTACCTAGGATTAATTACATACAATGGAATTTTCCCGAAAGTGAAAAGGGGTCACCTTGCATGTCACCCCCCTACGTTATGGTCTTATGCTAGCAAATGGGACCATATGGGTAGGTGACTTGACTTGGGAAAGGTATGGAGGAACTATTGGTCATATCTTTGAGAACTTAGGATACTATAATATACCCATTTTGTGTGCATTGGGTAGGCCAAAGAGCATTGTTTGCCATGCATTCCATTGGTGCAAGAAAAGGGAGCATGAAATTCCTCTTACTTTCATATTTTCCGTTTCTTTCCTCTTCATGAAGGTTTTCCAAGAAAACTCTAATAACTTCATAAGAATCACGATGAACTACATAAACCGTGCATGAAATTGACCTTCAACCTGATGGAGTCTTTGTCGGTCAGGGGCCACATGAAAAAAAAAAAAGTTTTGCTTGTGTCAAAAAAAATTAAAAAAATAAAATGAAGAAGAAGTTGTGCTCAGCGGCTTCTGCCCCTGGAATTCGATCCAACTTAGCCTCCGAAATACTCTCCTACCTGAATCCTAAATGAGGCAATCCCTGACGACATCAGTCCAGGTGCCTGATTTTTTTAAAAATATTTTTGGCACAAAAGCAAAACGAAGTTTGAATTGCAGAGAACCGAGGAACCAACAAAAAGCGCGCCAAGGCCGGCAGCACCCAGGTGCCTGATCTGAGCGAGTTTCGGAAATCATCACCCAAATAGGTTATAACCCATAAAGGACCAAGTCAATAGAGATTTCCTGAAAGTGCTGCCCGAATGGGCAAGTCAGGAGGAATATGGTACCAGCGAGTATGAGATGTATAAACAGAAAAAAAGAGAGCATGAGGAAATTTCATATCGCCTTTTTCTGCACCAATGAAATGCTTTGCAATCAATGTTCTTGGGTCCTACCCCATGGAAGCTAAAGCTCTCCGATAGTACCCTAAGTTCTCAAAGGGTTGACCAATAGTTCCCCCAAACCTTTCCCAAGGCAAGACACCATGTGCATGTGGTCCCGGTTACTAACATAAGACCCTAAGATTTGGGGTACCTATCCAGTGTATTTTGGTGACTTTCAAGAAAACTCGATTTAAGAGGAATTTCTACTTTATTGATTTCAAATTGCAAAGATTAACTTTTGGGGAATGTAATCATAAGATCTTCTGAATTGTATGAGATGAGAGTTTTCCTGAAAGTAAAGGATCTTTCACCACGAATCTTAGGGTCTTATGTTAGTAGCTAGGACCACATGCACATGGTGACTTGGCTTGGAAAAGGTGCGGGGGAACCACCGGTCAACCTTTTGGGAACTTCGGGTACTATGGGGAGCTTTAGCTTGCATGGGATAGGACCCAAGAGCATTGATTGTTGTGCATCTCATTGATGCCAAAAAAGGGAGCATGAGATTTTTGGACGTCTATTCTCGTGCATTAAAAAGTTTCGTCCTCTCTAGCACCATATTCCTATTGGCTTTCCTCTTCGGGGTGCACTTTCAAGAAAACTCTATGATTTGTTAAATGTTTTGTGAAATTTGACCACAACAATTGAAAAATAATTGTAACCAAAGTGGAAAAAATCTGTCCCACGAACAGACACTTGGTGTTTTAGGGGCCAGGGCAAATTGACCCCCTCGCAGGGACTTACCTAAAGGGGCCAGGAGGTGGTGGGGCCAAACCTGGCCCCTATTTTGTTTTTGGATGGGGCCCTATTTATAGCCAATGAGAATTATTTGGGCGGCGAATTCGCTGGGCCGATTCGCCCTGGCCGTGTTTTAGGCTACTCAGCGCACTCCACCGCGTTGCCGCGAGTGGTGGAGCTTCGTGGAACGGCGATGGTGCGGCCCTGAATTCAGGTGTCCAACGGAGGCGCCAGGTTTCTTTTCTTTCTATCTGGCAACTGGCTACAACGAATGTAAGTGGCCTGGATCGTGGATGATGAGCCCGTGACAGCTTGACCGCCTTCTGTTCCTGGAGCCCATGCTCTGGTGGATCCAGGTAGTCCTGCGCCGCGAAACGCGTTGACCTGCGGTGACGAGTAACTTTGTGCTCCATGGTCACTCAACTCTTAACTACCGCGCGGCGGGGTCGATACCTGTCACGTCGAAACTGGTGCACTCGACCTGTCACGATTAACAGTTTCACACTAGATTATAATCAGCAAAGTCAAACTGATGCTAACTTATCACCTCTGCGAACTGAAACCTTTAACGACAAAGGACTCAGACCAGTTTTCGGGGATTTAACCGTTGGATTTATTTGCACTAGTCGGAGCGGTTCTGCGTAATGCTCTCCTCCGTCAACCATCATTATCGTCTTTGAGTGAACAATGAAGTGTAATCGTGTAGTAGAATCTATTGAATCGATTTTTTTTTCAGGGCCCCTGCATGGCCTAGTCGTTCAAGGGTTAAACCTTTGCTACGTACCTTGTAACCTCTGCTAAGTTTTTAACCGTCCCCATCCACCGGCGCCAGACTTGGCTATAACTGTACCGGTATGTTACATCGACACCGCTGCAATGGTTAGGAAAGCGGAAAGGCGCGCAAATTTGCCGGTGGATCCGGAGCGTTAAGGGCTGGGCGGACCTTGGGGGAGGCACCGGAAATTATCGTGGCAGTTTGGATGCTGGCACGGAAGGGAGGGGTTGGCACCAGGTTGCTGGGTGAGGACGCGGAGCACCCGTCCTGCTGGGTCTGGGTTCACTGTTTTCACAAACCAGTGAACGAAACCGTGGTCGTTGTTTTCACGTTGTGGAGGACAGGGTTCAGTTGGAGTGCTACTAGGCTGAGAGGAACCAGGGCTGGCGGTTGGGATTGATTGAACTCGCCAACGTTGCGACGATGGCGAGGAAGGAGGTGGGAGGGGGTTACTGCAACGTTGCTCGTCGACTAGCTCTGTACTGCACAGTGTTAGCGGCGGTGTGCTTCGTCCCTGCGAATGCCTTGGAATCTTACATCGTAAGATTTGAGTAAGTAACTTACTGATCTCACTGGATAACCGACCATCGTTGGCAATCCTAGAGTTAGGAACCGTGCATATGTTGTGGTTGTAATGCCTTTCGTCGCCCTGCAGTCCAGAGGCTATGGAGAGTACGCTCGGAGTGGCGTCCGACTTCATGGACGTCTCTACGCAGAACAACGCAATGCTGGATACGATCTTTGGACTGGCGAGGGAGCCAGATACGGAGAAGATTTATGACTACAGCTCCACGTTTAGTGGAGTCGCTATCACAATGTCGTCAGGCCAGGTACGTGAATCGCTCCCGGGGCCGTGTGAGTAATAATTTCGAGTGTGAGTAATCATTTTCAGTGGGTTGGGATGTGAAGGCAGCGATCCTGGAGCGGAACCCCATGGTGATGAGCGTGGAGCCCGACAGGGAGGTCACCATCTACACAACGCACAGCTACAACTACATGGCGCTCCAGAACGCCTGGGCCAGAGTCGCCGGCAACCACAGCGCGGGCGAGGACGTCGTGATTGGTGTTGTCGACACCGGAATCTACCCCGACCACCCCAGCTTCGCCGGCACCGACGGCGTCAAGGCTTACGGCCCGCACCCCACATTCAAAGGCGCCTGTGCCACGGATCGCCGCGTACCCAGTGGGTTCTGCAATGGCAAGATCGTCGGCGCACAATACTTCTTCAAAGGCTCCAAAGCCTCCGGCACTGTCAATGTCTCGGACCCCGACATAAACAGCCCCCTCGACGGCAACGGCCATGGCACGTAAGTTCCCTGTTCCTCGACCTCTAGAATATTTAGGGCTCGCCCAAAATCCACTGTCATCTGATACTTCAGTCAGTTGTGAACCGAATCTTCAGGCTCGTATTTTACTCTGTAGAATATTAAAATTGTATCAAAGTTTACGAAGCTTACACCTCTGATTGAAGATTCGTCATAACAACTTCCATTTGGAGGTCATTTCAATATGTGAACCTTACAACACCATGCATGTACGTAGAATATTGTGGGGCACATTCTGACGTTTAAGGGCACCGCGGATAAATACCTGGGGTGGATTGCGGAGTTGTGGGCTAATCACACATGATCATGATCACCTCAGGCATACCGCTGGTACTGCGGCAGGGAATTTTGGCGTGGACGTGGTGGTTAATGGTATCAACTTCGGTCGTGCTAGTGGTTCTGCTCCGCGAGCTCGGTGCGTTTTCGTATTCTTTATCATGTGAGAGAAATAGTATCGATTGATTCTAGTGAATATCTAGATCGTTTTAGTGACTGTTGTGTGATGTCGTAAGCAGGCTTGCAGTTTACAAGGCTTTGACGACGGATGGCAAAGGAAGGAACTCCGACATCATTGCCGCCGTCGATCAGGTAAGGTTCAATCTTCACTCGGACATGCATGCTGAGCTCTGTTGAGAGATGGAGGTCTGATACGAGCTGGGCATTTTCAGGCGGTCAAGGATGGAGTGCATGTGCTCAGTTTGTCACTAGGGCCGAACGAAGCGAACGTGGGTGAGATCACCTTCACAGACGCGTTCGAGATTGCGTGCTTGGGAGCGCTCAAGGCAGGAGTAATTGTGGTGCAAGCCGCCGGCAACACAGGCCCCGGGACTTCCACCGTAGTGTCGTGGAGCCCATGGATGACGTCCGTGGGCGCGACCACAATGGACCGGACGTATCCGAATTTCCTCTACACCGGCGACGGCAAGACCATCTCTGGCCAGGGTCTCGCTCGTAAGTGATTTTTAACCCTTAAACGTCAGTCGGGAACCGTATATACAGGCACAGGATTAAAGGATTTACACCTTTGGATCAAAGATTCTTCAACTAATATATTTCATTTGTAGGTCATTAATATGTGAACCTCATCATGTTCAAATACAACATTATGCATGTAGAATACTGTGGCCATTAGTGGCACCTTCTGACGGGTCCCAGAAGTCAAGTTTAGCTGTTACTAGCCACGAGGTGCTGATATGGGGATGCAATTGTTTGGCAGCTCCGACACCGGGGACACAAACTTATCCTCTGATTCGTGCGACTGACACTGTGAAGCCGCAAGCATTTGTGAACATGGACTTCGACTGCGTGGACCCCACTGCGCTGAACAAGAAACAGGTTCAAGGGAAGATTTTGGTATGCTTGTGGAATGGCATTCCGAGCTTCGACGGTGAGCCTGGGACTCTGAGCCGGCAGGCGGCACAGGCGGCGGGGGCTGTTGGAGTGGTCCTGGTGACGATGCAGACTTACAACGAGCCACACAGCCCGGCCGCTTTCGACTTCCAGGATTTTCCAGGCATCTCCATCTGGGGAGCCAAGAACATGGAGGTAAAAACTCATATCATTTCTTTTGCAGCGGCTCCTAGTGCACAGCTAGCGGCTCGTTGCTAATCTCTCTTTTGCTGGCAGCCGTTTCTGAACTACCTCAGGACCGCAAACGCGCCCGTGGGACGAATTGGCGGCGGAACGACGCCAGCGTTCACGGGGCTCCCACCCCTGGTCGCGCCATTCTCATCGCGCGGCCCTGATATTTACTACGGAGTGGAGCAGGCGTCCCCCACTGAGCAGCCCGTGGCCGACGTGCTGAAGCCCACCCTCGTAGCCCCTGGCGTGGACATTTGGGCGGCCTGGTCGCCTCTCGCTTTGAACGCCAAGCTGTCCATCTTCCAAGGTGAGAAATTTGCTATGATCAGCGGCACTAGCATGGCGACTCCGCACGTTGCAGGAGTGGCGGCCATCATCCGCCAAGCGCACCCCGACTGGACGCCTGCGATGGTCGCGTCTGCTCTTGCTACCACTGCCATCCCCTTGGACAGCCTTGACAATCCTTTGCAGGCGTATGATGAAGAAGTGGGCATGGGCGGAAATATCGTGAAGACGTTCACGCGGCCTGGAAATGCTTTCGACTTCGGAGGCGGGTTTGTCGATGCCGCCACAGCACTTGACCCTGGCTTGGTCTTTGAAGCTAGTAAGCCCCCATCTTCTCATCTCCCTTTGTTTTTTAGTGCAGCCCACGTTCTCTCTTTTTGAATCACCTAATTTACTAACAAAATTTCCCTCTCTTTGCAGCTTATGCAGATCATATCAAATTTCTTTGTTCGATAAAAGAACTGACCCCGGCGCTTGTGAGAGCCGCCACCTCCGAGACGTGTCCAGCGAATCCAGGCCTTCCCACAGACCTCAACCTCCCGAGCATCACCGTCGGCACATTGGACAAGACAAGAGTCGTGCCACGGACAGTGACCAACGTTGGCCCGGCGTCAGAGACTTACACCGTTGTCGTGAGCGAGAAGAATGCCGACGTTGACGTCACGGTGGTCCCGGCCACTTTCACCATAGCGCCTGGCGCGAAACAGCTCGTCACTTTCACCGTGAAGGCGGTGAAGAGAGCGATCTACGTGAACCAGACGAGCTTCGGTCGCATTTACCTGTCCGGGAACTTAGGCCATACGGTGAAGATCCCCGTGTCGGTGACGTACCGGAACTTGTAGAGGACTATATTCTTCACCTGACGTAATTTGATTCGGGACATTCCCTTGTGATGTAGCGAGTGTTTTTCACGTAGTGGCATAACTTCACTGCAAGGAGAGATCATGACGTGAGTAAGTTCATTATTAATTAATAATGAACTTAAGCTTGAGTTTGAGTAGCTGGTGTCTGTATTGTTCATTTGAGGACGATCGGCACTTTTTAATTGGCCATTGTTTTAAATGTAACTGCTGATGAGGCTTTGTGCACGGGATTTGTAGCTGCTTCAATTCTATCCTAGTTCACTGTTAATTTTATGTTTGTGTGGCAATCATTCACAGCGATCAAATGCATAACTTCTGGATGTCTTAGTCACAGTCTATCTTCTCTATACCTGCAACAAACCAACCGTAATCAAACGAGGCAATGATACCAAGAGCAAGATCACATAGCTCTTCCACATCTAATAAAGTTATTAAGAGGAAACAGAAACTATTAATATATATATATTAATATATCTTATTAGGTGGTAACTTATTCTCTAAGTGGTAAACTCCGTATCAGGTGGCAAGTATAAAGAGTTTGAACAAAATTGCCTTGAAACAAACTCACATGGAATCAAACCTACCACAAAAAATAATAATATACACAAGTAGGAGCAGCTTCATTATGCATGCAGAAAAAGAGCAAAAATGAGGCAACCAAACTCACAGCCACTTTATGACAGGTCTCTAATGATATCATAGAAATACAGAGTTGTGTGCAGACACTCACATCATCAAGAGATGCGTATTTCAGATCTGCGGTCATGTCATAAAACACCCTGGGATCATTGAAGTCATGCCCTGCCATAGTGAAGTGAGTCTCTGCCTCCAAAATTGTAGTGCAAAAGGCTAGCCATGATGATCAATACTCATATGCGTCTGAATTTTGGTTTCTTGATGGAATCAAAGGACCACAACTTGCTCTTTAGGCTATCCCACTAAACCGATAATCTGGGGAATATAATACTTTGAGTCAAATAAGTTGCCAAAAACAAGAGAAGATTTCAACATGTAAGGAGATTTGAAAATTTGTATTCAAACTATCGTACGGACCGTTGCACAGATAATTGTACACATCATTTTTGTGAATAGGGCTATGATCTGTCACTTGATCAGGGTTCGAATTAAGGATATGCAAAATCCAAATTACAAGTGAAATCAAGTTGTGGGAGTCAGGACATCCCCACGATTGCACTTTAACCCTAGTAAGGCTGGGCTTGCTATGGTGCAACCATCAATCTACGAGTGTAGTAGATAATACATTTCAAAATCTATTACACTTATAGATGATGTTCGCACCATAGTCAGCCCCGCTTTAAAGGGTCAACTCTTTACCCCTAAAGGACCATTTTCACCTAAGGGGACGTTTTCCATTTCGGGTAGGTTCCTATGGTCTCAATTTGGATCATAAATTTTTAAAATCTTTTTATAAAGATGCGGCATAGTAGTAGCTTTGTGGGAATATAGTTGTTTTTCACATCAAACCTTTAAAAAGACACTTTTGCTATTCTAAGTGCAAAACTAGGAACTTTGAGAAGCTCCAAAATTTTGCTAGAAGTTCCTATTGACATTAGAATTTTCATACATATATATATCACCTTCTTTGAGGATGTCAAAAAAAATCTTGTCTTTAATGTATAAATGTCATTTCACCCAAGTCAAAAAATTTCAAACATTGTGAGGCAAGAGGAGAAAAAAAGTCTTCTTGCATTTTAGATGCAATAATCTCCATATCCGTGCGGTGGATTGCAACCAAACGAATATGGCATGATCAAATAGAAGTCTATTTTTAAATCTTGTAGTTAAAAGTCCAAAACCTTAATTTAAAATGTGATATTCATGCTTCTTTTTGACAATGGCAGTTTTGGACTAGTTCTTGGAGCGAAATTGGTTGTGGTCCTCTAGGGGTTAAACCGTGGGGAACCGTATATATAGGCACACATTTTACTCTATAGGATACAGAAAAATGTTCTAAAGTTTAGCACAACTTACACCTTTGGAGTAAAGATTCTTCAAGTAACATTTTTCATTTGAAGGCCATATCAATATCACAACCTTATCAAGTTCAAATACAACACCATACATGTAGAATATTGTGGATGCCAATGGCACCTTCTAGATTCACTAGCTTCATTCTAGACGCGTGGCCCTCCACCACAAGGGTTACCGCAGCCCAATGGCAAACCTAAACCAAAACTAACCACTGTAGGACCAAAAGTACCAAAATGGGCTATTTAAAAACGAGGGTAATTTCTTGTGGTGTCAATAGATGGGCACTTCCAAGGAGTATAAATCTAACACTTGCTAAGAATATTAGAAGCGGACGAACTTCGGTTTCCGAAGGGCGCCAGAGTGAATAATGTGTGTGTTTGTTCCACGATTAAATCCATGTCCACCGGACATAGGTTTGGTCGTATGGAACTACTCCCTCCTCTCAAGGATAGACACCATGTGACAAAAAAACCCGTAACCAATAACCAATAACCAGTAGCTATGAGCCAAGAACCGACCAAAGCCACAATGTTCAATATCAAAAAGATGATTTGTAAAGATTGAAAGTGTGTTATTTGATAGGTTTTAATGAGTATCATATAATTCTGGGAGAGGTTGGTTATTTTCAAGTATGGACATTGCATGTTGGATAGAGATAGTGTTGATTTTTGTGAATGTATTTTAATTGGATTAATGTAGATGTTGAATGTTTTTTTTAGACTTTTCATTAAGGGGATAAAGGTAGTAACTCTAGCTCAAGCGGCAACAACAATAAGGAGATCAACTTTCCATCCAAGGACTAAAATGTCATCAATAAGTGGTTGGTATTTATTAATTTTGTTTTCGATTGCTTCAGAGGAAAGTTTGTCATTACAGTATTTGAATTCAATAAATTTGGATAGTAAGGTTTGTGTTTATGTGGTCTGGTGGGGGTCTTTATATGTTAGTCCTTTGACGCATTGTATGTCTGGTTGAAATCTGGCATTACACTGACATCTTTGGGTTCCACATGTGCATGGAAGTAGCCATGGAGGGACTGTGTTTTCTTGTGGTTTGTTGTTGAAGGTTCCAACGTTCATGAGTATGAAGCACCGGGATTGATTTGAGGATATTATTAGTTTTCGGATTCCCCGTACCGCTTTATTGTACCTTTTGACAATTAGAGAGTGTATGTGATGATTTCAGCATTGAAGGAGTACGTGTAGCCATGTGTCCAAGATTGTAGAGGTGCATATTGGGCATGCTATGGATGGAAATCGTTTTATCCCAAAGAAGAGTTGCTTATGGGCATTTCCCAAATATTGTCCAGTATGGAATTTTATAAGGCATGCTTTTTGTGAGATTGTAAGTGATAATGTTACCTAACATTAATGAGTACCTTACATTATATAGATTGTGATGCCAAAGTGTGTAACTTTGCATAGAGTAATAATTCCATTTTATCAAAAGAAAACTTAGAGTAGTGACCTTGTAAAATTGCCCATGGCAAACTGATCCCCTTGTTGCTCTGTTTGGAATGAACAAGGGGCGTTCCTCTTTCCAAAGTCATCCCATCTAGCTGGCCTCCCCCTCCACCCTCTCATCCCTACTTGCCTCCGCTCACAACAAACCCGTCCCCGTTCATCGTTCTGACATTTAATGTCGGGGTTGGTTGCCTCATGGGTATTTTGCAAATGTCTAACGGGTGTTGCTTCCAACCCTTGTGCACGTCATAACCCCTCCCTTCACTGCCCTTCACTATCTCCATGTACGACTCAATGCCCTTATGCATGATTTTTGAAATTATTTTATTTTCTTTGAGCGCTTGGTTCTAAGCCTAGGTCCCACACATGGTTCTTCGCTATTGTTCCTTTGAGCTCATCATTTGAGGTGAGACATGTTGTTGTACAAATGTAGGTTTTGAGTATTATATTCAAAAGTTGTTTCCGTGATACATTAGTTTCTTCAATCAATGATCCATTATAGTTTAGGATATGAGACATAATTCAATAATTCCACTTAATGCAATTTATTTTAATGGAAAAGCATTCATTTCAGGAATTATGCCATGTACATGTTAAATGGAGACAATTTCTTATTTCCAACATTTGTTTTGTGGAGACGGATTTTGAGAGTTTAGTCCAATTGACTCTACAGATTTTTTTGGAAATTATACTGAGTGTGACATGTATTGCGATTGGTATGCAAAGCCCACCAAGGATGTTTTCCACAAGGTTTACTGCACGTGACAAATATTGATATGTTAAAATTGCAATACCTTCTATAAATGATAAGTAGACAAAAAAACGTCACTAACTTACACTTCATCACTAATTCTTCACTTCTTCACAACAAAAGTCACTTAGAGTATGTGACACTACAAATTGATGAGCAACTACAAACATGTCATGAGTAACCAAAATGATAAGTTTACAAGGCTGGTGTTAAAGGGGGATTTCACCTGAAGATTAGGTGAAAGACAATCTTTTCTACGCTCCATCAAACTGGCGTTTCAAGATAGTAGACAAAAGTCCGGAATGGGACTTTTACTGAATCCAAAACCTCCGAATCGACCTAGATCTAAATCTAGATCTGAATTCAAGGTTAGTTGGGACTTCGTTTCTCTGGTTTTTCTTATGTTTAACGCACAGATCTGAAGTTTCCTTACGCAATTACAGTAAATCAGACCATACCCACAACAGATCCGGACTCGATTCTAACTCTAACATGCTGGATTTTATGAGGGTTTAATAGATCGGGCTAGATCTATACCAGATCTAGTGCATTTAGGCCAGATCTTCAATACCCACAACCAAATTTCACTCAAACCCTCTTCTAACAACAAGATCTACTTACACATTCACAATACCAACACAAACACGTAAGAGGTAGTATCCAATTCATGCTTTACTTCCTCAAACCTCCACAAACCTCTTCCATACTCTCTATAACTACAGATCCGTACATTAGCTCCAGATCCTAACTCTCTAACCACACTTCTACACTCTAGTCTAACACCTTACGAGCTCCACACACACACACACAAGAGAGAAGAGAGAGAAAGAGAGAATGTGCCTCTAACCCAAGAGGGCGGCTCTCTACCCCCTCCAAACCCTAATCTGCCCTAATGGATAAAAGATGTCCGGATGGATGACATCCAGGTCCGGACAGTTTCATCCACTGTCAATTCAGGACAGATTCATCCACTGTCCAGATTCATCCACTGGTTTACTTTTTAACCATAACTACTTAGTAACTTAAAAAAATTACTACCGGGACCTTATGATAAGCCTAAATCTCCGGTTAACATTATCCCTCTTTGGAACAACATCTGTCCTCAGATGTTCACATGGTGCTGGAGGGAAACATAACTCTAGACACAAAAATACTGGTACTAACATCCAGAGTACGAAGTCACCTCTGAAGCTCTAGTGGACATCTCTAGCCACTTGAAGGAAGACCTACCTCGCGGGGAAGATCTTCAGTGCTTGTCAAACCGACTCCAGGCTCTGAACTAGTCGCTGCTTGCAAATCATGTCCAGAACTGGATGCCTTCGCCTTCAGTTTGATCGATTCGGGTCCTGAAACTGCCTTCGGGTCGAGTGTCTTCGTCAATTCCACCGTTGGAGGTGGAAGAGGCGTCTGGACTGGCCCTGGAAAAGTAACTGGAGGAGCCATCGGATAGTACTGCTGATACTGCGGTGCATGTCCCCCCGTACTAGGACCCATACCATAATGTCCAGGTACTCCACTAAACGGATAGTGCCCCAGAGGTGGATAAGGAAACGGGCCTCCGTAGCCTCTTGCTCGAGCGTAATGTTCCATAGTAGCCATATTGAACCGTGGTGGTCCTCTACCACCTTGAACGTCTGGAGGTCCAGAAGAAATCCCCGCTTGACCCTGAATGGGTCCAGAACTAGAGTCACCCAGGAAAGGATAAGTGGTTCCCCAGAACGGAGTAGTCTGAGGTTGAAAATATGGGGTTGGGAGAGGAATCGTCCGGTCCCAAGGAAGGGTCACCGTCCTTGCAGCAGGTGCCTTGGACTGGGGAGTAGCCTGCCATCCAGTCTCAGTGTCGGAGGCAAGTGCAGAAGTGTCTTGAACACTTCCAGATGTACCACCTTCTGGAGTTGGATTAGTCTCCTTCTCTGGAGGGTCGTCCAACTCTTCATCGGAGCAGTAAACAAACTCCGGGTAAGCATCCACAAACTTGAGGAGATATTTATTCAAACGATCCAGATCTGCCTGGTAAGCATCCACCTCACTGAGCAGTTGTCGTCGTGAAGCAGCAAGGAGAGGTTTGGTTATCCCACGGCTGGAGATCGTCTGACGCCCCTCCACTAACTCCAGTCGACAAAGAAGTTGATGGTTATCCACCACCAACTGGTCAAATGCTCGAAGTCGAGCACTCATTTGAGTCTCCAGTTCCACCCTCTTGACATGAGCTGCTGCAACAATCACGGGGTTAAATCTGGACATCTCCAATCTTGCGATGTCGAGCTCCTTCCCTTTGTCCTCCAAGGTCTGAGAAGTGATCTATAGTTGAACCTGGAGTGCTTGAATTGTTCTCTGGAGTTGAGCCTGATCCTCAATTAATTGGATTCGCGTTGGCTGCGCTCGTTCCAACTGGCCTTGGAGTCCCTGCGTTCTGGACAGCGTCTTGGTAGTGAGGTCCAGATACCGCAGCGCCTCCTGAAACCCTGCTGTAACGTCCCGTGACTGTTGCTGGATTTGGGTAATTATCAATTCCACCGCCATAGTCGTTGGGGGAACCTCCGGGGTTTGGCCCGTTGGCTGGGAGTCCTGAACGGAGGGTAACTCCTTGAGAACCGCCTTCTCTGGTACGATACGTGGTTGCATCTGTGGAGCTACAAAAGTGCTTGGTCTGTATTGTGGTGGAGACTCTTCATCCGTCTCTAGAGGGGTCTGGACTAGCCTCCGCGATCTCTTTGGAACTCTGGGTACTGGGCTGGGAAACTCTACTCCCATCGTGGTAGCTGTTGGTGAAAGCTGTCTTTGGCTGGAGGTGATTGCACCTTGCTCTATCTGTCGAAGCTCTGAAGGATCCTCTACTGTACTGGCGGCAAGTATCTGCGGGGTTCCTGTAAGCTCAGCATGTCTGGTCTTCTTTCGGGTTTGGATGGGGCTCTGTGGGGGACTCCTCTTCTTAGATTGGTTTCTTATGGACCGTCTGCCGGCAGGTGCAGTCGTTGGAGGAGGTGGTCCCTCTGGAGATGGTGTGAGAAGAATTGGGTTCCCCACAGTCCGTCCTCGAGAGCCATCACTCTCATACAAATCTACGGGTGGGCCAGGTAATGGGTTCTCGTGGTCAACCTGGACCGCTGCGTCACTGCACTCCTCGTCATGTGGAAACCAGCGCCTGAGTAAAGCGTTGATCAGTGCTGCACCTGGAATCTCAAACATCCCCCCGAGATATACTCGAGTTAACATCCGCCGCAGTCCAGAGATCACCAGTGGTGTCCAGTCATGGTTACCACCCTTAGACTCCCCTGCCGTATACAGATGAGCCATGAGGTCATTACTAGTGTGTGAAGACCGTTTCTTCATACACAGTACCTCCACCAAGGCCTGGATGCGGGTCTGATACAACTCTGAAAATCCTGCTATAAATACACCATCAGTAGAAAAATGCTTGGGTGTGAGCTTGAACCTTTTTTGATACAGTCGGTGTGTATCCTTGGCGCTCCTGGACACGATTAACGTCTGAGTGCCCTCCAAACCCAGGGCCTCCTGGACCACCTGATAAGTAATGCTGACTGGGATGCCCCGGACCACTGCCCGTATTGGTGACTGTGGAGTTAGTACCTCGGGTCTCTCCTGGATGAATCCTTCCACAAAATCCCGCACCAGTTCTTCCCGAGGTGGAGACCATGTGTACTCATAGAACGCACCCGGTTCCACCGATGCAGCCCAAGCATCATCCTGAATATCGCGCCAATTTTTCCAGAATCGTAAAGGTAAAAGCTGAAGGTTCAATCTGCGGTTTACCTGCCGAGGGATGTGCACCCGTCTGGGGACTCTGGCATCTTGCTGAGTGACTTTTCGCCGGACTAGAACTTGGTCTCCGGTGTTTGATACCCCAAGAATACTCCTCCCAGGTCTCGTGGTATTTGGTACCAAGTCTTCCTGATGCTCTGGATCTTCACCTGGAAGTATAGTTAACTCTGGAGGCGCTCCTCTCCCCGGAGAAGTCATCAGAACCGTTGCAGGCTCTGTAGGCTGGACTCTGTATGGTGTTGAACACCTTGTGGTTCTCGGAGCAGTCTGCAATTGCTCCCCCGAATCCCGATCCTCGCTCCCAGCTGCTGCAGCTGCGGCAGTGTCTTTGTTGTTGATATTGTCCCTGGTGCGCCGGTCTTCTTGAAAATCAGTCTTTGTCTTGGTTGTCACAGTATCAGCAGGTTCTTCCCTCCTTGCCTGGTTGAAGTTGTCGGTTACTGCTCCACCCTCTGCCCAACTTGAGATGTTATACCTGCTGATTGCCTCTGTGCAACGACTGCATCTTTCTCCTTGCGTTGGTTGTGATTTGGTTTGTCCCCCAGCTGTTGTTGTTTTCCTAGCTCCTACGGTGATCTGATCTTGCGGCTGCTGCTCCACCAATTCCGAGCTCTTTGTCACCGCGTCTGTGATTCTTGTCCAGGCCGAGTCGTCTTCAACTTCCGCACCTCCCCCGTTTTCCCGCGCTCCTCTGATGTTGTTGCCTGCATCGTACAATTGCCGGTTATGAATATGGGGCTCGCTGGGTCTCGTTGTCGTGGTAGTTCTCTGCATAAGCGCTTCACTCCCCCCGGTTGTGATCTTTTTTTCTTCATGCTGGGTCTTGTTCCCTTCAGTAACTTCCGGGCTGTCGAGTGTACAGACGTTAGACAACCTGTTGACGCATAGGGACTTATGAAGACCAGAATCCGACTGTCCGGATGATTTCAACGTCACTGCTCTCGCCGCTGGCTGTGCTATAAACCTGATCACCGTCGATGTCACCACCTCCGTTCTCACCAAGTCTGCACTGCTTCTTCTCACTTGTCCCCTTCCGACTCCATCGTCGTTGCAGTGTGCACCATTATAGGGCTGGAGTGTACTCGCCTCGTGGTTCCTGGTTGTGTCCCACTCACGTTCGTCACTTGGAGTCTCCGCACCTGCAGTCCGAGCCTTGGTTGTAGTGATGGCGTCGCGGAGGGCGTCGGTCGTCACTCTTGTCCAGGCCTCCACGGAATCTCGTGTGCTCGCAGCTTGTGGCCCGACTGTGGCGGTCTTGTTCACGGTGGCTCCTCTTGCCCTATTTTCAGTAACTCTCTCCCGGGCTCTTGAAACCCTAGCAGGTTTAGCTCTCTTCGACTTCGTAGCTTGGTCTCGGGGTTCTCCAATGTTTCCTGCGACTCCCGCGGCTGTCCGTTCCTGTAGAGCACTAACGTGGTCTGATCGCCCGACCTCTTTTCCAATATCGGCTCGCGGCAGGCTCTCCACCGGCACTCTAACCCTAAACGCTCCCCAAGCTGCTGTCCTTCCGCTAGCCTCCCCTTCGTGGAGGTCGTCCCTATCTCCAGCACCTTCGCCCGCTTTTACTTGGGCACCGCCGTCTTCATCTGCTCTGCTTCGCCCTCGCTCACACCGCCGCACTTCTCTACTCTCGTCTTCCTCTTGTGCTCACACAGCTGCTCTTTGTTGCATCTGTGTCGTAGAGCTTACTGCCCTCCCCTTGTTCTCTTTGGATGAATCAGTACTCATCCAACTAAACTCATCCATCCTATCTATATCCTGTTTATGTCGCCAAGTATTATCCATACCGGATGATTTTTCCACCGATTGACCATTTCTATCCTGGATGGATGAAAGTTGTTCCACCCAAAAATATCTGTCTTCTTCAGAGAACATAATATTCGTCCTCCAATCATCCGATGTTTTGGATGTTTCTTCAACTTCTCTACTTGTTGTAACTAGCACGGTCCACCAATTTTCGTCCCTTTTGGATGAAATCAATCCTTGTTCTCGGTCTACCTCCCTGTTACATATGTCGAGTGGAAACGAAAATTCTTCATCCAATGGGGATGAACTTTCTACCCACCTCCAGTGTTCATCCAATCTGGACATTCTTTGAGTCGGTGAGCGAATTTCCCCCACTGTCGAGGGAACTTGCGCTTCTCCGCTATCTTCCATTAATTGTGGTGAACAATTCATAATACAAAGGGATTGTACCTGAGTAAGAATGTTTCTGCTCGATCCGGACTTTTTTCTACTTTCCTGTCCTTCCTCTTTCTCCATCACTTCCACCATGTTGCACCCCAATATTAATCCCCAACGTTTCTCCTCCACTTCTCCTCTGTATTCATCCTCCTCTTGTTGCTTCTGGTTGTAGCTAGACTTGTCCTCTTCTCCCACGTAACTCCCTAATCTGGGGTTCTCCAACTCCAGTTGATTAGTACCCTGCTGATTGTTTTTTGTCAGTGTTGAAGTAAACACTGGACTTTTCCAATTGCTGTGATTCCTTAGTACCACTTTTTGGTACTCGCCCGGGTTCCCTGTATTTCCCAGGTCCTCTTCAGACTCTGCTTCCGCAAACTCCAGACATCCTAGTCCTTCCCTGTTCACCTGATCGCTTAGGCCACCTTCTCCCAATGATTTCACCTTATCTGGACTATTGTATTCAGGCAATTCCAAATTGTCTGAACCCTTCTGTCCGGATGACTCCAGATCGTCATCCAAGCCATCCTTTCCCAACCACTCCGTTTGGACTGTCTGAGCCATTCGCACTATCTGGTTTGTTGTAACTCTCGCAGTATCTGGACTTCCTGGGGGAGTCAGAGTCTTCTGAACTTGGTCGTTAGGACTACTATCCTCCTTTTGCTGCTCAATCCGTCCCTGGATTGAGTCATCCGAAAGAACGGGGGTTGCCTGGTTAGTCTCATAGAACTTATAGGGCTTGAGTTTGTTGATGTTGACCAAAATTGGGTTTGGCTCAAAATTGTCCACCTTCACCAAAAGAGTGGTGTTGTTCGGTAACCTGTACTGGATCCGGTAAGGCCCAAACCACCGGCTCTTGAATTTACCGGTGTGCTCCTTGTGGCCCTTTGAGTACCATAAAACGTGATCTCCAATCTGGAAGTCTTTCTGCTCGTAATGTTGTTGACTCCAGAGCCCTCGGTCCCACTGCCGTTTGCCAACCTGCTCCTGGGCCATTGTCCGATAAGTGTCCACTTGTTCCAGATCTGCAATCCGAGCTGCCAAGACCCGCGTAGCTGTATAGTCCAGAGATCCTTCCGATGTCCGGGTTGGGATCAGGTACTCTGTGGGCATCATCGGATGTAAGCCATACACCAGCTGGAATGGTGTATGTCCAGTTGACACCTTGTATGCTGTTCTGTAGGAAAACAACACGGTATGGAGATGTTCGTCCCAATCCGTGCGCTTCTCATTCACCAACTTTGTGAGGAGTTGGCCAATCACCTTGTTGGTAGATTCCGCTTGACCATTCCCTTGTGGATAGTATGTTGTAGAAGTTCGGTGCTGGAGTAGAAAATGGTCCACTAGATACTCGATTGCTTCATTGATAAAGTGGGAGCCTTGGTCGCTGACAAGTGTCAAAGGACACCCGTACCTGGTCAATATCTGTTCATACAGAAATCTTGCAGTGACTGTAGTAGAGTTCGTTCGCAAGGCCCGAGCCTCAACCCACTTGGTAGCGTAATCGGTTGCCACTAAAATGTACCGACACCCTGATCTGGACGCCATGGGTTGGATGGGTCCAATAAAGTCCAGTCCCCACTTCATGAAGGGCTCCGCGGGCATGCTGGTAACAAGTTGAGCAAGTCCCGTGGTGGTCATCCCTCCCACCCGTTGACATTTGTCACAGGCCCGACAATACTCCGATACGTCTCTGTGTATGGTTGGCCACCAGTATCCAGCATCCAGAATTTTTCGTGCTATAATGTCTTGCGAAAAATGGCCGCCTCCAACCCCCATGTGTAATTCCCGCATTACCAGTTCGGCTTGACCGGGGTCCAGTACTCGGCGGATAACCAGATCATGCCCCCTTTTGTGCAGCACTCCAGATATGAGGGTGAACGGGAGAGATTTGAGGATGAGCTTCCGTTGTTCATCCTTGGTCAATTCGGGTCGCAAATGTCCGGTGCGGAGGTAGGCTGTCACATCCTGTAACCACTCTGGGTTCACATAGAACAGGCCTGCATCTCCAGTTTGATCTTCCACTCCATTTGGGGGTTCACCATTGGGCAATCTGGACAACGCATCCGCGATTCCATGGGTCTTGCCTGGTTTATAAACCACAGTAAAATCGTATTCTTGGAAAAGTAAGAGCCATCGGGCGATTCGTCCAAACACCTGTGGTTTATTAACCAGGTACACTAAAGCTATGTGGTCAACATAAAAAACAATTTTATTGCCCAATAAGTAATGTCGGTACTTACTCAGAGCATGCACCATCGCCAGAGCTTCCCGTTCAGCTGTGGTGTAGTTCTTCTCAGTTGAATTCAACAGTCGAGAAGCATAGGAGATTGGCTGGTCACATTTTCCAGTGGGATTTTGGGCCAGCATGACGCCCACAGCAATGTTGGAGGCATCTGTATGTATGTGGAACTCCAGATCCCAGTGTGGTACAATGAGAATCGGGGCATTCTGGTACCGCTCTTTGATGTCCAGCCAAGCCTTTTCACATTGCTCAGTCCAAATGAACTCCTCAGTTTGGCGCATGAGCTTGGTAATGGGTTCCATGATGTGTGCGTAGGACCGGATATAACACCTGTTGAACTGGGCAAAGCCGTTAAACACCTGGACGTCCCTAGGTTTGGTCGGTCTTGACATGTTGGCAATGACCTCGATCTTCTTCGGATCTGGAAATTTGCCTTCTCTGGACACGACGTGGCCTAATATGATTCCAGAGCACACAAGTAGTGCACATTTCTCCGGGTTCAGACTAATGCCGTACTCCCGGCACTTGATAAAACACAGCCGAAGCTTCTCCAGGTGAGTGAATATATCACTGTATACGCTGAAGTCGTCTAGAAACAGCTTCATGAAGTCATCAATATACTCCCGAAATGCTTTGTTGACTGCCCTCTAGTATGTGGGCGGAGCGTTCTTGAGTCCAAATGGCATAACTATCCAGACAAAAGCTCCCCAGTCTGTAACAAAGGCTATCTTGTACCTGTCCTCCAGAGCAATTTGGATCTGATGATATCCAGAGTATCCGTCCAGGAACGAATACATCTCATGACCCGCCACAGTATCCAGAACTTCGTCTGTAAAAGGTAATGGATATGGGTCTTTTTTGGTTGCTGCGTTCAGCTTCCGGAAGTCTTTGCATACGCGTAACTTCCCATTCTTCTTGGGCACAATGACTATGGGTGATAGCCATGTAGCATCCTCCACTGGTGCGATGAATCCAGCCTGGAGCAACTTGTCCAGACCACACTTGACAATGCTGGCGTAGTTTGGATTCATCCTGTATCTGGCTTGATGGGCTGGAGGTATGTCTTTCTCCAACTCAATCCGATGCTGGGTGATTGAAGGAGGTATCCCCTTCAAATCCTTGTATGTCCATGCAAAGACATCCTTATACTCCCGAAGGAGTGTCTCTGCTTGTGCAGCCAACTCCGGGTCCAGATCAGCATTTATCCACAAATACTGTGGTTCCTCTTCTGTCCCCACATTGACCTTCCGCAGTTGTTCTAACTCAGGAAGTGTCCAGGCCGCCACCTGCATGTCCTGGACCTTGATCCGCACGGGAGTTTCGTCTACCTCGATGTCACCTTCCGTGAATGTATAGAAGTGCTCCGGGTACGTGGCATGTGGACTCTTCTGGTCCTCTGCAGAAGTCTGTGCGCCTGGCGCTGACTCTTGTACTAGCAGAGTATCTGGTACGGGGTCCGAATCTGGACCAACACCAAAACTAAGTAAGGTTACGGTTCCAACAACCAAGACATCTGGTTCTGTATCCAGCCATCGGGTCTCCTCTTCTTCTGTCAACCCAACTTCAAAGCTGTAGGCGACTATGACCTCTCGCAGCTTAGGTCTGGGGCCTGTGCGCTGGTTGACTGGAATGGTCTTGACAGTGCCGCCTCCACGAATGGTCACAAGGTTGTTGCCCCAATCATGCTGGACTTTGGCATCTATCAGCCATGGTCTTCCCAACAACATGCTGTAAGCTTCGTTAACCTCCTTGTTCTTGATGACCGTAAGACTAATCAAGTATGGAATACCATAAATGTGAATCTTGACATTTCGTATAAGGCCCACCGGTTCCACTATCGTTTGATCTGCCATACGTAATCTGTACGGTGCAGATTGTGGGTCTCTGAGACCCAAACGCTTCCGCTCCTCTTCTGTGATGAGATTAATTCCAGAGCCTCCATCCAGCAGAACATTTTCCAAAGTGCCAGTACCAATTTGTACGCGTAGTACTGGTAAATTCCGGTCTACATCTACCGCAGCACTAGAGACTGGACTTGGTACCTTGGAGGTATCGGGGTCCATGATCGGAGTGGTACTCTTCTCTGGAGTTGCCCGTGGTTCTGGAGAGGGGAACAAGTGAGTCTTCATAAAGTCACTGAGGTTGGGGGCCATGTGCAGTAGCTGTCCAAGGGTCACCATCACTGGACTCTGTAATATCTTCCGCCCCACTCCTGGAATGATATTTGTTGGGCCTCCTGACTGAGGTGGTTCGCTCGGTGTGGCCTCCTTGGGGTGGACTAGACTTTCCAGGACATCAGAGTCTGGAAAATCCAACCAGTCTTCAGAAGAGGAAGGTACAACTTCCTTGTCTGGGTCTGGAGTGGGCTGAGTAGAAGTTGTGTCTTGATCAACCTGCTTCTCCTCTTGCATTTCCTTGATGGTATCCATCATTGCATTTCTCAATATTTCTTCTTCTTTCTAATTTGCTTGAGTCCATGCGCTCCGAGGTTCAGGTGCTTGGTCTTCCTTGACTGGTGCTGCTACCTTCGCCTTGAGACGCTGAGCTCTCGTCAAGCTGGCTACTGCAACTGGATCTTCTTCTTCCATTAGCTGGATCTCCACGTTGCTCACATGGTGGGCAGGATGAGCCTTGCTCTTAGCCACCGTGGCTAGAAACTCTTCCCACTCCTTGCACGGACAGTTGTATCTCCGGTGTCCCGGTTGACCGCATAAGTGGCAGACCTCCGGTCGATTATAATTGGAGTCTCCACCTCCAGCGCGCGAATACACCGGTCTTGAGTAGCTTCCGGAAGAATTTTGTTCTGTGCCTTGGTTTGATTCAGGCTGGATCCGGACTTCATTTACATTCACTGATGCTCCCTCCGTGTTTTTTCGAGACAGTCCTTGTGGATTATTTGGATTGAACCAGCAATCGGGCTCCAGATGTCCTGCACGTTTGCAGCGGGTGCAAAATTTCTTGGGTGCTTCTGGAGTGGCCGCCTTACTCGTGGTGCCCCCACTCTTGCCACAGGAGTCGTTTCTTTGGATCTCGATGCCTGTTGTTTTACCATTCAGGTCTGAACAGTTCTCCTCGCATCGAAGTGTTGCATCCCGCAACTCTGTCAAAGTCCGGGCTGGAGCAATGCTCGTGGTGAACTTGATGTACTCCAAAAGTCCAGCTCTGGAGTTAGTAATTCGGAAGCCCTCTCCTGGATCCGACTGCAGACATTTCATCAATGTCATGAACCGGTCATAGTAATCCTGGACTTTTTCCCCCACCTGCTGTGCGAAGGACTTCAATTCCCTGTACACGGCTTCATCGGTAGTTTGGCTCCGCTAGCGTTTTCGGAATGTCGCCTTGATGTCAGCCCATGAGCAGTACAGGTGATTCTCCAGATATGTCTCATACCAGGCTCCAACTTTGTCTCCCAAAGTGGTCCCAAACAAATTGATGATCACTTGTTCGTCAGTTTCTCCATTATGCCACAATGTCCTCTCGAACTGGAGTATGTGAGCGTCTGGATTACTCCCCTCCTTATTCTTGGTGTACATTAGGGGTTTCCTGTTCGGTACTACCGCTGGGGGTGCTACGGTTCGCCAAACTGGAGCTGTTGTTGGGGGTCCAGCTAAGTAATCTAGTGGAGGATACGTCCGGATGGGTCCTCTGTAGGTGGTCTCTCCAGGCAGCATCGATATGTCGTCTACCACTGGTGGATAACTGGAGCTTGGTTTCGGAGCCAAACCTGGGGGTGGGCCCATACGTACAAACTCTGGAGCCCTGGATCTAGGTCCTGGTGTAACGACCTGAGGTGGGTAGACCGTAGGATACGTACCCACATACGGCTGCTCCTTGTAGTGCACCGGTTCCGGTGCCCTTGGTAATGTTCCAGTTGGATGGACTGGACCTCATGGACCTACGCCCCTGCCGTTGGGTCTGGATGTTGGCGTGGCTCCCATTGTCCTGGAAGGCCGCCAGTCCATGTATCCCCATTCCTTCGGGCCTGGTTGTCGGGATGAGTCTCCCAACCGCTCTGTAGGGCCGGTTTCTGGGAAATGTCTCCATCTTCCCAACGGGTCTCGTGGTGGTGCTGCCATTGATGGCTCCGCTGCACTCTGCCATGCTTCCCACCACTGGAAAGTCTATTGTCGGGCCTCGTCCTTCCGCCTTTGAATGTCCGCAGCCCTCTGGTCCTCCAAGTGTCGTTGCTCTTCCTGCCATGTCTTCTCTGCATCTTGTCGTTGGGTCTGCTCCTGCAGTAACCTCATGGCTTCCGGGAGTTCAGGTCCAGCTCTTGTCTGGTAGCCCCACTCTCTTCGGTGCGGTTGTACTGGGCCTCCTTGTGTCCTTTGGCGTCTTGCCTCCTTCTCTACCCTCTGTTGAGCCTTAAACTAGTCCAACATTCGCCTTTGTTCAAAGATGAACTTTGCATCATGGTCGAAATCTTCTTCTTCTCTGAAGTGGACTGTTGGTGTCCTTCGTGTAGGTGGAAATCCTTGATTGCTCCTGTGCTCGTCCAGTCCTGGACGTCCCATGTCTGGACCATATCTCCTTGGATATTCGTGTCCCAACCTCTCGCTCATTTCATCCAAACTAGCACGTAGATTGTCTGGAGCTTCATACCTTGGAGTTGGCGGTCTTTCCCATGCCCGAAGGTCCATCCTCTCCTCTGGGTCTGGATCATTGACCAACATGCTGACATTCATCTGAACCGGCTCCCATCGGTGGTGGAGTGTGCCTTCAGGGACTCCAAACTCCCTCCAGTTCATCTCTGGTACTCCATGTGCTTCTCTGTTGTCCTGTCCTGTCCGGATCGGGAGCTCTCCTGGATCTCCGAGTCCGTCTGGTCTTCTCTGGGGCAACTCGTCTGCCCATTGTGATGAATTTTCTCCAATCACCTCCATGTCGACTGGATGTCTCCGGTTCGCCGTACTCTCCTCTGAGCTTGGGTTCCGGTACCCTGTAGTGTCTTCTGCCTCTGCTTTTTGCTCCTGAATCCTTGGTAGAATTCGTCTCCTCTCTTGCTGTGCTTGGAATCTCGCTGCGAGCTCTATGTCCAGACCTTCATGGTCGCCCTCCATCCTGTAGCAGGTGCTGCCACTGTATGTTATGACTTCTCTGTTGTATCACTCCAGTAGTGCGCTTCTTCAGTACTCCAGTGTGTGGTCCTCCAGTCAGTTACCTCCTCCGATACTGCCTTTGTCACCTGCACCTGGTCTGGTCTTTTGCCACTGTCTTGTTTCTACACCCAGATCACCCCACTTATATTAGTAGTCAGTAGTACATGCTCGTCATTCCGATTAGGTCCTTTCTTGGTTCCAGATCATTTGTTTCGCTGTCAAATATTCTTTGCCAACATTTTCTCTGGGATAATACTAGTCCAGCCACTGCTTCCTCCTTTGTTCATTTCCCACTGGATGTCCGGATCTGATTTCCAGCTACACCCTTTCGCCTTTCCCAATTTCAAGTTTGAGTCTTAGGTCCCAATTCTGTCCTAACTGCTGCTCACTGATTTAGGTTTTTTTTTCTTGTTTTTCTTCCCACCAGACACATTTGTTGTTTTTGTTGTTTTGTTCTTCCTTGTTTATGGTTTTTATGTTCTCATATTTATTTTTGTGAATGTCCAGATGTTAATACATATCTCAGGTTACATCCAGCTCATGTCTAGTTTTGTTTGGATTCCTTACTGATATAGCCAATAATTGTCCAGATTTTTTGTTAACATCCAATTACTGTCTATGTTCAGTTACTGGTAGTTGTTTACATCCATAGACGACAATCATCCAAACAAAATCTCCATTCCATTCAACCCAACTGCAGAATTTTTTGGATTTGGAACTTACCTTAGTAACACTGGACTATCCCCCTTTTATCGTGGGATCAGTCTTCTGATTCAGAGCTGGTCATGTGTTGGCTGCACATTGGCGCCTCCAGATAATCGTCGCCTAGACCACTGCTCCAAGGTTCCAATGCCAGTACCCGAGTCACGACAGGGGTTCGGGTGCCATAGGCAGTGATGTTGGGGGCACTACTGCTCTACTGCGGGGGTGTAGATGCAGACTCTGAATGTGCTAGTGGAGAGTCCAAAGGCAGTCTTCGGGAGTTGTGCAACTCGAGTTCCTGGACCGTAATCCTGGACGTCTCCTTGTACCGTGGGGTAGGTCTGGGAAGACTCTGACTGGGGTGATATGAGTCTGGACACTCTAGATGTTGCAGGATGCCCCTCTGAAATTCTTCAAGTGTGAGATGGTCATAGCAAGAAGGGCTGTTTTGGGCCGTATAGAAGGCTTCGTCCTCCTCAAAGCCCTAGTAGCTACGGTTGCCCACGTAATGGTCAAAGTTCGCAATGGATCGTTCCAATGGGAGCTGCGCCTCACTCTTGAACTCTGTGCTCTTCCTTGACCCCATCCACCTGGACTTGGTCAATCTTGTGGGGCTGCTACAGATTCTGCAGAGACGTCACCAATGTTGAAAAAATGTTGTCCATTTCTGGACTAGACTGTACAGCAGGATCTGGTCAGGGTATTCGCCGGACTTCACTTGAGCAGGGTCTCTCCAGGATTTCGATGGATCTTCACTGCTGCAGGGTATCTTCAAAAGCTCTTGTGGATCTTCACTACTGCAGGGTATCTCCACAGTATCTGCCGGACTCGACTCCAGTAGGGTATCGAGAGGGTCTCTACAGGTCTGCTGCTGCAGGGTAGTGTCCGGGTCTTTGCTGGACGTCACTCGAACAGGATATCACCGGGTATCTTTTGGACTCACGCCAGCAGGGTATCGTCAGGGTATCCTCCAGACTTCACTCCAACAGGGGGTCGCCAGGGTATCGTCCGGATCTCGGTTGGATTGCCCTTCAACCGGATATCTATAGGATCTCTCCTGGACGTGACTACAACCGGGTATCTCCGGGTCTTCTACTGAACTTCACTACTGCAGGGTGTCGCCAGGGTCTCTGCGGTTCTTCTACTGCAGGGTATCACCGGATCTCGGCCGGACTTCTTCTGTCTGTGGCTGTCTGTGGCTTGTCTATGTCATGTCGATATGTGTTTGCAGCTGGTGGCACTGGTTTGCTGCCGCTTGATCCACCGCTTCCGGCTACCGTTCAAAACTCTGCTCGCATGCGCTGCGGGTCAACAAGAGCCACTTGGTTCGAACTTATGCATGGTCGCCAATGTTAAAGGGGGATTTCACCTGAAGATTAGGTGAAAGACAATCTTTTCTACGCTCCATCAAACTGGCGTTTCAAGATAGTAGACAAAAGTCCGGAATGGGACTTTTACTGAATCCAAAACCTCCGAATCGACCTAGATCTAAATCTAGATCTGAATTCAAGGTTAGTTGGGACTTCGTTTCTCTGGTTTTTCTTATGTTTAACGCACAGATCTGAAGTTTCCTTACGCAATTACAGTAAATCAGACCATACCCACAACAGATCCGGACTCGATTCTAACTCTAACATGCTGGATTTTATGAGGGTTTAATAGATCGGGCTAGATCTATACCAGATCTAGTGCATTTAGGCCAGATCTTCAATACCCACAACCAAATTTCACTCAAACCCTCTTCTAACAACAAGATCTACTTACACATTCACAATACCAACACAAACACGTAAGAGGTAGTATCCAATTCATGCTTTACTTCCTCAAACCTCCACAAACCTCTTCCATTCTCTCTATAACTACAGATCCGTACATTAGCTCCAGATCCTAACTCTCTAACTACACTTCTACACTCTAGTCTAACACCTTACGAGCTCCACACACACACACAAGAGAGCAGAGAGAGAAAGAGAGAATGTGCCTCTAACCCAAGAGGGCGGCTCTCTACCCCCTCCAAACCCTAATCTGCCCTAATGGATGAAAGATGTCCGGATGGATGACATCCAGGTCCGGACAGTTTCATCCACTGTCAATTCAGGACAGATTCATCCACTGTCCAGATTCATCCACTGGTTTACTTTTTAACCATAACTACTTAGTAACTTCAAAAAATTACTACCGGGACCTTATAATAAGCCTAAATCTCCGGTTAACAGCTGGAAAACAAAAGTGTTGCAAAAGCCCAATAACCTAAAACCACCAAGCTTGGAAAAAAAAATCATTCACTTCCTGAACCTCTTAGGCACACATGAACGCACTCCCCCTCTCCCATTGCAATACCCTCACCAAGTACAGGACATAAACAAAAATCAACTATGTTTATAACCCTATTCACTACATTTCCTTAACAAGTGAAGGTTTAGATTTCAAATTAGCAAATTATATGGCTAATGTGAAGCTTTACCATTACCTCATTGATGAACAACAAAAACTGCATGAGAAGCAGTAGGGGACAAATAATAACACATGACGTGAACGGTGTAGATGTCAGCTTGAAATACATGTCATAATTCTAAACCCTAGGAGGCGGTGGCGATGGGAGACGGCAAACTTCCAAGCGATGGATGGGAGGCCAGGTGATGGTGTCCGCCACCAAGGCTTTGGGCGTCGGCACCCGTCAGGCAACCCATCATCGCAATACCCGTCATACATTTGCAAAATACGTGTCAAGCAACCAACCCAACATAAAATGTCAGAAAGGGGAATGACCTTGTAATGAGTAGGGGAGAGCAAGGATTGGAGGGTGGGAGGCCAACTGGATAGGATGACTTTGGAAAGGAGAACGCCCCTTGTTCATCCCAAACAAGACTATAAAATTATGATGTAAAACACCAATTATTCTATCTTAACCCTTTACCGCCCATGGATGTTTCTCGAAAAACCAAGATTTTTGCTGATCTTTTTCTTTGAACCGGATTTGATGGAATTACAATGCCTAATATTAATATCTAACAATACAAAGTTAAACTTAACCCATGACCTTAACTTTGGGGAAATTTGCTCAACATCCAACACTTATTGGAATAGATTATAGTATTTAAAGTCACCGTATATTGGTAGTGAAAACTGTGGATTTTGGAGGGTGTACTACTTTAACCATCAATAGATTCTTGCAAAAAAATAATTACTTTGAAATAGAGCGGCTCACTTGTGCACTAGGTTGATAGCTTTGCATTGACATATCATGTGTGAAAAAATATTTATACACAATTATTGGTGATTTTTTTGCTTTTTCCTACTTGATTGTATACAAAATGTTCCAACCTTATACAAAGTCCCATTTCGGGTTTCCTGGGCACTAAATGGTTAAATGCTATAATCTTCCAATCCATTCAGTCAAAAAAAAACATATAAAAAAAATCTGATTTCTTAGTCTAGTATTACATACCGGTAACCAGGGGTGCATCATACAGTACTGTACAAATGTGAGTGCATATATTGGCATCAAGTTACATGGGGTTTGGCCAACGAAGAGTTCTTCACAGCCATCCTGGTTTAGGGTTTAGGGTTTAGGGTGTTTAAACCACAAGTGTAAAGGACACACATGCACTCGAAATCAGCACACGAGAATGATACGGAATCATGTGATCCGAGTGTAATAGATAAAACAAAATGAGATGAATCAATATACATGAGTCTCAAACACTGAATGTGGAATAAACCCTAAACCCTAAACCCTTAAACCCTTACCAAAACCTTCTGCGTTGAGGATTGAGGAACCGATCGGCTCTGGCCTCACTCAAGCTGCCCACAGCTTTGGAGTCGCCCAGCGCATACCACGGCGCTCGCGGCAGCGACGACGCCATGGGAGGCGCCGACGAGCTGTAGCGGCGGAGGGAGCCCGAGAGCTGGCGAAAGAACCCGCCAGACCCGATGGACATGAGCGGCTTGTCGAAGGGGCCCGAGTCGAAACCGCTGTTAATAAACGACGCCGCGTCGTGGCGGATCTCCGAAGCGCGGCTGGTTTCCGGCCCCTCCTCGTCGTACACGAGCTTCAGGGCTTGCACGACCTCGCCCATGAAGGGGCGGTGCGACACCTCGGGCTGCACGCACATGGACGCGATGGCGGCCACTTTGGCGAAGCTGTCGAAGGGATAGGAGTTGGTTTTCAGGTACGGGTCCGCCAGCTGCTCCAGCCCGTCGCGGGACGTGAGTAGCGGGCGCGCCCACGTGACGAGATTCTCTTGCCCCGGCGGCTGCGACATGTCCACCGGCTTGCGCCCCGAGAGAAGCTCCAGCAGCACCACGCCGTAGCTGTAGACGTCGCTCTTCACCAGAAGGTGGCCTGTCATGGCGTACTCCGGAGCCACATACCTGCAGTGAGAGTTAGGGAGCCAGAACCAGCTGTTCACAAATATACAAAGGTGAATTTCTCTAGTATGTTGTGTGATAAGATCTTAATCACATGGGGACCAACTAACACCTCTAACCCTTAAAACGTCAGAAGGTGCCACTGGTGGCCACAGTATATTCACTCTGTAGAATACAAAACATGTAATGAAAATCTAGCAAGCACCTTACACCTTTGAATTGAAGATTCTTCAACTAACATGTTTCATTTGGAGGTCATTTCAATATGCGGACCTTATCATGTTGAAATACGACACCGTACATGTAGAATGCTGTGACCACCTTCTGACTAACACCTAACCAAACCAAGAGCCAGTTGCGGATATCTCTAAGCTTGAGAAGATTTGGAAATGAGAGTGAAATGGGGAAGAAGGCGAGGTACCCGAACGTGCCCATGACTCGAGTAGAGATGTGCTCCTTCCCTCCCTCGGCTGCCGATTTTGCTAGCCCGAAATCTGACACTTTAGGAGTGTAATCGTCCTCAAGCAGAATGTTGCTTCCTTTAAAATCTCTATGGATCACCCTCGGCTGAGAATCCTCATGAAGGTACGCTAAGCCACGCGCAGATCCTAACGCAATTTTCACACGTGCTTCCCATCTCAGAGGAGCAGTGTATTTATCTAAACCTGCAAACCAGATTGACCCTTGAACGTCAGTATATACAGCCTCTGTAGAATTCCAAAAATGTATTAAAGTTTACACCATTGGATTGAAGACTCTTCAACTAGCATCTTTCATTTGGAGGTCATTTCGATCAATCTGAACCATGTTCAAATACAACACCATACATGTGGTAACCAGTGGCACCTTCTGACGTTTAAGGATGCGAGAGTCTCTATCCTAATAACTCACATCCAAGTCGCCGAAGGGAGGGGATATAAACAAGAAGAAACTCGATGTGCTTGTGAAAAACAACAGTGATCAAACAATAAAAAAAAGCAGGAATGAGAACTCCAGTGATTTTACTCCAGTGTTGTGAATTGCAAGAGGGAGATCAACATACCATGCAAGTGGGATTCCACGCTGCCGTTGGTGATGAGCTCGTAGACCAAACATCTGATTTCCTCGGTGCAGATGCCAATGAGCTTGACGAGGTTGCGGTGGTGCAGCCTGCTGAGCATCTCGACCTCGGCAATGAACTCGCGCCCGCCCTGATGGTCGTCCCTGGTGAGCACCTTGACAGCCACTTCCATGCCGCTGTCCAGCACCCCCTGGTACACCCGCCCGAAGCCCCCTTCGCCGACTATGTTATCCGGCCTGAAATTATCTGTCGCTCTCTCCATCTCTGCTAAACTGAACGTCTTGGCCGTGCCTGTATAAGCTGCCATGCTGGAGCCGTAGGATTTCGTCGTAGAGCTCGCCACACTCCCAGATAATAAGGTACCTGCACGAACTAACATTTTACGATGAATTCGAATCATGAGGTTCACACACTAAAAACGAGTTCACACAAATATACATAGCAATGTGAGATTGGAAGGTGTCATTAAAATGATCCACAAAATATATGTATCCCAATTCAACCCTTTGACGTCAGAAGGTGCCACAGTATTCTACATGTATGGCGTCGTATTTGAACATGATGAGGTTTAGATACTGAAATGACCTCTAAATGGAAGATGTTAGTTGAAGAATCTTTAATCCAAAGGTGTAAGTCTTGCTAAGTTTTGATACATTTTTTGTATCCTACAGAGTAGAATATATGCCTATATGTACAGTTCTCGACTGACGTTTCAAGAGTTCAAATAGTACAGAAATGATATCAAAACACTGGAATTGCATCCAGACACTAAGTGTCATCACAACAGATGGGGTCGGATGCACACCTTCGGGTTTGGGGTTGAAATAAGCTTGTAAAGGGCCAACCACCGAAGGTGTAGACTTCTCGTTGAAGCTGCGGCGGAGGAGAAGGAGCCAGAGAAAACCAAAAAGCAACAAAACACCCATGGCCGACGCCAGGGTAATCACTGTGATGAGCCCTGAACTCAGCTGATGGCTTTTGTTACTTGAGTCCACTCCGGATGGAAGTGGCTCGTTTTTGCCAGGACCTGGCGGTGGAGCGTTGCCGGCAAACTGGGAAGGTGGAGGAGGAGGAAGACCTGAAGAAGACAAACTGTTGACACGGATCAGTGTCCAAATTGCGAAAACTGAAAGCATGGGAACTGGGAGGGCAAGTAAGCATGGTTGACTACCTGGGTAGGTGACGAGATTCACCGAGTACTTCCCAAACAGCGTCTCGTTCAACGGAACTTGCCCGCCCCACAGACGCGACGCCAGAAGATTTGCCGTCGTGTTGTCGAACTCAGTGTCCAAAGGCACAAAGTCCGCGCTCACGTCGGTCTTGCCCTCGTCAGCTTCCACCGAGTTCGCCCCCATGATGCGCACCTGACTGGTCTGGAGGAACAGCCCAGTGGCCAGCTCCTTCGCCAGCTGCGACACCAGCGGAAACAGCTTCTCCAGCTTGATTCCCAGGCGCAGCTGAGCGTGCATGGGGATCACGCAACTGCATGATGGCGCACCTGGTGGCGTGTAGGTGTACCCGTCCGGACAAGTCTGGTGGCAATCTGGTGATTCAACACAAAATGTCAGTACATGCTTCGTTACATGCCTATACCTGTTATGATACCATTCGCACTTCCGTGCAGAACCTTTCATGTGCTATCCGAACATTCCAAGTTTATTGATACCATTACTGTGGTCTAGGGAGAGAAAATTACAATCAGGTCAAAGAGCGACCAAAAAGTACCCCTTCACCCTTCTGAGATTGAGTTCATAACAAGAGATAAAGCAACCAATCTGGAAGTCTGAACCACTCTAGAAACAAGATGAGGATGCAATAAGAGCTTACTGTCTGGGTAGGTCACGTTCATTGAAGATGGCGAGATGACAGGTTCCAGTGGAGGAGACGCTGTAGAAATAGGCATTGTCAGACTGATGAACAGAAGGGAAGAAGTCTCCAAATAAACACTAAAAACAATGGATGATAGAAAGATTCCCATTTTTGTGTTATCATACTACTCAAACTAGTTGATAGATTCATAGAAAAGTCAAAGTTTTAGCAAACTTCGAGAGTGGAGGAGTTTGCATGAGATGCCATGAATATTATCCTTTGAGCTGATTCTAGAGACCTATGTAGAGGTGATTTTCACTGTGGAAAAGGAGGTGGCCCTACAAATCAATCCAAGGACGAGTCCTGAAGACCATACAAGCACTGTTCGATGACCAAATTTTGAACAGCAGATAAATCACCTGCAAATCAACGGACTGTTGACTATATATTATACCAAGGTGATCAAGACGAATTATTAGTGTAGATTCACCTCTTTCAGGGGCCGGTGCAGGGCCCGGTGCAGGTGGACTTTGAGTACTATGGACAGCAGCACGTTGTACTAGAGTGACAGGTGCAGATGCAGAAAACTCTGCAGAAGACAGGGCGTCGTCATCTGCAGAGTTTGCTTCGGTGGATAGATGTCTTCTTGCAAAGTGGGGCAAGAAATGGTCTCCTTGAGTAAGCCTCCTTGCCCTTCGACCATGAATCCCTGCCTCCAATCTGTCCTGATCCTTGCATTGTGAACCTGGACGACATCCTGTCGATGTATCTACAACACAAAAAAGTTCTTGTCAAGTGAGTTTTTCACCTATATCCAGCCCTGAATAGTGCTAAACTTCTGTACAAATCAGCTCAAAGAGGAAAAAGGCGGCTGAGAGTCATGGTACTTCATTCTCAAAGGCGGCTAAAACCACTTCTATCTTGAGTTGGACACCACCAAGCTCTTGATTTAGTTGAGGGACATCAGTAAACAAACAGTGATACTACAAATCAAAAGACTGGCACCTTCTTGAAACTTACAAATAACTCTACCGCACAAGACGCTGGAAAGCAACACAAAGCTGAAAGAAACCGCACAAACGTGGGGTTTGTGTCACGCTCACCATGATTTCCGAGAGTTGCAAGAGCTGCTGCAGCCAAAAAGAAGAGAGACAGCAACCCTGCAATCCTGCAATGATTGCTGCGCATTGTGACAAACTTCGCTTCTTAGCCACATGAAGACCGGTGGAGAGTAGTAGTAGCCCGCTGAAGGCTACTAAACTATCTCCAACGCTGCGAATCTTCCACTATGATTCTCCTCCAAGAAAAGGCTCCACATCGCAACATCACAAACGATCCTGATGAGCCTCTACATCGACACATCGTTGCGTCCCTGTGTTGAAAAAAACACAAGCACAACCATCACTGAACTCCAGCTTCAGATTCACGTGCTCATCGTTCGAGGACGCCACCTACACTTCCCCCCCTCTGCAAATAAAAGCTGATATTCCATCAGGATAAAATAATACGATTGAATCACCAGATCCTCGCCTCGGATCTGGCACTTCCTATCAACCAAACACACATCAGATCGAATCATCAGGTGAACTTCCGAGACCACCATCACAATGCAACCTCTGGAAGCAAGTGAGTAACCAAAGCGCCAATAGTACTAGTCGTCGAAATCCAAAACCCTGAAGAGGTCGCCATCTTCCGAGGATCACACCAAGAATGCCACAAGCCTGCAATCTAGACGCTATCACCCACATTGCAAACTCACACGCCTCTCCTGATGCAAAACTCTCCCAAACCTCTCAAAACTAACAATGTACACACTTTCCAATCTCCTCCACACCGCCCTCACCAACGCGACCTGACTGACCAGCCGCCGACTCCACCAACCCTTCTCGCTCTCATTAACTAACTCCGCCATCCACCATCACCAAACATGTATTATTGCCACTACTACAATCGCAGTTACCTGATGGATTCCACGGAGAAGGTGGCGTATGCGGGAAACCGGCGGCAATCGCCATCTCCATCTCGAAACAAAAAACAAAGGTTGGCGTTTTCCTGCCATCGCCATCATCCACAGTCGTCGTCGTTTCCTTGTCTGTGAACGATCGCCTCAGTACCGTCAGGGTATCCACCTGGGTATAGGGGTACTATCACCTTAGTATCACGCGGATATCAAGCGAGAAGCGGACAAGCGTGGACTCCTTGTGATTGTCACCGGTGTCGGGTCGGGCCAAAAACCGCGATGTTCTTCATCATCTACGGTTGGGGAAATTTAGTGACGGTTATCCATATCCGGAAACTGACGCCATCTACGCGGGGCGTACATAACCTGCACTTTCGTCGGGTTTGTTCTGGTGATGGTTCTAGGAGCCTTCACTGAGTCGGCCATCTACCGGATGAGGACAGGTTTTGTTCTGAGATCTTGAGAGGGCGTAGATAGCTTGGGTTTAAGGGCGGGGTGATGGTTTCATTTTTTTTTAATTAAGATGTTGAGGGGAAGGTGCTCAAAATGGGGGTTCAAAATGGGCTGGCTCGTTGACGGCGTTGTGGCTATTTAGGGAATGGGGTTCCTGGATTTGGGATGATTATCAGATGTGGTCAGCCTATGAGGCTGTTTAGGGCCCATTAAACCGGATGTGGATGAGTTGAATCTTCCCACACCTTTTTCAAGCCCAGTTACCCTCTCCATGTGGTCCCGGTTATCGATGTAAGACCATAAAGTAGGCCCAGGGCGAATTGACCCCTCGTTGGGAGTTACCCGAGGGGGCCACCAGGTGGTGGGGGCAAACATGGCTGCTATTTTGTTTTTGGGTGGGGTATTTATAGAAAGGGAAGATATTTAAAGGTAAACAATGGTCGTAGGCCCCAAATTTGTCAAAAGAATCCAAAAAAAGCCTTTGGACCCCCTAAAATAAGAAGGCCAAAAAAATGACCCCATGCAATTAAGACGGGCACAGTTCGAGTAACTCCCAACGAGGGGGGTCAATTTTCCCTGGGCATAAAGTAGAGCCAAGGTGGAATGACCCCCAAGGGGAAGGAAGGAGGTGGATGGGGTCATTCTCTCTCCGTCCCCTTGTCCATTCGTGCAGCCCCATTTCCACAATCTCATTCAAACCCTAAACCTTAAAGTTCACCAATGAATCCTAAACCCTAAAGTCCATCAATGAACCCTAAGCTCCTAATCCTAGAGCTTCAAATCTGGTTGTTGGAGGAACAAGGACGGAATGAATCTCCGTCTCTTCCTTTGGAGAGCAACAAGAGGTTATTTCTCCCTAGCCATGGTGGTTTGCAAAATATCACTTTCAAAAAAAAATCTATTGTTATTTACTTCAATCTATTTTACTTGGTGTGCGCAATTCAACATATACCTTAACCAAGATGTGTGCATGTCACAGGTAGTCCGACCAACGCCACCCCTCATGGATGTTACACCAGAAGAGTTGCGTTTGCAAGGGCCTCTAGGAAATTGAGTACCCTCCTTGTCCAGCCACTACCCTCCTAGACGGGTGTTAAACTCTCCGGAGGCCCTCGCAAACGGGTGTCTTCCTATACATTCCACCCTTAGGTAGTTGTGAGTACAAGTCCCTACACTTGTGTGGTGCCTAACACCATAGTCCACCCAACTATGGTGGCGAGTCTCAAGACCTTGTTGTATGGGTATCCAAAAACCCTTGGGACAGATGACATGTTGGTTGTCCTAAAGGCCCTCAGTGTAGGGAAGCACTTAGTGTAGGAAAGTGTTTATCCTAGAAAAGGGAAAGTAGTTCTAACACACTAACCTATATCCCGTGGCCATAGGCTTAGTGAAGAGAATGAACAAAGACTACTAATATTCAAGCCGGCTCCCTTCGGAGCCCGGAGTTCTTCTTTGTCTTCCACCTTGGATGGCAAATGAATGCTCTACACGTTTTGGCGAAAGATGAAAAGGATGATTTACCTTTCACTTTTCACCTGAACTTAGTGAATTGGTGATAGCTTCTGGTCAAGCCATTATGGGAACCATAGCAAACCTAAAGCAGCATAGCACGCGTTGCTTTGCTGTCAATAGACCCAGAAATAACATTGCAGGAGTAGAAACATGGATGGAGCTCTAATTTGGGTAGTTTGCCATTGCATTCAGGTTTTCTATTACTGGCAGGAAGAGATATGACATGTGAGGAAGTGGTTCACATGGGGCATGTTTCACGCCTCACAAACCCCTGTATGACAATTTCACACAAAAAACACTTCGAAACTGCTCGTTTTAGTGCAATGAGTAAGGAAGGAAAAAAAAACTTTATTTTGTAGTTTTAACCGTATGATCTCAATTAAGACTTATTAAGTAACATACTCTCAAAACTTCATAAACTTTGACCACACTGATTGAAAGATTATAGTGTTTGAAGTAGAGTAAAGGGTTCATTTGCTTCCCTTCGTTTAGTGGTTCAACACACTTTGACTACACTTGGTGTCCAATTTTTGTAGTACACAAGGTCTAAATTCATTACCATCATGTTAAGCATGATAATATTCTTTTTAAAACTATTTTTAGAGGTACAGAAGGGGTGTAGCATATTAAAAAAATCGTACAGGGAGTAGAGGTTCAAAAATTGCCAATTCACACTTTATTTTTTTGTGAACTTAATATGTTTTAGAATGAGAATCCTGATGGTAAGTAAGATATTTTACACCACATAATGCCACCGGGAAAATAAAAAGTAAAAATTATGAAGATCTCTAAGCTTTATGTGGAAAGGAAGAAGATTTTTTGGTACCTTTCTTGACAATGTGCAACAATGTGTGAAAATGTTTGACTTGGACTAATATGCTATTTTTTCACTAAAGACAAGAGATCTTTGTTGACAAGATGAAAGGAAATAATATAATTTGCTGCTATTGAAAATCTCACATTCAATAGAGTGTCCCAACAAAAAAATTTGGAGTTGCTTGACAACCCACTCTCCCCATTTGAACTTCAAAACCCTAGAACTTTTTAATTATATGTCGGATTTAGGAAAAAATCGTATTCATAAAAAGCTTTTAGTAATGTCCATTCACAGTAGAAATTTCAAAAATAATGTTATAATTGACACAGTAAGAACCTGCCCGAATTGGTAATTTAGTGGCTTAGAGATATTGTCTTGCCCAGAGAAGTTGAGAGTCCATCCTCTTAGGTCAAATAATAGAGTGAAATTCATGAACTGGAGAATTTAGGTGAAGCCTTGAGCCTCAGAAGTCATGACTCATGAACTGAATGTTTGGTATTCATTAAAAATGAAACATATATATAACTTAATGTACAAAATATGGAAAAGTGCATAAACCAGCATTAGATTCAATATTACTGGGAAGCAATGGCTATTTGGAAATGCATTTGTGGTCTAGTCCACTTTTGGAGTCAAGGATTGGTGGCCTAGTCCACTTTTGGAGTAAAGGATAATATTTGGAAATGCATTTCCCCACTAATAAAAAACTAAAATTCCGAAATGATTTCTGAAAATAGAGTGTTGTTTTGCCTAGAAACTAGAGTTGGTGCTACTGTACGTGAAGAGCCTTGGTCACCCTACGACTCCAATCACAACCACCGTTGGTGGCCCGAGGTCACTCAACATGGAAACATGACTCCAAACAAATCATTTAACTCCATATGGCAAAAGTGCAATTGCTCATCCTCCACACAAAGGTAGTGTCGGTTTTCAAGAATAATGGACCAGTATGCTTTGATGGTCGAGCCCTACCTCCTCAGAGCGAACTGTTGAAGAAGTTACAACTTCATTGCGCATATCATTCGCCGGTTCTGATGACAGTGAGCTTGGACCGAAGTTACATCCAGGAAAGAGCCTTTCATCCAGTAAAATATGCTCCTCAAGGTCACTTTCTACCAGCTCACTCTAAATAATTCGTGATGTCTCCCTCTGCAACGTACACGTTTTTAAACGTTGAGAAAACAACGTTATGAGCATGAGCATCAAACAGAACACCAGGCTATCATGTAAAATTTGGTAACTCGTACCTCTTTCGTCGTCAGAAGTTCATACGGTAGTTCCTTTCCACACCCAAGTTCATTCTTCAGCACGTATCACGGTTTACAATCTCCTCATGATTTCCCAATCTTCTCTTGCAGCTACTTTTAGTAAGAAACGTAGGAAAATCTCACTTTACATGCATGGAGCAACATCACTGAAAACAAGTCAGTGCAACAGAGCTGAAAAACCAACGACAACGACCTTGCTTTTCACTCAAGCAAATGATCTCTTACGAATATATCGAACACTCAGGGAGTAAACAGAGAGTGACAAATGGTAATGTTGAGTGAAAACAGCCCATCACCAATATACAAATTAGACACAAAAACACGTTACAAAGATGCGCCATAGTCAGGCTCCTGAATCGTCAAAGGAATTTTGAAACCCGCTCCAGGCTCCTACAGCCCAGCTTGTAAGTCATGCAGTCTACATGGCCAACCGAGAATCACCCAATCTTTGCACTTAGCGTAGGAGCCCACGATCACCTTCGAGACAAACATGGAGGCAGCAATCCTTTAGCTGCTTGAGTGGAGTTTCCTCATGTTGTACAACCGATACAATGTGATTCCTCCAACGATAACGGTTGCCCCCACTGCCAAAAACCAAATTCCGTGTCAGAATGCCAACCCTGACATGTACAGTACATTAATACACTAAGCAGTGCAAAATTCCACAATAAATTTGCAAAAATCTCCATGGATAAATAAACTCGCTAACACGGAAAATTTGAAATCATTAAACAATTTAAACAGCTAGTTCAGCCAACTGTATAGTACTGGACTCCTGAACATACTTGGCAAGCACAACTGAACTCAAAACAGATATCGCTAAAGAAGACCGATTGCAGACTAATCAGCTAAGCAGCAGGAGCCACACCAAGAAAAAGTGTAGAAGGATGCTCGCTCAGAACAGGAAATAGAGGCATACCGACAGCATAACCAAGGGATCGTTGAATCATGTGACGTTGTTGTTTGGTGCTTTTCCCTAGCTCCGTTTCTGGAATGCTCAAGTGCGGACGCTGAGCAGCCTCAACTATCCTTCGGAATAGGTTATTGTTATCTCCAAGCTTCATACTAACGGGGATTGGCACTTCCAAACCCATTGTCGTGCATATCTGCATGTACGTAGAGTTTAGACGTAAATAAATACATATCATGGAACTATAATAGATTCAACGTTTACAAAATGTTAATTGGATGTCAAATCATGCGATAACCCACTTTCCAACAACCAACAATTATCAAGTATAAAATCAATAATCCACAATTGCAACCTAGGTGCCTGCACCAGATAGAAGTCCCAAAATGACCACAATCTATACCAATTTTTTTGCTCTCAACAGATCCCGGCAATAAGTTCTGAGACATCTAAAGGACCTAAGTAATTCTATTCAAGTGTACATAAGTATTATAATATTTATAATTGATATATGTCAGCGCATGCCATCAATCAATGAAGGCAAAAAAAGAGTACTTGGAGTAGACATATGTACAATACCAACTCAACGACCTATTATGATAAGCAGACACATATTTCATCAACGGTTCTACCACTTACTATTCGGATGATACCAGGGCTAAGGCTATACTTCACAAGTCCAAGAGTTGAAGCAAAGAGTGTACCCGAGCGGAATTTGTAATGCACGAAGGATTGGATTCCTCATCGTCCTTAGCTGCAATGAGTAGGCAAGGAACTTCGTGTCCAAAACTCTCTCCATGGGCTGCTACCTGCTCTAATATTTGAGCAGCTCGCTTCAATGATCCCTCACTAGAGCTGATTCATAGAACCACAGCTCAATGTTAGGTGTGGCATTAAATACTTCCACGTGATTAAATGAAATCTCCAACTGTTTATACAACCTAATAATCTACGATCAGATGCTTCTAGACAAGAGAATATTGTGTCCGTGGCTCCTCGAATATGAGTTTACACTGAGATTCAGATCTACTTTTCCGATGCCAACGTCTGGCAACATAAAGTTTGACCCGCAGCACGCACCTGTCGTAAACAAAAGCTGCAACGTTACAAGGTGCCAATGCTTCCTTATTCTCCAAAAACGCAGAAACTGATTCTTCATTGATCTCCCTCAGAACTAATGTTTTGTTTAAACCCTGCCAAAAACCATACCATAACAAAACAAACCATAAATAGAGAGCATGCAACCATATTCAGAGGAATTTGCTCAAAAGCCGTACAACAGCCGTACAACAGCCGCTACTGCACGCCATATTTGTATGCAGTGCAAATACAGTAAAACGACTGAGTCATTAGCCATTCAGAATTAGTTTGAAACGAATTTAAAAGCAAAAGTTGAGCTTATAAACCAAAGACTGAGAACTCGCAGTAACATGGAACATGAAATGTATATGTTCGACAATCAAGACAGGAGGCGTGTAAATAGGCCGCAAAACGTACCCCAGATTGTTCAACTTTGTTGACAGCATAGCGATCACCTTTGCTTTGCTCTTGTGATTCCTTATAAGGTCTTCAGAGATTGACAAAAGAGAAAATCAAACAAGCAAACACAAGAAAACTCAGAACCGCATTCAGCCTATCAGACCAGATTCGCAACGGTAGATAAGAACGGCCACAAAAAAATAAAGACCTCGTTTCCAAAGAAGATCTAAACTTTCGCATATTTTCTGTAATAAACAAAAGAGAACAACATACCTGCCAATTAGAGCATCCAAAATAGCTGATTTTCCAGAGTTTTGAGGGCCAAAGACAAAGCACTGGATGACTCCTCGCTGTGACCGTTGTCTTTTCTGGTCGTATTTCTTGCGTCGAGTAACCTGAAACCCCGTGGCAGTGTCTCCAGGATACCCCATGTAGACCAGAGAAGCTGAGCTCTTGTGAGGTTCGAGCAAGGTCATAAATTCCCACTGCAACATCACACGATACACAAAGCCTGATTCAAAAAACATATTGCCATTATATGACCAGCTCACACTGCGAACCAACATTCAGAGACAGCAGGATCCACAGGAACTTAAATTCACCAAAAACGACATAAAAAATACCACTAATCTTTGAGGACAATCTTCGTTAGCCCAGAAAAAGCATACACGCACGTTTTAAAAAATCAAGTGTGCAGCTTCCACAATAGATTCTTGACACGACCAGGAATGAGACAACATCTACAAGAAGAGAGATAGACAACATTTACAACTGTGATATTCTAGACCTCAGCAACAACACAAGATCGTCAGAATTTATCGAGATGGTAAACAAACCTGCGATATGAATCCATTCCATGTAATGCCTCCTACGGAATTGGTTTCGATGGTGCCTTTGTAGATCGGGCTGTCCCAAGGGCTGCGACATCACAATTCAAATAGTCAGGCCTAGGATAATCTATATCGCAGGTTTAGTCTGGACTGGGGTTAACCAATATTCAAAGAACATGCCGGCAATTCTAATAACAATCGAATATCCAAATAATGTGCGTAAACCAAGGTCTTCGATCAAGACTGCGATCATCTACTCTCAAGCCCAATTCGCCTGGACTGGGGTTATATTTACGACTAACCACTACTACAGGCTGAACTAATTTTGTGTTTTGACATACTCATGGACTCAGTTGAAGTTGGCACTTACTTTGAAGGTGATGTTGAGAAGATTTCTTCCAAATCGGCTGGTCGCAATGCCCCATCCTGGAAGAAAAAGTAATACATGTTAGCTCAACTGCAGATATAACATGCCTATTAACAAACTCTTTAATGATCAAGGCTGATCACAAGTAATTAGTGCTCAATTTTGTTTGTCTAGCACTCGGATCAATATTTCGTACCCCATCCTGATCAAATGCCGTGAAAACTCCTTTCAGGTAGTCTATAGCTTTTTCTGTCAATTCAACACTCTGCACGTGCACACAACAAAACCATATCAAGCTACATATACATTAATGGAGTATAAAAGAGTTAAAGAAACCGAAATCATAACAAATTACACTATTCAGAGTTACAAATCAAATTAACGCTTGAAAGCAAGAAAGTTTCAACGTCCAGATAGGAACCCAGATATAAAGTATAACATTTGATAACACCCATTCCATATTTGCAGACGACCGGATTCTCTGTTGGCAGTTCAGATAAACTTTCAAGCTCTACATATGCAATGAATCATGTAGACAATATGCTGAAAGCACAAGACCTGCCAGCTGCAAGCTTATTTTTACGAACCTGGTCAGATGTCCGCTTCAAAGAAGGAATGGACAGTACATCATCTCGCAGCATGATTTCGTCGTTGTAACCAAACTTTCTGAGTACTGTCCATGTCGTCTCTAATCGGCCCCTTTCAATGAATAAAGCATGGAGAAAAAGAAACCCTGTCAAGGTCAACCCGTTCTCATTTACACCCTCTGATAGCTTCTCAGAGACTACTTTCTTCACTCCTACTATTTCAGAAGGCTGCAAGGGCGCATTGAAGCATTTGACCTGGCCACCAATTGCATCAGAAAACAAGCACCAGGTGTCAATAAAATCCGATAGATTCGCTCTCGATTCATCATTTCGAGCACTAAATTCTTTCAATCAGACATAGGGACAATATAAGAGATTCAAGAAAACAAGAAGTGATGTGCCAATATTGACTTGACAAGTATTAATAAGATCCAATAGCCACCTTGCAATCACCCAAACCAAAGTGCTTTCATATAACTGTCATAATGACTTACTTGTAGTATAATAGGCTCAAGAACTTTTGGAATGACCAACTATTACAAAAATTAACAGACGACCAGAATAAAACTATCAATGAAGATAAAGAATCCACCTGAAAGTCGTTCAGCTCAGCATCACTCAGGGCTCCATCCCGATCGTGATCACAAAGGATGAAAATTCTCTTAAGTGCTCGTACACATCGTGGTTTCAAAGTCTGTGTTTCTTGATCAAACAGTGGAGCAGTGGGATGCAGTACAGCTTTCTGAGCATAATAAAATACTTCAGCTACCTGTAAACAACAAATTTGATTGACCACGTTATCTTTCTTGTGAGAACTAACACTATTAGATTATAACGAAGATCACAGGTAGCATCTGTATCAATTTACCACAACTAACCTGTATTTGTTTGGCAGCGGAACATTCTATACATGTTTCGATTTCCCGAAACTCATGCATCAAAGGTGCCATCGTCTCCTCTAAGCTTGGTTGCCGATCATCTCGTAGATCTAGCTTACACCCGACCACTATCACTGGCAGGTTACTCTGCATGACCAATACAGTTTTCAATATGAACCCATTGTACAAGATAAAATTACAGGATAAGGTAAAAAAATGATGCAGGACATATATGCATCTCATCTTGCCAAACACGACAGCTATACTGTTGTAAGCCCTAACCCTCTTGTAAAGGCAAAAATACCACTTATGACAGTCGGCCCAATACACTCTATAAGCGAAGTAGTTAACATAAAGCTTCACGCGTAGAGAAGAAATATCCGGAACAGCGATATGAAGGGAAACAAGATCGGAAAACGAAGAAGGGACATTATACTAGAAAGTGATATCAAGTGAAAAGATTAAAAAAATCTTAGAGAGACTTACCTCTAGACGCCGAAGTTCTGGAAGCCAATACGAAGACAAACGAGCAAGTGTTTCTGGCTGATCACATGCATACGCCAATACTATGACGTCTGCTTTTGTGAGCTCCTTCTCCAACTTTAATCTCTCATCCGCTCTGTCCACAAAGATACAGAATATGAATTTAAGTTGCAATGATAGTAAACACGGAGTATAACTTCACTACTTTCAATATTCCGGTCATTCCCTGTCCTCTAGTACCTCTCGCAAAACCTCTTCAATAGCCTCTTCACTGTGTCACTGCCAAACCTAACATATGACGTCAACTCAAGCATAAGATTCTTACCTCGACGAGGTGTCGTAAATAGTCAATGGCACGCAGTCGGGATAAAAATCTGTAGGCAGACGAGTAGGTGGCAGTACAGCCGGGACGCCTTCCGCAAACGAATCCGTCGCGATCGCCAAAATCATGCTAGATTTACCAACTCCAGCATCTCCAATCACTACTACCTGAATTCGCGTCCGCGCGTCCTTCTTCTTGTCTCCCGTCATCGCTACTGGCTGCTCTTAGCAAAAAGAGCTCACGGAAATCCCTTCAGCTTGAACTTCCACGACCTGAAGTGCAGACAAAAGATCCAAAGAACGAGAGCATAAACCCTAGGGCATAAACGCTCCTGCTCGTCTAGTACACCTAATAAAGTCTCCAATTCCAGCCGCAGAAATAACAAGTAGCAACCACGACCACGACTGAAAACTCCCAACCCTCGCCACCAAACCCTAAACGCGCTCTTTCACCTCACGCCCTCTCCATAAACAATCCAGACGTCGTCAACAAAAGAAAACAGAGCTGGAAGTAAAGTCCAATTTCCACAGATAACAACTAACACGTGACTTCCACTACTCATCCCCTGATCACGTGAATCGAATTTCACTCCTGCTGTAGAAATAGCAAGTCCCCGTGACTAATCCCGTACTTGACTTCCAAAAACTAAATTCAAAGAAACCTTCACTAAAATCTAACTCAAAAATCCGAAACCGCGTTAGGATTCAATTTTTTTTAATAAAAAACACTTCACCTTAACCTGATAGTTCAAAAATAAGAATTCCATTCACCTATCTTGTTTCCTCCTGAAACTAACAACAAAATGGCCGATCCAAGGAAGTAGCTGAACTAACCTTGCGGCGACGCTAAAATCTCCACGAACGCGGAACCCCGCACTCCAACGCAGAAAAAGTCTTGGAAAAAATGCGCGGTGGAGAGATGTGAAGTACGTTATCGTTTCCGGAGGTGGAGTGCTAGACTAGGAGACTGTGGAATGTGGAAGGAAGCGGCACGGCGTTCAGAGGAAGGAGGAGGGAAGAGCGGCACTGGGAGAGAGAAGCGTGCATTGAATAGTCCAGCCCTAATTGTCCGTCGTCTTCATTGCGTTGCGAAATGGCTCACAACACACGCGCGAGGCAGAAAAGAAAAGGGGAAAAGAAACAACGCGCTAGAAGAAAGGGGAGGGATGACCCGGCGAAACGCCGGGCGCCACCCCTCAGCCCACCCATCCCACCCGACCCGCGGGAACCGTATGTACAGGCACGTATTTTACTCTGTATAATACAATAAAAGTATTCAAGTTTAGCGAGGCTTACACCTTTGGATTCAAGATTCTTCAACTAACCTCTGGAGGACAATTTGTACCTGCGAGGTTTTGGGCACGTTCCTAATAATCTAATTTTGAAGATATCTTTCTTTGGTGAAAGTTATTTATGTGGGGGATTTTTTATTTCTTTTCATGGACTTAATGGGGAAAAGTTATGGTGCTTTGACCCTTTAACGCCGGGTTGGCTATGGCGCGACCATCATCTACAAGGGTAGTAGATTGTGAAATGTATTATGAATTTCACTTGTAGATTGCATAGCCAACCATGCGTTAATAGGTTAAACATAAAAAGCTCAAGTTTGGGGCAGGTGGGCAAGGTACCATAGAGATGAATAGTAAGGCTGTAGAGTTGACAATTATACTTTTTAAAAGCAGGTAGCAATGAATTGAAGATTTTTAAAAATATTTTGTCTATAATTAGAATAAAACATAGTAATTTTATTAACCATTTGGATTCTAGATTCAACAAACATTTTTCTATTTGGAAATAAAAATTGCTTTCCTTTGTAAATGGCTACTTTCTATACCCCTAGTCATTGCAAGGCCATTTTTCTTATCCTAAACATCTCCATTTATTAACCCTATATATGGTCCACTACTGACTTTTAAGGGTTAAACTTGTTTCAATTAGTCTTGTGATGGAATTTAGATTGTCTAATAATTTTGGGCAACCGTTTTGGGAAGATACTCTCCATTGATGTATTTGAGGGGGGTTTCACACGTGGACCATGGTACCAATGTACCAGAGGACCAAACTATGCCGAGGTGCCAAGTTTTTGAGTTGGAAAAAATTATTAAAACATGCATTTTGTGAAGTTGGGACCGTCCATGTGTGAAAGCCCAAAGTACCAAGTTGAAAGGTCGTGACCCATACCATTTCTACTTCTTCATGGTCTTGCTTGTTTGAAATTTTCCACTTTCACAGTTCTCTAGCCATAGAGCCGACAAGGGGACACATTTTTAATAAGAAAATGAAGAAAATGTTCAAAATGCATACTACACAAAAAAATCTAGCACAAGCACTAACATAGAAAAAATTCAGGTTAAAAATTCAGGTGAAAGTTCAAATTTAAAACATCCAGTAAAAAATTTAGGTAAAATTTTTGGATAAAACTCTAGGTAAGGAATTTGGATAAAATATTATTGGGTAAAAGGAATCATTGTTTTAATCTAGCAGTTGAGATTTTGTCAAATATTTATAATGGACAAAACACATTTTTGGAAATTTGGCACATCATGACTAGTTGATTGAGATTAATGATATCAAATTGGACAAATGAGACTATTCACCTTTGAACCACCTTCCTATCATTGCTACTTTATATTTGGTCCCAATTCCACCCCATATCCATCCATTCTCTTTTTTTCAGCTCCAAATTATGGCTTACTAATGGTTAAGCCCCTAACTTTTGGTTGGCGCTAACGGGGGTTACCTAGTGGCAGAAATAGGCCAATCATGGTTGACCTATGAAAAATCATAATTTATTCACCTCTCATCCCAAAAATATTAAAACACTTGATTTGAGATTGTGATTCTATTGGGCCTATCACCGAAAAGTAAATGTATTATTATTATTTGAGTTCTTCTTATACACACATTGCTTAAAGTGTCGGTCATGGAGAATATACCTTAACCTTTTAAGGCCAATGAGCTTTTTAAGCATGTGAGAATCTACGAGTGTCCTATATCATGCAGAATGGCACCTACACACTAGGTACATTTCAACACAAAAAATCTACAAACCCATCTATCAGAAATCACTATAGCTCATCGATGCTTGCACCAATTGTTGTGGCAATGGTCTTAACCCCTAAGGTACCGTGATTGTTTTACACCAAAAACACTTCAAAAGTGTTGGATTCTAGTGCAATGAACAAAGAAGGAAACAAAAACTTTGACTTCTAGTTCTGATCGTAGGATCTCAACGAAGACTTATTAAGTAATACGAAAACAAAATTTTATAAACTTTGACCGCACGAATTGAAAGATTATAGTGTTTGAAGTCAAGCAAATGGTTCATTTTCTTCCCTGCGTTCAATGGATCAACAAACTTTGACTACACCAAAAGGTGTACATTACAGTGCTAAAACTTGTGGTGTAAATGAAAGTTCCATGTTCGGCTTAAATTAGAACCACGGTTGTAGGTCCAAGTTCAAATTGCAATAACTTATTCAATTTTACGTATTTTTTTAATTTTCAAAATGGTATGGAAACTAGACATCATTAGCTTCATTTCATTAGTTGGACTCAAATTCAAAAAATATAATTCTGATGGCTTGAATTCAGATCTAGAGCTAAAGCTAGAAGTTTCTCAATTTCACCGTATCGAGATCCGTGTCACAAGCATTTTCTTTCTTAGATAAAACATGATTACCTCAACGAGGCCAGTTTCATCATCATCCAATGCCTGTACGTACAAGGAACTCCCCAAAAAAAAATTAAGAGGATGAAAAACAGTTGTTTACGTTGATTATCATCCAACAATGTCATCCGAGAAATCGATGTTGGAACCACCGTAGCTACAAAAGAGTGCCACAGGCGATTTCGACCCCAACACCACCACCGCCACGTGGCACACTCACAGTCCACGTGGCAACCACAAAAATTGTCGCCAGCAGACCGCTCATCAGACTCACAAACAAACAAACAAACAAACAAACTCGCTCTCCCTTTGATCACCTTCTAAGCTCCTCACTCTCCCCAACGTCATTTCTGATCACATGCTCAGCCATTTCTAAACAATTTCGTAAACGAGTCCTTCACCGAAGACTCTTGGTAGAAGTGCTAGTTTTTTCCCTTCATGGTGTGTGATTCTCAGCCCTAACGTCTTTGCAATTCTCTCACTTTGAGGAGATGGGAATTCTAGAAAAAAGAAGCGGAAACAGGTGTTTTTAGGTTGGTTGTGTTTTTCCAGGTCTGATGGAGGTGGAGGCTTCATCGAAGAGGTGATTTGCAAGCATGGGGGACTGTGGTAGTGGGGTTAGAATGGAGGGCTGGGTGTACTTTCTGAGCTCCAGTAAGCTGCGCTTGAATCATCCCCGGAAGCGGTATTTGGTGCTGGAGGGGAACCGAGCAAGCTCTCACAAGGATAAACCCAGACCTGGTGATCAGGTGAGCATCTTTTGGTTTTTAATGTTTCAGTAGTTTCATTTAATGATCGTGATCACTAAGGAAGGAGCGACATTATCACGGCATGCATGTGTTGCTTTGATGCGAGTGTGATGTGAATCTGTGTGTTATGTGTTGGTATGTGGAGTACTGGATTTGTTGTTGAAAGGGATGGAAGGAGATGTGTGTGTTGTCTGCAGAACCCGGTGAGAGCAGGTATTATTGATCCAGATACACGAGTTGTGGATCATGGTCGGGAGAGTGTTCATACCCGGGTAAGTCTCCGGCGACGTGTGCCTTCTGCTTTATGAACATGAAGAGCATTTTTCTGTGGAGTTGTGAATATTTTTCTTGGACTCTTGGGGTTCATTTTTACGGACTGAGTTTTTTGTTGTGTGTGCAGACTTTTTATACGTTTTCCATGTACGACTCATATGCTCCTGAAGCCAAGCTTCGAGTAAGAAGACTACCATATTCTTGTCTAGATAACAACATGCTTGCGCTCTCTTGGTTTTAGAGATGAACACTATGAGCACGGGGCTCTGATTAGGTTTCGTGTTTTATGTAGTTTGGGGTGCAGAATTCTGAGGATGCTGCAAGATGGATGCAAGCTTTCAGGGAAGCTGCGGAAGGGGTATGGACTTTTAACTGAATGGCTCTTTGTGGTTTGGTCCGACGTTACATGTCAAGACGTTTGTGCCTTGTAAGCTAGCCATGTAAACTAACCATTTTGAGTACTGGATTTCACTCATGTAAAGTTCGCTTTGTTTTTTTTTTCAACTACGGAGATGATCATTCTTGCAGATTTGTTTGTTGTCATGTCCATGTTTGCAGACCCGGATCACAAAGTTGCGTTATATCTTTAGCCACTAACCATATTATTCTGGTGTTGTCTTCATGTTTACTGAGTTTTTAGATCTTGTGCAGGCAAAGTCTCCTGGTACCAATAAAACCTTTCTTCCAACGGCTCAAGGACGTAGGCGCCTTCCAAATCTTCCAAATCTCAGGTCTGACCATGCTTTGATTTCTCAAACCGTGTTGGTTCTTGACAACAGTTTACTATTTTGCCACAGACAGGCACCTTATTTATTTGAAGAAATGTTTTTACCTCCTTTCTCTCCGACACACGAAATTGTTCATTCTGGCGGAACATTCTAATGAGGAAAATTATTATCAGAAGTTAAAAGACGTGGGAAGGGTACGCTTACATTTGAGAACATGCTCTCAAATGGTAATCATTGTACTTGTCTTTTTCATGTGAATCCTGTTACGGATGATTTGTATACCAGTCCTGTTTTATTTAATTTTTTTGGTCGTCATTGCAGGCGCTCAGGGAGGAGAGGGAGTGGGCTTATTCGGGATGTGTCCGGAGGTTCGGGTGATATTTCGTCACGGGGAGAGGCAATTCAAGCAGGTCTGTGACTTAGTGCCTCATTCAAGTTACAAATATTGGATCTGAGATGTTTTTCATATTTTGAAGAGCTTCTCAGTATCGACAAGTCAATTTAGAAGAGAGGATGCCTAACTTTAATCCTTGGATGGTTTGTTGGTGCGTGATGTGAGAGAACGCATCGTAAAAAAATATATTTCTTGGAATTTTGGGCCATGTAGATATGCCGACTTGGACTGGTGGATTACTAGCCAAAGATGCATCACCTGATGTAGTTGCGTCCCAGTCGTGGCACATTTTTGGGTGCAAAAATGGTGCGTATGTTTTCTCCTGTCTACCTATTTGCTGGAGATGACCTCTTCTGTTGATTGTGAATGTGTATGTCATGGTCCTTTGGATTTGGAGGATGGGCTGTGTTACGGTGTAAGTCATCAGATGGTTGTTAGCTCTCAAATTCTCACTATATGCCAGTTCATTGGTGATTCAGGATTACGTTTCTTTGAGGAAGCTTCTGATGCCGACAGAGGCCTTCTGGGAAAGGTATCTGCCAACTCTATAGCCTGTGGTTTCCGGGATACACCTGAAATTGGTGCTGACATTGGTTTTAGTATGTGTGCAACTAGAGTTTGTTGCGTTCTTAAAAGTTGAATTTTGAAAATCATAGTCAACACAAGACAAAGTACGTTATGAGTCACTAGCTCATCCACCTGAGATGTTTGAGGGCTTCTCAGCACGTTCTACAGTAGTAAGTGGAATTTGGGAACAGCTCTATATTCAGGATGTGTTTATATATGTAACAGATTTGCGGGGATGACTCTCCCACACTCATGTCAGTTGGTGTTGTGGATGCGAGCCCTGCAAGTGTCTACGATACAGTCATGGCCTTGGGTCATTCTCGGGCTGAGTAAGTTTTTAAGCAATAATCATGCACTGTATTCTTCTTCAACTTCTTTGCAGATGTAGCTGTCATGTGACCTTCCCGTCAATTGATATTTCTCGTCTTCCAGTCATGAACTCTTGACATGGGTGGAATATTTCCCATTCTGTTTTGAATAAAAGAGTGAATAGTTTTGGTTTAGCGCCTGTGTCATGTATTTAGTATCGTATTGTATGTCAAACACCATAAGGAAAAGTGATCTCTATGTGCAGGTGGGATTTCTGCTTTCACCAGGGTCGAGTCATAGAGAGTGTGAATGGCCATATGGACATTGTACACAAGCAATTTCATTCCAAGTGGCTTCCATGGTAGGTCTTTGGAACTTATGCATGATTGTTGGAACTGAACTACAGTCATCAGGAGAGACTTGAATCTTTTTGGTCGTTATACCTGTGGTTAAATTTTAAAGCATTTTGGGAGTAGTGCAGGCGGATGAAGCCCAGGGATTTTGTATTCCATCGGTACTGGCGGCGTGAAGACGACGGCACCTACGGTATGTTGTCCGGGGCCATTTTATTTTAGGAGTTAAATCCGAAAATGACTTCTTTCTTTAAGTGATCAAAGTAGACGGATGCAGTCTGAAGATCAATTCTCTTTAGTTGTTACAAAATGTATATGTTATGAGATATTTGCATCTTACATTGCTTGGCAAAACTAAGTATTTCTCATTTTCCAGTGATACTTTTCAGTTCTACTAAGCATGCAAAGTGTCCTCCCAGCAAGAGATTTGTACGAGCGTATTTGCAGAGTAAGATCATGAGCCCTTCTTGTTTCCAATGACATCTTAATTTGTCAGAGGCCCAGTTCAGTTTTATCGTTATCTTTGTTGTGTTCAATCATGTTCTTTTTACAAGAGTCTCACATAAATTTACTCTGGCTCTCATAAAGTGCGTTTTGGTCGTCAGAGAAGATATTAATCACCAAGTAGGTGCTCATTTTCCCAAAAGAAGCTACCGTGTAGTGACTTGCAGTTTCTGTTTGTGAAGGTGGGGGCTACATAATATCACCTCTGAATGGAAGGAAAGGGGATGTTAAGCGGTGTATGGTGAAGCACATTTTGAAAGTGGACTGGAGCGACTGGAAGGGTGTGTGGAGGAAGTCGCGCAATCGTGAGATGACGCTTATCATGCTCGAGCGCACTGCAGGTGCTTGCTTTTGAATTTAAAGATACAGGAATGAGATGAAGTAAAGAAGTATATGCATCTAATACTCTACATAATATTAGTTAATGATAGGTTGTATATTTTTTGTATAAACATTCTTGCCTTGTTACTAACGCTTATCTTGCAAATTTTATCAGCCATTCGTGAGCTCTACAAGGTGAAGGATAAGGAAATAATTTCAGTGAAATCAGAGCTCCGTAGAAGAAATGAGGACATATACTATGATCATCCAGAGCCGGAAGCAGCGAGTGCTAATATTGCATCGAACCGAGACAGGGCACCAAGGCAACCAACGCTTCAAGAATCAGAAAGCAAATTCCTTATGGTTGCTGATGACGAGTTTTTTGATGCGGAGGAGCCCATATCTTGGAAACGTGGAGACGAGCCTGAACTCATGTCCTCCGATGAAGTGGAGGGTTCATCCATGGACGAAGACGAACCTGAACTACGCAACCATGTACGATCTGCTTCAAGATTTGCTTGGTGAAAGTTATTTCGCAAAGAATACCGGTCTTTGTTCAGTTGATTTTGGAGCGCCGACATGAGCGAATGCAAATTACAGTCATGGTTCTCGTTAGAATCCTCAATCATAACATGTATGCTTATTTGATTGTTTCTGTGATTCTAACAGTTTTATGATGTTGCAGGCTCCCCAGAATGCTGTAAATAGGGCTGCTACCATTGTTAAGCGACTTCAGGACCTTGCTTCAGGTGCCATGTCACAGCTCAACTTTGAGGTTTATCAAAGCTACTAGTATCTGTGTTGTCTAGAATTGTGCTAAAGATAAGTGAATGTGGACATATCGTCAAGCGTTGACACTGGTGTTGTGGGGATTGATCAGCTCCAAGGCACCCTTCATTTTCAAGGAGCCATGCGCCAAGGGGGTTGACAGACGAAGCAGATTTGGAGTTCATGAAACGAGAGTCCTCGTTAGGGACTATGACGTGGGACCCCGCTGATCCAAGCACCTTCCTAATCCGCGGAAGACACTACCTGAGGGACAACAAGAAGGTGATTTACATTTGGAAGTGTCTGTCTCTATTTTCTAGCTGCAGTATCGACACGAATTGTTTTAACGTGGAGCTGCCATGTACTGTTGGTATTAGAGCTTACGAGGAGACTTAATTTTTTTCAATCTATGTATGTTTTAGGTGAAGGCAGGGACTCCAGTGATGCAGCTGGTAGCGGCGGACTGGTTTAAGTCAAACAAACGTGAGGATCACATAGCTGCCCGAGAAGGATGCGTCATTCAGAAGCTCTTCGCTAAGCAGGTCCTTTGCATTTATTTTTGCTCTAGACATTAAAAGCACAGATCTTGAATTGACTTGATATTTCTCCAACTATACTTCCTGTTTCATTGCTTCCTAACTGTGAGATGTGGAGGCACTTTTTGTGAGGGTTTGTGCTCGTAGCTACTGACATTTTGGGGGATTGGAAATTGCAGAAGAGTGCTCAGAAAGTGGCTGAATCATATTTTGTGGTCATCAATCTTCAAGTGAGTTTAGTGCACTTGTGTCTGAGTCAACTTATGTATACAACTCTTTGAGATATTGTGGCTTGAGGTGTATTGTGTCTTCACTCCCCTTTCATCTTTTAGTTCACCCCATTGTCTGGTTTCTATGGTCTTATTTCTTCGGTTTTGATTTGTAATAATCATATAGCGAAACCTGCGAAATCATTGCAGGTGCCGGGAACACCTTCCTACAGCTTAGTCCTTTACTACATGGCTAACAAACGGCTTAAGGATATTTCACTCCTCGAAAGCTTTGTTCGTGGCGATAATCGTAATCGTGACAGCCGCTTCAAACTCTGCCCTCATGTTGCCAAGGTTTGCTGTCCCCAATTATCATATGCTTCATAGAAGGAACGTGGATGACTTGGCTAAGTTACATAGAAATAGCTTGTGTTCTCACGGTTTATTGTTCTTACCTTGACATACTCAGACAGAGTGCCGATGTTTAATTGCCTTCAAAGATGACGTTCAGCTAGGAAAAAGAAGGGAATGATATACAGAAGTCATATGATTCTGTGGCGTACTAATATAATTTAACTTGTTTTTTTGCGGTTTTTTGGAACGTATTCTTGTCCATGTCTGCATATTTTGTCAGCTCATTTGGATTAGAGCCTCACCATGTGAGTATCCGGGTTGCAGGGACCATGGATCGTGAAGCAGAGTGTAGGGAAATCAGCTTGCTTAGTAGGGGAGGCTCTGGACATCACCTACTTTTCCAGCGACGACTACCTGGAGGTAACAATCTTCATAACTTGGAGACGATCTCAAGGGATAGATGGTGTGGTAAATTGCATTTGCAGGAATCAAGTTCTTAGTTGGAGCTTGAAAACTGATCAAAGAAATCTCGCTCATGGAAATGTTGCTGACAGGAGAGTTTTTCCCCCTGATTCTTTGCAGTTGGACGTCGATATTGGATCATCGTCAGTTGCGAAAGGAGTAGTCTCTCTCGTGCTCGGTTACGTCACAAAGTTGGTATTGGAGATGGCCTTTCTCATCCAGGTACCCACCTGACCCCAAATGATTTTCCCTCACAACATTGCAATTAAAAGATCCTTTTCCCAGTGATTCAGGGTACTCGTCAAAGAAGTGAAGAACTCCTAACAGCAGACTGAAAATAAATGTGACTCGAAATGAACGCGGAGAGAGTTTTTGACAGGTTGCTACTGAAACTGAACTCAGCAGCTTCTTAGACTCAATTGTACTAGTCTTTCTCAGAAATATTGTGTGCTTTGCAGGCCAACACAGAGGAAGAGCTGCCAGAGAAACTACTGGGAACTGTTCGCATCTCTAATTTGGACCCGCAGAGAGCCGTGCTTCCACCGCCAGAATCATCATAACCTCATTCTGTAACACTACTTGATGTGCAAGAGAACTTCAAATGGGGAGATATGCAACCGTGACGCTAAAGAATCGAGGTACTCTGCCCCCACCAGCATTGAACATTGATGCTTGACATTCTTGAGACCTGCTCCCCTGTTGGTTTAGACAACTAGAAATGTCGGCAGAGTGGTTTGTAATTGCCCATTCCAACTATCAAACGATGGCTGTTTTCGATGTACATCTTTGTAATCGATGCTTCTATCTTTGTGATGTCCAATTATTTACGTTGCAATCGATCAACCAGCAGTTTCTGTTGCCCGTTGTTTACTTCCACGTGTAGTACCTGAATTTTCTCCATGTAGGCCAAGTCTATGTGGGCCTTGCTTTTTATTTTATTTTTCGGAGACAGAATAAGTCGTTCATTTGCTTCAAGCTGGCTCGTCTTTTCATACGCCATTGGATGTTACTCTTTTTTTCTTTGTATGCAGATCAGGACACGTTCAAAACCTAGGCTAAAGCACCAAGATTAAAAGTTACTCTGCATTTAAAGTCATTTAAATAAATTGATAAACCACTTTGTAGCCAGATTGGTTTTGGGAGGCTCTTCCACGAGGCTTTCGCTCCGAGTTTCCTCTTGGTTACAAAGAACTTCCATAAAGTTGCAAAAAGCAAAGAAAAAGGAAGATAAGTGCCGCCACAAACCCGGAGAGACTCATAATAACGCCCAGTGCGAATTGACTCCCTCATTGGCAGTTACTTGAGGTGGTCATGAGGTGGTGGGGCCAAACCTGGCCCCTATTTTGTTTTTGGATGGGGCTCTTATTAAGGTAAGCCTCCCCTAAAGCCGACAAGTTAAGGAATGTGCATATATGGAGAGAGGAGAGAATTATTCTATTATTTTTCAGTGATAGCCAATAGAATTACAATTCCAACCCAAGTGATTTCATATTTTTTCAATCAAAATTGAAATAGTTATGAATTTTGAAACTATGTGGCCATGTTTAGTGGGTGGCCAGAAATAGGTACCCCCATAACCAACGACCAAAAGTAAGGGTCTTGACTAATAGCAAACCTCCATTTGGAGATGAGTTGGTGGTAATGGGATGGAAGCGGATTGGATATACCCTAATTTTATGAGCGTTGGTTGTGGGTTTTGGTTGCTTATGGAGGCTCACCTTATAGCAAGGGAGGGTCCATTCGGGTAAACGATGGCCGTCAATCCCAAATTTGTCCAAAATAATCCAAAAAAAGCCTTTAGGCCCCCAAAATAAGAGGGCTAGAAAAATGACCTCATGCAATTAAGACAGGGCCCACCTCGGATAACTTCCGGCGAGGGGGCAATTTGCCTTGGGCCATAAGAACTTGCTGCCGTGGAGCTTTTACAGAAAGGACTCCCTACAGTCGGTAAATTCTAGAAGATTGTAGAGTAAACTTAACCTTTTAGTGACTGGAATTTACCTTTTTTCACTCTGGTTGAGGGACTAGATTGAAAATTCCAAAGTTCAAATTTGCACACACATTAATCCCTAAAGGACCAGGCCTTATGCTTCACCAAAACCACCCCAAAATTGCCACTTTGACATGAGATATTATATGATTAATTAAAACATCCGTTTACTAATTTCAACCATAGGATCTTCAAGCTAACTACTACTAGAATATACCCCCAAAAATTCGTAAAATTTGACCATGCCGATTGTAAGATATATGCATTTCAAGAGTACAATTTTTTTTTCCACTATGCCCAAACAGGGCCAACGTACTTTGACCCAAGATTATGGCATATTTTTCCACTACACATTGCATAAGCTCAATGGATCTATGTTCTACCTTGTGTTGGGTCATTGCACGCCAAAAATCACAAGTAACGGAGGTGTTTACAATAAGATCAATGGACATGCAACGACTAGGGGTGTAGAAAGTGGCCCTTTACTAAGGAATGCAATTTTATTTTTTTAACAGAGAAATAATTGTTGGATCTTAAATCCGAATGGTGAATAGAATTTTCATGACATATTCTGACATTAGAAAAAAATATTTTTCAAAAACAATGATATCCTTAAATTCTATGCATTTTAAAGTGAAAACAATGAAGGTTGCCAAGAACTTTCCTTCACTACTACCCACCTCAAAAAAGTGTAATTGTCAACTCTACAGTAGCACTATTCATCTCTATAGTACTCTGCTTTGTTGCCAAAAGGAACATGCTTCTCATGTTTGAAGCACCATAATTTGTTCCTTCTAAGTCCAAAAAAAGACAACCCACATTTCTATTATCCACAAAGATAACCCATATTTCTATTCCCACTAAAAAATCCAAGAAGTTATTTTCAAAAATGGATTTTTAGAAACCTGCCCAAAATTGATTTCCACGCCGTAGGTACAGATGGTGCTTCAAAGGTTAAAGTATATCTCCATGCCCAAAAGATTAAGCAATATGCATATAAGGGGAACCCTAAGAATAATACATTTTATTTTTAATGATAGCCAATAGAATTACAATCTCAATCCAAGTGATTTCATATTTTTTCATGAGATGTGATTTAGTTATGAATTTCCAAACTGGTCTGCCATGTTTAGCCTATTTTTGTCACTAAGTACCCCCATTAGCGTTGACCAGAAGTTAGGGGTCTTGACCAACAGTAAGCCCGAAGTTGGAGTTGACAAAGAGTAAATGGGTGGAAATGGGGCGGATATAGGATGGAATTATGACCAGATATAGAGTGCAGTGATATGAAGGTGGCAGTGATGGGTTGGACTCTGTTAGAGTTTTTCTTAAAGTGCTCTCCGAAGGGAAAAAAACTAATGTGACAATGTTGCCAGACAGGACGAAATCTTTTTATGCACAAGAATAGACTTTCAAAACTCTCATACTCTTTTTTTTTACACCTATGAGATGCATGGCAATCAATGCTCTTGGACCCTATTCCATGTAAGCTAAAGTTCCCCCGTAGTACTTGAAGTTCCCGATAAGTTGACCGGTGGTCCCCCACATCTTTCTTACATAAGACCCTAAGATTTGGGGTGACATGTGGGGTCACCCTCCTCTACTTTTAGAAAAACACTATTGTACACACGTTTTTTAAAAAGCGGATCATGATTTGGGGTTATAGAGCTCTTGGAATACCTCATAATACATTGTCAATTACACTAAATATACTCAAATTCAATACCACATGGATTAGCTTCAATTTTATCCTCTAAATTTCCTTAACAATATCGCACCAAAAACATTTTAGTATTGTAAACTCTAGTGCAATGAGTAAAGAAGGAAAAAACAAATCGTATTTCTAGTTTTAACTGTAGGATTTCATTTAAGACTTGATACATGACATACTCACAAACTTTCATCAATTTTGACTGCAAAGATTGAAAGATTACAGGGTTTTAAGTAGAAAAACTAGTTCATTTTCATCCCTGCGTTGAGTGGATTGGCAGGCTTTGACTTCACTTGGTGTCAAAGTTTTGCACTACACAAGGTTTGAGTTTTATATCACCATGGTGATCATGATATTAACTCCTTGTATACTAATTTTTAGAAATGGAAAATAAGTGTAGCATATTCAAAAAAATTGTGCAAGGATAAAGGTTCAAAAAATGCCAATTCAGGTTTCAATTTTTTGGGAACAAAATATGTTTTAGAATGACAAATTCATTGAGTCAATAAGAAGGTTTACACCTCGTCTTGTAATAGAAAAAAATAAAAAGTGAAAAATATAAGGATCTCAAAGTTTTACGTGGAAAAGAAGTTTTTTGGTTCTTTGCCCGTCAATGTGTGGCAATGTGTGAAAATCTTTGACTTGGGATAAAATGCATTTTTTCATTGATGACAAGAAATTTTTCTCAGAGTATGAAAGGAAATAATATTACTTGCTAAAACTGAAAATCTCAAATTTACTAGAGTATCTCATCAAAGTTTTTTGTGTTGCTCAATGTGCTAGCACTCAACAGTTCTTTCTTTGAGATGGCAAAACTTATTTTCTCTACAAGTCCGATGAGAATAAAAATTATACTCCCACGTATCTCTTGTCCTTTTGCATTTGATAGTGTATAAATTTTCAAAAATTGCAAACATAAATTGCAACCATAGGAACGTGTCCGAGATTTGCAAAAGCCCACCTCCAAACTTTTTTCATTTTGGGGATAAGTAAAGATCAAGTTAACAAACTTGATATGTGAATCTATTCCTGATTTGTCGTTGAGCTCTGACAACCGATGATTAACTTCCACATAGCACTACTTTTAAACTATAATACAAATCTACCTTTCAAATGCAGCCCTCAACATTGTTACTACATGGACGGATCATTTAAAGAACCTATTGAAGTAAGCCCTTGTAGGTGGCATAGAGGAAAAGTCAAAAGAAATTAGAGCAGAAATAAAGTCAAACCATTACATGGGTTTTAAAACATTAATAGAGCAAAAATAATGGCCGTCGTTAAAACACTACAAATCTTAACCCTAATAAAACCATTCTCACCTCAATGGTACAATGCTACAATCACGTACACAACCTACAAACTTATACAAAGTAAAGGCCCATGTCAACATTGATGGAAATGAAGAAGCAGTCAACATTGATGGAAATGAAGAAGCAGACAAATTAGCCGAAATAGGAAGAAACAAGGAACATAGGAAAGATAAACACACATACAAACTTGCCCACACAACACCATACTACTATCAAAGAGATGTATGGTCATCCATGGGAGACACTCTGGACAAAGGCCCTATACAATTACTATACAAATACCTCAAAAAACATGATCTCTATAATAACCTGACGGAATTGGTTGAAAACTTCCTAAACATAGAAAAATAGAATGGAAGTAATGACATTGACAATGAACTTTCCAATGACTTTTGGACAAATTTCCTTATCATAGGCTCACAATAAACATGTATTATAAAAATCCAGAACATGCCAATACATGGAAAATGCCAGAAAACAGCACTTCTCTGGACCTGGAAGATATTCTTCCATCACATGCCTCAATTTGCAACTCCACGGAACCAAATACATGGCTAAATGTTCTACTTAGATGCCAACAACACCACATACACTCAATAATAGTCAAAAGACACAACAAAGCAATATGGCAAATTAGAAAGCTACATGTACTATATCCCATAGTAAAACCCGATGCCTCATTTATGTGAAGGCTAGTATCTTTCACAACAACCCATAAGAAAATACAATCCCACCATGGCTACTCCGTTATGTATGTCAAACACAACGATGCAATTGTAATGCTAGGTTTAAACCAGGTCTACCATGTGTCCGCGACATACTATACAACCACCCCGTGCTAGAAGCCTCTAACTCAAACATCACCATTCAATTCATAGAATTCACATAATGCAACAACAGATTCTCACCAGACAGAATTGAACACAAGAAAAACAAATATCAACCTCTTATGAACGAACTTAAAGCAATAGGCTAAAAAGTGGACTGGCTAATAGTAATCACGGCTAGTGCCAGAGCTACTACCTATATCCCATCTATGAAATCCATTATACACATTCAAAATACCAAATGCCTCTATTAAAAACACCTTTAAAGACATCAACACAATCGCTATCCAACACACCATGTCTATTCCCCTCCATAAAAGAAGACTAGAAAACTACCAACCCCTTCCCCAACCGCATAACTCATAATAATTGAATAATCCATGCCCGTTCAAATATACAAACAAATGTTACTTTACCTCCAACACCATACACACTACACTTTCTACCTCCCCATTAAGCCTTAAATGGCTCTTTTTGAGCTTCTCATTCTATAGTGTCTACCCTCAAGAGTGAGGAATAAAACGGATATTTAACAAAATCTGGTCAAATTCACCATTTGTAGACCGATTAGACTCTGAATTCTTATTGGCTGCCAGCCGATGCTTCTCTTCGTATGAAAATTTCAAACGGTCATAACTTAGTCAAATTTTGTCCAAATCAAGCTTATGAGGTGTTTTTTGACATCTACATTTTTCGTAGATGCCAAAAACCATCTCATATGCTCCATTTGGATAGAAAATGAGTGAGTTAGGTACTTTAGAAGACTATTGATAAGACGCTTTGGCAGCTCTCGGCTGGCAGCCGACCACTATTTTTGGACTTTCATTTCTCCATATTTTGTAAAATATCCGTTAATAGTTCCATACGACTACATTGAATTTGATGTTTAGTGTAATGGTATCTTATGATTTGAAAGCGCTCAAACTCATAACTTTTAATGAAGATTTGAACTGAGAGTACACCTATCTACACTTCTTAAAGACGGTGATCATTATCAACATGGGTGGTAAATATTTTCATCAAGAGTAAAAACTTAAAGCACTTATAAATCATATAGTGTGCCTACACTAAACATCAAATGTAGAGTAATCCTTTGTCCAATGGGCATCCCTTAAGGGCAAGTTCCCATGTCGAACCCAACCCATGAAGTTCATTGTAGCTTCCCAACATGAGATTCGGGAAGCTCAGACCACCATTAGCTTCCTGTTGGTGGCACCACCTCAAAAAATTAATTTTTAAAAAAAAAAATGGAATAAAGAACAAAATAAACTAAACATCCTTCAACATCTAGTGACTCAAACAGAATCTTCGTGGATCAAAGTAGTATGTTGGGAAATATTTGAGGTCCACGAGCTTGCAAAGCAAGATTGGCAAGCCCGATATCTTCAAGAACACCCGACCTAACTTATGTCAGGTCTAAGGGTTTCATTTGCACATTGTGAGTGACTCGACCCCGTCAAACATGACCGGTCACATATACAGTGTCTTGCAAAATTGAGTCAAGTTCTGGTAATTCGAAATTCAATTACCAATGTAGGAAAACTGGCAATAGATTTGCACAAATCATAAATTGTACAAGATAGCAATTTCAGTGGGCTACAATTTGATGCAAAAGAAAGTTCTTCTTACATTCATATGTACAAGAAAATTACATTCGAAGGAAACTATGTCTCTTGACTCAGTTTTGCATGCCATTGAAGACTCATGAGCCAAGAGATGTGTTTTGCATGCCACAAATGCATTGAGGATGTATGAGCTCAAATTAGTTTGGGCATTGTGGGAGTCTAAAACTCCCACTTGGTCGCCCCTACCAAAAAAATTAGTTAAAATAGGGTTTTTAGTATTAGTTAACTATAAAAGTAGTTAGTATTGTGTGAAATTAGATTAGATAGCCAATAGAGAAAATGGAGAAATGCTTAAGTAGTTAATTAGGTTTATAGTGGTGATAAAACCGGGTCTTAAAATCACTAATTTAAGTCCCGGGAAACAATATCAAAAGAGTCCCGGGAGAGATCCTGGGACGTAAGCCTAAAATCACCACTTAAATCTAAATTAACTAATTAAGTTTAGGAGGTAGTTAGAAGTAGTTGAGTTCTTCTAAATGCTAATTCTTGTTTGAATTAGTAGTAGTGGTAGAGAAAATTAAAGAAAAAAAAAAAAGAAAAAAAAAGATAAAAGAAAGAGAAAAAAAAAAAAAAATCAAAAATTTTAAATAAAAATAATTAAATAAATATTTTTTTTAAAAAATAAAATATATATCCGGGTATCAATCCGGGTATGTACTAGCCCGGGTACCAACCCGGGTATGGGCTGATACCCTGGCACCCAGATATCACCTGGGCAGCAGCCCGGGTAGCTCCAGCCGCCTCCAACAGTGGCCTTCTCGAAATTCCCCTTCCCGAAATTTCTCTCCCACAGAAATTTTCCTCTCCTCTCCAGGGACTCTCCTCTATTCCCCCCTCTCTAAGATCTTCTCCCTCCCCTCAAATTTTCTCCTCTATCTCCCTCTCTAGTTTTCTCTCTCTCATACTCTCTTGTTCTCTCTCTATTTGTTTGTTTTGGAGTTGGGGTTTGAAGAAGTAGTTGAAGAAGTGGAAAGAAGGAGATGCAACTAGAGTTTCAAGAAGAGGAGGTTTCAAGAGGAGGTAGCACAAGAGGTTTGAAGAGGAGGGAGCGCGCGCTAGGGTTTTGTGGAAGAGGTGTGCGAGCTAAGGTTTGGTGGAAGAGGTGCGCGGACTAGGGTTTGGTGGAAGAGGTGTGCGGACTAGGGTTTGGTGGAAGAGGTGCGCGAGCTGAGGTTTAGTGGAACAGGTGCGCGAGCTAGGATTTGGTGGAAATTTTAGGGTTTTGTGGAAGTGGAGGAGATTTGTGGCCGAAGCGAGAAGATAAAAGAGACAAATGAAGGAGGTTGCGGGTGCAACAACAAAGGTGACTCTTGCCCATGTTGGGTTTCTTTTGTTTGTGAGAATTTCTTGTTTGTGAGTCTTCTCTTCTCTTGTCTGCCGGGGTGACTCCCCGGTAATATCCTCCCCAGTCTAGAAAAACAGTTCCCCCCCGGGAACTTCATCTAGACCTCATTGTGTTGTTTGCATGTGTAGTTGTCGATTGTCCTAGCCTTGTGGCAAGTTGTTATCTTGAGTTGTCTCCCTCCTCTTATCATTTTAGGTCTTGCCCACAATTCCTATCTTTTCCCGGTCTTCCCGGTCAACCGGGAAGAACCTCTTTCTAAGTCCTTGTCTTCAAAGTCCTCTCCTCGTTGTCATTATATGTGACCTTGTGTTGTTAGTAGGTTCCTAGATGTGTGAGACACCCATATCCACATACTTTAGTAAAGTGTTCCGGAATTGTCTACCGGCTGACCGGTAGACTTGTGTTTCCAGGCCGGACTGGAGTTTGTGACAAGTTAATAGGGAGATAGGTGGAAGTACAGGCATTTTGAGGATTTTGTCTACCCGGGACAACATGGCTCTCCGGTGAGTTAGGTGGATTCTCCATCCTCTAAGGGTGGGGCTTGAAGGTCTATGAGAGAAAAAGAAGTCTCCCGGTAACTTCTACCGGGAAGGAACCGGTAGACCTCCCTTCCTCAACCTCAGAGTCTTTGGTGGAGTCCTATGCGGCTATACTAATCAAGCTTAAAGAGACTCCGCATGTATCTATAGATACACCCAACCTTCCGGTGGACACCGCCACTCCACCGGTAGACCTCCCGGTAGATATTCCCAATCCACCGGTAGACCTCCCGGTTGAGAAATCCGACCTCCCGGGGGCTTCTCTTGACCATGTTGGTACTTCCAGACGTGGTGACAATCTCTATACGTCTCAACCGGAAGAGTCTTCCGGTTGAGTCTTCGTTATATGTTATGTGTTGATTTACCTCACCGGTTGGTGAGATGTTGTTTTAAGTTGCTAGAATTATACACTAGGGTGGGAGTAGTGATGTCGATGGGGCCTCATTGTGCACCCGGTCACTACCACTTGAGTGGTTTCTCCAGCTACTTATTTTTGTTAGGAAAAGATTCACCGGTCCCGGGACCGCCGGACCGGGTGGCTTCAAGTTTACTGGTCTACTAGTAATCCACCGGTGACTCGGCTACCCTTGATTTTAGGATCTAGATGCCGTTTTGTCCTGTAGCGGAGCTACTTTTGGAGGGTAGCTATTGACTTTAGTGCACCTCCTAGATGCCGTTTTGTCCTTTTGCGGTTTAGTTTTGGAGCGTAGCTATTGACTTTAGTGCACTCTTTAGATGCCATTTCCACCTTTTGGGGATCTAGTTTTGGAGGGTAGTTAGTGGCCTTCGTGTACTTAAGGGCCTTGGGCTCTTGTGTTATGTACTCTTCTCTTTGTTGATCTCCTCGTGTCTTGTCTTCATTGCTTGTGTCTAGAGTCTTTGTTGAGCTTGTGTGAGTGGACCGGGAGAGAGTTGAGTCCTCCTAGTGTGTCTTTGCTAGGTGTGCAAGGTTGTGACTTGTTGTGTGTTAAGTGATTGAGTGTCAGTAGAGACATCCCGAGGGGCTAGGATATCCGGGTTAGATAAGTAGAGTAAGGTCCGGGACTTGTGCTCTAGACTTTTCACCGGTGGGACCGGAAAGAGTTGCTTTATCGGATGGGATCCGGGAAGCCCACGGCTATTTATGATAGCCTCCCTTAAGTGGGAAGTGTTCGGATTGGTGGAGAGTAGGGGGTGACATCCCCCTTCTCTCGGTACACCGGAAGACATCCCGGCTAAGCCTGAGTCCGGAGAATACCGGGATTATTATCCTTGCAGTGGATGAGTTCCGACGATCCCCGTGGAAGGTTGTTTTGCTCATATGATTTGCTTAGTACTAACTTGTTGTGGGTCTTGTATCTTCTTGGTTTGGTTCATTGGGTGTGGTTGTAGTTGGAACCCGGGCTTGCGTGACTGGTTTACCGGAACAAGTTCCCGGTAGGTTGTGAAGACCGGTGAACCGGCTGCGAGCTTTATAACTCTTTCAAGGTGTAGGGTTAGATTGTGGATATTGTGGCCTCTGAACTGCGAGAACGGAGGGCAGTGACTTTCCGGGCACTGTAAAAACTTACCTTAAATCTACTCTGACGCTCAACAGAGTTTAACTGAAACACGTATGGTTACTTGTTACCGGATACTAAGGTACTGGGGAAGCCATCCTCCGGGATGTGCCGAGGTATTATGTGTGATTTGTTGTTAAGATTTAAAAAGTTTGATGCACGATAAAAATCCCTGGAAAGGATCTGGTAAGGTGGGCTTGCTTAAGGTTAATTTCGGTTAATTTTGAGAATAACGAACCACTAGACTACGACATGTTAAACTACAATGTTGCAATACTCCATGCACATTGTTAGTATACTTTTATTACTCAACATGGTGTACTTGAAGGAGCTTTCTGCAAGCGCTCGTACAGACCTTGATAACTCTATTTTGGTGAAGTTGCAAGCTGGTAGATCCACAAGGGATGTAGCAAGTGAGTTGCAGGTGTCTCAAAGTCATGTTGCAAGACTTAAAAGGAAGAGATTGTCTGATATTCCTACTAGTAGTGGTGGTAGACGACAAGTATTAACAGATGCTCAAAAGAGAGCATGCATTAGAGCTGTCATTGCAGGAGGATTTGAAACTACGACATATGCTACCCAACATGTACGTGAGGAATGCCAAGTTACTGTACGTGTTGATATGGTGAGAAGGGTCTTACGTGTAGGAGGACTCGGATCAAATGTGAAGCAGAAGAAACCAAAATTGAACCAGAGACACATCAAGGACCGACTTAAATTTGCTAGGCGCCATGAACATTGGACCATTCATGATTGGGAGCACATCATCTTCTCTGATGAGACAAAGGTAAATCGATTTTGCTCCGATGGTTGCAGTTGGTGTTGGATTCGCAATGAACGGTCTTCTGATTTAAAAGAAGTGAAACAAACTGTAAAGTTTGGTGGTTCTATCATGTTGTGGGGTTGTATGACATTTCAAGGCCCAGGCATGTTTTGTAGAATTGAAGGAAGAATGGATCAACATCAGTACAAAGAAATTTTGCAAAAAGATTCAATGTACACGGTGATGGCATATGATCTTGATCCTTCGGATTTGATATTTCAGCATGACAATGATCCCAAACATACAGCAAAAAGTGTTCGCCAATGGCTAAAATCACAAAACTTTGATGTTCTTAAGTGGCCTGCACAATCTCCTGACCTAAATCCAATTGAACATCTTTGGGTAAGGTTGAAACGTCGTCTTAACCAGTATGAAAGTGCTCCAAAAGGAATTTTAGAGTTGTCAGAACGTATTGAGGAGTGTTGGGCTTCTATAAAACCAGAGGAGTGTAGGTGGTTGTACGAAAGCATGCCACGACTAATCCAAGTTGTTTTAGCTGCCAAAGGCAAGTGGACAAAATATTAAGTTGTTTTTTGGTTGATGATGCAAAACTGAGTCAAGAGACACAATTTCCTTCGAATGTAATTTTCTTGTACATATGAATGTAAGAAGAACTTTCTTTTGCATCAAATTGTAGCCCACTGAAATTGCTATCTTGTACAATTTATGATTTGTACAAATCTATTGCCAGTTTTCCTACATTGGTAATTGAATTTCGAATTACCAGAACTTGACTCAGTTTTGCTAGACACTGTGGCACGGAACGAGGCTCTTAGTGGGGGAACGAACAAACATTTTATTCACACCAGTCTCCCTTCAAAGACCGCTATTTCTTCTTCTTCTTCGATGATTAATCCCTAACGAAACCGAGGCATTTTACAGGAATCTCTACTCCATTGCCTAAAAACTGCCACTTTTTGAGAATATAACCATACAATCTTCTTCAAAACTTGTATATGAGGATACAGAATTAAAAAAAAAAAATAGTGAATTTTGACCATAAAGATAGCAGGATAAATGCAGCCAAAAGTGAAATGACACTTGGTTAACGTGAGAGGAAACGAGCAGCGTTGCTTCCGACGCTCGTTCTGTCCATCTTCTTCTAGAAGCGGAAACTACGCGCACGTTGAAGTTCCTTGGATTGGATTATCATACTTTTGGGTGCTGTTCACGTACGAAAGTCCACATCGCATGAGCTTCTTGGAGACTGATGAGGAGCTAGCGTCATGTGTGTACTTTATTTGAACGATGGAGGAATTAATAACTTTGAGTGGTGTCCACCCCAAGTGATTCTTCGCCTACTACAGTAGCTACTTTGCGCTACAGTGTTATCAATCCGGCGTCCTCATGCATTGGTTTTTTTGCTGGTCTACAAATGACGTTCTCTGGAGGTGTCCCTATTGTCGGCATTCGGAGTTCCAAGTATCATCAGTCGGGAGAACACTGTTGTTGTGAGTTGAGGAGAGTGATGTGAAGGAGGAGTTGGAATGGCGGAGATTTTGCCCATGTTGAAGGCGAAGCTGCTGTCGGGCGACGGGAAGAGGCGGAGGAGTGGTGGCAGGAGAATCAAGTCGTCGAGGGAGGCGAATCCTTTCTCGTCGCCGGGGTTGGAGAAGTTTGCAGCGCTGCTGGAGGAGATTCAAGCCAGGAAGGGTGCGTCGTTGGTGGAGCACACGGCGTCGTCGCTGTGCGCTGCGCGCTCCATCTCTCGATCCGCGCAGGAGTGGACTGTGCGCTCCGCCAGTTCTGAGACGAAGTTCGCAGCCTTCGAAGCCCTGGCGCCCACCCATGTCGAGAACGTCCTGGAGAAAGATCATGTGAAGAACAGCTCGAGCAAGGATGGTGCGGAGAGTTTGAGCGAGGAGAGGCAACTTCAGGAGGCGAGGACTGAATCGGGGCTTGTCGGGATTCGTAGCTTGCCGGAGAGGAGGGCCGCGTCGAGCCGGCGTCAGGTGCGCAGCAGCAAGTCGGAATCCGTCTTCGTCGTGCTCTTGGCGATGGGCACGTTCCTATCCACCCTGTTCAAGCCACTGGCTGCCGTGTTGACGTTCAGAGCCGTGATTCAAGTGTGGCAGAAAGGGAAGTTGTCTGCCCGGCTCATGTTCTCGTCCGCGGCGCTCTACTTCCTCAACCCGCTGCGGTCTTACCTCGTCACCCACATGCCCACGCGCCTCAACATACTACCCCAGAATTCAGAGCCGCAGAACGCAGAGATTGTCATCTCTCAGCCGGATCCCACTTTGGAGTTTCCAGCGGAGTCTGCAGTTGAGGAATCCGCGCCTTCACCAGTTCTGCTGCCAATCCCGGAGATCAGCTCGTCGGTGTCCATGACTGTGACCACCGGCGAGTCGAGCAAGTCACGACGCCTGGCAAAGAAAATCGCGTCCAGGCTGAAGAAACTGAAGATGTTCAGGTCTTCTTCTTCGTCTATTGAAGGCTCTCTCCATGGTTCCACAGTATCCGAGCCCAGCAGTCCAGACCGACACCGCATGTGTCCTTTCTCCAAGCGATCTAGATCCCTTGACACCGAGCTGGAGGGCCTTTCCTCGTCTCGCAAGTGCATCGTGATGCGGCGCCAGAGATCCTCCGACAGCATGGTGTGCAAGAAGTCGAAGCTGGGCAGGCGGCTCTCCTCCGAAACTCTGGAGGAGTACAACCTCTCGGAATGCAGCAGTGCTCCCTCTTCCTTACACGGCAAGGAACCTTTCTCTTCCGAGCTAGAGGTTGGCAACGCAACATCATCATCGTCAAGAGATGAGGCATTCTGGCCCGTCGTGGGACTGCTCATCACCCTGCTCTTCCTTCTCGTGGGCCGCTTCCCTGCCATCATGGCCACGTCCCTGTTCTTCGTGGTCGTCTCCCACGACCGAGGTCACTCCCGAGGCCGCGACAACGACCGAGCTCTGGAGGCTGCCCGAAAGCTGCAGCGGAGTCCGCAACGTTGGACCAGTCCTCTGAGAAAGTAGCTCTGCATCTCAGACGTTCATGCACTTCACATTCTTCCGGAAATCTTGTACATTTGTTTTTTGTTTAGAGTTGAGTTTCAAGCTGTGCTGTGCATGAGTAGCCTTGAGTTTCGGTGATCATCACGTGCTCTGATGTAGAGGGCCGGGTGACATCCTTTTGTAGAATTTTGTACAAATACTTTTTTGTTGAAATGATGCCGATCATCTAAATTGATGGTCGTGCTTTTGATTCTCCTTCACTGGATGGTCGCTGCTTGCATGTTCCTCATGTTTTGTCCTTGAAGTGACACTGGTATGCCACTGAACTGTTTGGTTATGTGTATTGCATTTGCTTTATAGAATTGCTCGGTTACAACTTACCGACTCCTGATTATGCACAGAATATTGCAAGTGTGACAAGTCATAAAAAGAACGAGACCTCTTTGCAAAGGAAAGAGACGTTATATACAAACAACAGAAAGTATCTGCATATCGGTATGCTTAACCTCAAAAAAGGGCATGAACCTTCAAACGCTACAATACCTTCAAGACCTAACATAATATCTAGCGACCTCCATTGCAACTATCTACACGAACCATCAGCTTCAAATCCCCATATTGGTAAGGAATTTCACACCTTGAAGACCACAAAAAACTTGTGATTCTTTGGCAGTGAATAAAGTCAGGATTTTTCGTTTACTTGCTCTTTTTCGTTTACTTGCTCCTCCTCAAACTGCTCGTCCCGGAGTCGCTGCTGAATCTCCAGCTTGTCCACAAACCGATCCAACACGTCCTCTGTTGGAGTGATGCACTCCGTGGAATGCCCGAACCACTCGTAGCGCCGCTTGGCTACGTAGTCGTACACTGCGTCTCGAATGGGCGCCGGGATAACCATCAGCATGGACAGTGCGGAATAAGGAAATGGCAGGTGTGATGCCACCTTGAGAGCCCCTGTCATCAAACATGCAATCAATGGAAAACTGTGAGGGTTTTGGTTCATCTACTACATTAGAGTTGTATGGAAAAACTCAGTAGGATACCCCCTCTTTTTTACTACTAGATCAGTAGATGAGCTTGGTGGTGTCTAGATTCAAGGCAAAATAGTTACAGGCTTCTTTGAGAGTGAAGAAAGAGTTTCAAGCCGCCTTTCTCTCCTTAGAACTATTGAGAGGTGATTACTCGGAATGGAAAGAGAAGAGGATCTTATTCAAACTTTGGGAGCTCACCAGAGGAGGCTTGGTGATACGAATTTGGGCCTTCAATGAAAACAAACCGCCTCCAAACATCCTGTCGAGTGAGCCCACAAAGCAGCAAGTAAGGCTCAGCTGCGCGTGACTGCAACGCGCAGAACGAGATGGTTTTCTTCTTGTCCACCTGAATGATCCACTTCACACCTGCAACCAACGCGGAATCACCAGACCGGCCAGTGAAATTGTCGGGAAACTTATGGCGAGAACCATACCTGCATGGCAGAGATGGCAAACGCCGTCGTATATGACAACACAAGGTTTCAGGTTCAAGGCGTTCTGCGCTGGCGATGCGAACGCCTGCAACCCCCGTCTTGCCAAGAGATCGTGCCCCTGAGAGCTGCGAATTGCCACAGGGTAAGCCCTTGTGGAACTAAGAAGCTCTTTCTCCGCCGAGTAACTCCTGTCTGACAGAATTAGGTCAAAACGAGTCAATCCCACACAGCTTAAGCAAGGGAAAGGCAACCATTCAAGGGGATGCACGCAATTGAGCTCATCCGCGAGATCACAGAACAAGGCGAGACCATGTAGCTTGAAAACCTAATTTATGTATCTCAATTGGAAGTGGACAGAGAACCTGCTTCAAAAAGCAAAAGAGGAGAATTAGACACCTGAAAGACGGCCACAGATTGGCGAGCAATCATCCCGAAACCCCAAGTGATTGCACCGCGACCACAGCCATCGCCTGGCCAGGATGGAAGACACAACCTGCCTCTTCATCACGCAATGCTCTCAACTGTTCACACCCATCACCTTAAAAACTTCTTCCAATGACAACATTCACAGCTCTCTCTGGAATGATCACCAAACCTATCCATATGAGAATTTTGTCAAGATCCTCCTTAAACCCTAGAGAATGGGTCCCTAAAACCCTAACGGCGATTGGTGTGGGGAATGGATAACTGTCGGAACTACCACTTTGACGATGTTTAGGAGGGAACCCGTTTCATGACGACGAGAGTGGCTATATCCTGGTTTGATGTGTTTGATGGCGGTCGGATGTGATGTGCAGCTTTCTGCCATCTGATGCTTCATTTGTGGCTGCGAAATACGACTCTTCGGAGTAAGCATCCATCGTTTCGATGAAGTATCCGCTCTTTGGGCTTGAAATGTAGATTTGCTTCAATGTGATTTGTAGCCACACATGGATTCTGGTGCTGATTAGCCGTTTAGAGAGCCCTAATTAGAGTGACGATGAGGCTTATATTTCAGCCGAGCTGTGATTGCAGTGTGGGCTCTTGAAGTAGAAGTTGCTTGGGATGAAGCGACCCAAGAGCAATCTCCGCGACTGCACTGCGCCAGGAATCAAGAGGAGACGGTCAGAAGCCGCTCCTCGTGTTGTAGAGGAAGCGAGGGTGACCATCTCTGAACAACCCTAGTGTAGGATCTGTGTTCATTGCTCGAATTCTAATCTTTTAAGGATGATAGCTTTGTCGAATGGATTAACTGCTTGAACTGCTGCACATTCTCGGTTTCTGGTGATGGATCTTAAGTTTTGATTTCAGGGTGATGAGGATGCAGTTCGAGAGGAGCTCAAGAATAAGATTCTGGAGCTTCTGCAAAAGAGGGCAGCGTCGTCCACCATGTGCCCGTCTGAAGCCCGTGAGTCTTCTCATCACTTTGCTAGATAGGTTGAGTGTATTGTGTTCTTGCGGATTGAATGCACAGCTTGGGGTTGTGTGCAGCCAGGGCGCTGCACCCTGAAACATGGAGGGACCTGATGGACGTCACGAGGGAGGTACCGTTGCAAACCCCTTTCAAATGATCATGTGTAAAAGTGAACGCTGGATTCGTGAATCGGGTGCCATCTCTCAAAGGACATGTGTTCTAAGTGTGGACTTCGTACTTCTTCTCTAGGTAGCACGTCAACTGGCGTTGGATGGCCGCATCGAGATCACGCAGGTAAACCTCATGACCTCATATCACCACTGTAGTAGCGAATCTGTTGCTATTCTGAGGTTTTGCAAAGAGCGTGAGTGAAGGTCGTCACAAGAGATGACGTTTTCCAGGTTTTCAGTGAGTGAAAAGCGTCACAAGCGACGCAGTGTGATGAAAGCTCTGATGCAAATCCTCATGCGTTGTTGGAGTTCTTGACTTGGAGTTGGTGTGAAAATGCTGATCCAGAGAGGAAGGGCAGTGGATCCTGAAGCTCAGCTCAGAGGACCTATCAGGTTGAGACTACTGGCAAGCAGCAAGCCATCGAACTCAAACTGACGTTGTATCATGAATTGTTCAACAACAATGTTCACCGCTGGCAGCAGCATTTAAGTGCTTTGTAGATATATATATCACAGCTCTCCTTCGCTTACTATTACCGAAGCAGAGGTGAGCGAGACTCGCATTCTTGCAGACCCATTATAATCACTCATGTGTGTGCACATGTCCACACACTGTAACCCTCACTCAGGAAGCTGAAGAATAAATTCTCCTCACGCACTTTGTATGAAAACTTATAAGAATGGATCATGTCCAGGAGGCAGTTATCTTACAATGACTAGCCAATCTCGTGTAAGATATTGAACAGTAAGAACGGAGTTCGGATCCAGATGATGAATGGCAAGATGCGCATAATTTCTGATCTTCACAAGAACGTCGTGGTGGCCGTTTGAACTGTCTTGCTTCGTAAGTAGGAGACTTCTCATTGACGATTACAAGGGTTCGGTGCATCAGAAATTAGCTAGGGTTTAGGCAAAAAATAGAACTTGGCTGCACTTGGGTGGACCCCGCCGTCTTAAATTTTTCATGGGGTGGTACCCGAAATCTGTGGCCAGCTCGCATTTTAGCAAGTCACCAAGGCGCCAAATCAAGCCTCGGCCACCTCTATTGTGGAGCTATTGCTACTCTTTCATTGCAAACTCCCTTCTTCCGTGACAAACCTCACGGAAAGACCTGTGTTGATGCTCTGCCACTCTCTTGCTTCGTAGATGGTGAAGGTAGCTTTCTGCCACCTTTGGAACTCCGCCATTGAAGCTCAAGTGTGAGTGAAGTTTCTGTTTTTGTGGAGCTTTCTCGTCAATCGCATTCGGTGATGCAATTCTAGATCTGGATGCGAGTGAGGATCTGGGAGTGTTTTGCAATGTGGGATCTGGTTTAGGGTTAGGGAGATCTGGTGGCGCCGCACATTGGTGGGAGTTCTGTGATCTATGGTGTTTTTTTTTTTTCATGGTGAGGTCTTCACCGCAGCTGCTACAGTTTCCTTCACCGCCGCTGCATTATTCTCAGGTGGGTTCCTGTCGTGATGGGTTGATTCCTGGTTCTCGTTTTGATCTGCTTCGTGTTTTTTTTAGGGTGACATTTTCCTCCTCCGTTTCTTCATTTTTTGTAGCGCCATTGGAGGTTTATTTAAGGTAACAGCTTTGTGAAAATGGAAGTGGTGCAGAAAACGTGTTTGTTTGGGTATAAGGTAGAGGACACAGCTCCCGTTCGTTTAAGCCATACTTGTAATAACGATCTCCTTAAAACAAAAATATCCACGCTTTCAGCTTTTGAGTGCGACCTTGTTTGCTTGACTTCCTTTCAATTGGCTCTAGAATATGCACGTTTTTGTAGAGCAGGGTGCTCGTATAGGGTTTCGCATTTCTCGAGATTATTTTCAAGGGCTAGGTGTTCTGACGTTGTACTTGTGACTTTGGTTCAAGTCCTGCACATGAATGGTTCAAAGTGAACCATGTGTTTAGAGTTGAACTTTACGTTAGGAATGGCAGTCGAGAATGTGAGTTTTTTTGTCTTCTATTGTCTCCCATTATGAAGAGTGGCCAAGTTTTTTCTCTTGATTTTTGACTCCTCGATTTCTGCAACTCTTACAGCAGGTTTGGAGCGTGGCTTGCAGTTGATGATGGTATCACTTTGACGTCGGTATTACACAAGTCGTGAGCCGTTCATCATGGTACGTACTTCTGTGACCTTTGGTTGGTTTATTTGACGCCAGTAGAGAATTGCACTCTGATGATACGAATGGGGTTCAGGCGCTCTCTACATCCCGGAAGTCGATGCTGACGAAGGCGGTAGTCTTCGTACTCGGAGGCACCTTCCTCCTCTTCCTGCTGCAGCTCTACTCCTCCGACCAGCCAATGCAGATGTTTTCCCTCCAGATCTCTCCGGTGCAAGAGCAAACCGAGCTTTTCGCCGAGGAAGAGCTCTACTCCGAAGCGTCTCCGGAGTTCCAAGGCGTCCTCACTCGCAGGCTAGACTTCAAAGGCGCAAATGCAACCCTGTGGAACACAACGCTTCCCAGACAACAATGCGACCCGCACTTGTTTCCAGTGGGCCACTGGACAGAACGCGAGAAGCGCGCGAACAGCAATGCCACCACCACCACCACCACCACCAACCACACGGGACAGCAGCTCTACGGCACCATCGCGGCGCAGCACGCAATCTGGGAGCACCAGCACCCGAAGAACTGCAGCGACAAGAAGTTCGTCGTGTACGAGGCTCTCGGCCCGGAGCACGGCATCGGCACCATCCTGCACCATCTCGGAGTGGCGCTGCAAGCCGCCATCGACCTGGACCGCATCCTGGTGCTGTACCCGCAACCGAACTACGAGTGGGTGAACGGGTGGTTCTGCCAGAACACCACCACCCTCGACGAGTGCTACTTCGAGCCGCTCTCCAGCTGCACCGTCGCCGACGCGTTCGGCGCCAGGGAGCCCAGCCTCGACAACCTGTGGCGCCACTCGGAGCTCAGCCTGGAGAGCTACCACTGCTCCTCCTCCGACCCCAAATTCTCCGAGCGCTTGCTCGGCACCTCGCTCAAGGAAGTCATGAAGAGCTACGACACGCCCACCATCGCGCAGCACCTCAGAACCGAGACCCCCCACATGTTCCACACGCTCCTCAAAGCCGGCAACCTCTCGGAGAACGCCTTCCACTGGTGGCGCGCGCAGAGCATCGCCTACATCCTCCGCCCGAACGCACGCCTGGTGAACGAGCTCCGGAACCGACGCAACTTCTTCTACACCCTGGCGCCGCTGCAACCAGGCACCATCTCCGTCCACATCCCCTACAACCACCACGGCCGCAACGAAGCGTACCTCAAGTCCGCGGAGGAGCTCGTGAAGCGCCACCCCGACGAGCTCCAACGACGTATGTTTCTCACGACTGAGGACCCGGATGCGATCAGCTGGTTCTCCCAGCTCCCCGACTGGAACGTCTCCTGGACGAACGTGACGAGGATTCCCAGGAACAAGAAGACGACTGATCCCAACGCGGCGCTCAACAACTTCGCGTCGCGGTTCGGGTGGGACGAGGAGCTCATCAACAGCCTGCTCAACTTGGACGTGGCCTTGGACTGCGACGGATTCGTGGGGCATGTCGGCTCCCACTGGACCCGCCTGATCGATGAGCTCAGGTCCACGGTCCGTTGCAAGTATGACCGCGTGTTTGTCGACGTCGTGCAAGGATTCAACATCACCAATTATTTCTGGTGAGATGACGCTGCAGTTAATATGTCTTACTTCATATTCTGAGTTGTATACTTAACATGTCTTTTTCTTCTTCTCTTTGCATGTGTCACCTCGCAACTTGTGTCGTATCCTGGGCTTCATGTTTGTTTGTGGACTGAAAATGTGTATCCACGGAGAGTTTTTCGGAGGTTTTTTGTCTAGGTTTAGGGTTTAGGGTAACCCTGAGCCCTGACCATATCCTAAGACTTAGGTCTTTACTACCTGAATATATAGACACGATGAGGATGATCATAGCGAAACTCGGGTTTTTGAGAATTGTGTGTCCAATGTAGAACTCACAATATAATTCCTCACACATTTCAACACATGCAGAAACCAAAAAGTAGTTGCGTGGTCGTTAAGCGCAAGGTGAACTAAAATTAGCATACAATAAAGAGTTTGGTGGAAAAGGCATTGGTGGAAGGGGGCATGGTCATGGTAGTAAATGTTTACTTTACTAGCCTTTATTGAGAATTGGATATGGAAGGAAAATTTTATACTATGATCGTGTAGGCATTCCCAATGGATGCAAGGACACAAAGGTATTCAACAAGAGTGCAATTGGAGAATGCATGAGTCATGAGGTATGACATCTATCATATGAAAGGACGAAAAGGTTGTACTGCTACCCTTTTGCGTTGGTCAGGTTTGTACATAATTAATTCAAAATGGAGACTGTCCAAGAAAATTTGGGAGTTGTCTAAGGTGATACCCATGTAATGTCAAGATCATATCCGTGTAATATCTAGGCATTACTCATGTAACAACTAGGTGATACCTGTTGTGGCTGAACTACTATGGATTGGAAAAAATAATTAATTTGACTAGGAGTGTACGAACGTGACGGATGCTTCCGGTACTCTCTACTAGTCATTCATTGTTGTGAGATATTTCAAGCTTCGTTGTGGACAAAATAATGCTATCCAAGAAGATATCATAACATTTCCACTTCATTTGGAATACGTTAAATAAATGCGAGGTGTGGATGTGACGAGTCAACAACATTGTAACCAATCTCAGAAGTGGTCGCACGGGATGTTGTGCTTCGTCTAAGTTGACATGACTGGTGAACACGTCTCAAAGATATGTAGACAACATGTCCTCAGCTACCCATGACCCATTTGCAATTCAAGACAATACTGTAGGAGCCACTTTCACATAGATAGGAACAGGCCATATAAAACCTTGTAAATCACCATTCAGAATTGGGATTTTGTTATCTTGCTCAGACAAAACTGAGAAGTCGATGTGTAGTATACACCGTGGAAAGAAGTATTGTCTTCACAGTTGTTACCCATCCTGGGTAAGGTAGAGGCACCCAATTCCGATCACTTAAGCCAGTTCCGGACTCAAATGACATTTGTATGTCAAAAACATTTACATAGAAAGTTGCGGAATTAGGAATGAAACTCAACAAATACTTTTTCAAATTTATTCTCAAAGATTTGGAATTGATATAGAATTTAAAAGCCCAAAAACTACAAGAGCTCATAATCAAATTGTAGAGTAGATGAGATTTGGTGCCCTCCTTTGCCGAATGCCAATAAGTGAGAGTGAGTAAAAACTTGAGAGAAGACATGCCATGGATAACCAACTCATGGAGGGTACCCAATGAAGATCGGCCTTGTTTGATTTTCGAGGCTATGCCACCAATGAGAGCTCAATTGAGGTGGAGCAACCCTAAATTGCACACATCATGACCCAATGCTGATAATGACTGGTGTTTTCAGATTTTCAGTTATCGGTTTTGAGTCACTTCATGCACATTTTCAAGCATTTGCCATTTTCATGCACCATGCCAAGGATATTCTATTGATCGGAATTGGATGGCTGATTGGAATTAGGTGGCTGATTGGAATTGGGTGCCTCTACCTTAATATATGTGTTGGAAGAATGATTGCTTTCAAAAACATTATGGCTATTTGAATCGGAACCAAGAGTGGGATTGGCCGTTAATCCTTTACCGCCCAGGGATGTTTCTGGAAAAACCAAGATTTCTGTTGATTTTTTTCCTTGAACCAGATTTGATGGGAATACAATGACTAATATTAATATCTAACCTTACAAAATTGAACTTAACCCATGACCTCAAGTCTAGGGAAATTTTGCACAACATCCAACGATTGATGGCATAGATTATAGTGTTTAAAGTTACCGTATATGGGTAGTGAAAAGTGTAGAATTTGGAAGGTGTTCTACTTTAACCATCAATAGATTCTTCCAAGAATTTTTTTAACTTTGAATTAGAGCGGTTCACATGTGCGCTAGGTTGATAGCTTTGCATTGACATATCATATGTGAAAAAAGTATTTATACACAATTATCAGTGATTTTTTTTGGCTTTTTTCTACTTGATTGTATACAAAAATGTTCCAACCTTATACAAATCAAAACAAAAGTTTTGTATGTGAGGAGAGAGATCAACAATCACTAAACAATGAAGAATGTTTTAAAGACAAAGTTCAATCAAAATTTAAGACCAAAATCAACGTGCATGTGTGTGAAATACAACATAGTATGTGGCATGGTATTCACTATATTCACTATATTTTAGTGTATTTGATGTATATTGTGTTGAATTCACAGCTTTTCCAAGAGTTCAATATATCCAAATCATGATCTGTTTGTTGGAGAGTGTTCATGTAATGTGTGCGCAAATCTGAACTTGACATCTTGGAGCCAAATTCCTCATGGATTTCAAGCAAATTGAGTTTTTGCACCTCTGGTGTCCCATTTTGGGCTTCTTGGTCAGTAAAGGGTTAAGAGCCTAGTTCAATGCAATGCCCAACCCATCATCTCTTACGAGGTTCAGTCACTTCCATGCTCACCATATTTTTTTCTTATAGAAGAAGAAGAACTTTGGTCTCCGAAAGAGACCGACGTGAATATAGTATTTGTTCATTCTCTTCACTAAGCATATGGCCGCCGGACATAGGCTAATGTAATAGAACTACTCCTCCCTCTTGAGGGTAAACACTTTTCTACACTAAGTGCTTTCCTACACTAATTGCCTTAGAGACAACCGACATGTCATCTCCCCCAAGGGCTTTGTGGGTCCCCATACAACAAGGCCTTGGGACCCCCCACCATAATTGGGCTTTCCAACCATGATATTTGTGGGCTAGTAGTGGGCTGGCTGGCACATGGGATGGAGATGCTCTCAGGGATTACAATTAGGATTTGGGCTTTTCACTACGAGGGTGGGTGTCTAAGAAGTGACAACTATACAGACTAATCTCCCAAAGAACAAACCAAAACTGATGACCGTCAGCTGTAAAATCGGGGTACATATAACCCACTTCCATCCCATTACCACCCATTCAGCTTCAATTGAAGGTTTGCTATTGATAAGGGACCCCTAACTTTCATCGAAAAGTTATTACCAATACCTCTTCCATTATTTGATTCAAGATCCTACATGCAATATGGACCGAATCACCCGGCCCCTCCACTCCACAATTCTCTAATCCACAAACTTTAAATACACGTCTATCCTCCATATTCGGGGCCACTGTACAAAATAAAAGGCACAGAAAAGTAGCCAGTGAAAGGAAAAGGCTACATTTCCCTAGACTGGGGCCAGCTCAACCCTAACCCTACACCTCTAAATTTAGCTGGAGACGTATCGCAAGGTGTATGCCACACATGGATTGAAAATACCATAGAATTTGTCCAATTTGGCTATGGAAGCGGGACCGAGCACAGTTCAGTTGATTCCGTTGCCACGAATGGGGGCATGGTTGCATGAGGTGGCCGTGACCAAAAGATCCTGGTCAGTTACGGCTGTCTCATGCCACATGGGAGCAAACATGTCTTCCCTTGTCCCGGGTGTGCTCTTATATTCCTTTGTGCGGCCAACTTGTATCTTTCTTTGGTATCTTTCTTGGCTAGTTTTTGACCTTCTATCCTACTACTTAATGACTTTAGATTGTTTACCGCATAGTGAAAAAAATTAGGTTTGATAATCTTAAACTTTGAGGAATTTTTTTTTTGACTTGCGAGGAATAATTTCTAAAAAAGTTGGAAGTTCTGAACTTTTTACAAATGAAGTTGAATGAATGTCCCACTGTGAGAATGGAAGTTGAGGTTGATGATTGCACAATGTCAGATACCGTACTTTCTGTAACAAGCACACTGAAAATGGTTAGGGCTCATATTTACTAAATGTAGTGTTGCATAAATGTGAACTACCGCAGGGGTGTACAAGGATTTACTTCAATAATCATAAGAAATTATCATAAGACTTTCTTTGACTTTAAAAAATGGATTTGCACTTCTTATTCGAGTGGATATTTTGTGGAGATTGTGAATACAAATACATGTATGTTGCATGGCATAACCTCTGAAGGATCAAGTGTTGAGAAATGGTAATTTGAAGGTTTGGTCAGTTTCCGATGATGTCAGTTTCTATCATTCCTCTTTGAAATTTTTACTATAGAAGGGCATTCGCTAAAACCTCAATGGGAGAACATTTTTTTCTTCGAAATCTAACATTTAATGAAAAAGTTATAGGGTATTCAATTTCTTTTGAGGAGAGCAGGCAGGTTGGGCACCTCTAAAAGCATTTGCAAGGACACTCTATTGAATGTGAGATTTTTAATAATGGTAGATGATATTATTTGATTTCATATTTTCATAATTTATTTTTGTCTTTAGTGAAAAACAACATATTAATTCAAGTCAGACATTTTCACACATTTTCGGGCAAGGGGAAGAAAAACCTTTTTTTGCACTTGAAACGCTATAATCTTCAAACTTGTGCGGTGGATTGCAACAAAAAAATAATGGTATGATCATATAAAAGTCTATTTTGAGATCTTATGACTAAAAGTGCAAAAGTTTACTTTAAAATGTGCTTTTCATGCCTCTTTATGGTAGTGGCAATTTTGGATTGGTTTTCCCCTCTAAAATGCCTTGGTCCATTAGGGAGTAAGCTAACACGTTTAATGTCATCTAATATCATAGACAATGATCACAACTTTAGACTACTCTATCCTAGAAAAACCCCAATGGATTGTCCCTCCAATTAGCTTAATACATAGATAAACAATTTTGAAGTTGAATCGATACTAAGTTGTTCACTAGAAAAATTGTCCATTCCCGGACTCTTAATTACTTGTCCATTTTTATAGCTCATCAAACATCAAATGAACCATTGGAAACGCCTAAAAAGGATGATAAGAAGAAGATTTGTTCTATAACGTGGAATAGTTTAAACACATACGGAAATTCTATTTCATTTCGTAGAAAAAAATTCCTATCTCAACTCCAAATTATTCCTGTCACAAGAAATTACAAAAACTCAAAAGTGATTTCTTTCAGTAGAAAACACAAAGCGACATGGGCAAGCATTCTGATGTCACTCACACATGCAAATGCAATGCAAAAATCAACTTTGTCAAGGACGAATCAAAACACACTTTGCCCATGAAGAACGGATAAACATAAACCCAGGCAAAGGTCCAAAGTGACCGGGGTGGCGGCCAGTAGTTCCCAAAGCAAGTGCCACATGAAAAGTCAATATTCCATCCCCATTCCATCCGCCTGGGAAAAGCAGATAAAGCCAGGCTCGTGACACCAGGGAACCACCTGAGAACTCCTCGGGAACCTCCTGAGAACCTTTTCGATTACCGGCTATAGGGAGTGGACATGAAGGGGGCGGTGTTTACTTGCTGCGTTCAAGAGAAGGCTCTTTTCTGCAAGAGCAGTCAAAGCCCAAGCTCCCATTCCGGGAACCTCATAAGAACGGGAACATGAAGGAACGCGAATAAGGACCTTGAATGGGAACAATAGGGATCTAGAAAGTAAGAAAAATAAACCACACCTCCTCCCCCAAAAGTTGTAGTTTAGGAATATATAACTAACACCTACAAAATTGGGGTATATCCAACCTACTTCCATCCCATTATCACTCATTCAACTCCAAATAGAGGTTTGCAATTAGTCAGGACCCCGAACTTTCGGTCAGCGCTAATGAGGGATACCTACTGGCAGCCACCCACTAAACATGGTATCACACTTTGAAAATTCATGATTGATTCACATTTCATCGGTAAAATATGAAATCACTTGGCTTGAATCTGTAATTCTTTTGGCTATCAACAGAAAAATGAATGTATTATTATTTGTTCTCTCCATACATGCACGGGGGTTATTTGCGCGGGGTGGGGGGTTATCTTATGCCAAGTGGTGGGTGAGGTGTGCCATAATGCCTGGCTAGTCTCCTCTTTCGTTGGCTGGGGGCAAGAATGCCCGACGCTCTAGTAGGTCCTGAGATATTCAAGTTTTAATGAACCCAATGACCATTATGCAGTTGGAGTGACAGGATGCATCAAGACATCGTACGTCGAGGAAGAACATGATGCATCTGATGTGTGTTTGAGTTGAGTGAAAGGACGTGTTTTCTTGGCCATGCACGAGTCTTGGAACCAACATCATCAGTGAGGTGGGTAGGATTGTATGCACTCACATGGAAGCTTGACTGAGAAGCAGGCGCCCCAGAATTCTGACACACTGATGATGGTGCCAAATGTACTCACATTTCTTGTAACTTGTCATTGCAAAAATGGTCAGATCAGGCAGGACAACCCCAATTTCATCCTTTCTTTAGGTTTTATCTATTTACCCTGACAAGAGTTGCACCAAACCACTACCCTAAAGATGGTCATTAGTGCAACCACACTACACTAAACATCGCATTTAGTGTCGTCTACACTAAATACGAATCCTTACACTAAATGTAAGAATTACAATTAGTGTAATGACACAACATTACACTAAATGTGAAACATTATACTACATGTGAATTGCAGTAAAATTGGGTGTTCATTTTTTTTACTTGTGCACAATTAGTGTATGAAAAAGCTTGCCGCAGCTAACACTAATTGTGAACATGTTCGCAAATAGTGTAGTAGGATAATTACACTATTTGTGTGACTACACTTAATGCGATGTTTAGTGTAATTGTTTTGGAAACGCAATAACTTTTTACTCAAGAAGATTTTCTTTTATTGAAAGCACACATGTCTATACTACTTAAGGAAGGGGACCATCGTAAACATAGTTGGTAAAAATATTCATCAAGAGTAAAAACTTATAGCATTTATAAAGAAATTTGGGTGGGTCCGGCATCTTAACCCTCAAGCACTGTGCTGGCTATGGCACACGGAGAAATTTAAGAGTGTAATAGATGATATTCTTCAGAACCTATTATGCTCATAGATTTCTCCATGTGCCATAGCCAGCCTGGCGATAAAGGAATAATGATATGGGGTCATTTCTCTCACCCTCTAATTTTGGGGGGTCAAGAAGCAATTCTGAAATTATTATTTTTGACCAGATCCAGGAAAGACCGACAAGGATAGAAATAGGTCAACCCTCCACAAAAAAAAAACGAAAAATAGTGGCACAACTTGAAACAAAACACAAAAAAAAAACTCATACCATCTCGGACGAACAGTGCTTACTCACTCACACCACGATATTTTGAATTTTCCTAAAATGCAACAATCAGAAAATACATCTATTTCCCAAAAAAACCAGGGCACACATGAACTTTGCTGACAACCCCCCAAAAAGCTCCCTAATTCACAGAGAAACACATAAACAACGTCAAATATCTACACCCCAAACCCCAAACCCTAAACCCTAAACCCTAAAAGTTGTCAGTTCGTGACCGGCAGTCTGAAAAGGCAACAGGATATTTCGCTGTCTCCCACTCGCCTTTTTGTAGGGGACGCAGGAAACACTGGGAACAGCGAACAACCGACTGTTCCCCGTCGCCCTCGAAGCAGACCCACCCCCGCCGGTCGCACTCCACGTCACCGCCCGGTCGCCCCGCGCCGCCCGGTCACCACCTGGCCCCGGCGACCGGATACTCCCGGTTCCCGGCGTAGGGTTTGGAACTGTGGTCTCTCGCCGCCCCAAGGCAGCGCTCCAGCCAGCAGGAGTAGCAGCAGCAGCAGCAGCAGGCCCATCGCCCTCCCCACAAGTGTCGCCTCGCCTCGCCCACTCCATGCGCTCATCGCACTGCCACCCACACCTCAAATATCTCGCCCAAAACCCCTCCATCGCCCCAAGCTTCCCCCCCGCGCTCATCTCCACCGCAGCCGCCGCCACTCGCTCGTAAGCCTCACATTGTCATGTGTGAGGAATTTCCTCTCGAATTCCTTCTTGTACATTGCGAGAGTTCCTGTCGACCATGTGTCGAGGCGGGTTCTCTCTCGCTCTCTCGTTGAGAGAGAGAGAACCCGCCTCGAATTCCACCTCACATAATCGACAGAAACTCTCACAATGCACCTGTTGTGCATTGTGAGAGTTTCTGTCGATTATGTGAGGTGAAATTGAGGCGGGTTCTCTCTTGTTGTGCATTGTGAGAGTTTCTGTTGATTGTGTGAGGTGAAATTTGAGGTGGGTTCTTCCTTGTTGGTGAGGATGGTCGGACATTGTGAGAGTTTCTGTGGATTACGTGAGGTGAAATTGAGGCGGGTTCTCTCTTGTTGTGCATTGTGAGAGTTTCTGTTGATTGTGTGAGGTGAAATTTGAGGTGGGTTCTCTCTTGTTGATGAGGATGGTCGGACATTGTGAGAGTTTCTGTTGGTTGGGTGAGGGGAAATTTGAGGTGGGTTCTCTTTTGTTGATTATGTGAGGTGGAATGTGAGGTGGGTTCTCTCTTGTTGATGAGGAGGGTTGTACATTGTGATGTGAAATTGGGTTTTTCTTTCTGGGGGAATGAGCGTTGGTGGAGTTTTTGTCGATCAGGAGGGTTGTGTGATATAGTTTGTTGATCGGGAGGGTTATGTGCTGTGTGACTTTGTTTTGGGTTTGTCAAGGTTTCTTGGATCTGGTTGTGTTGTTTTCATGAACGCTCTTGATTTGGATTGTCAGGAGGGGTTTTTACGACGATAAAGAGGATGACACTGCCCGAGCATTTGCACATTGTTGCGGGCGTGCCTGTGAAGCTCTTCGGGTACACGGAGGGGAGGGCTCCCGTGCGGTTGGGGGTGTTATCTTGCCTTTGAGGCGCTGCAATTCTGAACCAGATCGGAGTGTTTTATGAGTTTCTGGAAAGAAGATCAGAAGAAGATGGATGTGTGAATAAAGACCTAATCCAGACGTGGACTTAGGAAGTGGCAGTCTTCTACTGTGGTATGACTCTCCAACAGCAATCTCATAAGCATGCCGAAGATGTTCGGCTTCCCGCAGATGTGGACTGGAACATGCTGGACAAGTCCAAGTTTCTGGTGCTGGGCGCGGCGCTGTTCTCGGGCGTGTCCGCGACGCAGTACCCGGCAGTGGTGCTCAAGACCAGGCAGCAGGTGATGGCGGTGAACCAGTCGTGCACCTCGCTGGGGCTGAGTTTACTAAAAACACATGGGCTCCCGGGGCTCTACAAGGGTTTTACGACCTCGCTCATGGGTACGATCCCTGCACGCGCAATCTACATGTCAACATTGGAGTTCACGAAGTCGAACGTGAGCACTCTTGCGCGCAGCATCGGGGGGATGTCGGAGCCTGGAGCGGTGGCAGTGGCAAATGCTGCCGCGGGGCTGACGGCCTCATTCGCGGCGCAGTTCGTGTGGACGCCCATCGATGTGGTGTCGCAGCGCCTCATGGTGCAGGGGGGGCGTGGCGGGCTCGCCACCGACTACCGAGGCGGCATTGACGCGTTTCGGACGATCCTGAAGTGCGAAGGGCCGCGCGGGCTGTACCGTGGCTTCGCCCTCTCGGTCGCGACGTGTGCCCCCTCGAACGCCCTCTGGTGGGCGTCCTACTGCGTGATTCAGAGGTCCCTCTGGACCACCATCTGTACCCAGATCAACGGAGGTGAGACTTTTGAGCCCGGGTCGGTTCTGCTTGTTGGTGTCCAGGGTTTCAGCGCACCCCTTGCGAGTGGTGTGTCGGCTGTGTTGACAACCCCCTTGGATACATTGAAAACGCGGCTTCAGGTTTTGAGGGACGACAGCACCGGTCGGCGCCCCACGCTGCGGCAGACGCTCACCACGCTTGTGGAGGAAGGTGGGTGGACCGGGTTTTATCGCGGCATTGGCCCTCGCTGGGCTAGCATGTCCATGTCCGCCACCACCATGATCATCACTTATGAGTTCCTCAAGCGCATGTCTACCAAACCTGAGGCCTAGTGCGGCAACGTCCTTCATTTATCAATCTCTACAAGGTCCGTTTTCCTTCATGTATCATGTCTGATTCATGTTCTTGTGCTCACACCACATCTTGACATCAGTGTTGTAAGAAACATCTTCTTGAGATTGGCGATGGCGTGATTCTGATGATAGTTGCTACTACTACTTTTGCAGGCACGAAGCACTCGTAGTAGAGGCACGTAAATGAGATGCGTCCTATAAAACCTTTTCGGACCCAATGTTATGGAGGAAAGGTGCGACAGTAGTTGAGCAGACAATCAATTCTTCGACGGTTTTTTCGGTGAAGTAATGGTGCTTTAGGGTTGTAGGACTATCTCTTTGTTTATTCATTTGGCCGTCTCCGTTAGGTAGATGTGGATGTAGCTTGTACGCGCTTGGAGAGAGTTTGCTACCCTCTGTATAGTAGTCAGATGTAGGCGGCCAGAGGCAGGCAGGTTCAGCGCTTTTGTAGACTGGGCTCTGTTGACGGCTCTTATTTTTCTTCTTGCAACTTCTCTTGAGGTCGTTTGCCTGCTGTATATTTTTTTCTATGCAATGTATAATAAAATTCCATGGCTCTGACAGCAAGCGATATGAACAAGTGGGATTCAAGACGTTAATTTCAGTGCTTCCCAAGCATTGTAGCCTGTACGCTACTCAACGAAGCGCCACTAACGGAACAGATGGGACAAGGAGTTGATCCAATGTACTTGGCAACGGAATCCACATCGACGAAGGAAGTGATAGGAAGTGAAATACTCTGCAAAGTTGCTATAAACCAGGCAAGTTCTTGGTCACCTTCGCATTCATGACGAGCAATCGGAGCTGCTGGTTCACAGCTCCGTGATCACGAGCTGTGTGCAGGAAAGATACAAATTCAAGCTTCGCCCTACTCCACGACAATCTCATTCCGCGGATGTTGAAGAACGAATCCCCGGCTTTTTTGCATTACCGCCACAGAAAAGTGGTAAAGTACCAAATAATTGGTCTTCTTTAACTGAATTTTTTTTGTAGCAAATTCTCCTCCGAGGTAGAGATGAGAGAAAGGAAAAAGTAGGGAGCCTTTTCACACGGGAGTAGTCTGTAGGTCTTATTAGTATGGATTGGGATTCTGTGGCCAATATGGCGTCCCCTTATAGGCCCGCTGAATCTTGTCTGATATGGACCAGAAACAGCAAACCTGGTCCGAGGAGAGAAGCACCCGGTGGATTGTCCTTGATGTGTACCTCAATATCTTGCACTGCGCATAGCACAGCTGGTCTGGACCGTCAGCTGGAAATCATCTCGCTACAGGAACACTTCAGTCACCAGTGGTTGTTCATTCCAGGAGCCAAAAGTCTGAAGGTATGTTGGTGTGCTTGTTGGAAGCACCGGAAAGTGGTAGCCTTGCATTTTGGTGGAAGTTTTTTGATGAGTTGAGTGGCGTGCAGATCATCTTCGAAGAGGCTCAGGGATGGCGCAGGCAGTGAGAGCTATGCAAGTGACTGCCTTGAATGGCGCATTGGCAGGCTCTTCCCAGAATGTGGACTCACTCAGAAGCGCCAAGAGGGTGGTCCTCGAGACCAGGCGGCCAGAACTCGCCTTGAGAGCTTCCATGAAGGATTTCCAGGCTGCGTCTATTGCGTCCATTGTTGTATTGGCCGATGCAGGCGCAGCGAACGCCCTCACCGCTGAGGATGTCACTCAGACTTACTTAAAGGTGCCTTATCCCTTCCGGAGTTTGAACCGGGTGCTGCATTTTTGTTTTGTCGAAGGGTCTGCACTTAGTAAGAAGCGGTTCTTTTTTTCTGCAATAGATGTATTTGTGTCAAATGAAAAATCATCAAGGTATTGATAATTTTGGCAGCATTTTAACACTCCTAGGCATTTAGACACTGCTGAAGTTTGTGAAATGCTACCACAGGTACAAATTTAGAGTAAATATTCAATGCCTTACTACATTGACTCTTGTAAGGCTATCTCTCACGAGACCCTCTATTTTTAGAGACGAAGCATCTCTTCTTAGCGATCTACAAAAGATCTACATGCTTTAGTAAGATGAAAGTTTCAATCAAGCGTTCAATTCAACGATAACCAGAAGGTTAATGTAGGGAATTTTATGTCATTGCCCACGAGTACTGACAAATATAACTCCACCTACTTTCTTCAGGTACAATCTACCGCCTCTCAAGTTGCCGGCGCTGCGAGCGAAACGTTTGACGTAGCGAAGAACGTTGCTGGACAAGTCGTGGACACAGTGAAGCCCGCCGTGACTGCTGTCACTCCATATGTGAAGCAGTCGGCAGACTTTGTGTACAAGACCGTGTTCCCCTTTGCAACTGATATTGAGAAGCAGGCCGAGAATGCTCTGCGGAGCAGCGGTGTCGACACCAGGCCTGTACTGGACGCTGCTAAGGTAACCTAAAGCTTCTTTCTCTGGTTGAAACTAATCACACAATGCTCTACCTGGTTTAATGAAATTTTCCCTGTCCAGACGGCTGCCTCCGCAGCAGGGGAAGTAGGGAAATACGTTGAAGGAGCGCAGCCAAAAATCTCCAGCACACTTCAAAACATTTTGTCCTCGGATCCCATCCTGTTGGCCACTGGAGCCGGCGCTTTGGCGCTTCTGTACCTCTTGGCCCCTCTGCTCTCCAGCATCTCCTACGTTGCGCGGGGTTTCAAAGGTAAAGTGCCATAATCAAATTTGGTTTGAGGTTTTGTGATGCTTGATTTATCATCTTCATAGGTATTTGTTAAGATCCAACCATCGACGTTATGTCTGGTAATGTGCAGACACTCCAGATTATGGAAATCATCTAATCAGGAGCCTGCTTGTCCACATTAACCTAGTCCTTTTATTGCTTATTGGCTTTGTTGTTAAGGAGCAGCCCTTAGTTGCTGGCAAGTATAGTATATATAAACTGTTGAGTGTAGCTTGGTTGACATGAGGGTGGGACATGCAGGTGAACTTACCGCACCTCAGGCTCTTGATCTTCTGTCCAACGAAAACTACATTCTCATTGACGTCAGAAGTGAGAAGGACAAGGCCAAATCCGGTATTCCAAGTCTACCGAGGAACTGCAAGAACAAGTTCCTCCCCGTTCCGTGAGTCTCCCTTCACATTTCTTCTTTAAAATCCTACAAGAGAATGCTCATGTGTTTCACGTCCGAAAGTCTTACTTCTGCTTCCTAAGAAGTCTCAACTTTGTCACCATTCTTTTGTTTCCTGGAGACAGAGTCCAGGAGTTGCCAGGAAAGGTGAGGGGTCAATTGCGGAACTTTCGCAAGGTTGAAGCTGAGATTACTGCGCTCAAGATCTCATCTCTGAAGAAGATCAACAAGCGCACCAGGCTCATCGTTATTGACTCGTAAGGCTTTCACTACTCTTGTTTTTATACTCATGATCCGCTCTTATCATAAACGTAGGTTGGTCAATCTATCCAGTTCACATTTGACTGTCACCACAAGATATTTTTACTAACACCGTTCATTCCCATGTTCACATTTGCATCATGGAGTCGCTAGTTCTAACATGAATACTACGTTGCAACGTTTTGTTGCCAAGGTGAATCCGCTGATCATAGATGCTTCTGAAATAAACATGATGAATTAAATCATGTCATTGGTACTTCAATGATAGTAGAGTTATTTGGAAGGTCACACAAAGTTTTTACAAGATACCCCTCTTTCATTTACTTTTTAATAGCTATTAGATGTGAAAGAACTTGGTGGTATCTAAATTCAAGTTACAACTAGCTTTAGCCCGCCTTTGAGAATGAAGGACGAGTCATGTCATACCGTATATTATCTTAGTTGCTTACTCCCTCTCAGAGCTGGTCGTAGATATTTAGAGGGCTGAAGAGAAGAGGTCAAAGCTCTTTTCCTCACAGAACAAATAACTTGAATGTGTCACTCACTCGTTTGATGTATATACTATTTGTATGACTAGAGAAGCTCAAAAGGGAAACAAGGTACATTTACTTCTAATTTAGACTAATTTGACTAGTTTTGACTAACTTTGACTAGTTGAACCAAACGAGTAAGGATCATCCCATGTGGGAGGTTTGGTGGCTGTAACTTTACGAATTGTTGGCTGTTTGCAGAAACGGAGACACTGCCAAGACCATAGCCAGGGCACTCTCAGGACAAGGCTACAGCAACACTTGGGTGATCACGGATGGATTCGATGGAGGGAGGGGGTGGGTGCAAAGCAGGCTTGGCACAGAGTCATCCAGCAGCTCTTTTGCCGAGATCCTGTCTCCGTCTCGCGTCATCTCATCAGGTACCAAGTTGTTGCAAGCCGGAAGCGATTGAGGGTCTTAGTCCCTTGTAATAGTAGATACAGGTGCCATTTTTTTACCATCCAGCTTGGTACTCTTTAGGTCTGTTTGGGTTCCACATTGAACGTATGTAGTTCCCTCAATAGTGAAGGGCATTGTGATCTGTTACTATTGATATCGCACAGTCCGTATGATTCCAGTTCCCTGGTCCTGGCTTGTGAACACATCGTAAGAGTTCAGTGGATAGTGATGGACTTCATCCAGAACAGATATTACAACGCTGAAAATGTTCACTCGAAAGAATTCAACATATATTTTATTCTTATAATTCTTAACTTATGATTTGCCGTGAAGATAGTTACAGAAGTGACAAGAATTTATCTTAATCTCCCCATTTCTTTATTGATGGTAAGACTGTTATAAATTGTGATAAAATTTACAAAGTTGTAAGGGGTTAATCAAGGAGCTGCAACACCTCTTTTGCTAGATGATCCAAAAATTCTCAAAAGTGTTGTAGTCGGAGAGCACTGTGTCATGAAATTCATGTATCTAATATAATATTTAAGTTATTATTATTATTATTATTATTATTATTATTAATTTTCAAAATTGAAAATAAGAACATTGAAGAAGTTCCTTGCTTTGGAAAGGTAGAAGTTCCTTGCTCACAACTTGTTCCAAAAGGAATAGTGAGGGTCAAATCCAATGCAAAACAAGTAAATGATAATATTCATATCTATTTATTTTATTCTGTAGGGTATTTGTCATAGTATGTGACACTTGGTGCCAGACCATGTCAATTTTTTATGTTATGATAGATTAGTTTATGTTTTGGAGATATTCATTAATATGCAACCATTCTTGTATCTGGTGGACGATTTCATCCACAGATTTTGAGGGTAACAACTGAGAACCGTCATATAGGGGTAAATTTTGATGATGATCACAAGGAGTAATATGTGCATGATGAACATTACGAGGAATGTGAAAATTGTGAAACAGTGAAGGTATTATGAGAAATCATGAGTATTATAAGTGGTATGTTTATTATGAGTGTTACAAGCATTTTGAATGATATGAGTGTTGAGGGTATAATATCATCAACTGCGTAGTTGTATGTGTGTTGTTCATTCTATTGGCTACAACAATGTGCCATGGGAAAGTTGCCAATGTAGAAGTAAACCTTTAAAGGTCCAAAGGGGACCATATATATGGTGATGTATTTTACTCTTAGAATACAAAAATGTATTAAAGTATAGCAAGACGTACACCTTTGGATTCAAGATTCTTCAAGTATCATCTTTATTTTGAGGTCATTCCAATATTTGAACCTTATCCATGTTCAAATATGACACCACATGTGTAAAATACATGACCATTTTGGAACTTCTAAAGCATGAAGTAGGTGCAACGATGATCTACATTTGAAATGTCATGTGTTATTGTATCGGGCTCTACACAAATACAAACTTTTGTAATTAGTGTATACATCAATTCTTTCAGCTTGTATGTCATATACAAATAAAATATCACCTACCTGCCCAATGAATTATTTTTCATGGACACAGTGCTTTGGACACAATTGGTATGACCTAGTCATTACATGGATATGTATTATATAGGTATCACCTATACATTATTCGAGTATCACCTTGGTATTACATGAGTATCGGCTAGACAAATCTCTTAAATTTCCCAATTTTTTTGTACAAGCTCCATTTTGAATTAATTTTGTACAAAAATGACCACTGCGTAGGGTATATTGCAATCCAAATACGACTTCTCAAACCTCTAGCGGTTAACATGGCTAAGCATCAATTCAAAACCGAGAAGTTGTTTTGGTGGCACACTTCCAAGAGAACTTTGGTCTCTGAAGGTGTGAATAAAGTGTTGATCTATTCTATTTTGATTGGAATATACTATGACATTATTAAAATTTATCCCTCTGCCTTAACCCTTAAATGTCTATTAAACTCACTGTTGCCACAACATTCTACATATATGGTGTTGTATTTGAACATGATAAGGTTGCAATAATGAAACGACGTCCAAATGAAAAATGTTAGTTGGGAAATCTTCAATCTAGAGCTGTAATTCTTGCTAAACTTTAATACATTTTTGTATTCCAAAAAGTAAACTATGTGTATGTACATAGGGTTCCCGACTGACGTTTATAGAGTAATTCTAAGTCATAAGGTGCCACTGGTGGCCACAATATTCCACATATATGGTATCCTATTTGATCATGATAAGATTGAGATATTGAAATGACCTCCAAATGAAAGATGTTAGCTGAAGAATCTTCAATGCAAAGGTGTAAGGTGCTTGTTATACTTTGATACATTTTATGTAGTCTACTGAATATACTACATACCTATACATAAGGTTCTCGAGTTAAGTGGTACTGTTCGCTTCAGTTCCGGCGCCAGTCTGAAGCCAAGGTCAGATCCAGCTACACTAAAATTGAGAATTAGTGTTACACTACATTTAATGTAATAACCTTTATTGACCTTACTACTCTAATTGTGTATTTGTTGGAATTTAGTGTAACGCTCATCAATGAGCCACCTGTTGATGAGCCGCTTGTTTGACTTTTTATTTATTATTATTAGTATTATTTATTATTTTATTATTATTTTATTATTATTATTATTATATTTACATTATTTTTATATTATATTATATTATTTTATAATAATATTATTCATATTATTATTTATATTATTATTTATATTATTATTTATATTATTATTTATATTATTATTTATTATATTTATTTATATTATATTATATTATATTAATTTATATTATTATTATTATTATTTTATTTATTTATTTATTTAAATTACTATTCAATTTTTAGTAATTTCTTGAATCACATGATCTTTGTCAATGTTTGTCAATTTTTGTCAACTTTGTAATATTTTCTATTTCTTAATTTTCTAAACATTATTTTGCCATTACACTATATGTAAAGCTAGTTAAATCCCAAAGTTACAATTCTCTGTATTTAGTGTTCATGTTGGCATTTAGTGTTGTAACACTATATCTCAAGTTGACATTTAGTGTTAGAGTTCGTAATTAGTGTTGCGAACACTAATTCTCAATTTTAGTGTACCGTAATCCAAGGCTTTTCAACCGCGTGGGACTTTTCAACAAGACTTTTCAACAAGCCTTGGATTACGGTTGAAAAGTCTGACGCGATTGTTGAAAAATCAGACTTTTCAACCGCGTGGGACTGTTTCAGGCGCTCCAAGTTGGTGCCACAAGCGTCCAACACTTCGTCGCCAGCCTGTTTGAAGGTACAATATTATCCTTCTACATGGCCCACCTCAGACAATTACGCGCTGAAATGTCCCAGACTTAGATAATCTTCGCCGTGTCTGGATATCTGATGTGATCATAGATGCATCGTTCTTACTGTCGCTGGGCTGAAGTTGTCCTATATAGCTCACCGAGGATGACGTGCTCAGTATCTTCTTTCACCTCGTTTAGTCGGAGAGCGTGTGTCGTCGGAGGGCGTTCCTGGCCTGCTTAGTGTACGCTCCGGACTGCACGATCAGTAGTTCATCACGTTTGTTTTCTGTTGCGTAGTGGTGCTCTTTCCTGGGCTCTTGATTCCCAACGCGAGGTGGCCGGCATCTTGTTTCTTCAACAGGTTAGACGGTCTAAGTTGCACCTGTTTGCTTGGTTTCTTTCGAGTCTGGAATGTGTGTCGCTTGTCAGAAGCGGAGGTTGTGATCCGTTTGCTGCTGGCCTGGATTAAACATGTTTACTGATTGGTCCGATGTGCTGGTGAAGTTTTCTAGTGCCTGGAGAGGGAGTCGGCACCTTCGGATTGACCTCCCACTTCCACAGACGTAGTAGTGCGCCAATCAGCTACCGATCCTGTCTCCTGGTTTCTGAGCTCTCTCAGACCCCGGTTGTTATGCTCAGGATTTGACGAGTTGAAGGGTTGAAATGGAGGCCAGTTGCTTGAGTACTACCGATCTTCCGGAGTCAATCTTCTTCACGGCCAGGAAAGGAAGAACCCACTCCAACAACTTTGATGCGTCGTCCTCATCTGAATCTGCATCGTTGTCGTGTGAGTACTACTCCGCACGAATTCACAGGATGATGGAACGCACGAGTGAGTTGAACATGAGCCAGGAAGATGCTGAGATCGAGGCGTCGAAAGAGCATTGGACAGTGGTCGAACCGGACTACTTCACAGCCGCAACGACGATAGGTACACAGTCGTCCAGCTTGGTGTCGGTGAGTTGCGCGGAGACGTTGACGGAGAGTGAGAGGTTGGCGATGTATGAGGCGAACGTGCAAGAGATGCGGAGGTTGCAGGAGGCACATCCCGGGAGCCAGTTCTTTCGGATCGGGGATGATGGGTTGGTGCTGGGAAAGAAGATTGCGGAGGGTGGCCAGGCTGAGATCTACGACGCAGGGCTTTCTGACTTCAAATATGTTGGGCTTGACGAGATTGTAATCGCAAGCCAAGTGGTTTGGAAGGTGTTTAAGGCGGGATATCTGGTTTCTGACTTGCAAAAGCAATGGCCCTTGGCCTTCCTGCACGAAAATGGTACTTCCGGTTTGCGTAAGGTAGAGGATCTTACGTGTAATCCAGTGATGTGTGGGAGGTTGTTGGGAGATGGAAGATTTGCATTTGAGATGCTTCGAATGGGGGGAGACTTGCGGAAATTGTTGGATGTGAGAATGCAACATAATGGTAACCAACACGCACCCTTTATGATGGTAGATGGCAACTACCATGAATGTTGTTTGTTATGGATCATTTCCCATATTGCACTTGGGATGAGAGGTTTGCATAGAGAGGGTACTTTACATAGAGACTTGAAAGCAGCCAATGTGCTTTATACGAGTGGGAGAAGCCATCAATTCGATTCCATGGAATTGGGTCATCATTTTGTGTGTATAGTTACGGATTATGAGTGTTCCGTTGGGGTTGTGGGCACTGGATATTGGAGGGCACCCGAAATTTTGCAAGCTTTGAAGGATCGGCGTGTTTACACAACACCAAATTTGTTCACTGCAAAGACGGATGTGTATAGTTTTGCCATGACATGCTATGAAGTGTTGACGGGACTTGTACCGTTTGAAGAGGTTGGAAATTGCAATGGAGAAGTATTGGTTGACGAGGTGATTCGAGGTAGAAGACCAACCTTGCCAAGCCACTTGCAACCTTGGGTGGTGGATTTGATGAACAAGTGTTGGCACAGGGACCCTTTAGAAAGACCTACATTTGATGAGATAGTCCATCTTCTTGAAGGCATCCTTTATACTGATCGAAGATGCAAAAAGAACTCTATATTTTTCAAAGTTCATAATTATTATAAGATAGACTAAATGCCAGTTTTGAAAATTATTGTTGTGTATATTATCATTGAATTTGATGTACATCAATTCATTGTCATCTCAATCTACACCTAAAGTGGAGTTGAATATGTGTATATGTGTACTTATCGACATGTGAGGTATATATATACAACATATCTCTACTTGTGTAAAATTTTATGTTTGATTTTATTTTTGTATGCAATTCAAATCGTTGGTAATCAATATTATTATTGAAGTGTAAGTCTAAGCATCATTTTTATACAATAAAAGAGGATTTTCTAAGAAACTTAGAAGCATTTAGTGGTTGAAACTTAGAAACCATCTAATACAACATAAACACCGAATCTATTAATTCTTAATTTATTTCACAATATAATCTCAAAGTACCGAAATTTAATATTAAGTCTTTATAAGCAATTCTTAAAATCCAGTTGCTTTTAATTTCCAACTATTTGACCACATTCTGAATATAGGGATTTTATTTCAATAACAATGATAGTCTAAAACATCATTCTCGTCAATTTGTTTCATTGCATTGTTGCATTACCATCATATGTTTAGAATGCAACATTCACATGCAGTATTCATTTTGTGTATTTAAATAAGCGGAAAGTTGACGAGCTTCTCTATTCATTTCTTGAATCTTGAAATTACGACATTCATTCAATAAGCCTAATTTGTAAAATTCTATAGAGAAGACATAGTTTAACGGAGTATTGTATTCAAGGACTAGGTATAGCACACTACACTAAACATCGCATTTGGTGTAGTCTACACTAAATACGAACCTTTACACTAAATGTAAGAATCACAATTAGTGTAATGACATAACAATACACCAGATATGAAACATTACACTATATGTGAATGGCAGGAAAAATTGAATTTTTTATTTTTTACTTGTGCACAATTAGTGTATGAAAAGCTTGCTGAAGTGAATGAAAAACAACATTGTTTTGAGGAGCATTAGTCACTCAAAAAGAATCAAAATTTCACTTATGAGATGTTTTTTGAAATCTACATTTTCTGTTGATGCCATAAAACATCTCATATGTTTAATTTGAAAAAAAATTGAGTAAATTATGGGCATTCAAAGATTTCGATGATGTAAAGGAAGAGAGACTTAGGGAAAGGCATGACAGCCAGTAGGCGATTGATGGGGGATAGGGAGAGGTGGGAAATAGGAAAAGTCAACACAGAAAATAAAGACATGACGGCTAGTAGGCGGTTGATTGAGGCATCATTAATGATGTTGGCGGGTAACACTAATCGTGAACTTGTTTGCAAATAGTGTAGTAGGGTAATTACACTATTTGCGTGACTACACTAAATGTGATGTTTAGTGTAGTGCTAAACAATTGATCAAATCTATGAATATATATTAGCAAAAACACTTTTCTTCTTGTTTTTTCTGCTTAAAAATTAATATATAATGTGCATGGTAGTTATTTTTTGAATTATTTGTTAAAAAAGATCCATTGATATGGTATACCATAGGTCATCCTTAGATTCAGCATTGATTAATTTTAATATGGCATGCCAATTTAACTTGGTAAGTATTAAGTGAAGATGTCGAAAGTGAAAAAATTATTGATAATCAAAGTTTGTACCATGGAGAGACATCAACTCCTAAAGGCCCACGACATTTAAGCAACCAAACTCACTCAAAACTTCCAATTTCAATGCATTCAACACAAAATGCAAACACAGTTTTTACGTATCTAACCATTGGATCTTGTACAAGGATTGCACAAGAGTATGTGCTAAAAAACCTGTTTGGTTTGACCGCACCAATTGAAAGTTATCACCCTTTGGAAGGAGACATAAACTCTTCTTGAGGTCATAATAAATACCTTCAACAAACTTCAACCACCTTCTATGGCAACTTTTTGCACTACAATTTGTGATTTTCTAATTTTAACTTTCTAGTGATCATGTTAGGCACATGTGCATCAAATTTGAGAAGTAGAAGAGGGGTAGAAGATGTCCTTTAAAATCTTGTAATGCAACTATGTGCTAAGAACTAACAATACACTTCAAGTTTTTCATATATCATATCCTTCTCATAATTTTGAAATTCAAAAATCCGTAGGGTAGATGCAAAAATTTCCATTTTCTTTTGAAGATGAATTTTTCTTTTTTAAATTGGACAAAAACTCGAATTTCTATTGAATTTAGAACTAACGAAAGTATTTTTAGACTATTTGTTTTGAAAAAAGTTGGAACATTTGAAATGTAAGTCGGGTTTCTACAAAAATTATGTCCATAGAAAGCTATTAAAAAGTTGCCATTCAATAAAAAAATCTCATAAATTCATGCCTAAATTTGAGATCGTGGGACCTTATCCAAAGTTAAAAAGTCCCTCGAGGGGACGTTGGGCCTTTAGGAGTTATAGGGGACTGGGGCTTGAAAAAGCCTTTGGTGTAAGTTGTACATGCATGCTCTATTTAAGTTGGAGCTCCAAGGTCTTGGATTTCAACCACATACTTATCATCTCTGACTTGAAATTAGATCAAAATCTGTAGGAATTTTGTGAGACCAACATTAACTAATATATTGATTCAATATTACTATATGAACTATTTGCTTCTAAATGTGTTGGAGTGAATATGTTTTATACAAATCTTTGAAGGGTCGTGTGAATATAATCAATTCATTACTACCATTTCTAATGTCAATATAAGTCATTCAAAAATAATAATTTTTGTCGTAATGGTAGGATAATAATAAATGATACTAGGATAATTTATTAACATTTGAAACTACAGTGGAATGTTGTAGCATCAGTAGCGAGGTATACAATTTCCTTCCACCTTGGTTTTATATGGTCAACACACTTGTTTTGTTTGCTAAATGAAGGTTTTGCACAAATGCAAAGTTGTAGTTTTTAACAATCATAATCCACATCAAGAGACGTATCATAATCATAATCCTAAAAATCTACTTATGGGTGTAGTTAAGGTGTCTAGCACATTCTAAATGATCTTACAGTCGAGAAAGAATATAAATCTCTAACAATATATTTTATCCTTTGTAATCTTAGTTTTTCCAAAATTGATAATGCCCACATTAAACATAAAAATTATTGTTATTTGTGGATGAGGAAAGGAGAATGAATTGAAGCAGATTTTGAAAAAACCATTGTGTCTATTAATGGGGAAGAATAAAAGTTCAATTTGTAGGTAACACCTAAGAACTTTGACTCCTCTTAGAGTGAAATCTTTGCACCCTAGAAAGGTTCTTTGGCACAATGTCATGAAAGTATGACAATTGTTTTTTGTATACAAAATCAAAAGCTAACAGAGGAGTGTAGCATCAAAGACTACTATATGTAACTGGACTTTCTTCAAATATCTAATGCACAAATTAAGTCACATGCACAAATTCTTTCATCCCCTTCCTATGTTGGTAAAATCATATCAAGTCGCACTAAGAACTAATATCAGAGGAACTTGCTCGAATTCTCAAAATGCTCATCCATGAAAACTTGATCCTTTGACCCCTAAATTTTTTAACTATCTCTCACCAAAAACAGTATAACGTTGGATGGGTCTAGTAATAAATCAATTGAGATTATAACTTAGTAGAGATACTTCTGCCCCAACTAGACCAGCATGATGCATCTCCATCCACCACATCAAACCAAGGCGAGAAAGCTACATCCTACACCCTTCATCACGTCCAAAAACCATGCCGATCACCATGTGCAGTGGTCACTTTCGTCACCGACCCACTAAAGTTTTTACTTTTTCAAATCACAATTGTTTGAACACAATAGGTATTATCTAGGTATTACATGGGTACCACCCATGCATTACATGGATATCATTTAGACAGACAAATTGAATTTTTCAAAGTTTTTGGACATCCTCCATTAACACGGAATTAAGCAATTATGCACTTGGCCTTTTAAAAGTGCACTTAGTAACAATGGCGGCCAATGCGTTGAAAAAACCCAATTTGTTTTTTTTTAATTCTTGTTTTTAAAAATAAAATTTAAGATCTAGGAACAATTTTCCGTATAACTAGAAATGTTAATTCAACAAGCTTTTTTCTGGCATTTTTGACAAATTCAATATGGAACTTGGTTAGAATTTGATGAATATTTGTTTCATATTCAACATTATGTTTTTGGAAAGAAGCTTGTCAAGTACTGTACGAAATATGCAATTACGTAAACTTGATTACTATACAATAAATGCCAATCGATATGAATATATTACACATGGAACATGATACATAAGAGGATGGAAACTAATATAATGCGTATATTCTTGTACTTGGTGATGTAATGAATCAATGGGAAAAACCTCTCGGATTTATTGGTAGTTTGTCACCAAACGTCTTACATTACCTTTACAATATACTACTCTTGCACATACCCTACATGCCAATTACCAACTACCACACACTCATTGTAGTATCCTCCTCTACTACATATCATTCAAGGCTGCTTGCAACTGGTCGTTGTCAATTGCTTCGGTTTGCATTGCAATATATTCTAATATCTAAGCCTCAGCCGACCAAAGGATTCAAATCTTGCTTTCAACTTGCGATCCGAATACATTTTGCCTTTTCATCCGGAAAGCGCCAGTCATCGTTCTTTCTCTATCCATAAAAAATTGCATGCCTCATTCTCTATCCAGTTGTGGGTCCACATCAGGACTCCTAGAATGTATCCATGCAATTTGCATACCGTTGTGCGGTGCGCCTTGTTTTGTCAACATTTTCCCCTCGCATGATGGGCCACTACCAACAAATCTTTATCTAATGACTCCTTTGATTTATCCCATCTTCAATCACCTTCCCTACATAGAACGGTACACCACCTTCAACCTTAGCTCTATCAACGCTTAAGGCTACAAATTGTCCACAATTGTTATCAGATTGTGGATTGAATGGTGGAAAAAGGTCGTGATTAACTTCATCCCCTGCCCCTTGTTTGACTCGTTCCTGAACGTGGTTGTGTTCCGGTCGTTGCGCCCCACGCACCGCTTGATTCAATGGTCTTCCTCTACGAAGACCAAAGTATTCGAAACATAGTTATCCAAACATAGTTATCCAATATATCAAAAAGGAATGCTTTGAAGATTTATAAGTTTTCTGTACTAGAGAAGGTAAAGTTTTTTCCAATCCCTTGCTAGATAACGTTTGACTCTGATTTAGAATTTCAATTCACACAAAAGACAATAATTATTTTCTAGTGAATTCTAAAAGTTTTATTTTTTTCCTTTATGTGTATGGAAAATCTTAACAACAATAGAGACTTCTAACAAAACTCATAAGTCCCCATTATTAGGTATGAACTAACTTTCAAACCATGATTGCAAATACAATAAATTGATACCTCCAAAAACCTGTTATGAAGGGCATATGCATATTGAAATTTCAATGAACATAAGTATCCGCCGGAATTAACCCCTAAAATCCCAAGCGTTTCTTCATCAAGAAAACACCCCAAAATTGCCACAACCAAATAGTGGCAAAAGCATCAAATTTTGACGTCTCATTTTGGACTTCCAACCGTAAGATCTCAAACCATGCATCTATATAAAGTCACCATACTTTTATGCTGCATTCCACCGCACGGATAGAAACATAGTATTTGAAATTTAGAGAATGGTTCATTTTCTTTCTTGCATTTTGTAGGTCAACAGACTTTGACTTCACTTGGTATCAAATCTTTGCACTACACAAGGTCTAATTTGTTTACAATTGCATTCAGCATGATGTTTATTTTATATTCACCAATTTTTAGGCATAGAAACGGAGTATAGCATATTCAAAACAATTGTGCAAGGAGTGGAAGTTAAAATCTTTTGAAAAAGTACCATTTCACGTTTAATTTTTTGTGAACAAAATATGCTGTAGTATGATAATCCAAACGGATGATAATAAGGTTTTCACCACATATTATGGTTAAAATAAATTTTAAATATTTTTTGAAGATCTCTGATTTTATGAAGAATATAAGTGCTCAACATGTGTGAAAATGTCTAACTTGGTTTAAAATGTTCTTTTTTTGCCAAACCCTAGATCTGGAGACCCCAGATCTGGAAACCCTAATTTATAAAACCCTAATTTTGGCGGCGCTGCCGTTTCCATGTTTGGAAAACTGACCTCAGGGGTGTGTGTACGCGGGGGTGTCTTAGGTGGTTAGGGTTTCAAGTGCGCAAGGATAGTGGTATCCATGGTGTGTTAGGGTTTCAAGCATGAGATGTTAGGGTGTTAGGGTTTCGCCATGGGGTGTTAGGTTGTTGCTCCACGCAACGAGGCTGCTGCACCTCGCAACTAGCTGCTGCTTCTGCTCCTCGTGCTAAACCTGCACGTCCTAACTCCAAACAGCAGCCACGGGTTGATGCGGCGTAGCTTGAGCAGCCGCCCCCTCCCTGCTTGGTCGTCTTCCTCCTCACTTGGTCGTCTTGCTCTCCGCGTGGTCGTCTTGCTCTCCGCTTGGTCATTCTCAACGTGATGTCCTTCCTTGGTCGTCTTCCTCGCCGTCCTCGCTTGGTCGTCTTCCTTGCCGTCCTCGCCTGACGTCAACTTCCTCGCCCTCACCCACCTTCCCTCCCTCCTAGCCGCAACCTCACGCCTCCTCAAAACCCTATCTCTCTCTTCTACTTCTAATCTCACCTCTCCTTCTAACTCCAGCCCTCTCTCTCCATCCCCTTGTGCTCGTTGTCTCTCCCTCTCCCTCTCCCTCTAAAACTCCCTGCGTACGCACACCCCTCAAGTCCTTAGTCCACCACCAGGATACCCGGATGATACCCAGCCTTGTTGATACCTTGTTGTGATGATACCCTGCCCGGCAAATCATCTGGAGTTGCTACGGTGTAAAGGGAAAAAAAAAAAAAAAAGTTTTTTTTCCATAGATTTGGGCAAAACGGAAACGCCTATAACTCATTTTTGACAATGCAAAACAGCTTGAATTTTTTTTCCTTGTAGATTGACTTCGGAGGTATCATTCACATTTTTTTCAGATTTTTTTCATTTTTTCATTTTTTCTCTTTTTCCTAAAAATCGTCAAAAGTTGCTGAATTCACCGCAGTGAAGATTTGCAGAAATTCTTCCGATTTCCTAGATTCTAGCTCCAGCACCAAATCTGAATTTGAGTCATTAAAATGATATTTTTTGATATTGAGTCCAACTAATGAAATGAAGTTTATGAAGCTTAGTTTCCATTCCAATTTGATTTTTTTTAGCATTTCATCCGTTGTTTTTCATCCTCTTTTTGGCCATGGAACACGTTCTCGGAGTCGTTGCGGGAGTTGTTGCGGGAGTTGTTGCGGGAGTCGTTGCGGGAGTCGTTGCGGGAGTCGTTGCAGGAGTCGTTGCGGGAGTCATTGCGGGAGTCGTTCCGGGAGTTGTTGCGGGAGTCGTTGCGGGAGTCGCTTCGCCACAGGATGATGAAGACTCTTGAGTCATACCGTACTTGAGCATACATGATGTTTAGGTGACTAGTATAGTGTGATTCATATGTTCGCTTTAGAGATGGTATGTTTAATTATAGTGTATGATATTTGTACTATTTAATATTTATATTCTATATGTATATATATATAATAAATATACAGTGCTAAACCACACACTTTATCATTGTATTGCGTACATTATCATTATATCTCCTAAAACAAATTGTATTTGTAGCACGACACTGAAAATCATCTCATGAAACAAAATGTATATAAATAAGTTCTTATAAATACATGGTCAATGTAATTTTGTACATGGAATAAGAACGAAATGCCATAATCATATATTATGCATAATAGTGAAAAGTATTCACTTATGTACACATCAAGAAACCAATATTTAATGAAATTGTTACAAAAACATAACAAAGAAGATAAAGGGATTTCCTAATTTAATTTTTTTCAAAACACATTTCCGCTCAAAATCTTGTTATTATTGAGCGCCAATTAGCGCACTTGGCCAAGTGCATAATTGCTTAATTCCGTGTTCATTGTGAATTAATCATGTACAAAAGTGACCACTATGTAGTGTACATCACTACAAAACCTCAGGGATCCTTTGGAGCTCTAAGAACCAAAATGGAAGTGTTGTATGCATTGTGAGATATCAACAATCACAACACCGTGAAGAGCCTCTTAGCGACAAATTTCAACCAAGGTTTAAGACCAAATTCATTTTTCATGAATAAGAAAATACAACATTGTTAGTATGTGGCAGGGCATTTTGTAAATATCCATTGTATTTCACTGTATTTGATGTATTTTGTGATGTATTCATAGCTTATTCCATGAGCTCCATAACTCCATATTGTGATGTGCTTTTTACAAAGTATTCTTGTAGTGTGTGCGCAAATATGTCATTAAATTTCACAACTTAATTCCTTACGATTTTTATGCAAATTGAGATTTTAACACACTCAGAGACCACATTTGGGCCTCTCAGGAACTGAAGGGTTCATAACGGTTGGTTAGCCTTTTGCACTTCATTTTGCCTACTTCTCTTCTTGTACTTTGTTCAAATGGTTGAACATCAACTAGGGTCTTTGATATTCCAATACTCTTACGCAAATATGGATCATGACTTACTTTTATTTCAATCTCATAAAATATGAGATAGCCATCATAATCCAATTCATCAAATATAAATGATGGCTCTTTGGGAACTTCGGTACTATGGAAAAGCTTTAGCTTGCACTAGGTTCTCAAAACATTGATTGCTATTACCACTTATACATTTCATTAGTGGTAAGAACAAAAGCATTATATCTAGTCCTTGATTTCTTTTGATATATCTCCTAAATGATAAATGTCCATCAATGGGCCTTTTGAGAACTTGAACAACTTCTTGTGGTGTCATTTCAACAATTTTACCAATTTTTTTTAAGCAGGAACAAAAAGCTTTGTGAGAGTGTATATAAAACAAATTCCAACACTTGATGAAGAGACTATGATACTCAAAGCTAATTTTCTTTGAGGGCAAGGTGTTTGGGCAGTTTACAAAGTCACTTAAGAAAATGAGTCAGTTTGAGTATATGTAACCAACATACCTTTTTTTTGAGATTTTACGAAAAGAAGGCTTTCCCCGGTGCAAGAATTTTGCACCAAGAGAAGTGACAATTTCCAACCACCATGAAAAAGGATCTTTCGTTATTTTGCATTTATGAGCTAGATTAGAAGACTTTGCACTCTTCTTTCTTTCCACTTTAAGAGAACACAACATTATAATTCCTACATACCAAAAGTCCAAAGGTGGGCATTTGCAAATCTTGGGCACATTTCTACAATTATAATTTTGAAATTTTGTACGAATATGCACAAAGATAAGAGCTGTATAATGGGAATATAAGCTATGTTTTCATAGGACCTATGGGAAAAGAATTATGCCATCTTAGAAAAGTATTGTTGAGGGTGAGTACACTGGGCAACTTCAAAACATTTTGCTACGACCCTCTCTTATACATGAATTTTAATAGAAGTAAGTAATATTATTTTTTTCAAGTTAAAAATAGTCTTCTTTGGTGTAAAACTTTGCTTCCAAGATGAGTCAAAGTCTTTTTCAAGGCAAGTTGCACTCAAAAAATTTCATGTCTTCATGAAAACCAGAGGTCTTTTATTTTCTCATTTGGTTTTATCTACTTCAAGGAGAGATATGAACCTTACCTTTGACCATCTTGGATTTTCAATTTAGTAAATAATTTCAAAATCAAAATGGGGTTTGGTGATAACTGAACCTTTCTACATTGCTGAGTTTGAAATACTCTTCACTTTCCCAATTCCTCAAATAATTAATGTACATGGAATTAACACCAAGGTACATTGTACAATCAACCCTCCTATAAGTTATACCTCTGTTAAGTTATAATGCCACTAACTTGGAACCTTAGCTAACTATATCCTCAAGAAAGTTCTAACTAGTATTGCCATGTATCTAGTGCTAACGTGTCTGAGAATTGAAGCACAGAACTCGTAGAAAATGTTGTTTTATGTTTTTAATACCAATCAATTACTATATCACTATATCACTCAAGAGTGCTACTATTCCTTCACATGTCACTATTCAATCACAACAAGATCACTATTCAATTACAATAGTGCCACAATCCTCAGATTGTTGCCATCGTCCTTTTCAAGATTGTTTTGATTGGTTTTTAAAGACTTTTTGAGCTTTTCAACCATCCAACTTGCCGATGAACAGGTTACGAGTGGGCCAACTCAGGTGAGCATCGTCATATGACATTTTCACATGCCATCTGACGTGGTGCTTGATTCTAGGCCGAGTTTAGGAAATGACAGTGTTTGGATGGAGATGAAATTGAGTTGAAGCTACCAAGTCCTCTACTAAAGCCACCACTAACTTTTGACCTCTACTAAGTTCTTACCACCTCTACCCACTGCCGTTAGATTTGGCTATAACTTATGGGAGGAATGATTGTACTCGTATAAAATACATCACAAACTTTTATATTGCAATAGTTTGAAACTAAGAGAAGTCAAAGTCAATGTTCCTTTAAAGGGATGAAGAAGAATAATAAAATTCTTCACTCAAAACTCTATAATCTTGTAGTCCATGTTGTCCAAATTATGAAAAATTTGAGAGTATGTGCTTTCAAAAGTATATATTGAGGTCTTACAGTTGGAGATGAAAATTAGACTTTCATTTTCCATTTTCACTCTTTGCACATAGATGAGCAATTTTGAATTGTTTTGTGGTGAGAACTAGTCAATAGATTTAGGGGTTAAAAGCAAATGAATTGAATCTTTCCGCATATCTTCAAAAGACTATTTTGAATCGAGATGCTATATGAAATTGAGATTAAAATCAAGTAAAATGTAGCATGTGTGATTTTTGACCCCTACATCTTGAAAGATTTTTTGGGGTATGTCTCTAATGTACCTACAACTTTTTGGACAAGTACCTTATATTACATAGATTGTGATGGTAAGAAGTGACAACCATGCATAGCGTAAAAATTTCAATTTGTCAACAAGTCTTAGGGTGGTGACCTTGTAAACCGAGAGTGCATAAAGATGATCAAACTTGCCATAAATGCAATCATATTCCTATCCTTCGGGCCGAAAGTTATATAAAATATTCAATGTGTTCTTCTAATTGTGTATAACACGATGCTATCATCACTTAGAAGTGCAATGAAGTCAATATCCGTATAGTGGCCCTATTAGAGATGGTTTTGAAGTTATTTTCTCAAAATAATAGTCTTCATCCTATAGGAATTATGTTCTCACCTTCTCTTTCTCATCTCGTTCCACTTTGAGAAGGAATATGAGGAAAACTCTAATTTATTAACTTGTAAAGGATCAAGAGTCCCTTTGAGAACAAATTTTCCCACTCGGACTGCAATTATCTTTCAATATGTATGGTCAAAATTTACAAAATCTTAACCACACCATCTCATACAAGTTTAAAAGGAGATCCTTTGGTTACAATCTCTCAAACTTCATCTTGGGACTTTGAATAAATGGAGTAGAGATTCCTTCAAGATGCCTTGGTTCTTTAGGGATTGATCCAAGTTTCAGCATTCTTGAGTAAACGAGTATTGTGAAAATGGCACTAGTGTATCCGCACCAATTGATATAAAAATGCTACAACTTTTTACTCTTGATGAATATATTTACCAATTATGTCTATATCAATGATTTGCCTCTTTGAGTACACCGTTCATTGCAAATACACTGAGTCAAAGTATTTCAAAATACATGCACTGGTTGCAGTTTATGCATATTAGAGTGGTCCACCTCATTTCCCAATTCACATCAAATCATGTACGTCAGAGAATAGTGTGGGATGTATAAAAAATGTTGACACAAAATTAACGCTTAAAGGCACAATGTTCTTTGGGGAGACGTTTTGAGTTTGTATGAGGTACCACGTTCTCAAATTTAGGCATGATTTTATGAGGTTTTTTTTAATTGAATTGGCAACTTTTCATTAGCCTCCCATAGACATAATTTTTGTAGAAGTCCAACTAACAATTTCAAAGTTACAATGTTTTTATAGTAACATACACAAATAGTGCAGCATTTTAGTGTGACTAGTAGCAAATAGTGCAACAACGCACAAATTAACTCAAAATTCAATAAAATTCGAGTCTTTGTCCATTTTGAAAAAGGAAAATTTCCTCTTGGAAAGGAAATGGAAATATTTAAATCTACTATACAAATTTTTGAATTTTATAAATATGAAAAGGATATGATATATGCAAAACTTGAAGTGTATTGTTGATTCTCACCACATAGTTCAATTGCAGGATTTTTAAGGACATCTTCTTCCCCTCTTCTACTTCTAAAATTTGGTGCACATGGACCTGACATGATCCTCTTACAGTCATCATTAGAAAATCATGGACCGTAGTGCAAAAAGTTGCCATCGAAGGTGTTTAATATGACCCTAAAAAGCATTTATGTCTCACTTCAAAGGCTAATATCTTTCAATCCATGCGGTCAAACTGAACAAAATTTTTACCACACATACTTATACAATCCTAGTACAAGTTCATACAATTAGATATGTAAAAACAATGTTGTTATATGGGGATTTCACCTCAAGTTTTGGTGAAAGACAATTTTTTCTACGCTCCATCAAACTGACGTTTCAGGACAGTAGACAAAAGTCTGGAATAGGACTTTTACTGAGTCTAAAACCTTAGATTCGACCTAGATGTGAATCTAGATCCGAATTCAGGGTTCGTTGGGACTTTGTTTCTATGGTTTTTCTTACGTTTAACACATAGACCTGAAGTTTCCGCACTCAATTACAGCAAATCAGACCATACCCACAATAGATCCAAACTTGTTCTAACTCTAACACATTAGATTTGGTTAGGGTTTAGTAGATCAAGTTAGATCTATACCAGATCTAGTGTATTTAGGCCAGATCTACAATACCCACAACCAAGTTGCACCCCAAATGCTCTTCCAACAACAAGATCTACTCATACATTCACAACACTAACACAAACACATACGAAGTAGTATCCAAATCATGCTTTACTTCCTCAAACCTTCATAAACCTCTTCCATACTCTCTACAACTACAGATCCGCACATTAGCTCCAGATCCTAACTCTCTAACCACACTTCTACACTCTAACTCTAACACCCCAAGAGCTCCACACACACACACCAAGAGAAGAGAGGAAAAGAGAAGAGAGCCTCCAAGTCCTAGAGGGCGGCTCTCTACCCCCCCAAACCCTAATCTGCCCTAATGGATGAAAGGTGTCCGGATGGATGACATCCATGTCGAGACAATTTCATCCAAAGTTCATACCGTTTCATCCACTGTCATTCAGGACAGTTTCATCCACAGTCCGAATTTATCTACTGTTTTATTTTTTAACCATAACTACTTAGTAACTTCAAAAAATTAATACCCGGACCTTATAGTAAGCCTAAATCTCTGGTTAACAAATGTTTATTTGCATTTTGTGTTGAATGCATTGAAATTGGAAGTTTTCAGTGAGTTTGGGTGCTAAAATGCCTTAGGCCTTTAGGAGTTAAGATGGATTGGAGAGATGGACGTGATCGGTGGGGAGTAGAAGATTTTTGGTAGTGAGTGGCGGTGAGGTGGTAGTGAGTGGCTTGACACATGTTGAAATGTGCCCACATTAATAATGTTCAAAAACAAGAGATGATGTGGTCCACATCATCTTTCTCCCACATTACCAATGCATCCACACTATATTTAGTGCTTAGTGTAGTATACATAGTTGTGCTCTAGGTAGAAATCTACATAATGTGTAATAAACTATAGCACTTCTGAATAGTGTGTACAAAGTGCAAACACACTAAATGTCATTTTCAGCATAACATTTATTTTCTAATGATCATGTAGAAAGAACCGTGGAAACAAGAGAGCTCACATTCCAAGTCAGCCTTGTATGTGATTGGAAGTTGGAACTTACCGGATTGACATGGATCTCAATATTGTGGTTGCTTGAGCCATTTTGGGCAGGTGGGCCCTCGTCTTAATGGCACCTCTCATTTTTTCTAGGCCTCTCATTTTAGGGGGTCTAGAGGCTTTTTTACATCTTTTTGGCTCTCTCAATGGCCCCTAAATACTATAAATACGTCCCGCATTCAAAATAAACTAGGGATCAGGTTTTATCCCACCCCTCTCCTCCAATGGCTCAAGCAACCAAATTCAAAAATAAAATAGAAACCATGTTTTACCCCACCCCCGTCCTCCAATGGCTTGAGCAACCAAATTATTGAATCCTATTGACATCACCATTGTCTTATTGGACACGAGCACGGATAGTCATGTGAAGTACAACAGCTGCAACAACTACATTAGTAGACCATCTTCACAAACTCGACACATGTACACTGTGTTAGAGTAGACCTGCATCGTCTTGGTATTTGCTACATTTTGATTGTCTTAAGGAGGCCAAATATCCAACTAAAGGAAGTCCCCCTAAAATCAACAAGTGAAGGAATGAGTATATATGGAGAGAGGAGATAATTATACTTTTCAGTGATAGCCAATAGAATTACAAATCCAACCCAAGTGATTTCATATTTTTCCAATGAAAATTAAATTAGTTATGAATTTTCAAATTCCGCAGCCATGTTTAGTGGGTGGCCAGCAGTAGGTACCATCATAACCAACGATCAAAAGTAAACATGTTCAATAAGAAGAATAACATCAATATATACCAAGAATGCAATATAAACTATTTTTGGTATGAAAATCAAAGAAGGGGCAAAATGGAGCGTCGAGTATTTTATGATACGAAGTCATCAAAATGCAAGTAAGTGAAATCAAAGTGGTGGATGGAAAGCTTCCATTGATGAGCATTGTCACATCAATAAGGTTGAAGAAGAAAACCATCACATCATTCCAATATAAATAATCAAGTTTATAAAGGAGTTTATTGAATACTAAAAAAATTCAAATACAAAATGAAATACATGCAATAATGGCCAATATTGATTCACGTTTGTCACTTATGATGTCCACTTCCATGCTATCAATTCCACAAAGGATTATCAAATGCCATTCTCGCAAGAAAAAATCTATTTTTCAACAATTTGAGATTTATCTCAAGCACACTCAGATTGATTTCCATTGACGAAAGGCATACACATGTTCAAGGTGATGGTTTACAATACCATAAAGACAACACTAAAGAAAATTGGCTTCATTCCAAATTGTGTATATTTTGAAAGCTCTTATACCAATCTTGAACAAAAGTGAGTATGAAGGCACTCTATTTTGGCATTTGATATCATCCAAACCACAATTCAACTCCACCTCAAACTTTTCAGCATTGTGTAATACATCATGTACTACAACTTTGATTTGTACACATTTCGGTTTTGCCCACCTATACTCATGGTATGATTTTTTGAATGGAAGTGAGTAAAAATTGTACTCGGTTTTGTTTGTCATTGTATCTCACCAAGAATAGCATGCTCTGTGTCCAGTTTCTTCTGCTTGAGCATCGTCGGAGAGTGACTGCTGCAGATCTGCTTTGGCTCCGAGCATGCGCTTCGCAATTGGAATTTCCGACGAGGTTGGAATTTCCGTGGTTTTTCAGTCTGCGAGCATTTTGAGGAGCAAGCGAAATTACTTTCCTTTAATTTCCTTGACAATTTTACACCAAAAAAACAGTTCTTGTGTGCAATGAGTAATGAAGGAAACGAAGAATTGTGTTTCTAGTTTGAACTGTAGGATCTCATTGTACACTCGATAAAGAACATGCTCGCAAAATTTCATGAACTTTCACCGCACGGATTGAAAGATTATAGTGTTTGAAGTAGAGGAAACGGTTGCGTTGAGTGGATCAGCGGACTTTGACTTCACTTGGTGTCAACGTTTCGCACTACACTGGTCTACATTTTATATCATCGTGTTGACCATCTTATTAAGTTCTTGTACATCAATGTTTAGAGGTAGAGAAGGGGTGTTGCTTATTTTTAAAAATTGTGCAAGGAGTGGAGGTTCATAGAGTACCAATTCACGGTTTAATTCTTTGGGAACAAAGTATACTCTAGAATGATAATCCAAATGGTTGATAAGAAGGTTTACACCACCTCTTGTAATAGAAGGAATGAAAAGTGAAACATGTGTAGATTTCAAAGTTTTATGTGGAAAGACGGAGTGTTTTTGGTTCCTTGCCTGACAATGTGTGGGAATGTGTGAAAAATCTTTGACTTGGGATTAAATGCATCTTTTCAACAAAGACAATGAATGTTTTTTGACAGTATGGAAGGGAATATTATTACTTGCTCATATTGATAGTCTCAAACTTACTAGAGTGTCCTTTCAAAAGTTTTTGGAGTTGCCTGACGTGCCCGTACACAACAATTTTTTCTTTAAGATGGCATAACTTTTTTTCTACAAGTTTGATGAGAATAATAATTATTCTACCAGGTACTTCTTGTCTTCTTTCATCTCTGCACAAAATTTCAAGAATTTCAAATATAAATTGCAATCATGGGAATGTGCCCAAGATTTGCAAAAGCCCACCTTGGGACTTTTTTCATTTAGGGGTTAACGACGTAGGGACCAAAAAGTGGTCAATGAGAGTGGTTTTTGGAGAGCCACCACTGATTGAACCAATGGATTGATTTGCACTAGTGGGAGCAGCAATGCGCTTTGCATTCCTCCATCTTAGCCATCTTCCTGATCTCCAATCGATTGAGGCATAAATGAATTACAATGATTTTTGTGAAAAATGTCAACAGTAAAATGTACCCTCCATGTAGATGTTGCTCACTTTTTTTGTGACTAATTTATTACGTTTGTAGATTTTCCAGGGCCCCAAGCAAGGCCTTGTCATTAAAGGATTCAACCCCTAAAGGACCACGCCCAATTATTAGATAAATCTCTACTCAATTATTAGATAAATGCTTCGGTGCCGTCGGAGAGTGACTGCTTCAGATATGCTTTGTGTAGACTCCGAAGTGCATGATAATCAGCAGATGATCTTGTTCGTACTCTGGCACGCAGCGGTGCTTTTCCTGATTCCCAACCGACGGCGACCGGCAACTTGTTTCTTCAACAGGTTAAACGGTGGGAAGTTTCACGTGCTTTGTTTGGTCTCTTGCAAGTCTGGAGTTTGTCAGAAGTGGAGGTTGTGATCCGTTTGCTGTTGGCGTGGATTAGAGATGTTTTTCTGATTAGTCTCATGCACTGGTAAAGATTTCTAGGGTCGTGGGAGGACAGTCGGCAACTTCGGATTGATCTCCCTTTTTGACAGACGTGGTGCCCCTGTCTGGTACCTATCCAGTCTTGTCCTTATGGAGCTCCCTCAGACCTCGATTTTGGTGCGCAGGAGTGTAGATTTGAAATGGAGGCCAGCAGCTGTAGCACTGCCGATCTCCCGGAGTCGGTCTTCTTCACGGCCAGGATAGGAAGAACCCGCTCCAACAACTTGGATGCGTCGTCCTCATCTGAATGTGCATTGTCGTCGTGTGAGTACTACTCCGCACGAATTCACGGGATGATGGAACGCACGAGTGAGTTGAACATGAGCCATGAAGACGCTGAGATCAAGGCGTCAAAAAAGCATTGGACAGTGGTCGAACCCGACTACTTCACAGCCGCAACAACAATAGGTACAGAGTTGTCTAGCTCGGTGTCGGTGTCGGTGTCGGTGAGTAACGTGGAGACGTTGACGGAGAGTGAGAGGTTGGCGATGTATGAAGAGAATGTGCAAGAGATGCGGAGGTTGCAGGAGGCACAACCGGGGTTGGTGATTTGTGTACTCCAATGATGTGTGGGAGGTTGTTGGGAGATGGAAGATTTGCATTTTAGATGTTTCAATTTTGGGGAGATTTGTAGAAATTCTTGGATGTGAGGATGCAACACAATGGGAATCAATACCCACCCTTTAGCATGCAAGATGGCAACTACCACGAATGTTGTATGTTATGGATCATTTACCATATTGCACATGAGATGAGAGGTTTGCATGGAGAGGGTACTTTTTATAGAGATTTGAAATCGGCTAATGTGCTCATTTTTAATTATAGAATGTTTGAGATTTTTATAATAGATTTTTTAATCATAGAATGTCAGAGATTTTCAATTTGATCCTACAAAATTGGCTCATGACATTGGGTGTGTAGTTACCGATTATGAGTGCTCCATTGGTATTGTGGGCACTGGGTATTGGAGGGCACCCAAGATTTTGCAAGCTCTTAAGGACCGAAGTGCGTACACCACACCAAATTTGTTCACTCCAAAGACGGATGTGTATAGTTTTGGGATGACATGCTATGAAGTGTTGACGGGACTTGTACCATTTGAAGAGGTTGGAAATTGCAATGGAGAAGCATTGGTTGAGGAGGTGATTGGAGGTAGAAGTCCAAACCTTGCCAAGCCACTTGCAACCTTGGGTGGTGGAATTGATGAACAAGTGTTGGCACATGGACCCTTTAGAAAGACCTACATTTGATGAGATAGCCCATCTTCTTAAAGGCATCCTTGATAATGATCCAAGATGCAAAGAGGAGACTGTATTTCACCAAATGCATTGTAAGATTGTAAAATGCTACTTTTAGTATTTTTCACTACAGTTAATTCAAAACATTTGATGTACAGCTATTCATTGTTATCCCAATCTACACCTTATTTGTAGTTGAATATGTATATATGTGTACTTATCCCAATATGAGGTATTTGTATTCATTGTATCTATATTGGTGTATAAGTTTATATTTGATATATTCTTGCATGCAATTGAAATCGTTGGTAATCAATATTGTTTTTGAAGTACAATTATTTAAAGGATAATTGCTATGAGTTAAAAGAGGATTGTTCAAGAATTTTTTTAATTTAATGGTTGTTTCTTAAAGCATCTAATACAAGATAAGTATTGAACTTATAAAATCTTCACTTCAAAGAGACAAGTGTATAGTTTTCCAATCACATGCTATGAAGTGTTGACGGGACTTACACACCATTTGAAGAGGTTAGAAATTACAATGGAGAAGCATTGGTTGACTTGGCAATGTTGGTCTTTTACCTTAAAGCACGTCATCAACCAATGCTTCTCCATTGTAATTTCTAACCTCTTCAAATGGTGTGTAAGTCTCGTCAACACTTCATGGCATGCGATTGGAAAACAAGTCACTTACAACCTTGGATTGTGGATTTTCATTAGCACATGGATTCCTTAAAAAGACCTACATCTGACGAGATATTTGATTTTTCTTAAGACAATATTGATTCAAATGATCCAAGATGTAGAGGCAAGTCTATATTTTTCGAGGTTCATGATTATTATGAGACATTGTAAAATGCTAATTTTAGTATATTTCATTGTAGGTATATTACACAACTATTCATCATTCATCATCATCCCTAGAACTTAATTGCAATTGAATAATAGTGTGTATACAATATGAAGTGGTCACTTTTTAACACTACGTACGAAATTAATTATTTTTCCAGATCATAGTAGTTTGGACACAATGGGTATTAATGGTATCACCTAGGTGTTACATGGATTTCACCTTGGTTTTACACGAGTATCACATTGGCAAAACACGGAAATCACCTTGACAAGTCTCTTGAATTCTCCAAATTTTTTGGACAGTCTTGATTCTAAATTAATTATGTAAAAAATTGACTATTGCATAAGATATGTGTACTTATCTTTATGTGAAGTGTTTGTATACATCTTGTCTCCAAGTCTTGTTTATAAGTTCATATGTAATATATTCTTCCATTCCATTTGAATTTCCTGAAATCAACATTGTTATTGAAGTACAAGTGTAAGGATGATTGTGATGAATTTAGATAATCGGAGAAATCAAAAAATCATTTAATAGTTGATTATTACAAACCATTCAATATAAAAGAAGCACTGAGCCTATTAAATCTTGATTTATTTGTCTAGTATGAACTTATAAAATTAACAGCAAATCCCTTTAATCAAACCATAAAATTCAATAGCATTTAAGTTCCAATCTTTGGACCACATGTCAAAGCAAAGGTTTTTTTTTTAACAACTATAATAGCCTTTGGATTGTACAACATTCTCCTTGGATTGTTTAATACAACACATTGTTTCATTACCAACATATGTTCCAATTGCAATATTTACGTGCAATATTCCTGTAGTTAGCTTTAGTGGAAAGCTCATGAGCTTCTCCATTCATTTGTGGAATTTTGGAATTCAAGCATTCATTCAAAAAAGCTTGATATGTATAATTTTATATGGAAGACACTTTGATTCTATTGAATACCATGTTTAAGGTACTTGGTTTGGCACCCTAATGCTAAAATGTGATAAAATCTATGATTAGATTTTAGCAAAAATGATGGACTCCTAAACTATTTCGTATAAAAATATTATCCAAAAATTTACATTTTGAATTAGTCGACAAAATTGCCCCTTTGAAATGGTAGACTTTTTTTCTTTACATTTGGTAATTGTGAGCTGCATAAGCTTCAAAGTGACTTATGTAGCTAACTTATGAGGCCCTATTGTAAGTCTTACATCTAAAGGGCTTAGAATCTTTTCACCATGTTGCAACCATTTGAAATTCTTTTGTTTAAATAAACCTAAAGAATAATACCACTATACTCAATGAAACAAGTATGGGAATTGAAACATATTAAGAGACAAATTTCATCACAATGTGTGATTTGAAATTAGTTCTAATTTGTAGGAATTCTAGGAGACCAACATTGGTTAATATAAAAAATTAAAAATATTACATTGTTTAATCTTTAAAAATATATTGTACCCAATTTGTTTTATACTAATTCCTTAATCCCTAAGGTACCGTGACAGTTTTACACCAAAAACACTTCAAAATTGTTGGATTCTAGTGCAATGAATAAAGAAGGAAACAAAAACTTTGATTTTTAGTACTGACCATAGGATCTCAATAAAGGCTTATTAAGTAATACATGTACAAATTTTCATAAACTTTGACCGCACGGATTGAAAGGCTATAGTGTTTGAAGTCAAGCAAATGATTCATTTTCTTCCTTGCGTTTAGTGGATCAACAGACTTTGACTTCACTTGGTGTTAAAAAATTTCACTACACAAGGTCTAAATCCATTACCATCTTGTTAAGCATGATGTTAGCTCCTTATACACCAATTTTTAGAGGTAGAGACACGGTGAAGCATATTCAAAACAAGTGTGCAAGGAGTGGAGGCTCGAAATTTGTTAATTCACAGTTTAATTTTTTTTGAACTTAATATGTTTTCGATTGACAATCCAAATGGTTAATAAGAAGGTTTACATTACATATTGTTGTGGAAAAAATAAAAAGTGAAAAATATAAAGATACCTAGGTTTTATGTGGAAAAGAAGAAGGTATTTTGGTACCTTGCCCGACAATGAGTGACAATGTGTGAAAATGTTTGACTTGGGTTGATATGCTATTTTTCATTAAAGACAAGAACTTATTTTTGACAATACAAAGGGAAATATATATTACTTGCGAGTATTGAAAATCTCACATTCAATAGAGTGTCCTATCAAAAGTTTTTGGAGGTGCCCGAGGTGCCTGCCCTCCCCATTTAAAATTCAAAACCCTATAACTTTTTCATCAAATGTCCAATTTAGGAAAAAATTGTTTTCCCACTAAGGTCTTGGTAATGTCTTTCTATAGTAAAAATTTCAAAGAAGAATGTCGGAAATTGACACCATAGGAACCTGACCAAACTCTCAAATTGCCATTTCGTGACACTTGGTCCTTTAGGGGTTAAGGAATCGTGACTATGTAAATAAAATCTATTCAAAACTACCATTCTTAGTGTCAACATTATCATTCACAAATAATTATATTTTTCACTTATTATGGTAGGATGTTGTTATATAATCCATATATACAATAAATAGCGTATGTCCCTGCTAGACAATTGTGTGCCAGAAACCGTTGGATGAAATTTGTTGTGTTGGTTTGCTTGTGAGGAGGACAACTGGAATGTCCGGGAGAGCGACATACAACAGATGCGCAGGTTCAATCCACTGTGATTTGGAAGTCTTGTAATGAAATTCACACACACAATATTGGTTGTGAAATGCTTTGTGATTGCCTGGTTAATAAATACCTTTTGTAAATATGAAAGGGCCATTTGTTGCAAGATACAACATTGTTTTGTGGAATGTTTTTGATTGAGGATGGGCAATTTGTGTAGGTGAATGCTTGTGATTTGATAATTGCGGAGGGTATCCTAATTGGACACACAATTGATGGAAACCAAATCCGTGATTCATTCAAGCAAGTGACGAAGATTGGTGACAGTTGTGAGTACAAAACATCCTAAAATGCCTGGATAGTTTCTTTGTAGAAAAATTGGCCTTATCCTGCTTCTGTTACTTGAAAAGATTGTGCCAAGGATCCTAACACTGGCAATCACTTCATATCACACCTTCATATTCCGTTGCCGCGTAATAGACATTATGTAGCTTTCCTGTACTTTATGAGTCTCAAGATTGTTTTGCGACAAATGGTCTACGTGACGATATAGGATCTTGTGTACTAAGCTTGCACTGTCGGGGATGATGATGATCTATACTTGTACTACATAATAAATCAAAATTTTAAGAGAATTCTAGAATGTTGTAGCATTGGTAGCAAGGTATACAATTTTGTGCACCTTGATTTTGTAAGGTCAATACACTTGTTTTGTCAACATAATAAAGGTTTTGCACAAATGCAAAGTTGCAAATCTTCACAATCATAATCAACATGATGGAAGGTATTTTTCCATGTGATTATGAATGTAGTTAAGGTGTCTAGCACATTCTAAACAATCTTGCAATAAGGAAAGAATGGAACTCTTACATCATTTTGTTTTGGTAACCTTAGATCCAAAAAAAAACCTCATTGACACAATAAGCATATAGATCATTGTTTCTTTGTGAGTGAGAAAACATGAACAAATTAAAGGAGAGTTTAAAAAAAAAAATTATGTCTATAAATGTAGAGGAAGGAAAGTTTATTATTGCACAATACCCAAAAACTCTAATTCCTCTTGGAGTGAGATCTTTGCACCATAGAAAGATGCATTTGCACAATGTCAAAAAGAAATGATTCTCTTACTTGTATACAAAATCTTACGATTCATACAAGAGCGTAGCATGGCTATTTGCTTTAATATCAAAACTACTTTATATAACTAGATTTTTCATCAAATGTCCAATGTAGTAGAAACAGTTACACCCACGAAGTTTTTCATCCACTTCTTTCTTTAGCAAAATCTCAACGAATGCCACTAAATATTGACATCATATTAGGAACTTGCTTGGATCCTTAGAAAGCTCATTCATTGATATTGTGGTCTTCAAACTCCTCAAATTTCTAAACTTTTCTCACTGAGATTGCTTCAAAGTTGCTCATTGTAGTGCAAAGAGTGAAAGAGAATAAGAAAGACAATTTTTTATATATCCAACCATAAGATCTATAAATCCACATGCTCACAAATATTTATAATCTTTGGCCCCACTGATTGAAATATTCTAGTGAAGAGAAAGATTTTCTTCTTCCCTATAATTCAAGGATCACTAGAATTTGACTTCACTTGGTGTCGGATTTTTGCTTTACAAAAATTCTAAATCTTATACCGTTATGATTTTTGCAATGTCACTTCTTTGTACAGTACACCAAGTTTAAGAGGTATCCAAGAAGTGAAGCATTTTCAAAAACATTGAGCAATGAAGAGGGGATCATGCACCAAACAACCTTTTGATTTTTGACAAATTCATGGTTGTGTAAATGAATGTCCAAAAGAGGTGAAAAAACTTTGACTTGTCTTGAAACAATGATTTTACACTACAAATAGTTGGTTTTTTTTACAATCTCCAAAAATAATATTAATCACTTGTATTATGATTGTTATAGTCAACTCCCTCTATAAAAGCATATGATACAATAACAAATTCATTATAATAGGCAGCTTAGGTCCAAAATAAATATTTGTTCTTTACAACAACAAAACTTGTTGTACTGTAGTGTAAAAAATTAGAATTGACTATCTAACCCAAGCTACTTTATAAGGTTGGTTTGGGAAAAGGTCTTTTCGTTTAGCCTATGTTTGTAACTAAGGGTCCCATGTAGTTCACAAAGAAGATAAGCTCATTATGTTTATTACAAAGAAATGTCCCAAACAAAATCCAAGCTAACCCCACTTCTTATTATCTCTCCTTATTCTAGGAGTATTCGGGTAATTCAATTTAACAGTAACCGAGGTGCATAAACCTCAGGCGGTGATAACCTTGTCAAATAGACAATGCCCAGGTCCAATAGATAGTAACCATGAATACGATCATTCCATATATATATATATGTATGTATGTATATATATGTATATTATTCATAATATTTCAAGATCTATCTAAATATATCATATAATGATATATAAAATATAATACGAGAATTCCACTTATCTCAAGCAAATCCTGCTTGTCTTTTAAGTATCCTTCTATTACTCCAGTATGAGTTCCTATTTTGTGTTACCATGGCTTTACACACTAATCACTCTTAACACCGTTCACTTCTAATCATAAATACCATTTATAATCTTTGGAGGATAATTCGCTAGTGTTATTACAATGACAATTACAGTTTTCAATTAAGGGTGATCAATCCTCAAGGAAAATCTTTGAGTTCAACACTAGCTTCAATCATATAATACTAAGTTTTTGTTATTACATTCCTTGGTCAAATCAACTTCCCTGAGAATTGATCATGGTTGGTATTTCACAATTACAAAGACAACATTAACTCTTCAGTTATTCTCTTCTTAGAATCAACTTACATTCACCCTACAGTCTCCAAGTCTCTCACAATTACATGACACACATGCATACTAATTAGGCTTCAAAATTACTAATTTCACTATGCATGGTTAATAAGTCCAATTAGGAAAAGACTCTATTCCATTCCTTTTTTACTGCAACCACTTATTCTTTCTCAAGTTTCTACTTTCCACTCCGTCACGTTTTACTCTATGGTACAATGGATTCAATTCGACAGTCACCATGATATGACTGCGACATGTATGAAGTACACCATGCATGCATCTGATCCAGTCAACTTGACTTTGAATTACTCCTTCCTTACTCTGATTTACTTCTCCTTAGGCTAGACTACTTAGTGATCACAATTATGAGTTAACTCTTGATCATCCTTTTCATTTATATTCAGCAAAATTCACATGACGTTGACTTGACTTGAAACATCAACCAAAATCTGCAGTAATTTTGTCTATTTGTAACACTAGCATTCCAGCTTATCTCTACTTGACTCACACACTCAGAATACTAAAGTTGTAATGTTGTGTGGTGTTTCTTCTTTATCTCTGATTTACTTATCACTGCCAAATCCAGTTAGCTTCAGTTATTAACCGAATTATGGAAGGTACAACCGCCATCAACTGTCAAAATACTGTTTAACAACCACTTTGTCAAAAAAACTTCCCCTTTGCTCAAAAAGTAGTTTTTAGTTCATATTAACAAACTAATCCTCAACTAGTTCAGATACTGACTCTCTTTGTACTACTAGTTTGAAAAAACAAACTAAATCAAAATATTAGTGTTCACATGTACCAACCAAAATCCAGGCTTTTCATTGTAACAACCGCTTGAAATAAAATCCTCTATATGTAGCAGGCAAAACAGACAAGGTTGTTGTAATGGGAGGTAACTCTACACATAATAGAGGTTCATTGCCAAAGGTTTGAAGTTCACCAACGTGAACGTCCTCGACAATTTTTCTTTAAGATTGCATATCTTTATTTCTATAGACTCAATTAGAATAAAATTTATATTCTCATATAAATCTTTTCTTCTTGCATTTGTGTACAAAATTTTAGTGATTGAAAATATAAATTGTAAACACAACAACGTGCCCAAGATTTGCAAAAGCTCGCCTTGGGAGTTTTGGTCCTTAGGGATTGATTGTTATCTTTTTTTAGCTTCAATTACATACATAATTTTGATAGTGTATATTTATATTTAGAAGAGATGAAAGGTCATACTAAACACCTTCAACAAACTTTGACCACCTTCCATGGCAAACTTTGCTCTACAGGCCATGATATTCTAATTCAAACTAAAACAAGATCATGTTAGGCACATGTACACCTTTTGAGGTAGAAGATGTCCTTAAAAATCCTCCAATGCAACGATTATGTGTTGAAAGTTAACAATACACTGACAAGTTTTGGATACAACACGTCCTTCTTATATTTTTTAAACTCAAAAATCCTTACGATAGATGCAAAGATTTCCATTTCCTCTCCAATAAGACTTTTTAACTCTAAAAATTGAAAAAAAACTCTAATTTCTATTGAAATTAAAATTAATTAAAATTTTGCTACACTATTTGTCATAGGTCACACTAAACTGCTGCACTATTTGTACATGTCACTGAAAATTGTTTGTAACTTTTGAACCTCAAGTCGATTTTTACAGAAATTGTCCACGGAAAGCATATAAAATTTGCCCATTTCAAAAACAAATCTCAAAAAATCATGCCAAAATTGTGGATGAGGACTCAATTTGTGCCCGAGGGAACAATTGTCCTTTAGGGGTTAAAGGGGAGGTGGATTTAAGAAAGCCTTGGCTAGCAACAATATGTGCTTGAGGCTTTCAAGTTGATGCACCAAGGTCTTGAGTTCAAACCCCATGAATATCAAAAAGAGAAAAAGAGTAACATGTAAATCCTTGTCAATAATTATATTATCATATTTTTGAGAGTCAAATGACATTTTCTGGAAGTGATTAATTATTCACCATGAAGGTTGCCAAACTTGATGGTAGGTCATGTTATGGACATAGATTTAGTGGTGGAATGAACGGACACTCTATTCACACCAACCTCCTTCGTCGACTGACTTTCTTCTTCTTCTTTGGCTGCTGTGGACCCCATCATACACCCAGGATTCCCACATGTAGTCCTCTACTTGCCAGTCAACCTCATGGCTTCCACGACATAAGAAAGCCAACCTCTGACCAACCGGCAAAAAAGCAGTCGATATTCATACATCGCATGGGGATCCCATAAATGTCCACAAACTCGTCACCCTCCAGAGTTAACTTGGTAAACACCATACCCTTACATGCTCTCTAAAATGAACCGAGCATACGGAACAAAGAAAAAGAATGAGGGTGAAAGCGCAGGAAAATACACTTATACCTCTATATAATCACCGTCTCGGAGTTCAAGAACTCCTCTATCATTTGTCCCTACAAAGAAAAAGTTATATTAGAGAACCAATAAAAAAACGTTTACGACTCATTCTAAATGCCACAATCTCAAGGATATACTTTGAATGTAGCATACGTTAATGCCACGAAAGGTAACATAAAAAAGGAAAAAAAAACCAAATGGAAACAAAAGTGAAGAAAAAGCAACCAAGGAGAAGGAAAGAAGAGGAATGAAAAGGAAGAAGAGGGACGAGAAAGGAGAGGAAAGAAAAGTAGGGGGAGGAAGAAAAGTAGGGGGAGAAAGAAAAGGAAGGCAAGGTGAGTAAAGACCATAATCGTAAGGAAAGAATGGAAGAAGGGGGACCACATAAAGGTAAAGCCACCGTCGCGACGTGCGTGGAACGACGGCGCGCTGACAGAGCGTGGATCTCCGTCGTCCTCCGTCCCCTCTTCCGTCCATTCCCCGCACTCCTCGCCTTCGCCTTCGTCATCCCCGTCGCCTTCGTCCACTTCTCCGTCGCCTTCGTCCTTCCTTCGTCGTCTTCTTCGTTGTCCGAGGGGCTTCCTTTCTCACACAAAAGCCAGTCTTACTTGTGTTGTCTGGAGACTGCGAGCGCAACTTTGCGAGAGAGGAGAGAAGCGAAGCACGCGGACGCACTCACGCACCTCCGCGTCTGTTTTAGCTTCGCAGCTATGGCGGTGGATCACTTGGCGGGGGAGCGGGCCACGGCGCAGTTCGATGTGCAGGCCATGAAGGTGTACCTGGCGGGAGGCCAGCGGGAGCACGAAATTTCGTCCAGGATGGCGCAGCTCGTCGCCAACGACCCGGTATGGCTGTCTCCTGAATTGTTAGGTGGAATTGGCTTGGTTCGGCGATTAGAGCTTGCAGGTCGTGTGGTTTCGGTTTCTCCAGCTCCTTCTTGGTTTTCAAGGTTATTATTGTTATTTTTTGGTAGTTTTTTAAATATAGAGAGATCTACGATTGGTCGTGGTCTGTTAAGTGACGGGTTGCGGTTGAGGATCGAGCCTGCGATATGCGGAGGTCGTTGTGCTTTGGAAATGGAATGTTGCGTTTGTCTCCAATCGATTCAGTTGGTTAGTGCAGTAGCTTTTTAGAAGATTCTTTAGTATTGCTAGAAGGATTGACCTAATGCTGTTTAACTGGAATATTTGAGGCGATTTTCCTCATGTTTTTTCGTCTTTTTAGTTTCATTGCACGGCTGAGACATTCGTCTTTTCTCGAGGTATTGATGAGTAATGGTGCTGTACGAGAACTGCGTGCGTGCGAACTGTACGATGTACAGAGTAGTAGAGCTTCAGTGTCTTCGACATTAATCTTGGAATGATGGATTCGCCTGCTTTTCTAAGCAGGACTAAATGTTACACAAGATTTCAATCATCGACCAGCTAGTTGATCAGGATGATGAATTTGCACTAGCTTGAACCATGGCTTTTGTTCAAAGAGTAGTTCAGGGTGTTCCGCTGCATAAATCACTATATGGAAGCAAAAGCAACAGAGATAAACAATTTATAAATCTTAAGATCTGAATTTCGCGTAGAATTTTCTTTGTGATTACACCACCAGCGCGGAGAGGAAGTGTCTTCTCCGGTTACTCGAAGATTACTTCATGCGTGCAGCTATTAGAGCTAGGGATTTACCATAGGTGCGGCTGTTGTGAAACTTTGGAAGTATGTGGAATTGACCTGTGCTTATTTTTTCCCTCAGGTTTTCTCTAAAGAGGATAGGGTGATGCTTGCTCGTAAGGATCTCTACAAGAATTCTTTGAGGAAGGCTGGCCATGCATGGAAGACTGTCTTAGAGAAAGGATTATCTGGTATATTCGCATGTCCTGCTAGCTCCTGTTCGTGCATCTGCTCGTATCTGTTTGATGCCATTAAAAGGGGCGTATGAGTTAGGAAGAAGTTAAGCATCAGTTTTCTAAATTGTCTTCATCATTTTTTCGTGCCTATTAATTCCGGAGGAGGATGGTATCAATCAGTCTCGTTTTTGCCATCATACTTACGAAATGAATGCTTTGTTATCTTCTGGATGTGTATATTCCTAAGGCTTTGGCTTGTGCTTACAGAGGAGGAGAGCTTGAAGCTTCGGCACTTTGTTGATGAGCCTACTTTCACAGATCTACACTGGGTAAGCCTAGTGTCTGATCATCAACACATTAATATAGGATTCGAAGACGTACTTTGATTATATTATGATTGAGGCGATCACCATCGTCGAAGCTGATCGCACCAGATTATGGGATAGCTTTTCCAGTCCTTTTTACCCCTATGTGTGCTTATTAATTGTGCAATGAAATAGACTGTGAGGTTGATTTCATATTCTATCATGACATTCTGTCAATCAGGACTGATCAAGCAGGGGACCGGTTTTCTTATATTCGCAGGGCATGTTCATACCTGCAATTAAGGGCCAAGCTACCGAGGAGCAACAGCATAAATGGCTTTCTCTGGCATACAAGATGTCCATTATTGGGTGCTACGCCCAAACAGAGCTTGGGCATGGGTCAAACGTCCAGGGACTGGAAACCACAGCTACGTTTGATCCTACAACTGATGAATTTGATATGCACAGCCCAACTTTAACTTCAACGAAGGTGACTCACTTGATATTCCATTTGAACATTATATTGCCAATAATCGCTGCTCTGTAGAGGAATTCAATTTGGTGTAGGATGCAAGTTGTGATTAGGTAATGCGCACTGATTCTTCTCTTTGCTTCTATTTCTTTGCATTCTCCTTCGCATCGTTTTTAATACTTGTCAATCACTAGATCGTTTTGCCTCTGTCAAAGAATGCTCTGGCTTTGCTGTTTTCCTTTAGCAATGACTTGGACCTCTTCTCGATTACAACGGCAAACTTAAATTCTCTTTTGAATTGAATTGCACTACTTTTTAGAATATCTAAGCTACTACTTATTTCAAGTAGACCTAAGCAGCTTCGTATGGTTAGAGGATGATTGGGAAACTCTAGATGTTTTTATTTATGGTGTGATGTTTTGCAGTGGTGGCCTGGTGGGCTTGGAAAGGCATCAACACATGCCCTAGTCTATGCTCGCCTAGTAACTGATAACAAGGATCATGGGATTCATGGTAAAGACCTGCGCTTCCTCATTTTGGTTTTCTGGTATCGTCTACACGAAAATGATGTTTTTCTTAGAGTTGTGCACTTGGTGTCAGCATGTGCTTACTTTACATTCTAGAGATTTACATTTGTCCGCGCAGTGTTCTTCATATTCTCATGGTGAGGCTGTGAGTTTTACTTCTTTTGCAGCGTTTATTGTTCAAATTCGAAGCTTGAAGGATCATACACCACTACCCAATGTTACTGTCGGAGACATTGGTGTTAAGTTTGGCAATGGTGGATATAATACCATGGACAATGGCTTCCTACGCTTCGATCATGTTCGTATACCCCGTGAAAACATGCTCATGAGGTACTTCCTTGGAACTTACCACAAGTAGTTGTGAGATTTACTCAATTTTTAGTAGACTAGTGTGCCTTATTTTTTATGCTTTATAAGCGATTTGTGTGAAGTATCGATGTCAGCATAATGTGGCGCTTACCTGGTTACATCATTGAATTGGATCTGGCAGGTTGGCAACGGTTACAAAGGATGGAAAGTACGTGCGATCAGACAAACCGCGTCAACTTGGTTATGGAGCCATGGTTTTTGTTCGTCAAGGCATTGTGATTGATGCCTCCGTTTATCTTTCACGTGCAGTCACTATTGCTACTCGTTACAGTGCTGTACGTCGTCAGTTTGGCAATAAGGACGAGCCCGGTGAACTTCAGGTTAGTCATTGTTCACTATATCTAAATAACTCATGCGTTCTCCTCTACATTAAGTTAGTGTTGTTCTTGATGCGTTGATGTTATTTTCTCAAAAGGAGATAGTACATCTTGTTCGAATTGGGAGCTCAATTTAACACGTTTACTGGTTTTGAACCAACTTGAGCATGTTTGCTTTAAAGCTTTGTTCTCTATCCTGTCGTGCTTTTGTCGTCCGATTAATATTGAAATGCAGTCATGACGTGACATGGATTGCAGGTTATAGAATACAGGACACAGCAGTCGAAGCTCTTTCCACTTCTGGCAACTACATATGCTTATCGGGCTGTTGGGTTTTGGATGAAATGGCTGTACGCTGATGTTATGGAGCGTTTGAAAAACAATGACTTTTCCACCTTGCCGGAGGTGCATGCCTGCACTGCTGGCTTGAAATCTATCGCGACATCTGTTACGGCTGTAAGTTCCATACTTTCTACTCTTCAGTTCTCCAAGTTTGTTCAGAAGCATGTGTATGTAGTCATGAGAATGTATTTTGAGCTTTATTGTGTGAATTTATGCAGGATGGTATCGAGGAATGTCGCAAACTCTGCGGAGGACATGGGTATCTTTGTGCAAGTGGTCTGCCCGAACTTTACGCTGTCTACGTGCCTGCCTGCACATATGAAGGCGATAATACAATTCTTCTGCTTCAAGTACTCATCTTTCACTTATCTGAATTTTGTGCTTACTATAAGTACTTGTCCGGGAAATATAGACTGCACTGTGCCCAATTACCATTTGATTTTGTGCTTTCTTATGTTCAAAGTATACACACGACAGTGTGGATCTAACGGACGGATATCGAATTGGAACAGGTTGCACGTTTTCTGTTGAAGACCCTGTCACAAGTTGGCAAAGTAGAGCCTGTTGGCACTGCAGCGTACTTGGGAAATGTTAAGCAGCTTTCGTCTCAGAACTGCAAGGTTTCTCAGGGTACGTTTTTTGGTTCAAGCAGAGTAGAAATAGTCTCAGGTGTTAGTCTGCTCTTCAAATTCATACATTTCTAGATTACAATGTTATAAATCTGGCATTTAAAAAACCATTCTTGAACAGGTCAAGATTGGTTGAATCCTTCGGTATTATTGGAGGCTTTTGAGGCAAGGTCTGCTCGCCAAGCAGCTGCAGTTGCTTTGCGGTTGGCTCGAGGATCAGGATCAGAAGCTGGTATGTTTCATCCATATGTAGTCGCAGATTTATTGGTTCTTGTTATGTATTAAAAGTTATATTACTCTATTATGTTTTACTAAATGTGAAATGTAGAATGACTCTAGGAACTTGATGTTCTCTTTATCATTATGGGAAGCATCTTTTTCCTTCATGTTTGGATTCTCAACCTTCTTGAGAAAAGTATGATGTCAGTTGTGTATTATTTGTGAGCGAAGCTATTGGTGTATGTTTATAGGGCAGCCAAATTGAGAATGCAAACCCGGCGTAATTTTAATGATGCACTCTCTTTTGTTGCTAGATTTCCAAGAGAACACTCCTGAATTGGTGGAATCGGCTCGCGCTCATTGTCAGCTGATCGTGGTCTCGAAGTAAGTAATCCAATCGAAACCCTCTCATGCTTTTAACAAGTTGGACATATTACAAGTTCAACAGTTTCAATTGAGTTTTCCCATCATGCGTGTTTAACTCTAAATTACTCTAGCTCTTTCCAAAATTCAACTAACAATTTGTATATATTGTTATCGTGAAAGAAGTATATTAAAATTGAACATTACCTCAACGATCCTTAGTGTGCTTGAACCTTCGTTCTTTTCTTGCATGCACAGCTTATTTCTTTCCTGAAAAATGGGTGTCTTGCGTCTGTATCCAGGTTTATTGAACATTTACAAACAGAAACCATTCCGGAAGGCATTAAAGAGCAGCTGGTAGTCTTGTGCAATACCTATGCACTTTCCCAGATAGTCGAGAATGCAGGAGACTTTCTGGCAACGGGTTATTTGACTGGAAAACACATCGCCCTTGCCAAAGATGAACTGAAACGCTTGTTTGACAAGGTTAGCTTTCTTGAGCTCCTGAGCATCCCTAGCATGTTTTTTGAGATGGCATGCATTCCTGTTCATGAGCTCGTTCTACTACAAGGAAAGCTAATTTCATGTGATGGTTTAATTGATCTGTTTGATAGTGAGTAAGCCTTTGAAAATAATGCTTCACCTCATCATGTACATTGGCTTTTCTTTCACAGATCAAGAATGCTATTTGAATTCAGTTTTGAAATGCTACAAAATTCCTTAGGTTGGGTATTGTATGGTGATGGCCCTCAAGTTTTTGCATTGTGTGTGCAGATTCGACCCAACGCTGTCGCATTGGTTGATGCTTTTGACCACACTGACGATTATCTTGGTTCCGCTCTGGGACGATACGACGGTGATGTCTACACTCAACTCTATAAGGGTGCATTCAAAGAATCTTTGAACGATACTCTAGTTGTGGATGGGTACGAAGAGTATCTGAAGCCTCTCTTGACACAGAATATGTGGGCACCACAGTCCAAGCTGTAGAGCAGGGTCCAGGCATGATTTTCTTCGCACTGTGAGTGTCAGCTATATCTCAGCATAGTAGAGCTCCGCCAGCATGACCAATCGCCACAGTGGGTAGAAAAGGAACTAGATATTATGTTTTCGGTCAAGTTCAGAGTAGGTTGTGAAGGTCACTGTGCTGTGTGAATTGGAGCTAGGAATGTAGGTGTAGATATGAATTGTTCTGTAACAGTATGGCTACACGATCTAATTTACGCCCTTATGGGAAAATTAACAATGGTCAATTGGGCGCATGAGTCAATGCATATCGAGTGCCAATCATGTTTGGAGCAGTGCATGAGAGACCATTTTGTATGTAACGCCGGTAAGTATACTCTTCATATGTAGATAGGACTTTCCATTTTCGTTGTAGTGGATCTTGTTTATGATTAGCTAGTCGGTTGTGATTCTATGATCATTTTTTGTTTTCTTAACCCTTTAAGGACGATGGCCAAATGTGGTCCTCACCTGTCGTAGATTTGGTCAGCATAATCTTATGACACGTGAGGACCAGATTTGGCTATCGTCCTTATAGGGTTAAAGAGTCAGGAAACTTTGGTATTTAACTTTACGCTCTAACCATCTTTGGGAGAATGAAGCGCTGTTTTGTGCTGTGACAGTACATATTGAGAGCAACTCCGTCCGTTTCTTGTCAAAAAGAGTGGCTGTTGCTCACGCAAAGTGCGTATGGACAGCAATGTCTCATCAGCTACAGTATTTTCAACGGTTTCAAATACTAGGCTGTTTGCAAATGCCCACAATGGAGTTTAACGAAGATTTGTAGCTGAAGCAACAGCCTTGATCGGCCACAGCAACGGGGTAGGTTCCTCGTGACGCAACTCGGCACCACCTGCTAGGATTATGTCTATTAACGTGGAGATCATCATTCAGTTCTGAGCTCCTTAATCAAAAAGTTTGCAAGCTTCCATCGAATAGAACGACACCACTAACTCTAAGTCTCTCTTCTCTGTATTCCACAGGTATATTTTACAAGTGAAGAGAGACTCTTTGAATCATCTTCCGCAGGTTTGTGCCTGCTGGAAAGAGAACAATTTCCCAATTTCAAGACCTGTACACTAAGTTATGGAACTGCAAATATACATCAAGAATTATTTACCCGATGGCATTTCTTGCGGATCTCGCCGCAGCTGCCCGTCAAGGGCCCGATGTTCCCCATCTTCGTCATGGACGTCACGAACGCCTCAAAGAACGCGTCCTGATCCGCGGCGTAGCGCTTCACGAGCTCCAGGTTCGTCCCCTCCGTGTCCGCCAGGACCTGGTCCGAGTACAGAACCCCCCGCCTTTCCAGCAGGTTCTTAAAATACTGGTTGTCGAACGTCTCCGGCGTCACGTCGTCGAGCACCAGGGTGGTCTTGAGGTTGGTGGGGTCGTTGGGGCACTTGGTCTGCAGCTGCTCCAGGAGCCTCACTGGGATGGCCGGGTCGGGCCTGGTGGTCCCGCTCTGGTTGAAGAGACGCGTTGTGATGGACGTGCAGTGCGACCTGCCGATGGTGTGCGCGCCTGAGAGCGTCACCATGTCCTCCTTCGTTAGGCCCACGTCTGAGAACTTCTGGGTGAGCGTCGTCACGTTGAATTTCGGCGAGGGAAGGACGGCGTTCGCGCCGCTGTAGTTGGCGATGGTGTTGTCGCGCCGGCCTAACAGCACGTCGTAATTCGGCCCCCCAGTCTGGAAGAGAGAAGATAACATCAGCAACCTCACAAATGTCCACTTCTCGATTCAAATGTATGCAATACCTAGGTAAATGTACCGGTTGATACTGAGGCGTTTATGTAGAAGAAGACGACGTTGTAAACCTGCGGAGACTGCGTGTGCTTTCTTATTACCAATATTTAGCCCAAGGTAACCTCCTTACTTGGAGCTATTTCCCTTCAATTGATTCCTAGAATCGTCCATAGTATAAGCAAAGTATGCCAGGAAAGCTTGGTCATATCATACAGAGATCGAAACACCTAGACATTGATGTGGTTGTAGCCATAATATGTTCTGAGCAATTTTCATTAATATTCAGGGGTCACTTTACCTGGACGACAGAGTCGCGTGCAGCAATGGCCAAGATGTCGGCACACGAAACTGTATCACTGCATTCGTTCTCGAGGGCTTCCTTGATTTTTTCAATGATTCCGAACCCGCGGAGCGTGTTCACGTTGGGGCGAGCTTCCTTCTCGCTCACCATTGCTGTGGAATTGTCCAGCAACACCGATCCATCACACCCCTGGAGGCAGGTTTAAAAGCAGGAGTCAGGCCTGGGGCTAATTACGTAAAATTCACGAACAAATAAGGTATGTATTCCTAACTTGAAAGCCAGCAATACTCCGTTTCAGAAATATGTATTAGGCCACTCACTCATAAGAAGTTTGGGAATCAAAGTGAGTTGACACTGCCCTCTTAAAAAACCATTTAGTGATATAGCCTGAAAATACAAATCATAGATATCCAGCACGCACTAATTCCTGTAGAATGTTCATGTTGAAGTGGAGATGAAATAATGAGAGCCTGGGAGAAAGTAATTTTCGCACCGAGACGAAGCAGTCATGGAAGAACAAGCGAACAAGAGAAGCAGCCGCTCGTGCGTCGTCTTTCACCTCTTTGGCCACAATCTTGCGCACTATCTGCTCAGCTTTGGGGCATGAAGCGCCGTAGTAGGCCTTGACAAGCGGGGTAGAGTCAAAGGTGCTATGCGCAACTTGCAACATACAGCAGCTCAGAAGCAAGACTAGACGCAACAACCGCTTCGGTAAGTAGCCTTGACCCATCTGACACCACAAACTCAATCACAAATAACTTATACTATTGGATCTTCAGTTTTGCCCCCTCTCCTTGCGAAATCATGCTGCATCAAAATTAAACATAGAGAACTCATCACAGCTTCCTCTCATATCTAAGTTGATGTGTGAAACTCATGCTGGAACTAACATGCAGCAGCTTCATAGCCATGGGTGTTGGCCTTAGCACCAGACTTGAACATGACATGACAATTGGACTCTCCATATTGCTATGATTTCAATTCATATCAAGGACTGAATGTGTGATAAGAAGGGATGTATGCAACTACTAGTCACGGAAGATGACACAAGATGGTTGACAACTACTACCATGCACTGCATTGACGGAAAATCATACTGCAACTATTTGGGGGATATGGTACAGTTGTATAACATGGACATGACATTGTTTATGTGTCGTGAAGGGATTCATAGAGCTCCATGAAGCAACAACTGAGCTGGGGCCCCTGTGTCAATAATGGAGTTTTGTCTTTTTCTCTTGCGAAAACAGGTCTTTTGCTATTTTCTAACACCTTTTCCTGCTGGTGATTATTGCTATCCCGAAGAGCAGTGGACCTACCTGCCAGCCCATTGGAAAAGCAACTCATTGGAGCATCAAGTGACGTGGACTAGTTGAACCACCATACCAGCCATCTTCTAGAGGTAAAATAATACCTAAGGTAGCGGACCACATTCCCGCCCGGGTCCTAATGGCGACCCCTAGGGTTGGAGGCTGGGTCCACAGAAGTGGACAATTGGATTTGTGAAAGCGCCCACGAAGGGGCTTTTACTGTTTACTAGACAGGTTTAGGGGTGGATCTGCTCGAAGTAGAGGTTCAGGCTGGATGAAAAAATGCAGGTCGTTGTTTGGAAAGAGAGGGTAATGAAGTTGCAATTACTTCTTTGTAAGTTCGAAAAATAGCCCACATAGTGGGCTGATTTTGTAATAAAGGAGTTGTGTTTAGTGCTTCCAAATGGGCGACTTCACGTGGCGGCATGGTTTTAATTGCAACCCATAGAGGACATGTTTATATGTAAAGGTTCTTGTGTTTGTGAAGAACCATGGTGGTTTTAGTACTGCAGTAAGAGTGAGGTTAGAGTGCTCTCTGGAGGTTGATTAGAGTAGTCATGGGTACATTTGTAGAGGAAACTGAGGGCTTTCAGAGCAGTGAGGAGATACCAGAAACTCAAGGGTGTGGTGTAGGAGGGCAGATTTCAATTGAGGATGGGCAGGGGGGGGGCTTAGACTTTGATGATCACATGGCTCAATTACAGCAAGGGAGGAGGAGATATAGAATTTGTACCCCTACTCTGCATGTCAATTCTATTGCAAATGCAACTCAGCAAGCCATAGGACAAACTTTGATTGTGGAAAGTGAGAGACCAAGGAGGATAGGGTTGAGGAGTTCAGTCCCATGGGGGCAAACAAACCTATCTCAATCTGATTTCAGTGTGGGAGAGGTAGGGACCTCCATAGGTGGCTCCCAAAATGTTCAATCAGCTCCAATCAGCACTGCAGGGGTCACCAGAAACACAATCAGTAGAGGTGCAGGCAAGAAAACGGGGAACTGGACAAATGCAGCATTAAAACAAGCAATAGATGCAGTCACAGATCAAGGCATGAAGGTAAGAGCTGCTGCACGCACCTTTGGCATTCCACCTACCTCTTTGAGAGACCATTTGTATGGCAAAGTAGTGGGGAGGAAGAGAGGGACAAAAACAGTGTTAAGTCAAGAGGAGGAGGAAAAATTACTTGATTACTGTTTTAAGATGCAAGATCTAGGCCACCCATTAACCTCAGGTCAGCTGAGATTAAAAGTGGCCATGGCAACACAAACAAGGGAAACCCCTTGGAGTGCCAATGGAGTCCCTGGAAAGTCTTGGCTTAGAAGCTTTAAACTAAGACATCCAGATCTAGTATCTAGGAAAAGCCAACCCCTAGAGATGGGCAGAGCCAGGGGATTATGCCCCACAAGTGTAGCTACCCTATACTCTAACCTACAGGAGCTTTACAATACCTTTAACTATCCACCCTCCCACATCTGGAATTGTGATGAGAGTGGAGTGCAGGCTTCAAGATCTGGAGGAGCAACGGTCTTAGCAAAATTGGGTAGTAAGTCTGTCCACACCATAGAGCCAGACCAACGTGAGCACTTGTCAGTTCTCTCTTGTATCAATGCTGCAGGAGGAAAAATACCTAACTTCTATATCTTGAAAGGGACTTACTTCCTACAGGATTACATCAAAAACTGTGAGCCAAATGCTGTGATGGCCATGCAACCTAATGCATGGATGACTAAGTGGCTCTTTCAATCCTGGATCTCACATTTCATTGGCGTTTTGAAGGAAACAACAGGAATTGATGACAGAAACAGACACTTACTTATTTTAGACGGGCACAATTCGCATGTGACCTTGGAAGTTATTACAGTTGCCATGAATTCAGGTTTAGATATCATCTCCCTACCAAGCCATACTTCCCATGCCCTACAACCCTTAGATGTCTCTTGTTTTAAACCTTTCAAAAGTGCATTTAGACAAATTAGAGACTCTTGGACTCTATTGAACAAAGGCAGGAAGGTAGAAAAAATAGACCTATGTGAATGGACAGCTGAAGCCTTAGAAAAATCCCTAACTCCTAAGAACATCAAGTCAGGCTTCCAGAAAACAGGGATATGGCCATTAAATGATCAAGCAGTAACTGCAAGAATGAATCCCAGTCAAGGTTTCGAGGAGGGGCAAGAAGGCTTCAACCAGGCCAACACAGTTCACTCCACTGAGTCAGAGTCCAGTGACGAAGGTGACGAAGGAGGGCCACCGGAGTGGGAAGAGAGAGCATGGAGTCCCACGGAGGAAGGCAGGGCCGGAACGACGATGCAGCAAGCCGGGGAAGACCGCGCTGGAGCTCCCGTGCAACAGGTGGGCGACAACGGGGCCGTATTTGCGATGCATCGGGTAGGCGCTGGAGCAACACCGCAGCAGGTCGGCGACGTCGGGGGAGGATCGGCGATGCACCGGTTCGGCGAGGTCACTGTTGGGCCGGCGCTGCAGCGGATCGAGGAGGCCAGGGGAAATGCACACCATGCAGGCAACGAAGGAGACGGGGCTGTTGAAGAGATCTCCGGTTGTGCGGGCAGGGCTGCAGCGCAGTTCACATCTGCACGGAGTGATGTCGTCAGTCCCAATGTGAGGGAATCAGAGGCGCCTACACGACATTTCTATGTGGATGTCCAGAATGGAGAGGAGAGCAACTATGATTTCGGTGAGCAACACATCAGTATAGATCCAACATTTCGTGCACAGGTTCAGCAGGGAAATCAGGAGAACATAAGTAACTTCCTCTCTTTACCTGAGCTCATTCCAGCTAAAAGAGAAGAAGGCAGCAACCTCTCCTAGACTACACAACTAGCAGAATTTTAACTTCTAGGGATTATATCACAGGACTAGAGGAACTCCTAGCAAAAAAAGAGGTCGCAGCTGCAGCTGCAAAGAAGAGGAAAGAGGACAAGGAGGCCACTAAAGAGCAACGAAAGGCTTTGAAAGAGCAACAGAAAAAAGACAAGGAAGAGCGCGCACAGGAACGAGCACGAAAAAAACAAGAGAAAGAGATGGAGAAACTCACTAGGAGAGGTTCCGGATCGGGAAGGGGCCGTCGGGGGAGGACTGAGCCACTGCAAGCGCCGCACGACCCTGGCAGCTGCCTCCCGCACTCGCTCACCACCGCTGCACCGCAAGTGCCTCCAGCCGACCCGCCGCAGGTCCAGCACTGGAGCACAGATCTTCGCTCAGATTCGGCCTCCACACCACAGTGTGCACAAGCACCTCAACCGCCGCGACCTGCCCCACTCACGTATCCCTGGATGCACTCACAACCACTGTACCCATCGTATGGCAATCCTCACGGTCATGCATTCTATCCACCTTACAGATTCTAAAGCAACACCGGGACGACGGGGAGGACTGAGAGGCCAGGGGGAGCAAGCCTCAAGCAACACCGAGACGACTTGGAGGCCAGGGGACGCCGCAGAGGGCACAACGAAGGCAAGACTGCGACAACGGGGAGAACTGATCGTGGAGGATAAGGGAGCCGTTGAGTGCGGGAGAGCGGGAGGTCACAGTTGGATCTCCGTAATTGTGCAGCACGAGCGTTCCAACGGTGAGCCCGGGCAGTCGCCTATCTGCCCGCACGGTGCCAGACTGGCCTTCTCGAAGTCCCTCTGAGCCAGGTCCAAAGTCCCCCCCTTCCCACGCTCCCCGTTCCCATTGCACCGTTCCTTGTGGTAGGGTTCAACGCTCCAGCTTTGGCCCCCGCCGCTTGCCTGCGCGGCCTACCTTCTCCGCGCTCCACACAGCGCTGCTCTCCGACGTCGCCCTGCTCTCCAACGTTGCCCTGCTCCCCAACGTCGCCCTATTCCTCGACGTTGACACTCCTTCTCCGCCGCTTGCCTCCTCGACGTCGCGCTGCTCCTTCTTCGTGCTCGTGTCGATACCTTTGTGTTGCCCATCTGGTATCGCCTGCTCGCCGGCTTCTCCCCTTGATTGCAGTGCTCTGCCTCTCCGCCTGCTCGTCTCGCTGCGCTGTTCCAATTCCACTCCATTCTTGACTTAGAGGAGGTTCCTACTCCTCATCGCCGCCGCCTACCTTCTTCAGCTTCGGCCGTTGCCTGCCTTTTCTAGCTTCTCTTGTGGTAAGCAATGAGGTAATAGGGTTCTGATTTTATGTGCACCTTCTTCAATGAAAACTGATCTGTTTTTGTAAGTTTCAACTTCAAGGTTTTTGAATCTGGAATTGATGAAATTTTGTCTCTGAAGTGTGTAGGTGAAAGGAGTTAAAGTTTTGAATTGAAACATGGAAGCAACTGCATTTGGAAGCAGCCTAAAGGAGATGTTGTGTGATATATGTTTCTACAGTTTTACTACTGTTTTTCCTAGCTGCCCCATGTCGCTGGCCCTGGCAAGTAACATACTCAATTAGCTGAATGTCTCCAACGTGTATATGATGATGTTTGATCTAAAAACAAAGTCAAATCCTTTGTTTCCACAATATCTCCTGTCTCTTAAGAATTTGTTTGTTTGTACATAAATTGGTGCATAATACTGGTTTGAAACAACTATGGAGGTATTCATTTTTATGGCAGTAATATGCTTGTTGAAATAAAAGTTTGACATCTACTATATTCTGTAAATGACCTTTGAAGAGGGCTATCTGAAGTACCAATACAATATTAACTTCTCTTGCTTCGTTTGATAATTACCTTGACCTATATTTGCACTGAATTAGGAGGAGAATGATCCTGTTAATGCTTCTCAATTGTGTTTAGTTCAATTTCATGTTCCATACAAAGAATATTATTTCTCAAATACTAGCAAATGACAAATTTTGTATTTGTTATCCATTAGCTTCGAAGTGATTCAGAATGGTTGTTTCATTTTTCTTTTTTTAATTTATTTACGAAATTTTCTTTCTTGTTTAATAATTTTCAAACATTTTTTTCCCTCTTTACATATTCCTCTACTGATTTCTCTGAGTCATTGGTAAATTCAATTAGTTTTATGGTGGAATTACGTTCATTGGTCGTTTTTTTTCAATTCTTACTTTTCTTTCATATTTTACTGATTTTTATCTTATTGGATTTAATTTGTTTGTTTTTTCATTCTTTTTTGATAATCGTATTTTGATGCTGATTTCTCATTTTTTTTTTCCAGAGTATCATTAAAAAGCAGTATCACCAAGTATGACTACTAATTGGACACGAGCGGCGAGCTGATGGAGTACTCACCGTGCCGCGCCGCTTCACGTGCAATGGCGGAAGTCCAGAAGTGGCACTCAGACCAGAAATCGTCTTCAACCACAGAATGAACGACTCGCCGCTCCCCGAATACGAGTTTGTGGAACTGATGTCCGACGGCGCGTCCATCTTCGTCTCCCCCGGCACCTTGCATCCCTGAAATCCATCACCAATCAGTAAAAACCTATGGCATTGCACCCATCCCTCAAATTCTCAATCACCTACCTTGCGATAGGTGGTGCGGTCTTCCTCCACGGTCCACCCAGTTGCAGCGCACACCGCCTTAAGCACCTTGTTGTTGTCATAGTGCTTTGGCAGGTCGTAGTTCCCGTAGAGCCGCAGCCCGGCGAAGATCTTTGCGGCGATGGCGCGCCGACTCCACTCCCTTCGCTTGTTGTTCTCGCGCTCCTTCCATACCAGACGGGCAGCACAGAGGCATCGACACGAGCACGAAGAAGGAGCACCGCGTCAAAGGAAGGAAACAGCGCGCACGTCGAAGAAGGAGGTCGCGCAGCGCGACATCGAGGAGGCAAGCGGCGGAGAAGGAGTGTCGATGTCGGGGAGCAGGGCGACGTCGGGGAGCAGTGTTGTGTGGAGCGCGGAGAAGGTAGCCGGCGCAGGCAAGCGGCGGGCCAAAGCTGGAGCGCCGAACCCTACCGCAGGGAACGGTGCAATGGGAACGGGGAATGAGGGAACGGGGGGACTTTGGACTTGGCTCTGGGGGACTTTGAGAAGGCCGGTCTCGCGCCGTGCGGGCAGATGGACGACTGCCCAGGCTCACTCTCGAAACGCTCGTGCTGCACAATTTACGGAGATCTGCCACAATTGGCTCTGCGCGGATTTCCTGCGCCCAAGTGGGTGGAGTCGGATGCTCCATGGGTCGATCCGTGGACCGCGGCAGTCTGCTGGACGCCTTTGACAGCGCGGGTGCGGCACCCCGCACGGCCCACATGCAGGACCCCATTGGTCGCCTTGGGGTTACTAGCCAGCCGCTTCCTAATCCGGCACTTCACGTGATTCCACCCCCTACCATCCCACATTACCCAGCCTGGCACGCTTTTTTGGGGACACCTGCGTTTGATGTCAGGGGATAATGGTGCTCAGTTTCAGACTACCCAGCCTGCAGATTTAGAAATCCAACCTGTGGATATACCACGTACTCTATGCTCGAGGACTGGTCACTCTACGAGGTTTGCTTTAAAAATTTGTAGGAAATTACAGACATGCTCAAAAAAATTGTTCTCTTCGGGGTTGTTCTTGCACCAGCTTTGTGGAGCACTGAAAATTTGTAAAAAAATTGTTTTACAGACCCAACTAGCCACATCTGAAATTCGGTCGGGAATGTGGTCCGCTACCTTACTCCAAACCCATCATTTCGACCTCATTGGCAATGGCTCAGCCGCCACCCGAACAATGAGTATCCCTCTTGTTTCAGGGTAATCCGGAAGGAACATACAAAACAAGTCACACCCTGGCATTGCATGAATCCTAAACTTACAGAATGGCTTGATGATGAAAAAACTTTGTCAGGTTACTTGCAGGTTTGTTTATGAGAAGTTCAGAACACCCTTTCTGAGAAAACTGGGGAGCTTTCTCCAGATTGCCTGACAATACATCATTGAATAGGGGGTTTATCTACTTATCAAAATAATGTCAATCATATTCAGGTGGGCACTGCACATTGCTTATTTGGGCATAAAATTATGTTATCCATGATTTCATGGTGCAAAATGAGCATGATAAAAATTGCCTTTTTTTGGGTGTGATCATGAAATTTCTCCATTTTCATGACCATGGATCTTGATCCATAGTATAAATTGGCCCTTAGTTGATGTTAAATCAACTCCTATTTTCTCATGTCTTTTCATGTCTTTTCATGGCTAGTTGACTTTCTTGATTTTTAATTTGACCTTACAGTACTTTGTTCAAAAAAAGAATATATTACTGCCATTTTCATCCAAATATGGATGTAGGTACATGAAAAATGACCAAAATGGATGAAACTTGTGGTTTATATAAATGAGAAGTGATATCTACCTAATTTTTGGTTATAGGAAAAACAAACTATTGCAAATTGGCCAGAAAAGAAAAAGAAAAAGATGTGTTTGATTCACTTTAGATAGCTTTGGGATATTGAAAATGTTCACCTTTCCAAAGGCGACGGGTGACTATGGTTGGTCAAGAAAACAATTGAATTGTATATGGTCATTGCTAAATTTAGTCGGCCAAAATCAAAGCGGGAAAGGCTAATGTGGACACAAGAGGATCGTGGGGTTGGATGGTCTTGCGGAAATGTACTTGCTACCACCATGATTTTTTTACCTTTGTCTACTTGATTGTATACAAAACTTATACAAATCGAAACAAAAGTTTTGTATGCGATGAGAGAGATCAACAATCATAAAACAATGAAGAATCACTTAAAGACAAATTTCAATCAAAGTTTAAGACCAAAACCGTGCTGCATGTGTATGAATACAACATAGTATGCCGCATGGTATTCATCATATTTTAGTGTATTTGATATATTTTGTGTTGTATACCTAGCTTTTCCATGAGATCTATAACTCCAAATCATAATTTTCATTTTTGCAGAGTGTTCATGTATTGTGTGCGCGAACCTAAACTTCAAATTTCACAACCTAATTCCTCATGGATGTCATGCAAATTGAGTTTTAACAGCTACATAGTCCCATTTTGGGTCTAGTGGGCTCCAAAGAGTCAACGGCTTAATTTTCTTCAGGTACAATGCTCTCAATTCCACACAATGATCGCCAATGGAGGGTTTGATGGTGTTCTATGTACTTACTAAAAATCTAGATTCCTCTCGTGTCAGCATAGAGATTGTTCAACAGCATCATGATCATGGAGACTACGTCTGCTAGAATCTGGGCCTTGTTGAAGGTGTGACAGTGTTGAGAGAAACAAACACCTACCAGCTCCTGAGTAACTTCAAGAAGCCACATCAAAGATGACATCATCGTATGGTCAAATTAAACAATTTTTTTCCCCTCATGATCAACTTGTGAAGTGGAGATAAGGTAGGACAACTAAAACCTACCAGCCACCAAATACGGCTCCTTTCTACTATACCCTTCGTAGATTTCATGGAGGAAATGTAGCTCGTCATCACATCACTTATAAATTCATTGGTCAATGCATATGTCATGTATAGGCAAGTTACATTACCTTTTTGGAGTCTAGGAAGATTATAGATAGGAGTGGTATTGAGTTGTCCTATTTTACTATTTCCGTGTGGAATTTGTACATTGTTCATTTTATATGGTGTGGACTAGAGTGGTTTGAGTTTCTATACTAATTGAAAATGTACACGCAATTTTTGACTGACCAACATTTGCTTAAAAATAAATACCCAATCAAAACTTGACATGATTGTGGTTGATGTAAATTAGTGTAGATGATCCACATTTACAATACATCCACAAAGTTCACCTTATACGGATTCACTTCAATAATGCATTAGAAAATGATTAGAAGTGATTTCTTAAATAAAAAATGATTTAGAGGTTTTTCTTTAGAGGCAGAGTTTATAGATCTTTGAGAGCCTTTAAGGGACTCCTAATTCATTGTGAAAGGTACTTTTGGCTCAAAGTTTTTTTCATTGTCAGACTACACATGACTCATGCTTAAGATTCTAAACGGTCTACATGCCAATAAAAAGAAGTGATGTTGCGGTGGCTCAAAAAGAGTGCACAAATCAAAGTTGCGGTTCGTTTAGAGGCTAGGGGTTGGGGTGTGACGGCCTTCAAGTGGCCCATGATTTATTTAGACTCACTAATCAACCTTTTTAATTGAGGTTGAGGGCCCAAATTGAGGGCAACGACTAAGGATGCTCTTAGATAGTGACATGAAGGGCTTTCAAAGCTCTAAATTTTTTACCATGTGGGATGTAGAGTTTGGCGGATCCCACTAAAATCCCCAGCCGAGCGTTGCACCAAGCCTCACGCTCGGCAGGGTGGCAGAAGGTAGGGACATAACCGGCCCCTATTTTTAAGTTGGAGGGGGGCCCTATTTGATTAAAGGGGGGCTTGTAAGGGTAAATTGGCGCCACAGGCCTCAAATTGGCAACATAATTCCAAAAAAAACCTCTAGAGCCCCAAAGAGAAGGCCAAAAAATGGACCCACCAAAGGCTAAGGCAACGCTCAACCGGGGTAAATAAAGGGATCCGAGTGTGGCAAGCCCAAAATCATAAAGGTCCTACTAACCGCCGGATTGGGGCGGCATGGTTTTTTAACAAGCAACAATACATTGGCCTAACGGCTTGTATTTAACGCATTTATTAAAGACCGTTGGCGTGCCTGATGGAGTGAGCATTGCGGCCGCTCTTACTAGACCAAGGTTTTGAGAATCTGAAAATTGTTTGCTCTAAATTATTGTATAACTTATTTGGATCCTTGAAGGCTCTACTTCATTTATTAACCCCTGAGGCCCAAGGCAATTTCACACCAAAATCACTTCAAAACTGCTTGTTCTAGTGCCATGAGTAATGAGGTAATCAAAACCTTTTATTTCTACATCTAACCTAAGGATCTAAATTAGGGCTTATTCATTAACTTCCTCACAATATTTCATAAACTTTGACCACACAATTTGGAAGATAATAGCCTTTGAAGTAGAGAAAACCGTTCGTATTCTTCCCTGCTTTTAGTGGATCGATAGGCTTTGACTATACTTGGTGTCAAATTTTTGCACTACACTTGGTTTGAAAACATTACCATCATGTTAATCATGATGTTATTTCCATGTACATCAATTTTTAGAGGTAATGAAGGGGTGTAGCGTATTCAAAACAAATGTGCAAGGAGTGGAGGTTCAAAAATTGCCAATTTACGTTTTATTTTTTGGTGAACTAAATATGTTTTAGAATGATAATCCAAATCGTCAATAAGAAGGTTTACACCACATCTTGTAGTAGAATTTTTTTGGTAAGAAATATGAAGATCTCTAAGTTTTATGTGGAAGGGAAGAAGTTTTTTTGGTACCTTGGCCAACAAAATGTGACAATGTGTGAAAATGTTTGACTTAGATTATTATGCTATTTTTCACTTAAGACAAGAGATTATTTTTGTCAATATGAAAGGAAATAATATTATTTTATAGTAAAGAAAATCTCACATTCAATAGATTGTCTTTTTAAAAGTTTCTTATGTTGCCTGACCTGCCCAGCCTCCCCATTTGAAATTCAAAACCCTTTAACTTTTTCATAAAATGTTGGATTTAGGAAAAAAAATTGGACTCACATGAAGCTTTTAGCAATGTCCATCTACGGTAGAAATTTCAAAAAGGAATGTTATAAATTGAGACCATAGAAAATTGCCCAAACCTTCAAGAGTCCCATGAGGGCCTCTTGGGCCTTCAGGGGTTAACCCTTTACTGCCTAGGGATGTTTCTAGGAAAACCAAGATTTCTGTTGATTTTTTCTTTGAACGGGATTTGATGGAAATACGATGACTAATATTAATATCTAACCTTACAAAATTGAACTTAACCCATGACCTAAAGTTTGGGGAAATTTTGCACAACATCCAACGGATTATGGAATAGATTATAGTGTTTAAAGTTACTGAATATTGGTGGTAAAAACTGTGGATTTTGGAGGGTGCACTACTTAACCATCAATAAATTCTTGCAAGAATTTTTTTACTTTGAATTAGAACGGTTCACATGTGCACTAGGTTGATGGTTTTGCATTGACATATCATATGTGAAGAAATGATTTATACACAATTATTGGTGATTTTTTGCTTTTTTCTACTTGATTGTATACAACAATGTTCCAACCTTATACGAATCAAAACGGAAGTTTTGTATGTGAGGAGAGAGATCAACAATCAAAAAACAATGAAGAATGTCTTAAAGACAAAGTTCAATCAAAATTTAAGACCAAAATCAATGTGCATGTGTGTGAAATACACATAGTATGTGGCATGGTATTCACTATATTCACTGTATTTTAGTGTATTTGGTGTATTTGGTGTTGTATTCCTAGCTTTTCCAAGAGTTCTATAAATCCAAACCATGATCTAATTGTTGGAGAGTGTTCACGTAATGTGTGCACAAATCTGAACCTTGTATCTTGAAGCCTAATTCCTCATGGATTTCATGCAAATTGAGTTCTAGCATCTCCGGAGTCCCATTTTGGACTTCCTGGGCGCTAAAGGATTAATGTTGCCAAGATCATAAAAGAAATATGGTTCTACCAATGATGTCAACATGATGGACTGGAGTCATTGAGGATAGTAACCTAACTTTACAATGGGAATTAAAAAAGATTCACACTTCACCTTCAGAAACGCTTAATATAATCAGTGTGTAATGGATTCCATCCTATGTAAAAAAAGGCATTTTGTGTGTTGAATTTATATTGTATCATCAACACAAAATAGTGCTGTTTCCCAAACTAGTGTTAGAGTTGCACTATTATAAGCAAAATCCAATTTTGGAAGATTTACAATGTGATAAATGATATCATTATTAACACTAGATTATGGTAACCAATTCTCTAGACAACTAAACAATTACATTCTACAACATTCAAAGCCTTATCCCTGTATTGCTGGGCTGGCTATGGCGTGAACATCATCTACAAGGATAATAGATTCTGGAGAGCATCATCTACTGCACTTGTAGATTGATGGTCGCGCCATGGCCATCCCAACTTTAAAGGGTTATCCAATGTAGTTTTCGTATATGATTCACAATATGGCCTACATTTTGACGTTGGGGGCCGATCGGTGGATGAAGAAATGACACGTTTACAACCTCTTGGAATCAAGAAGCAAATGGTGTAGCCATATTCCAGCTGTTCCTTCTGTTTGGTTGCTGCACTGTTGACTTGTTTCAAAGACAATGGTTGAGTATAAAGCTCTTTTCTTTCCTACCAAGCCTCTAACAAGTTGCTACCTTTCTTGCAATTATTTGCGCTTTATGGTATGAAAATATATGGCATAGAATGCTCGCAAGTGTGGTGATGGACACTTGTGATGACCACATGAACACACAACAGTTATGCAAGTCAAATGGGTGAGCTCTATACGAATATTGTAAAATGGAGATGCTCTCGTCTCTTTCCGACAGATCATTGACCCAATTGGCTAGCCACGTTCTCATACCAGATTGAAGATTGAAGTAGGTCAATACGGTCAATAGGGTCAATAAGGTCAACTACCGGTGACCAATATTTCTGCATGTTTTCTTCATCATGGAACATGGACCAGGCCTTGAATATCTCCTATGGGCGACCCCTATGACTATTCACTGTGAGCCAGATTTGACTCTATGATGGGCTTATGTGAGCTAAGATGATTTAAGCTGGGATAATTTTAAGTTGTAATGGCAAGAGTGCCAGGTATCTTCTTGTATTTGCTAATGCTTCATCAAAACATTCAGTTGCAAAGACACACAGAAACCAAAGATGAAGTGCACTCACAGTGAAGGTGTAATGAAGCATCTATGTGTTGGAGGAAAAACCTCCTTTTAATTATTATCTGAAAAATAAAAATAGAAGTTAGAAAGTGCTGCCACTCAAAATGTTCATGAATGGAACGTTTCAAACATTAAAAAGAGACAAATTCACAGCAATTAACATACAACTTTCATTTGAGTGGCTCCACTTTTTCAAGTGTATCACAGGACATAATATCTACTCCAATAGAAACCAACTCTTTATTTGATGCTCTGCTGCAAAGAGAACATGTGCGACATCCATGCGGAGACTCTGCAATGCAAGCACACCCGCATTCTACCAGTTACTAAGAAATACCTATCACATCTTGGCATCTCTGTAAAAGGAGGAAAGGGTGTAACTATGTAGCCTTCCATTTCTATCCTTGAATGAACAGTAGTATCAAAAAATTTCAGAGATTGTGACAGCCTGCCTTTTCATTTTATACATCTTATTCTCTTCACAGGGTCCATTGAGATGAAGACAGATTTTTGGATAAGGTGGCACTTACAAATCATGACGCCAGCTCCATAAGTTGAATTATCATTCACTTTCAGCATCTGTGATAAACATACAGAAATTATCTCTGTCAAAACCAGCTCGCAGAGTATAGTAGTCTTTATATTGTGAAGATTATGAGCCTCAAAGTATTTAGGAAGTTAGCCGTGATAGTTTAGTGTTTAAGTTAAAAATGTTATGAAAATTTAGCAATCACTGCAATATCAGGAAGGTTTAGTTTTTGACTCTTTTTGTTTTGAAAATTATAAACAATCTCTTTTGACAAGTTGGGGACATGTGAAAAAAAGTGCATTTTTCTTTGCATGTATATCTTCATATAGTTATATTAAACATTTTTGTAATTGGAAGTAAATTTACTAGAGAAGGTTTAGTAGTAGAATTTTAATTCCATATTGTAGATAAATAAATTTTATAACCACTTTCTCTTTATCTAATCTTCAAATTTGATTAGCATTGCTTTATGAAAAGTCTAGATATACTTGGATATTTTTAACTTCCAGATCTACACTTTTTATTTTATTTTGTGGCACTTTATGGAACATAATGTTTTGAAATAAAAAGTGCCCAAGCCTTTCAAAGTGAACCCCTAAAGACCTAGGACCTTTTTTCTCCAAAACAAATTATTCCTTCAATAAGGCTTGTTAGTTCATCAAAATCACCAAAATCAATAAGTTGGCAATTAGAAATTTAGATGAAACCTCTTTTGTTTGATGAAATCTTGCTCTCACACTTGCAATGAAATCTTGTGTACTTGCCTTCAATATGCCTGCATACATTGGCATATTTTGTGTGTTTTGCATATCCTGTTGTAAATATTGATGTATAATATTAGATTCTATAAAACAATAGTTATCTCTGCCATGTTGAATCCCTAAGATCAATTTGGGGTAATTGAACATTGCTTCAATTTGAATAACTCCTTCAAACTTCGTTCATTGTCATGAGTCCATGTTGTAATTAGAGGAATGAAAATCTTAAGGATGAAAAATGTGTACAGTATAAGAACATAGCTTAGTACAATTAATACACTAGGAAAATAAGTTCATATGTACATGTGTATGTTTTATCCCACGTTTAAGGTTGAGGAGAGAGTCAATATTTGGTATGAAGTTAAACCTGTTGTTGATACAGGTACGGATAATAAACCATGGGATCCCTTGACTGCAGACCTGTAAAGTTCCTCCCTGAATTATGTGCACAACGTGATACAATATATTGATTCAATAGAAGTGATGCCTAACAATCAGACTCATTCCTGATGTGAGTTCTTACACTGGCCATTGGACTCTTCAGCTTATATACAGTCTTATTTAGTGTGACACATCCATGTTTGCCTCTTTCCTTTTTTAGCTTAGCTTAACACAAGATACCTGTATCTGTTTGAAAATCATTCCAAACAAAAGCAGCTGAACTGACCTGTGAAGTCGAAGTTGAGAAGATGTGTGACTTACATGATGCGTTATCAACGGTATAATTGCTGAAAGTATTAGTTATATCTCGGATAGGATGGCCATCCTCATTGTAAGTTACATTAGGCTGCAAAGTAATGAAAAGCCATTTCAAAATTGAGAGCTAGCTACATCTCAGTAGTGGAAGTGATAGACTGAACATAATTTCCTTCTTGTGTAGACCAAAGTCCCAGATACTTCTAATTTGCCACTAAAGATGGAAAATTTGAGTGAAGCCAATTCAATACCTGAAACGTCATGGGACTGGCTTGTGATGTCCTCTCTAACTGATCAATTCGATTCTCCAGTACGTTCAACTTATCCTGCACCATAGATTTTATGCGGCAATAGCAGCTGGATTATTTAATGATAAACTGTCCAAACGTTTTTCTGTTAGTGCCTAATACATGGATCATCCAATCTTCTATACTTCAGAGCATCAGAAGTGCCAAAAGTAACTTGTGATCATGTCATTACCTCATTCTAAATTTCAGAGACGGTTAGGTTTATGACTACATCAGCTTCGAAAGGCTTTACACATGGCTTTAATTATGTAGACAAACACTTTCCATTGCCTTGAAAGGTGAACTATACTAAGCGAAGAGAAGATCAAGGCTCGTGACAAACCTGTAACGCTTCTCTTGTGCCAGTCACACCTTCATCTAAATATTTGAACTTCGTCTCTAGTTTATCGTCCAGGGAGGTGAAGGAATGTGCAATCTTGTTGTCTAATGAACAAAAGCATGAATCTAGTTTACCAGCAAGATCTATCTGCATACAAAACAGTGAACAGTGATAATTAGATGACGAGTTCGATACACTGTAATTATGAATTTAAGTTTCTAGATAGAAGAGTAGCTCAAATTTCAGACAAGTCACATCTGAATAAAGAGGGAATTCTTCTTTCTGATTACTTCTTGAAGGGTGCATAGCACAATCTACGAATTATTAGAATTTACAAAGAATGCAATGGGAAAAAAGGATATCTGTATGACTTTCTGTAGAAAAATGTAAAATTCTAAGGTGGACTTAAGCACGTTTAAGAGATTGTACTCACGATTTTCTGCCACACTGCTTGAGGGGGATCCTCTGTCGTCGAATGCGCAGAGACGCTGGAGCATCCAGCATCTTTAAGAGCAGTCGATTCATTCTCATGTGGACAGCCCTGCCACACAAATTTTATTAGCAGAATCTTACCATGATTGTGACCGAACATGAAGGCCGAAAAGAAGATTATAGAGAAAAAAATCAGAATTTCACATAAGTCAGTAGATTTTGAGATTCTTTTTCAAAACAGATTGTCACATGCCATAGACTACTCTGAATACAGCGCAGAAAGAAGCCTGATCGTTAAAGTGGAAATTCCAAGCTAGTGACAGCGTCGAATGCTCTAGCCAGACCTTGAAGCTCTAAGATAGGTCAGAGATGAAATTTCCATCTATTTATAGGTGGATCCAGAATTACTTCACCTACAACTGTAGACGGGAACGTAGATGAGCCAAAGTCCGAAAAGTTGAAGCAACTCTCTATGATCATGAACAATGCGTGGTTTAAAACAATAGATTTCTCGAAACTCTTTCGAGGGACGAGGAGTTACTTGAGAGCTGGGAACAGGCTGTGTATGTGACGTGTGAAGCTGGCCCTCGGCATTCTTACTGGTTGGCACTGCCTCGTCGAGCTGTGATTCAAAATTGTGATCAGCGGTCTGCGCAGAAATTAATAATATGAAAGTGGTCAGAAATTCCGGGGTCGCAAAATAGCAGTCCTACAGGAAGAAAACTGTTGTTCGAGATTTAATGGCCTTCATATATATTGAGTTAACCGTCAATCTGTGCTGCCAGCGTATTGAGATAACGCTCTGGACTTCCATAAATGCAGATAATGTCTTGCCTTCTGTAACAATCCTTCTCACCCGCGAAGCTCTGACCAATCGATGTGTGATCGATTCACTGCCACTTGAATAAGAACTTTCTCTATCTAGGACATTCTTTTTGAAATGTTTAATATGGTAGGTTTGGCCAGATGCATGAAACTTACAGATGTGATTGGTGTTGACTTCAAATAACCATCCTTTACGAATTTCGCTTTGGAAAAATCTCTACTAAGTGCAGCGGAGTCTTCTCGGGATGCCCACTTAGTCGGACACTCTGATGTGCAATCATCCTGCGTTTCAGACACAGATGAAATTCTGATGAGTTCAGCTATTGATACATGCAACAACCACGAACAGTTGAAGGAAACAAGAATCTGGTAGCACAGCTAGAAGGGATTGATTCACCTGTTAAATATGGTGTACTTTAATGACTGGTGACTTACACCAGATTTGTTGCTTGGCTTGGGGTGGCCAGAGCCGGGGCAACTTGATCTGGGTGAAGTCGCCTCGGGATCATAGTTTCTTTCTCGAATAACTGGTTCAGGAGACGACGAGCCATATCCGTGCTCTTTCTGTCAACATACCAGCTTTGGATGGTCAGATTCACTCGTACTAAAATTCTTCACCACTAGTGAATCGACTCACTTAGCCAATTTTGTGTCAAGTTCTCGAACACTTGCCTCATACAAATCCATAGTTCTGACATGAAAGAGCTGAGTACGTACATGAATCATCTGAGCACCCATCGCTACATGAGTCTTTCTGGGAGAGCATTTTGATGGCAACATTGAGGGATGTAATCGACACCTTTCGTCGATGTTGCGTTCGATTGTAGCCCGCGCTGTTACTCTAAGTCCATGATTCTTCGTCCTCTGAATACTTTGAGCACGCATCATAGATTCTTCATCGTCAGCAACCTATTATTGACAAGCATATTACTGTGGTTAGAGATTTTTTAACATCATCATAGCATCAGATGTATCAATTGAACGCTAGTAAGTGCATGTCTGAAAGGAAGAAATCGAGGACTCGAGCACAATGTATCTGCAGAACGATATATTCAAATGACATAAATTCCGAAAAGTTGCATAAGCCATAAAGAGATCAGATCTCCTGAACTGCAGAGCATGAGAAAACTATATAAGAGGATATTACTCACAGCATTCACGCGGGTCCTGCATTCTTCAGGCACGGTCCATTGAGTATTTTCCTGGTAAGTGCGACGGCAAATTTCGTGACATTTAGAATCCGGAAGCAAGTCGAGCTGCAATGAGCACGCAAGAAAAATCCTTTGGTCAGAATCGTGACTCACATCAATTGCGACTCGCAGAAAACAGCACAGCTTTCTACAGCAAGACATAATTGGTCACCAGTTACGCAAAATATGAGAAAAGTACAAGAACAGTCCTACGCGGTTGTCCAGAGGACAGAGAAAGGATAATTTATACACCGATTTATGATTCGGAGTGAGCTCAAGAAAGAAGAGTCGTGCTGCGATGGAGTATTTTTCATACCTCGCATCTTCGATCGAACTTTGAAGAGAGGTGCTTGTTGTGAGTGAAATTTGGTGTTTGCGTACGAAGTGCTGTTCCAAATGCTTTGGGCTGACACACTGAGTTCTTCTGCTAAATCAACGTCCACTATTAGGCTGATTGCTGTGCAACATACTTGTGCAAACATCAAGGGACAAGGAAACTGAAAATAACGATATTCTGAGACATGGTGTTTTTGCAGCGTAAAGGCAGTGCAGGTCAGGTTGTGCATATAAACAGCAGATACATTCGGTTGAACATAATAAAATGGCCCATCCTCTGGCATCCTTATGTTGATCTATTGAGCTTCTTTGAGAAAATTTTACTTGTAACGTAAAATCTCAAGAAAATTGTGGTAATTTACACTAAAGAGTAGAAATGACTGCTAAAGGTGAACATGGCTTCGCTGTTTCTGCATCTGTGCAACCTAAGACCTTTGTTTAACCTTTGCAGAATAAAAGAGCTAGCTACTCACCTTCTCGGAATTGCGTACAACCCGCAGCAGGTCGTTGTGCTTTCGCTTGCACAGCTGGTCAGAAAAATGCCACAGGCAATCAGAAGATCGATCAGGCCGGTACTTATGAACACGCTCCACCCAATTGCTTCGTTTCATCTCTACTTATATAGCCTTAAAGCAGACGATGAAATTGAAAAGAAATCATCATTGCTTTGATCAGAGATCTACACACAAAATTATTCCCAGGTACCTATGAAACAAATGAACTTCGTCTCTTATTTTCCAGTCTAAAGAGTTTAGCCAGTTGCTACTACTGAGATTAGACACGTTATGCGACTAGAGTTTTCGGTATTTCATTTGAACTCGTTTTTTCATGTGAAAGTTAAACTCAACTATGACGTCTCTAAATAAAACTGTAGATACCTTCTATTCGGAAGCTCTGATCAAGCATCATGGCTATGAGTTGGAGTGAAAGGCATTAATTGAAAGACTGGTGTTTCATATGATTGACATTGCAATATTTCTACCTGAATCAAATCATGTAAAAAGAGAAATTTCTTCTCTGCAAATCCTCTCGCGAAAATCTGCTAGATGCAAATTCATATACATCCTTTAGCTTTTGAATTGAAGGAAACATCTGATGTGCGTTTAGCGCTTCGTGTAATTTGTAAGCCCCGACACATAAATCAACTAAACAAATTGCAACGCAACAAGTTAGTAATAGAATCTCAGAAATTCGTGACGGCACCTGAGCCACCGTTAAAGGGCAACGGTATTCAAATTCTTTCCGGAGTAACTTGATCACGCACTCCACGAATCGCTGGCAGGCCAACAAGAAGAGTCTCAGTTTCTAAGGATGATATAAGATCTTGAGGTACATTCGTTTTTTTATTTGAAGCAAGCTACAATTAAGTTTCTGAGTGCGGACTACGTTAATCATCAGGAATTCAGAATGACAAAGCTAGTAAAAATAAAGACAATCATGTATCATTAAATAATACCTGAAATTTTTCCAGCCCTAAGCTACAGACGATCCACTTAAGAAATAAAATGATATCAATCTGCACAAAGCTAAACGCAGGAAACCAGAACAAACTGTCAGCTGAATTCGATGCTCACCAGATCGCTTTTCGCGTACAAGACATAGCCATTGACATTGAGGTGACGCGCCACATGGCGCGAATAGCCAAGCAATGTGTAATGGACCAACGGCAGTATGGCGGCTGGAAGGCCATCCCTACACCTGTTGCAATTATCAACAATCATCAACCACCGCCCGTGACTAAAAAACTATTAACGCATTTCACAACGACCCGGTCTCGCTTAAACAGTAATGAAATGCACGACATTCTCACGGCAACAAACATACAACAGTAGAAAATAAAGCATATTCAAAATCCAATTCACAGGCGAACATACACAGTCCATTATCTCCCCAAAATCACGAAAATTCACGTAGCGCTCACCCTTGCGTGTCGATCGTATGCGGATACGAGATCGAGCGCAGCTGCAACTTCAGCCGCTCCAAATTCCCTCTCACATCGCCCGTCGCCATCTCCTCTCTCGCTCCGAATACTCCCTCTCTCCAAATTCAAACACTCGCAGGCACATCCAAGCTAGCGTCTATTCAAATTCCCCGACCGCGACGCACCGCGAGCCGTAGCAGCCCTACGCCATGCTCGTCCCCTCCCCCGCCCTCCTCCGCGGCGATGGCGCTTCTGCAACGACTCGCTGCAAGAAAACATGCAACTCTGCCATAAATACGAGGCCTCAAAGGCAGTTTATTACGTGCACATCTCGATTGAAAACCGTTCGTTACTTGGGTAATACTGGTGAAATAACTATCTAATACCCGTATGATACTCAGGAGATCATGGGAAGGATTTTGAAGCAGATCCTCGTGCGCAGTCCCGCGGGAAGGTAAGTTAGTTTGTAAGTAGGATATGCGGACCTAACACCGTCAATCCTAAAACCAGCATTAATTACAGAGGGGTTACATTTGAGGTTCTGGAGTCTACAAGATTGGTAAATAGTGCCTCTTTTTAGGTACAGTGTCGGATTTGTGTATGCTTCTTGCTGATCGTGAACCCCGCCTCTTTCCTCACAGTAAAGAAACTAACATCTAAAGGATTCAAATGTAAGGAGATACAAGAAGTACAATACACTAAATTTTATGTTTAGTGTCGAGCAGACAGAGTGAGGATGAGCGTGAGCGATGGCGGAAGGACGTGGACTTCCGAGTCTGCTGTTGCGGATGACGCTGCTGCTGCTGCTTCTTGGTATGGATGATCAGCGATTTCTGTTCGCGTAATTTGTTTATCGGCAATGGCGCTTCTTTCATGAGTGAAGGCGCAGTGAGAGTTTGTAATTTGCTGAGGAGAGGTTTTCTGGTGGCCGTTGTGAATGTGCAGGCGTTGCGTCTTTGCAGCTGCAAGCGTGGATGTCGCGGAGAGCTGTTAAGGAGAAGAAAGCGAGGAGTGTGAAGCATGAGAGTGTTGTTATTGGAGAGGCTGCTGGTCGAGGGGTTCCAGGCCGAGTTCAGTGTGGAGGTGATTTGTTACTTTGGTTTTAGTGTTTGGTTGATGAGTTGTCTGGATTCCTGATGCATGCGGCAGCTTACTTGTTGATGTTTATACTGTAGGTGGATTGTTCGAGTATGGTAGTATTGGAGAGAAGGAGGCCGGGGACAAACGAAGTCGACCGTGTCTCGATTCGGAAAAGGAAATTGTTTCGTTTGTTACTCTGTTCGTTGTGCCGAAAGCTGTCCCTGCGGACACCGAGATGGAGGTGAAGAAGAGGATGAGAATAAAAAAGATGGAGAGGAGCACATTGTATGCAATCCTCCGTATTTTCTTGGAGTCTGTTAAGGTATGTCTATCTTAAACTTTAATTTCAAGAGAAATGCTTCACACACCTGGGCATGATTTTTGGCAGGACTTCAAACTAGGAGCAACATAGATAGATCGAATCCTGCAATGATTTTCTCTTCGTATTATTTTTGAAGGAATATGGCCATGACGAGCAGGCATACGAACGAGACCAGCTCAACTGTATATGGCCCGCTCGGAGCTCTTGAAGCAGAATCATAAAGTGGATATGGTGCAGTAATCCGTGAAAAACTGCATCATTCAAGAACTATTCAAATTTTCACGGCTTAACTTACGAGACTTACGAATTGATGAATGTGCAGGTGTCCATGTCAGGGACTGCACAAGTGACTGTAATTACGAACCAAAATAAAGTAGAAAGAGAACTTCCGCAAAGCGTTGTTTTGAAACCATCAACTAGAGAATTCAGCCGCGGAAATCTCATGGTTCAGAGACTGGAGTTATACATTGTACGCCACATTTGAGAAAATGTAACGTGGAGCAACAAAAGTGGTGTATAGATCTGCTGGTTTCGTTCCTGCTCGGCGTTGTTATTGTGTGTTTTTCACGAGCTACACCTGTGATATCTATAGGACTTCTCTTAATCTGTCATGGTTTCATATTTCTGAATGTAGCTCAGGTTTGGGCTAGCTTACAATGTGTTGGTCATCGTTGCCTCAAGAGTATTCTCGTGTTTTTAGTCTGCATCTTTAGAGCTTCATTTGAAGATAATGTTATTACTGCTGTGGTTGTTTTCGTGTTCAGGAACTACTGGAAGTAATGATCGAGAAAAGAAGGAATAGCAGTGCGAACCCCATAGCTCATGTCATATTCTCCGACTTTGACATGATTGTAGTAGATGATTTAGGGTGTGTCTTCAAAGATTATCTCTTCTTTGACGTTGCCTTGACATTTCGAAATAACCGGAGGCAGCCAATCAACTCTGGCGTTATCATGGTTCGAGGGACGCTTGAGAGTCTTTCGAGGTGAGATGCCTATCTGATTTTATTCCAAATTTTGAATGTTCTTACTTGGGTCTTCTCTTTCAAATGAAAATGGAGTTACTCACGAAGGGTTTTTTATTCTTTTAAGTATTGCTATCACGTCTGTTTAGAATCGTCCATTTCTCATGCTCCTTTGAACAATGTTTAAATGATTATACTTATCTTTAGGGGAAAACAACTGCTCAAGGAAGCTGTTGAAGTTTATCGTGCCAAATTCAGCCATGCTTTTGGTGTGCTTGGAGATCAGTTAGCACTTGCGGATTTGGTAAAAGGTACAATACAAGCTGCAAGAGCATCTCAAGGTGTTCCTTTCGAGGCTCGTGTGATGGCTGCAAAAATCTTGCTTTTGCCTTGCTCCACCTACAACTGGACACCTTCCGAAGGCGCAGGGCAGTTCCATGGAATGCCGACTGACGTGAAAGTATGAAAACGAGTATATATTTTCTATTCATTGTATTCATGAAGTTTTAGATTTGTGCATATAAATCAAATCAAAGATGTTGGCAGTTTAGTTTTTCAAAATTACGGCTTGACTTCCTCCTTTTTAATGAGCATTCAGATCTTGAGGGTGCCAAGTATTTTACTGGCATAGATCGTTCTTGTTTGATACAGGTACTCCACTTCAAGGGTTCAAGAAAGCGACTGATGATTCAAGCATGGAATCTTTACAAGCAGCAGAATGTTGAAGATTTCTCCAATATGAAGTGCTTTGTCCTTAAGAGTGGCCGTGCAAAATATGATTATTAAGAGTTCCCTTATGCTCATTTTCGATTGTTGCTTACTAGAGATTCATGCAGCTTAGGAAAGCGCAACAATCATTAGAGAATAAGGATGCAACAAAAGAGCAATCGCAACACTACCTGTACAAGTTGAAGACCCATAATACCCTTGACCTCTTCTCCACTGGTGAGCTGCCCATGTTTTTCACCCTTGGTTTATGAACAGAAAGTTCGCCCTCATGACAACTTTCACAAGGTGAGGTCATTCCGGTTACAAGATTTTACATATCTCTAATGCATACAAGTGGTTGCGTGTCATTTTCTTCCTTAACAAGAAATGCGAATGTTGGATATGTGAACGGATTGACATGTAGAGTCACGTGACCGGCGGCTAAGTTTTCTTCATTACGTTTTTTAGTTTTTGCTTCAATTTCTTATTTTAATTTTAATTATTGACACAAATGTAGAAAGGGTATTGACTCGATCCTGGATAAAACAAGATTGATATGGTATTGTGTGATACAAGTGTAGTCCACTTCCAATATCATCAGAAGTGGTAGGAGTCCCTATAACATGCCGGGACAAGGTATCGCGTCACGACATAGTATTGATTGGAATATAGTATCGCACCAAGATAGGTACTCACATCGCGACATGGTCGCGCACCTAGATTCAGGTTCATACTACATATATTGATATTCTATTATATTCAAGTCTAGGCCCTCATCGTTACTGATGGGCAAGGACAGTCCCCTAAGTCCCTACTCCTATTTGGTCCCCCAGGTCCCTACTACCCTCAAGTTCCTACTACCTTTAAGTCCCCTAAGTTCCCACTTTCCTTTTGAACAAAGAATTTTGGAGGAATCACTTTTGCAAGACCCTGTCCTAGTGCAATACCATGCATGTCCCAGATTGGTACCCTCTTCCAAAGCGAGACCATGTTCTAGTGCAATACCATGTTCTGGTATGATAACACTATCTCAGCGCAATTTATGTCTTAATGCAAGACCATGTCCCTTTGTGAGTCCATGTTGAGGCACAATACCCATGTACTTTATTGGTATGGCTTTCTTGGACAGGTATTAACAATCTTTTAATATTATAAAACAAGTAGATTCTTGGTCATCTCTAATAAGGCATTGGCAATTCTCAATTTGAAAAACATATGTAAATGCAAAAGTTAAATGTATAGATTATATACTCGTTATATACTTTATATACCCATGATTCACTTTATACGTAGCAATATCCTTGATATCCTCATCTCCCGATGATTTCATCCAAATAAGTTTAGACTTTATCTAAAACTTTTTGTTTGGTAGATTCCGGCGTGGAACTATCCAAGATCACTGGACAAATAATATTCTTTAAAAAAGTAAAAGATATGTCTCTATACTTGTTCGGTGAAGCCAAAACCTAGGTAATAGGGTAAGTTCGCACCAGGGTCTCAGGGGATTGCACTTGTCTTGTTGCGGACGGTGGGGTTCCATACTTGTATTTTTCCTCACATAAAGATATGGTGATGAAGTCATGATTTTCTCTTTTCACAAAGGTGAGGTTGAGAGTTTGCCTTCGCCAAGTAGAGGCTTTAACAACAATTGACCCTGTAATGCCTACGAGGCCCTAGCAAGATCGATTTCTATCCTTTTGGTGTTGTAACTTTCACCACGATTGCCTATTGTCATCGCCGTACTCAGAATGGAGTTGGAGCTCCAAGAGAGCATTCCAACGCATCTCTCTCATCTCCAATTGATGCAGGCATTGACGAGCTACAGTGGTTTCCATGAAGTGGGGTAGCAATTACATGTGTAGATGACGTTTTTACATAATCTATTACCCTCAGAGATTCCCCAGGGGCTCATGGTCTACTGAGGCGTTAATGAGTTAATATCTGCAATTCCTACAATTTGAAGAGGATTATTTTCGAAATTTCGAGTTAATGCCCCGTTATGCATCCTACGGATACCCGGAAGAAACATATGGATACTTTTCCTATATCCTCTTAAAACCCATGACGATACCCACCACACATGAGTTTGCTGTCGACAAGGTTGCTGTTGGGCGATCTTCCGTGCGTGAGTTCGCATTGGCAGGGTTTTAGGGTTTAGGGTTTAAGGGTTTAGGGTTTAAGGGTTTGGATTGACGAGGAGGGCAAGGCCATGGCGGTAGCGGTGAAGCTGGCGTACAGAGAGGTGCTGAAGCTCATCAAGCGGCTGCCGCCGCAGTCGCAGGGCTACTACACGCAGTATGCGCGCGAGAATTTCATCACCTACAGCGAGCCCCAGGACGCCGCCACTATCCGGGACCTCCTGGCGCGCGCGCATCGCCACTCCTGCTGGATCCTCAAAAAGGTCGCCCACCAAACCCCCTCTTACATCCTCACTCCAGATTCTTGAACGAAAATCTCTTACAGATAGTTTCTAGGGTTCATTTATTCGTTCTTTATTTTATGAATATTTTTGGATTTTCCTGCTAGATTCTCATGAGTGAGCCATTATTCACAGTTTCCCCCCCCCCCCTAAATTTTAGGGTTGTTGTCTGGATTTCAAATTGGTGTCCGCATTTCTTCTCATGTCACACATTGTTAAGGTGTTGATGGTTTTGGTGTTTAGTTGATGTTGTCGGTTTTTTAGAGCATGCCTGAGAATCGGATGTTACTAGGTTTGCTGTTGTGAGATGAGAAGTATGCATTAATTGGTGTTTCTCATTTTGCAGTATGGCGTTGACGAAGCTGCTGCTAACAGGTTGAAGGATATCTGCTTTACTGATCATGTGCAATATCCAGCATGAAAGGGGCAGTATTTGACAGTCGAGTTGCTGGTGTTTGAGGTTCACCCCAATTTTGCCACGGTTGCTCGTGACCATGTAAGCCGAACACCGCTTTTCCCATTTTCTAATGTCGGCATCAGATGCCCTAAGAGTTCAGATACATTAGTACTCCTCGGGTTCTTATAAAGTATGGGATCATCTTATGGGACAAGCATGAATGAAGTGGAGGTGTCAACGTGTGAACTTTCAATAGTTTAGCTGGATCAGGATTTCAGGGGTTAAGATTCTGTGTTGTAATTTCTGAGAAGACTTGAGTTATTCTTCAAGCGTCCATCCTTCATCTCACTCCCTATTCTCAGTTGCTCATCCCCTCATCTAATGGTCTACACCTCTCTCACCATCACTAAAATTGGCTGCTCAAACCCTCATCTCATGGATAACTCTGATCTCTCCCTGGTAGTGATCATAATCTTTAATGATTCAGTCGTGTTCGGAACCTGATGCAGAAAATCTGGAATTGAAGACAATATAATGCGCAGGAAAGCAGTTTCAATCTGTGTTCACCAGCTCATTTTGCGACGCTTTGGAGGGCAGAGGTAAAAACCTCTGATAGTGTTTCCTTCGATTGAGAGTGTTTCCTTCTCCGACATCCGGATGAATGGATTTGTTCATGTCCCTGATCTTCCGTTAATAGAGCTCGCTTTTGACTCCAACGTCTGAATTCTCCTCCATTTTTTGCTTGGTCTTGTTCTCGACGATTAAGTACTTTTCATCTTTTCTTTCTTTCTTTTGTAACCCGTTAAAAAATAGCAGAGCCCGGCAATTTAGCAAATAGTGTAGAAACTGATTTTTTCGCGTTACAAGCATCAAGGACCTCATTCATGAGTAGTCGTCAAGGAGAAGATTATTGTTGGTCAGCTACTTTCATGCATTGGCGTGTGTTCGTCGTGCATCTTTCTACTCATGAAACATTGTCAGCCTGTGCTGCTTTCATCACTTACCAGTTGTCAGCATGTATGATATCAAGGAATTGGGTTCTCAGCCAACATTCAGGAGAGTTTGTTAACATGGCCTTTGGTGCTTGATGTTGTTCACAGATGTTACTTGGCAACGTGGTGGTGGTTGGCAATCAAGCAGCCTATGCACCACAAATTCTGGAGGAAAAACAAGGATATCCTGGACAGACCCTAAAATCTAAAACCTAAAGCGGAGTACTGTAGAGTTAAGATTCCCAGAAATCTCAGCTTGTAGAAACTTCTATAGAGTTTTCATGAAAGTCTTACCCAAAGAACTCCCACATGTCGATTCAACACCACTAATGAGTACCCTCGATTCAAGGTTGCAGACTCAAGAAAGCCGGTGAAGCTGGGTTGCACGCATGCCACTGAACTTCTGTGCGTGGAAGAAACCTGTCGGCACACACACTACAGACATTGTTGCACATTTCTGTACAAAAGTCGCACCAGACCTTTTTCTCCGCGCCCAATCAAACTATCGGCGAAGCGAACATTGGAATAAACTTGGAGGAGTGCTCAGTCGGTAGATCCTATGGTCGAGCTCTGCTCATCTGATAACTAGTTGGTGGAGCCCAATGTGGACATGAGCACTAGGTTGAAGAGCTAGGCCCTCATTTGGTAAGGAGAAGACGAGTAACGCCGGCCTGCATGAATGAAGAGCCACTGGGATCTAGATAGCGCACACTACTCTTGGTGAGATAGCGCATACTACTTTTAGTGCCTGGCCGAGTCTGCTTGGAGGTAGACCCTATGTGACGTCATATTTGCGGCGGTTGTTTATCCATTGGAGGAAGCAGGGGACTTTCGATCAGGCTCTCTTCAAACTTGAGGTACTCATGTCATCCCTGTCTGGGTTTTTGTGTCCTTCAACTACGTGTGGACGAGCTCGGTGGGCTCTAAACTCAAGTCAGAACTAGTAAGGATGAAGAAGGAGAGGTTATGTTGTATCATGAATCTTGGTTGCCTTTCATTTTCTTCTTGGAGGTCATTGTAGAGATTGAAAGCTACTTAGCAATTCGAAGTAAGAAAAAACGTCACAATGTCTGCACTTCATTCTACGTATAATCTCAATATCTAATCAAACTCAGAACCAAGCGCCCAGCTACCAATTTGCAGATTTTTCTAAGCGAACAACTCTCCACCACATAACTGCAACGTGATCGCAATCATGGCGTCGAGGCGTGAGAGAGAGACTAGTTCTGTATCGAATGGATTATCACAGAGACGGAAGAGCAGGACGAGCCCTCCTCGTGACGATCATGATGAGGAGGAGGAGGAGGAGGCGCCACGGACGCCGCTGCAGAGGTCTTCTGCGACGACGTCGTACAGCTTTGCGCTGGTGAACTGGGGCAGCGGTGGCGGCTCGGAGGGTGGCGTTGCCCTGCTTGTGGAGGTGGTGCGGAGCTGCGAGCGGATCGTGGTGGACGCGCGCTGCGACGTGTTGCACACGCTCCGCTACCTGGCCAACTTCGCGTCCGTGGTGGCCGTCACCGCCATCGTCGGCTACTGCCTCGTCCAAATCGTCCCACATCTCTAGAGGTATTCAAGGCCAGTTTCCGAATCAGCTGCTGGTTTTCATCCCGTCGTGATGGCATCCAGCAACTCACATACACATCCATGCTAGAAATTCTTGCCAGTGTCAAGACTCTCAGCCACTTGACCAAGAAATTGCAATCTTCTCTAGCAAGATGACCCACTCAATTCGAGGATTGTTTCTCCATGGAATGTCAAGTATGCTACAAAAATTGTACAATCGTGATCATAGTTGGTGTCTTCTCCACCACATCCACTTTGACCGACGACATGATAACGGAACGCGCCAGTGCTTGGCCCGGTATATACCAGGATTGCTCCGCGGCTGAAGCCCATTGTGTGACCGCCAGTCATCCAGTGCAAGCTGGAGGTCCCTGAGTTTGTCGCTTAGGCCGCCTTTGCAGCAGTTGGCGTGAATGGTGACGACCCGGGTCAAGTCCTTGCTCATCTTCACATGACCAAAAACGCACACATAGCACTGTCAACAACATAATCATCATCTCCGGTTTAGTTCACCTGCCAAGTAATAACCAAAGACTCCACTCACAGATCTCCCCATAATGAAGATGTTATCATAAAGAACCAGTTTCTGAATGCTTGTGATCCCTCCTTCATGTAACCTCTTTCATTTCACCTTCTATTAACATTACATCAGCATTACATTGAATTATCACCTGACAAAAGCCTGAGAAGAAAAGAGTCTCCAGGAAGCGGACTTTGACTCCCAAGCGCGCAAACGGCGGCTCGTGCAGGATGACACTGAGCACATCCTGGTCATGTTTTCCAGGGATGCGCAGCCGGGCAGCGTACCAGTACCTGTACATGGCAGCAGTGCGCGCGTTGGAGCGGACGAAGAGGAAGCCCCCATTGGGAGAATTCGCCCCCACGTCATGCGGCCCCCCTCTATACTTGTCGCAGGCAATCTGAAAGTCACTACTGTCTTTGATGAAACGCGGGAAGGGGTCGCGGACCCACAGAATATCTGTGTCCTGCAAAACATGACATTTTGCCACATACGTAGTACTATCAATATCACTGGAAATAATAAAAGCAAGGTTCACTTATTTGCCGCTTGCAGAACTGAGCATTATGGACTGGGTGATGTGTGAGTAGCCCCTGATTATGAGAAATAACCTTTTCAAGACACGTTATTTTCATAATCAGGGCTGCTTGCATATGACCTTGCTTGCAATTACATAGTTCAAGGAGGTGGAGATTAACTGGAGAAGGTTGTGTCTCATAATCAGGGCACCTTGTACATTTTCTCACCTAGTTCAAGGAGAAGGATATGAGCTGATCGACAAGGTTACATCTCGTAATCACGGCTGCTCGCACCTTACCCGCTAGTTTGCAATCACCCAGTTCAAGGAGACGGAAACAAACTGATGGACAAAGATACACCTCATAATCAGGGATGACCTAGTATGCAATCACCAGCTGAATCAAGGAGACGGAAGTAAGCTGATCGAAAAGGTTACATCTCATAATCACAGCTGCTCGCACAACACATTCAGGAGAAGGGTATGAACTGACCGAGAAGACGAAGCTGTAGCCCATCTCCAGGACGTCGCCCAGCATGCGCACGCGCCTCCACATCATCTCCAGGTAGCCCGGGCTCATGAAGCCCTTCTCGCCCGCGAAGTCCACGCCCTCCGTGGCCAGCCGGAAGCAGAAGGGGTGCAGCTGCACGCACCGCTCATGCGCGCGCGCGTCCAGGGTCGCGATCACCAGGTGGTCCAGTAAATACCGCACGTCGACGCCGGCCCGGAAGCTCGCCAGGAACAGGTCGATCATGCTCCCCTCCGCCGCCCACGCCGCGTTCAGCGTCGTGAATATCACAGTCTTGTTCGGCATGGAGGCCCGCGACAAAATCCGCCGCAGCAGCTCCGCGTCGTGCTCTACCTGATGACCGCAACCCGTTAGAGCCTATCAGCTTGTGACTCAACCAATGAGCAATGTGAACTCACCGCGTGTTGATGCGAGGAGCTGAAATCGGATGGCTCGCGGTACTGTAGGAACAGATATGGCACGCCCAGGAACGCGGACGCGAGCACGATGATCACCAGCATCTGGCTCACTCGCATCTTCACCATGATGATGTAATCCAACTCTCTCCTGCAGCTCGACAGTCTATCTCGCTCTCTCTCTCTCTCACAACCCAGATCAGACAGTCCTAATCATACTTCCTCTCGCTTCCAGATTCCTAAAGCAATAGTTCCACCCGACGACCACCTGAATTGTGCACAACATAGAAATCGACGAGGATAGATACTGCTTTCATCGATCAACTCTCGGAGACCTCTGGAAATGAAACTACCAACACTTCTGGCTTCACTAGTCGGAAAAACACAAAGAAAGCTCCTCCTCTCATCCAATCGCGAAGAGAACCCACACCATCTCCTTGTCTCCACCGAGAAGTGAGACAGGAACTCCAACAACAAACCCTTGGGCTCACTTATTGATGGCAGACTTCCCATCATCACCATGATCTTTCTTTCTCTCTCTCTCTCTGTTTTCTCTGACATACCCATCCGAACTTTCCACCAAATCGAGAGAAAGCAGGCTCCGAGATGGGACTCTCGGCCATCTCCATCACCTGCTCGTTGGTGGAGGCAAAATTCATGGATGTGTGCTACCGCCTCATGGACTGTAGTTATCTCATTTTGGTAGGTGTTCGGTGTGAGAGGCGCCGGCATTCACCATGCTTTCTTCATTCCTATGATGCGGAGTTTTTTTATCTGCTTTGCGAGTTGTGGGTGGGAGTCTGGGTGGGAGTTTGGGTGGGAGAGTTAGTCTGGGTGGGAGTTTTGGGTGGGAGTTTGGGTGGGAGTTTGGGTGGGAGTTTGGGTGGGAGTTTGGGTGGGAGTTTTGGTGGGAGTTTAAGTGGGAGAGTTAGTCTGGGTGGGAGTTCGGGTGGGAGTTTTGGTGGGAGAGCTAGTTTGGGAGGGAGTTGTGGGTGGGAGAGTTAGTTTGGGTGAGAGTTGTGGGTGGGAGTTTGGGTGGGAATTTGGATTGGAGTTAACTTCTAAAGGACCAAGTGTGTGTTTAGGGGACAAAATTTTCTTGCATGAGAAAGAATTAAAAATTTCATGATCAGAGTTGAGCCCACAGGGCTTGTTTTGATGAGAAGTGTTTCCTTGTGGAGAAATGGTCCTTTGGAGGTTAAAACCTCTACTATAACTTATGGTGTTGAGGTACATGGAATGATGTGGTAGTATTTGTCTTGTCTCACTCATTTTGAGTTATAAAATCATCTTCTCTACGTCTCTCAATCTAATCAGCGTGTTATTGGCATCCTCAAGGATGTTGCTCTAAATTCAATCTGATGTTTCAAAGTCGTTTTAAGCTTCACTAGTTTACACTAGAGGAACTATAGCTTCTTGCACTCCTTCTTCAACATAAGGGGGAATCTTTTTCAATTGCAACATGTGCAATTGCCTATGCTTCATTATCATTTGGCACTCTTACAATCCCTCTTATACTGTACCTTCTCCAATGTTGTCAGAAGAACAATGTTGTCAGAAGAAGAAGAACTCCAGTCCCCGAAGGAGACCGGCGTGAATATAGTGTTTGTTCATTCTCTTCAATAATCATATGGTCACGGGACATAGGCAAGTGTAATATAACTACTCCCCCCTCTCGAGGGTAAACACTTTTCTACACTAAGTGCTTCCCTACACTAATTGCCTTAGAGACAACCGACATGTCATCTCCCCCAAGGGCTTTGTGGGTCCCCATACAACGAGGCCTTGGGACCCCCCACTATAATAGGGTGGACCATGGTGGTAGGCACCACGCCGACAATAGGACTTGAACTCACAACCTCCTCACCGGTGTGCCAAAACCCAAACCGCTACACCAAAGCCGTAGTGCCCTTCCAATGTTGTCATATTAGACAAGGCAAGCCTTTGTTTCAAGAAAAATCTCTAGTGGACTCAACAAATTTATTATTGATGTGACATAGACACCAATAGACCTTCAATACTTTGAGTTAAAATCAAGAAAAATTACATTTAGATACAAAGAACCTTAATGTGTAACCACCCGTGTCTATAGCAATGACAAATGTACTCTAAAGTCACATCAATTTTCCATGCTTTAATAGTAGTAAGGTAGAGGCACCCAATTCCTATCGGCCACCCAATTTGGATCAGTAGAATATGCATGGAATGGTGCATGGAAATGGTAAATGCATGAAATGGTGCATGAAGCGACCCAAAACCGATAGCTCAAAATCTGAAAACTCTAGTCATTGTCGGCATTGGGTCATGAAGTGTGCAATTTTGGGTTGTTCCACCTCAATTGAGCTTTCATTGGTGGCATTGCCTCAAAAGTCAAACAAGGCCGATCAGCATTGGGTACCCTCCATGAATTGGTTATCCATGGCATGTCCTCTCTTTTACTCACTCTCACTTGTTGGCATTTGGCAAAGGAGGGCACCAAATCCTACCTACTCTACAATTTGATTGTGGGCTCCGGTGGTTTCTGGGCTTCTAAATTCTATATCAATTCCAAATCTTTGTGATTAAATATGAAAAACTATTTGTTGAGTTTCATTCCTAATTCCACATCTTTCTACATAAATATTTTTGACATATAATGTCATTTGAGTCCCCAACTAGCTTAGTCATTTGATCAAAATTGGGTGCCTCTACCTTAGTGTAGTCTGAACTTTGGCCTCCGAAGAGGTCAACATGAATAGAGTGTATGTTCATTCTCGTCACTGTCCGTTTACTAAACCCTAAACCCTATGACAAACTTAAGCAATTCATGCTTTGACAAACATAAGAATTACATGATACACATCATTTGCATCATTTGAATTGTGCAAAAGGCATTAAAGTTTATGATTTAGAAAATACCTCTTGAAATTTTCATCATAAACATTGATAATCCAAGCACTTCTGGATTGAGCAAACTTTGTTGCATTTGTTGGGATCAATTCAATCCTTCTAACTTGAAGTAGACCTTTAAGCGTAGATTCAAGAAATTTTCCCCAGCAACAATTAGTACCTTTCTTTTTCCTCTTGCTATCATCATCCTTTCAAAACCCTGAAGAAAAACCTAAAACATATACTTGTCATCTAGGCATTGGCATTGGTTTGCCATAAAATTCCTAAAAGATTAAGGTTTCTAGTTGAAAATTTCCTAGGCCTCTTATACCTATAAAAAAAAAAACATTCAAGTGGATTCCATTTAATAGAAGCATTTATATTTACATATGACGACTATGGTAAGTCTTCTTATTCTATTTTTATTTATTCAAATCCTTTGATAGCAAATTTTTTGAGGCTCTAACATTTAAAAAAAAATGCATCAATGGACTTGTAGCAATTGATAAGGGATTAATCAAAATCCACACTGAATAGACTCAATCGCGGAGATAGACTTCAACCACGGAGATAGGACCCTAACACGGAGATAGGATCCAATCACGGAGATAGGCTCCCGTCACGGAAGTAGGCCCAGCGCGGTCGTCGTTCCCAAATCCTGAAAACCACAACAAACACAAAATAAAACATCAAACAAAGAACCAGAAAGGAGCTCGAGTGAAGCAAACCTACTTTTCAGCAGGTTTGTGTTTGTTGCTGTTAGCTGTGGCTTTCCCCGGCTCGCTCTCTGTTTACACTCTCTCGCGTCGCCATTTATTGTTCCTCATCTCACACGCAACTTAAATCCTCTCACTCCTGTATTTTTTAATCTTTTTTTTCAATATCAATTCGGCAACCTCGGGGTTTCGAGGTGCGCCATGGAGCCGCCGGTGGGAGCGCAGATGAGCAAGTCCGACGAGGAGCAGGAGATTCAGGCGCTCCGTCGCGTCATCAGCGCCTACCTCAAGTAATAATGCCGCTTCTTTTTTTATTTTCTTGAATTGCAATCGAGTGGAGAATGCTAGGAAATGTTAGGAAATGATTGGAAGCATCATTTGTGATTTAGTTCGAAGGAAATGGATCAAATGGAGTTTATTGATGTCAAGGTGTTGCGGCGGAGTGTGTCTTGGCAGCTCGGTGTAAGGACTGTTTTTTTATCGTTGTTGGATTCTCGGAGGATGTTTTAGTGCTTGTTGTTCTGCTTAAAGTGTAGTTTTTTTCTCCTTAAAATGATTCTCGGCGTGTGTGCAGTTATCCGGATGCAGCGGAGGAAGATACCAGACGATATGAGCGGTCGTACGCGAAGTTGAGTCCGGCGCATAAGGTCTGTCGTATCTCTATTTTTTTCTGCTCGAAATGTACTCATTCAATTTTGCGGACTACGTTAATATTGGAACGATAAGTATTTTAATTATATTGTTTCTGTGCTTTGACAGGCATTGTTACCTCATTTGCCTAAAAAGTACGAGGTTTTGAGGAGGTAGTCAATCACTTAATGCTTCTCTTGTGATTTATGTTCTTCGCGAGAGCTGATATACTGATTCTTGCATATGTTTGTAAGTTGTTGATTTGTGTATAAAATGATTTTTCTGATGTATTTGTAGTATCGCACATGCTGTTGTCTGGAGCTCTTAACACAAGTACGCTGTGCAGGTGTGTCAAGACCAATACACGTTTTATTATGAGTATGCTCCAGGTACGCTGTGATTGCTTCAAGACTTATTTTTTTTACGAGAATTAGGGTTTTGATGACCAGAACAATACGAACTCATCCTTATACGTGCCATCCTTTAGTTTTCCGAATGGGACGGAGGTTTACTTATCGATACTATGGCAACTCATTTGCTGTAAACGAAAGCCAGCAAGGTTAGCTGGAGATGCTTGGTTTAGAATGCTGCCAAATCCGAGGTGCCTGTTGGAGGTGACCCAACAGAATATACTAATTTAAATTTGCTTGTGAGGCTCGAGCAGCCTGCAAAAGTAGGAACTGTCAATTGTAGCTTTTTGACGTTAGTTTTCTATGCAGGCATTTGATCCTCCATTTGAAATGGATGCTGGGATATTCTCTGATTCCGACGAGCCATCACCTATCGATCAAAAGTCGGCCGATAAGTTTACGCATACACATGAGGGCCCAGGATGTTGTGGGAGGTATGCCTATCTAACATGGGAAATCGCAGTGTTGCTCGTGCACGTATGTAGTTATAACATGGCGTTATTACTCCTTATCCACGCTACTAAATAACTTGCCACAAAAAACATTATATATATATACATATATATGTTAAGATCTACTAAGATTTTGAATGCTGTTTCTTTTTTGAAGTTTTGTGTTCTGAGTTGATTTTTTGCAATTTAAGGTGGCAATCTTCACACCTAGACAAAATTCGGCGCACGAGTAAGAATTTGTACGGTTTTTTTCCTAGCTTGCGAGATAGTGAGTGGAGCTTAATACAGCTAATTATGTGTTTTTTCCAGAGATGATGAGAACTCGATTGACGTTCATTCATACCCAAGTCCATTTAGAGAATCCACCATTACTTCCGCGAACTCCAACAAACGGCAAGCTGTAGAAAGCAGTGATCTGGATTTTACTACAGATTCATCAACTCCTGAACTTAATGGATTTGGCACTCGAGGTCCAGTACGCTCCTCTGATGACGGGTCTTGCACTCGAGCTGAAGCAGAAGCTAAGGAAAATGGCGTAATGGCAGGAGCTAAAGGCTACTTATCTTATGACGACAAAGAAAATGGAAGTGCATATAGAGAGGGCTACGAGAATGGTCATCCAATTGAATGCTCACATATGGTGTGCATTTTCTGTCATTTGCTAGTCCCTCCAGTTTCTTTTTAAATTTCGGAACTGGTTTATGCTTTCCAAGTTTCTATGTTCTTCCCCGTCATTTTAGTATTCAGTCCTACATGAGCGGGAAGAGCTTTCAAGATAATCAGTGTCAATTCGCGGGGACTAGCATTGACATTCATAGAAAATCTGGGTTTGTGGGTCTTATCCGAAACTAGTATCGATTTCGGTTCTCATGCCTACCATACGCTTGTTGGTTAATTGTTGATGTAATGTTTTGTCAATGATGTGTGTATGCTAGGAGCGTGTCCCACTTGATCTGAGCCACCCATCTTTCCAGCTCCGTGTTCCCGGTGCAGACGTTGATAAGGTATAACTTTTAGTGAGTTAAGTATGACCATTTTCTTCCATGACGTGCTAACCAGAGATTTACGACCATGGTAGTATATTTTTGAAGTCTCATGATTGTCTGAAATATTGTATTAAACCTGGGGATGTTGGTGATTGTGAGTGGATCGTTTCCAGGTTCGCTGTATAGTTCGAAATATTGTTCGTGATTGGGGAGAAGAGGTAGCTTCTCTTATGACTGATTAACTTCTTCATTGTCAAGCATCAATCTTCCATCGTGCTAGATACCATTTTTCCGACTTTCCGAGGCTCTTGCAATGCAATGTACTTAGCTTCATTTAATTATGCTGTTGTACATTTGATCCTTGTTGATTTATCCGGTGATTTCTTGTGTTAGGGTGCACTTGAACGAGAGCAGTGCTACCTGCCCATACTGGAAGAACTTCACCGGTTGTTTCCTGATCGGAAAGATCTGAGGTAGCTGATTGCATGATGTCAACCTCTAATTTTAACAAAACCATAGCTTCTCTAATTAGAGAGATAATTAACAAATTTACTAGAGATTAATATTTGTAACTCAGAAGGTGGACCTAAGTCGATGCTGATTTCGAGTGCGTGTGTGTTAGGCAACGCCCTACGTGCTTGGTTCCTGGGGCAGGACTTGGCCGTCTGGCCTGCGAAATATCACGTCTTGGTATATATTTCCTCATCTTTTTGTTGTTTTTTCAATATCTGTAATAGCTGAGGCGCCTTTGCATTGTTTGTCCTCTAAGCGTTTCTCTACTGTTCGTCGCTTGAATCATGCAGGTTTTATTGCTCAAGGAAATGAATTCTCGTACTACATGCTCATGTTCTCCAGCTTTATCTTAAACCAGTAAGTCTGTCTCTGTAGTTTATATGTGGTTGTCTCCATGCCTTCAGATACACATTTACACATTCAAAAAATGTTGCATAGATAGCGGTCAAATGGTGAAACAACTCTACGCACTTCACATTGTTTGTGGTAAGAATTTATGTATGTAGGTTTTGATTTACTGTGGTGGGTGGCCAGATCCGAGCAGCCATTAGAATGGGCTTTGCACCCATGGATACATAGCAACTGCAACAGTTTGTCAGATAGCGATCAATTGCGGGCTGTTTATATCCCAGACCTTCATCCGGGAAGGTGAGTATTACTAGGTTGACTTTGGTGCCCATTGTAACCAACAACATTGAATGACGTAGCCAATTCCAGGGTTGCAACTGTGTAAAGATTGTTCGGATACTAGTAACTCCTTGTTGCCAGCCATTACCTTATGGTACCATCGTGAATCAGTGCAGGGATAACGGAGGGCTTCTCGATGTGTGCTGGGGATTTTGTAGAGGTTTATAGTCATCCAGGCCAAGTGGGTATGGAATTTCAAATTTTCGTAAGCTGGTGTTCTGCCTAGAAATGAGATTATTACCAATACCAACCCATTATTAATTTCAAGTTTGCAGTTCCTGAGCTGTGGGTGAAGTGTAACGCTGTGATTCTTGGAGGGGTTGGCAGGGGCATGGGATTCTATTGTGACTTGTTTCTTCATCGACACTGCTCACAACATTGTGGAGTATTTGGAAGTGATAGCTCGCGCTCTCAAGCCTGGGGGGGTATGTAATTAAAGAAATTATTGATTCAAGGCATCATAATCTTCTGTATTTTTCATGAGACGTTTGGCATATATGCTGAGGTTGTGCTATATATGGTTGGCGTTCATTTGCGGTTGTATCCTGGGTGATCTAACAGAAAATGATCGATGCAGGTCTGGATAAATTTGGGCCCCTTGCTGTATCATTTTGCTGAAGCAAACGGTGATGATGATCACGTAAGTTATTTGATATATCACGTTCCGCGATTGATTGTTTGTAGCCTGAGCACAAAGTTTTCCTGGAATCTACAAAGGTTACTCTTGCTAAAGTTGAGCTTGTTCGGGAGTGCAGGAAATGTCTTTAGAACTCAGCTTGGAAGATGTGAAAAAGGTCGCCGCACAATTCGGATTAATTCTTAAGGTATGCATAATGTACACTAGTCTGCTGCTGTTTGAAACATCTCATTTCCCCCCTCGGTGATATCATTTGGAAGCAGCGACTGTTGATTATATCCAGAGTTGAGAGCTTACTCCTTTCACACTTGTGCAATTTAATACTGTTGCCTTGTGCTTTACGATGCCGTTGAACTAGGGTGAACCGTCTCCCATAACAGGGGTCTTGTACATCGCATCAGGCTTGTGCTCTTTATTGTATCTCCTGCCTGGTACATTCTAAGCTTGACCTCTGGATGTGCAGAAGGAAAAAATGATAGAGACAACATACACAGCCAATTGTCGCTCATTGATGCAGGTAGTTTGGACATTGCTAAGTTCCAATGTGAATGCATATCTTCCTGAACCAAACTTGTCATCTTTTCCACTTGCAATGGGTGAAGAGTCGCAACATCTCCCTTGAATAACTCCGTAAATTTATGTTTGCAGAATCGATACACAGCAGTGTTCTGGACAATGGTGAAAGAAGAGCTTGTACCCGCACCAATGAGCGTGTCGTCACCTGTTTAGCATTAACGGAGCGTTGGATTATTGTCCATCACTCAAACACCCATGTTTGTCACTGGCAGGCTGGTACACATTTCTGCAATTCACAGGTATTAACATTGATCTGGATGGTTTTTTTGGTTACTGTGGTAGTAGTTCGTTCAGGATTTCGAATTTAACTGTATGTTCTGATGAGACATTTCTGGAAAATGCACTACTAGGATCTGAACAGGAGCAATCGTTGTGAATGATGTTTTTCCTTTTTTGCATGCAAAGATTTTTGCCTCCAGATTTGCAATTGATTGATTTCGCTTCTGCTAGTTGTATGGTGATGCATTTCAACTTAATCTCTCTTCATAGTGATACCCACAAAGCCGCATCCATATCCTCCATCTGCGAGTGACGAACCATTATCATGTCACCTCGACTCAAAGATGATGCATGTCTATGAACCAATCGAGAAGGCGATGAACTTGACTGACTCAATAATGCAAGAATAGCTCCAGGTAATGTGAACTTACTGTCCAAACTGCATTGAAGCCCACGAGGAAGCAGAAATAACACCACCTACTCTGTAGAGATCGATCTAGCCACAGGTTGCAATACAAAATTATGGTATAGAGTTACAAATCATAATTTGAATAATCACCTTGCTGTGTCTCCAGGCCTTTCATTTGCATTTTTTGTGTTGGTTTTCCCTGCCCTTTTTTTACATTGGATCACCTGTCAATAAACCGTCTTCATCTGTAATCAGGTGTATTTTTTTTTCACCTCAATTGTAATGTTAGGCAAAGATACCAAGGGTTTTCACCTCTTTTCTCATTTCTGATTTTTAACATTAGCCCTTAGTAGCTGTAAGTTTCTGTGATTCTCTCAAAGAGAGAAAAAGCGGCTGAGATTCATGGTGCAACATGACCTCTCCTTTCTTCTCTACGGTGGCTAAAACTATTTCTATCTTGAGTTTAGAGGCTACTAGTATATACAGATCTTCTATAATCAAATGTTCCCTTCTTGATTAAGCCCTAAATATCTGAATTAGAAAAAAATCTATCTGAGAATCATATTAAAAAAATACTAGTAGTATAAAATATAGTAGTCGAATAATAATGAAATTTCATAATTGCTAAGTAAAAATTCTAATTTTCTACATGATTGTGGTAAGAGAATCAAAACCCATTATGAAAGGAACTGTAAAAGAATTCATATTTTATATTTTATTTAAAAAAGAACTAGCTCGATACATGGGTTTGAGAATTTCATTAAGAGTCAAAATGTACAAATCATAATTTTGGAATGGTACGTGAGCAATTATATTCTCAAATTTTGGTACATGATACTAATGTATAAAAAATGGTAGAAAAAATAAAATTAAATAAGTCACTTAAAATTGATTTATAGCTTAATGAATGTTGAAAGGTCATCAATGTAATGGTTAAAAAGTGGGTGTTTGAAAGGACAAAGATGAAAGGACAAAGCTTGATTGCATGGAAACCAATTCTATCACATGTATAGATTTTGACTAGAGTGGCAAAGTAGTATTATTGGTAGAGAGGTGGTATTTGAAGATCAATTACACTCAACCCTCCCATAAGTTGTACCTCTGATAAGTTATAATGTCGTTAACTTATAACCTCAGTTAGCTATAACCTCAACTAACGTCTAACCTTATCTAACGTAAAAACCTTAGTTTTAATCACAGAGTACTCTGAACTTCCATTATATGCGACCTTTGAACTTCCGATGTCTGATGTGATTGTAGACAACCATCATTTCATATGCCTCTTAATGTGCCATAGCTGGTGAGTCTTTACGATTTTCAATAGACTATCTCAAAACTCGTCAAAAGGAGAACCGACACCGTGCGCTCCCTCCAAGTTTGCAACTGTAAGTTTGTAAGATTATATGACGGTTGATTAGCGTAATCATGAAGAGTGTAAGGGTTGAGAATCTGAACTTCCATTGAGCTGGTTGCAGTGTTAAGTTTTCTAGATTCATCGACATATTATGAACTTTAGCGGCTTTCGTAAGCTTTGACAATAAGGAAATCTGTGAGTTCTATAGATGACGTTGTTTATATTGTTGGTTTTGAACCTGTAACGTTCGTTGAAATCTACAATATGATCCCTCCAAGTTTACTGAAGGGGAACCCACACCGTGCTAGTCCTCCAACTTACAATTTTTAGGGTTTGTTTTTGCACGAGTAATGTCGAGAACCCACCATTTTAATCGTACCTACGTGATCCACGCTCACGAGGACGAGGTTGACGTTGGCGGAGTTTGGTTCAGAGCTGTGGGTTTGGTAATTTTATGCAGAAATTTGGTTGCAAACAAGGATTTAGGGTTTTGCATCCGGTGAAAGAACTCTACAATGTTGCGATCCTCCATCTTCAAATGCTCTTCCAAACGCTACAGGTAGTCGTTGTTAAAATCTGGTGGATTTACCAAACCTCTACTAAAATCTCAGTTAACTTTAATGTCTATTAAGATCTTACAGAGACCATCTATCCAGCTAGGACCACACAACACTATTAAGACTAAACGTCACGGTGATGTTGTTGCAACAACTGTACGCATCCAGTCAAAGATGTTGCTAGTCTCCGAATCAATAAGCATGTAGAGAAGTATCAAAGAGACGGTAGGTTGGGTGCAATGTGAGCCCCATCTTCACGTCGCCTATCCGTGAATCGAAACCAAGAACTCCAATTGGATGAAACGCACCACATAGTGACAAGTCCACGAGGAATTCAAGTTGTTTCATTGGGTGAAACTTGGCTTGAAGACCTCCGACAACTGGCCTTCGATGTATTGGTGTAAATTGCTACTAGTTGTTATATTTGTTGGTCTTCAACTACCATCTTCATGGCACTAGGTGTATAGTCCATAGTTGACTTATTTGTGAAGTCAACCAATAATTTAACCCTGAAAAGTCCAAGGACACGAAATGCAACTGTTTGGATGACTTTGAATGCATGGTAATAGATGAAGAATTGTTGTTTTCATCCAATTATTTTTAAAGAGTTCATTGAATGTGTAAGCATTAGATGATGATGAAACTTGCCCCACAGCCTATAGGGATATTCATGTTTTTTCTGAAATAGAAAATGTTTGTGACATGGATCTCAATGTTGTGAATTTTAGAAATTTTTGGCTTTTGCTATAAATTAGAATTTGAGCCATTAAAATGATATTTTAAAAATTTGAGTCCAACTAGTATGAAATGAAGCTTCTAAAGACTACTTTCTACTCCAATTTGGAATTTAAAAATAATTCATAAAGTTGAATAAATTATTGCAAATTAAACTTTGAAAAAATAACCATGGTTGGCTATTTTTCTAGTTTTAGCTAAATATGGAAAATTCATCTATACCTCAACAATTGGTACTATAATGTATGCCTTTGGCGAGGTTTTTGGAAATTTTAAGCATATGTTCCATTTTCTATGAATTTTCTTCACTTTTGTTCAGATATCACAATAATTTCAAATTTTCACAAAAAATCTATAACATTTTTGTTATATATACAAGACATATGATCTTTCTAAAAATGAAATAAAAATCTCCACTTATATATCTAGTGAATACACAATAGAATGGAAATTAGGAGTGATGTCGCGGTCATAGGCTCCGACATACCAGGGTTAACCCCTAAAGGTCTATGACTATGTTTCACCAAAACAACTCCAAATTTGCCCTTTAATGATGCGATGCTATGAAACTCATTCAAACATCTTTTAACTAATTTCAACCATTGAATCTATATGCTTACTGCTATAAAAAGATATTAAAAAAATGTGTAAACTTTGACCATATGGATTGTAAGATACATGCATGTGAAGAGTGCAATATATTTGTTTCTTTACCCTGCACGGTCAGCACACTTTGACTCAATATAATGCCATAATACCTTACTACACATTGCAAAATTTTCATGGAACCATGTTTTACCTTGTGTTAGATCATTGCATGCCAAAACTCACAAGGATTTTAGGATTAAAAAATGACCTTGCAATGACTAAAAGGTATGAAATGCAACCATTATCTTAGCAATAACATGAAGAACTTCTTTAATCCATTCAAAGTAGGAATTGTTTATTTTGTTTATTTATATTTTTCATAATTCAAGCTAGCGGATTGATTTCTACGTTGATTGTTATGTTCTCACAGATCATCACATGAACATCACAAACAGGGGTTAGCGACTTTCAAGTGAACATTGTGCTATAACGATAAGAAAACTAACAAAATACACTAAAATTTATGTTTAATATTGAAATATTGCCCATGACCTTGATCAAAATGACAGCCACAGCTGAAGCCGTTCTCATTCTGGTTGTATCAACCCAATAATCAGACGCCCGGAACAGAAGCGATTACGACGTTGTAATCGCGTGATACCCAGACGCCGGACTTGCGAAGCTGAAGCGATTACGACGTTGTAATCACGTCCTGATCCAAACTATATCTTAAAAACTGATAAGACATTGGCCTGGGGAGAACTTATGCAGATGAGCGAGTTCCATCTGCATAAGTTCTCCCCAGTGCGTTTCGGAGGCAGAGAGCGACCGATCAAGAGCTCTTCTACCAATTCTACGTGGCCATCTGCGAATGTTGCGTGGCCATGGACGAAGGGTGGGTGTGCCAGGTTTTGCGACCGCGCTTGGCGAGGCTCAAGAACGCGATATCGGTGTTCGTTTCCAACCCGATTGCGCAGTCGTGGTACAGATTGCTGCCCACTCCGAAGCTCCATCTCAAGACTTTGGAAGCGGCGGTGGATATGGTTGTCGACCCCAACGCGGGTTGCTACTCGATTTTCTTGCTGCCCAACAGTCGGAAGCTCGCCAGCGAGGAGAATCCTTTCATGGTCATATACGAGTCGAGAACAAATGCATGGCGGAGCTCAAGCTTGCCGGTGGTAACCGAGGTTTGTGTCAATGTGGAGCGTAGAGTTGTGTGTTTCAACGGTTCGCTGTATGTGTTGGCGTGCGCTGATCCTGAAGACGCTCTGGCGCGACGATATGCGAGGCCGGGTCATTCATGGCTGTGGAGTTACAGCCACGCTGAGGATCATTGGAAGGACACCGGCGTGGTGGTCAACGTGGATGATCTGTTTGAGCGGACATTCCTTGTGAGCGACAACCGGTTGTTTCTCGCATCATGGGTGCGGGCGTTGAAGGGCCGGTTCCAGAGTTCGTATCAAGTGAGCGAGATCGACTTGCAGGAGAGGACGCTCAGGGCGGTGTTGCTAGTGACGGCGGCGGCCATGATGGAACTGTTCGAGGTGGCCGTCCGGAATAGGCCTGCGGATGTGCTTCTTCACGCGTTCGGCTCCGGGAAGGCCATCATATTGTTGTGCATGGAGACTGGGATCACGAGAGTGTATGATTTGAGGACATGCACGTGGGAGGGGTTGCGAGAGGATCGTCTGTTGTTTCCGATCTCGCTGTCTGCGCCCCGACCTGTGGTGTGTTTCGGGAAGCCAATGAACCTGATGATACCGGCGGCGACTGCATCGTGGAAGAATGACGTCGTCACACAAGCGGGTTCCCTTGCAAATGTGTAGAAACGTAAGAACCGTGCATGACATATACTACATCGGTGAAATCGATTGCTCTTTTCCATGAGCTCTAACAACATAGCCCCGAGAGAATGACCCTTACACGCCTCAAAACTTTGAAAGTATCATGTTCTGTGATGAATTGTGAGTAGAACTCCACACTCTCTTTTTGTTTGGGCAGGCTCTTTTGAAGCTGTACTAAACACACATGCTGAATTGATGAAATCATTCCATGGAAAATTACAGCATGTCTAGCATTGTTATTGTTGTTGATTGCCAGCTGACAACAAGGATTTTACAATCACCACAAAATCACCAAAAATTAATATTGACGTGATTTTCAAGTCAATAGAGTGTTTGTAGCGATTGATAACCTCTGAAATAGTTTTAGCCACCTCTGAGATGAAAGAAGACTTCATGTTTTACCATGTCTCTCAGCCGCCTTTTTGGGTAGCGCGTCTAGGTATCAAGCGGGTATTTAGGCCGCATCGTAATATCAAATGGCATGAATAAAAACCAGCCCTTATTTTTTTTCGATCTGGAGCAAAATTGCGAAAAAAAATTTCCAAAAAAAAGAATAAAGTAAAAAAACTATGATTTCATGTTGCCAAAACTTCGTTGATGGCCGTTGCTATATCGCCATGTTGCCACTAATGAATAGCCGGGACTCAATCCTATCGCCAAAAAGGATGTACAATTCTATGATTGTGGAGATGAATTCTCCGAAATGGATATTTATGGAGAAAATTTACTCATTTTTGAAATATGATGTTCATTGTGTGCGAAGTGATGGGTTGGTGTTACGGAGGTGTTATGGAGGTCACGCTCACTCTTCATTATCATGGTGGTACTTGCATTGATTAAGTTGGCAATCATCAATCTTCATGCACTCAGCCAACTGCGAAGTGGCTGTCATTTTGATCAAGGTCATGGGGAAGATTCCATTCAGCATCACTCGCAATGGGGAGCTTAGTCTTTCGGTGCTTGGGCTTCTGCATGGCCAGTACCAGTACAGAGGGAGTGCCGAGATTGGTTAAAGTTTCAAATCGACCGCCTCTAAATGTAATAAGCATCCTCACAAACCATTTTTAGGTTCACCATATGCAAAAATGGTTGTGTCCAAACTCCAAAAAACGATCAACCCAGATCAACGTACGCTATGAAAATGGCTACCGAACCGAGAAAAGTGAGATTCTTCTGATGTTGATCTTAAAGAAACATAGTAATATACTTACAACTGGTTCCATCACTTGCAAAACCTTGCTTCTAAGATACTTCTATCTTAGTTTGCAGCTTCTATTTGTCTCCTATTGCAACTCTTTCAATGGAGCATATGATTACAAACTCATAATCGGCGCCAATCAGAAGCCAGCTATATACACACGCAAATGCAAACTCGGCGGGTTGGGGTGGAAGCTCCCGAGGCTCGCAACCATGGCCACCGCCGTGAGTACACCCCGGCGACTCCACGACTGCTCTACGTCCTCCTCATCCCTTCGGCTCCTCTCGCTCTCCTCGGCAGTCGAGCACACAAGGCTAGAGTTGGCGGCAGCATTAATGAAGTTAGCGGCTCAGATGTGAATGAGGAACGTGGAACAAAAGTGGAAATCGGGTATTTTCACCCTAAAACTAAATTCGGAAAATCCTATTTCCCTCAGACTATCTTACATGCACTCTAACGCATTCACTAGTTTTGACAGCAGCTCATGCCCATGCATGCCCTAATACAAAACCACCAATAATATTCACCCTTCTATTCATTTACCCCTAAAACCAACAGCTTTGAAACCAGCTTCCGCTACCCATGCCTTTTGCTACCAACACTAAATTAGGAAGTTGGTTACATGCGCAATTATTGGCGGTTTCTAGTGAAAAACTGGGTGACAGTCATGAAATATTGCCGGTTTTAGACGTACTACTGTAGTGAGCCTAAACTAAACATAAAATCTAGTGTACACCTGCGAACATTTCATATCCTCCAGAGATTTCAACCAGAACCTGCCTGTCATCCCGTTCCCCGTTCCCCGTTCCCCGTTCCCAGCCTGCCGTCTCGACTCGCAGGCCGACGTCAGGTTCCGACGCCGCCTAGCGCGCCGCCGCAACATAATTGCTACATCCTTCGCCTAAACATGATGGGTGAGAGAATCCTGTGTCTTGCTGCTTCTTAGCACTTGAGATGTTGCCCTTCAAGTGCGGTCTGCTTATGAACGCGTACTATAGCGTTCATTTTGAACAGGTTCGAGCTGGGGCCATGGAATGGTACCCTCCATACCTACAGCCAAGTTTTTCCAAGTTGTCTTTCGGAGAGAGTCAAATGCTGGACAAGGAGGAGGTTAGGAGGTTGACAAGGTTATCATCTGAACAGCAGGTATGCTGCATCTCATGTCTTGGTCGTAGTAGTTCTTAGTCTGGGTCATTCCACAACATCCTTGAACTTCAAGACTGTGAGTTTGCTTGCACATTTTGTAATTGCATCTTGAGTACTTCACGACGATGTTCTATTTTCTTTCTGAAACACATCGATAGCTACAGTTTCTTACTTGGGTGATATTGCCATGTATTGCAGTTTCTCTATGCGGCACTGTTCTTTGCGTACATGAGACAGCTACAGGGACAAGAGACTAGAAACTTGACGCGGATTGATCGGAATGTGTAGCGCAGATTCATCAGAAATCACGCATTATGATGACATTTTAGGTGGGTTGTTCATATGACCGATTAGGTTTAGCAAGCTCGTCAAGTAGTATGATGATAGTATTTTCTTATCCCTCAATTTTGCTAACAATAATCAGATGGGCCTGTCTGCAACCGGTTCTCAATGGACATGTACAGTGTGGATTTTCTTATCTTTACAGCACAATATTCACTTGAAAGTTGCTGTTCCCTCTCAGTGATGTTCATGTGATGATCTCTGTGTTGGATCAGCGTCGTTTGGAGCCCGGAGTCCAACCATGGCGACGCCGCCGGGCCAGTTGACTCCAACCCTCCAGGTGGAGTATCTGACGAGGGCTTTGCGGGAAGCGACGGATCGGGAGGTGGAGTACCGGGAGCTCCTGCAGGTATTCATGGGGAGGTGCAGCAAGGCGGAGGCGAAAGTGCGGCGCCTGGAGGAGCTGTGCCGCGACCTGAAGACGAACGCTGGTGTGTGGGAGAACAATGGCCACCACGCGATCTCGAGCAGAAAGGCCCACCATTCGACCTTCTGCTGCGAAAAGCGGAGCCGCGCCATGGCCGAGAAAGCCAGGCTGGAAGAGAAGGTGAAGCTACCCCGGCAGGATGTGGATGCGAAGGACGTGAAACCCCTGGATCTCCTCGTGACGGCGGAGCACATTCACATTGGAATCCTGCAGACCGAAAACGCCGATCTGCTGGGAAAACAGGTACGTCCATGCGGATAATACACCTTTCTTTTGGCGCAGACAGATTGAATGGCTTTCAGGTTACATTTCAGGTTTACAGGATTGCTATCTTGTCCAGGAAGCCCACATTACCATCCGGGCAATACAGAGTATCAGGCTAGACACCAGCATCAAGGCAAGGAATCCATAGTGGATTACAATGCCACTTCTCAACTGATATCTGCGTCATACCCTGCACCACAGGGTTGTTGATACTGAGGCGCTCATACACAAACGCACAACGTTGTAATCGTGCCTGTGATTGACGACACTTTATAATGCCCATGGATGATAGCCATGTGAAGATACTAACTTGTGAGCTCGGTGAATCTGAATCAGGAGAAGCTGGAAGAGGAACTCAGCCGCACCACGTCTAGTGCAACCGAAACTTTACAGCATGTGACGGCGACCGTGCTTGCGCTCATTGCAGAGGTGGAAAAGTCTCAGGTACAGAATTGAGTTGATAATCTTGTTCTCTCTTGTAATAGTGGGTCTCGAGGTGAGCACCAGGTTACAATGTCCACACAAAAGCTATATAACACCCGGCTGATATTGGTATGATACCGGGTGATATTGGTAAGATACCCGGTCGATACCGAGGCGTTGAAGGTGACAGATTATGTCATGTAATGTGCATGCAGCCTGGGGAAATGTTCGCGCGCCACGTGAAGCTGAGTGTTGGGCGCAAGAGGCCGCGTCCAGCGGTGGTCTCGACGCATGAGGATTCGACTTCCAGCAGCCCTTTGGAGCACAGCAAGAGGGCGTGCTACGAGAGCATCCGGCGGGCGCAGGCGGCGTTGGTTGATGCGACGTGGGTTTGGAGGAGGGCGCAGAGCGAGGCCGAGTGCATGCTCACAGTTGGGCGCAAGACAATTGTGGATAAAATTTTGGGGCGCGCTGAGGCTCGCGAGTAGCCGCATTACATCCCTCACTCCTCGGACTGTGTGAACTTATGATCTAGCATGTAGATTCATTACCTTGATGTACATATCTCCGGGCCCTTCATTTGGTTGCTTGAAATACTGTGGCAATTTTGGTGTTGATTTTCCCTGTCCCTTTCTACATCGCTTCATCTGTCAATAAACCATCTATGTTTTAATTTGGCCATTGATTTAGAAGTTTTTTTAAAGTAAAATCATGTTAATCATACTAATATCGATCTCGGGGTTATGTTCTATGTCTAACCTAAGCTGACGAAAAAAAATTCGTTTTTCACTGAAACATAACTGGTGTATACGTCATCGATCGTCGTTAGGGTCTAAAGATCTGGAAGGGAATCCGCTTCTACGGCAGCCTTCTTCCACGATTCACTCGCCGCCGGCATCACCGGGTTCATGGGCTTTCCGAAACACATCATAAGCCTCGGACAATTCTCTCGCGAAGAATCCACGTTGCGATATCATGAATGATAGCATGAATAATATCTCACATATCCTCTTGACACAGCATCTCCACGATCAACGCACGCCAACACATACAGCAAACCATTGTAAAACACAGTCCTACGCTCCACATTGACACAAATCTCTGTTATCAACGCTCGCGAGCTACCGTGTTCTCAATGCTAACCAGTTCTCCAAACGGTGTTACCCGCATACCCAGTCTCCAAACGGTGCTTCGGAGTGGGCAGCGTTTCGGATGCAGAGAGCGCCGAACTCCGAATTGCAGATGAGCGAGTTCCATCTCTTGCACACTGTGCGGAACCTGCACAAGACCGGCACTGAGAGGTAGGACAGAACTCTCGCCTCGATCTCGGAAGGCAGCCCACTCCACAAAGCCGCATCCATATCCTCCACCTGTGAGTGACGAACCTAGGTTTAGGGTAACGCAATAATGCAAGAATAGCTCTAGGTTTCAACGGACATGTGACCTTATTTCAAACTGCGATGAAGCACACGAGGAAGCAGAAATTACACCACCTACTCTGCAGAGATCGAAATACCCACAGGTTGCAATTCTCAATTTCGGTGATGAACTTGTTGTGTGATCCTCAGTGCTCCTTGTCTCACCGCTAATGTTGCCGGAACAAGTGGAAGTTCGTAATGAGGCACAGGTTTTCTTTTGTCCTCGTCTGCATAAGTTCAGTGAATTAGTGTAGTGAACCGAATGATTAACAAAGATCCAGATTACTAACTAACTGGATACTCATAAAATACCACTTCGGCGGTGGCACTAATTACCATGTGCTTCATGCACCACACGATCTGGCATCACAACAGCATGCGTTTAATTCCGGCGGCCGAAGCTGGCAGTCACAGAATCCGCCTCAGTTATGGCTGACGTTAAGAGCACACAAGTGAAGACTAGAGGCGTTGGATCAGTGCTTCTCCTTTTGGTTTGTTGGAATCAATGTTTGATTCATTCCTTCAGTAAAATGTCTGTTTCTTCCTCTTGATGGTCGCTTCATTACCCTCTTTTGCTTTGGTTCAGAGGCTTCTGAGCTCCTTTAGCTTCCTGAACGGAAGGCCGTGCTCGCACTTGTTGTCTTCAGACCACTGAAGCCTCGAAGAATCACTCTGGATGAAATTACGTACAAGGCACGCTTCTACCAATGCCCTGGGTGTGCACAGAAAGTGCGCACCAGAGCAAGAGAGCTTCACACATGGTTCACTGTATCATCCCCTTGAAAACGAGAAGAGTCATCGAATAGCCAGATGCCGGTACATATGCTACCCCAATTCCAACTCTCCATACGTTTATGTCCTACTCCTAGTTGTTTCACAGCGGAAGCCAACTCGCAACTTAACTTCACACTAGCATACTTTGTGCTTGTCCGTTATTTGCCAGTGCCTGCAACTAGAACAGTTTCTTATTTCTGCTTGAAAAATGAACGGTTTAACTACAATCGTGAAAGACACAGCTCTCACCAAAATGCTGCTGCCATCTCACTGTTCGTCCGACTCCCCCTCGTCCGAAAAACCAGAGCCCTGCGAGAGCCGGTAGTAGAGCAGCATCGCAGTTGCCAAACACGACCTGCTCAGCAGAGGAACACGTCTCTCAAACCGCCATCAATGTATTCAGCCTTAGTAAAAATATAAACATTGCATAAAATGTTATAAATTGTTAGTGTATCTCGTACAAAATAGGATAATCTGTGCAGAGAGAAGGAAGAACCAAGATCCAGCACAAGCAACTAACATGATGGCAAGTAGAAGAATTAGTTTTCTGACGTCCATCGCGGACGAACGATATCTCTTACGCCGACGATCGTCGATCACCTCGTCTCCATTCTGACCATCTTTCTGAGTTGTGGGCAGAGTCGGGAGTGCACTAGAAAAGAAGGGCATATACTTCAGAATTTGCCTATAAGATGGGCCTGCATATGGATGAAGTCAAGACATCAGACTATCTAAACAGGGTCACAAACTCGTCGCTTGCAAATTTTAAACAGTACATATCATGACACCGACGAACGTGAAATATCACTTACCCCTCTTTGAGTACTTCTGGCTTTCGTCATAGCTTTCGTCATTGTCCACATGATTTCCAAAGTAAGATCTATCCACACGGATGGTATGCTTGCGTGCAGTGGCTCCTGGTTGTGATGGCTGCACACATTCAACATAGGTTTTAGGCTCCAATTTTGGAACAGCTACTACATGGCTTCAGTACCTCCCAAATCAGCAGATGTGAGCTACCATGACTAAATAAGATATACTGGCGGTTTTCACCAATTGTGCCATCTCTCTTTGAACAAGTTTATTTTTGTGATAAATCCAACATGCCCTGTTGCATCTACATACAATACACCTATTGTTAGAATACATGGAATGGTATCAAAAAAGTGAATTTGCAACTAGAAAGGTTGACTCAAAAGTGCCAATGGCAATGAAAACCGCCAATATAACGAATATAAGCTTGAATCCAATCGAGGAAACAAAGAAACATCTGCCTCACTTACAGTCATCGAAGCTGGCTTCGAGAATCCGGAGTCCGGTGAGATGATTATTTTAATACTTGTCGATGCTCCACCCGGGCTCTTGATTCCTGGCTCTTGAGTACCGCTTTCTGTGGGCAGCACATTTACATGAAAACAGTCTGTTGTACCCGCAGGTGCAGCACCGTTACCTTCAGGTACCTTATCGATAGAAGTTGCAATTTCGGCTAATGAGCCGGAGGAGAATGCCACAGGTGCATTCGCTCCAAGCAGCACTTTCGCTACACTAACCTGCCCAAATCCACTCTCCCATGTGAAAAAACATGCTGTAAATATACTAAGAGCTCACAAGCATTGCTGGAACCATGGATGCTTTCAAAGACAGAGCACTAATATCTAAAAGTATACTCACCTGAGTGATAGCCTCCTTGAGACTATTGTACAGGGCTGATCCAGACTCCTTGAAGTACTTGTTTGGAGGCCATATCTACAGAACAGCAACGTGCATAAACTTCAGAACAAACACAGGCAGCCTTCACATGTTTAGAGCGTTGTATTCTTGTGCTTTTTACGACTCTTTGCGAATTCCGAGATGACTTACAGGTGTAGGGCATGCTGGGCAGCCATAGCCAGCAGGCGCTGTGTGCGGTGGAAAACTCTCCAGATGTGACTGTAGGCAGCTGGTGTGAAGATTATCTGCAAAAACCGTAAGAAATTCAACTAGTTTGGTGAACTTAGGGACCTCGAAGCTCTTCCATGCATAATTGAGGGAGAAGACCACCAAGCTTTTCTACTGATCTATAACTAGTTACAGTAAGGAAAGAATAGTGAAATGAATAAAAAGAATCATCATCTTAAACCAGAAGTTTCTAGCGCATCTATCTGCAAGTGACAATTCGCCCGAAATTGTGGAAATGGATCGAAATCACTCACGTAAACATCCCAGACGCGTCGTGCTGGTATCTCCATCCTGTATCACAGCTTGACATGCAGCGCACTTCGGCGGCCAGTCGTAGTCTCCATCGACCACCCATTCCGAGTACGTTCTCACCTGCAAGATCCAACAAACAACAGAAAAATCAGACATGACAATCCTCGATGAAAATCCACATAAGAATTTAAACAAAACTCCGATAATAGGACTGAAAACTCATGTACCACGCAAAGGCGGTGCTCCGGGAAGCAGATACAGTCGCCGCATACCGGCGCCTTGTGCACAAAGCAATAAACCTTGGTCGCCTGGCAAAAGTAAATGAGCAGATCAACTCCAATGCTCTAAACGACAAAGAAAAACCGAAGAAATCGCCTATGAACTCCGGAGCTCACCTTGCGGCACCTGCACACCACCATATCCCTCGCCTCGTCGAAACCTCACCAATCCGAGCTCCAAATCATCTCCGAACCCTACATTACGCTTAAAAACTCTCTCCAGAATCCTAGCGCCTCAGGTTTTCGTCCTACAATCCACAAACGCAACCTTCCGCCTCGTGCTTGAGCTCTAACAAGTCTTGTTGCAAGGTCGTCGTGCTCAGATGCAATCGTTTGCTGTTGCCATGAAAGTTGCTCTGCAAAAACCTCGCGTCGTGCAGTGCGATAGCTGGGTGATACCTGGTGATACCTGGGTGATATCTGTGTGATAGTAGTATGATAGTATGGTCACGACTGGGTGATACCGAGGAGATACCCTGTGCATGAGGCCTTGGAATTCACGAGAATGGTCTATGTGTGCGTCGTCGGGGGTGGTGGGAGAGGAGATCAGTTCTGTGTGGAATGTGCCGCCTTCAGATTCTGTCCGGAACTATCGTCCTGGTTGGGACTCAGTGTTGGCTCTCTCTCGAGGCGACACATTCTGCTTGGAATCTTTCTGTTCTGGGTTTACGGATGAGGGTTTATAGGCAACCTGAGTTTCTGAAAGAGAAGATGTCATTCTGGAATTGGGTAGGGTTCAGGGTTTAACCCCTAAAGGACCACGACCACTTTCGCCCTAAAACCAGTCCAAAATTGTCACTGCCAAAAAGAGACATGAAAATCACATTTTAAAGTGAATTTCGGATTTTCAACCGTAAGATCTTTAAATAGACTTCTATATAAACATGCCGTAAAATTTTGGTTGCAATCCACCTAACGGATTGATAGATTTTAGTGTTTGAAGTCAAAACAATGGTTCATTTTCTTCCCTGCGTTGAGTAGATCAGCAGACTTTGACGTCACTTTGTATCAAATTTTTGCATTGTACAAGGTCTAAATCTTTTACCATTGTCTTAAGCATGATGTTATTTCCCAACACACCAATTTATAGAGGTAAAAAAGGGGTGTAGCATATTAAAAACAAGTGTGCAAGGAGTGGAGGTTCAAAAATTGCCATTTCACGTTTTATTTTTTTGTGAACTACGTATGTATTCGAATGATAATCCAAACGGTCAATAAGAAGGTTTTCACCACATATTGTTGTTGAAAAAATAAAAAGTGAAAAATATGAAGATCTCTAGGTTTTATGTAGAAAAGATGAATTTTTTTTCCCTCGTTGCCTGAAAATGTGTGAAAATGTTTGACTTGGAATAAAATGCCTTTCTACACTAAAGACAAGATTTTTTTTGAAAATTTCCAAAAAAGGAAATATTCTTTACATGTGTGAAAAATCTCAATGTCAATAGAAACTTTTGTCAAAAAATTTGGAGGTGCCCGGAGTCCCCACTATTGGCTTTAAGTGGTACTAACTTTCAAACCACAAATCCAAAAAAAATAAAAAAATAAATCTCCACGAAGCTCTTATCAGATCCTATCTTGAAAAAAAAATTCAATTAAAGAGGATTTTTTTTCGAATTGTAGGTACATGCCCAAAATCCAAAATGACCCCAGGAGGACGTTTGGTTTCTTAGGGGTTAAGGACACTCTGATTATTACAACATCAGGCTTAGTGTAAGAGCTTATTTCATGGATATAAGGTAAGCTCCCCTAAAACCGACAAGTTAAGGAATGAGCATATATGGAGAGAGGAGATAATTATACTATTATTTTTCAGTGATAGCCAATAGAATTACAAATCCAACCCAAGTGATTTTATATTTTTCAAATGAAAATTGAATTAGTTAAGAATTTTCAAACTATGCAGCCATGTTTAGTGGGTGGCACCCCCTATAAGCAACGACCAAAAGTAAGGGTCTTGACTAATAGCAAACCTCCATTTGGAGCTAAGTTGGTGGTAATGGGATGGAAGAGGGTTGGATATACCTCAATTTCATAGGCGTTGGCTATGGGTTTTTTGGTTGGTTATGGGGGAGCTTACCTTAATCATCGTACTTGTATAGAAACATGTAATGCTCCAGTGAAACATTATCAAGTGGGTGTATTGCAAAGGCAAAGAGGGTGAGATCACATATGACATATACTAGGTACGAGAGTCCAAAAATGACAATGATGTCACTAGCAGCGGACCTGTCGTCATTCTGAGGCAAAGAGGGTGAGTGAAGTTAGTCACAAGAGACCAAATAAAAAAGAGAGCGTTTCCAGGTCGATCATTGTTGGTTCTTCATAAGATTCTAGCCACTGCTAAATGAGGATTCCTGAATGACCTTCGAATCTTTAAGACCAAACTGGAAGAGCTAGCTAGACGTGTATCAATAAAGTAATGGGAATGGCTCCATTAGAAAAGGAAGTCTCAACAATGATTCCAAAAACCTAAGCGGCCACCCTAGCATTGGATTTCCATGCCTCTTGTTGACAGTGGCACCTCAGGACTAGTTTTTGAGGGAAATTGTCAAGGAATTTTAGGGGTTAACTTGAATTTAGAGACCACCAAATTCTTCCATCTTTAATCCCTAATAAGTATCAGCAAATATCAAAAAATAATAAGAGCCTATAGTTGAAATAGAAAATAAAGATTTCATGATTATGTACACATTCATTCTCATTACACTAGAATGGGAAAATTTAAGTTACATAATGGATGCAGAAAGTCTGTAACAAGTAAATAATGGGTATAGAATGGATACTTTTATTAAACTGGAGATTGCCGTGCCTTGTGTAGAATGCCGGATCTACTACACTAAGCACCAAATATAGTGTGGATGCATTGGTGATGTGGGTGAAATATGATGTGGACTACATCAATTTTAGTTCTCAAATAGAATAAATGTGGATACTTTTCCACATGTCACATGCCGTGAATTGCCTCTCACTATCAAAAATCTTCCACTCATCGCTGCTCACTGTCACTTACTACCCCTCTCCATAATCTACATTAATTTTGTATCAACAATTTTGAACATCCCACACTATTTCTTAAGGTACATGATTTAATGTGGATTAAAAATTGAGGTGGACCACTGTAATTTGCGTATACTAGAATTAGTGCAATTATTTCAAAATAGTCTAGTCCATAGCAAATGCAATGAGTGGTGTAGTTTTTATAAAAACCTACCATAAAAAACTGACACTATTAGAACCTATCCAAGTATTCCAAAGCCACATTCTAGACTACTATCTTCTTGGAATCAAAATAAAAGTACATTGCTTAAAATGTAAAAGTATATGTGGTTAAAAATTCAAAGTGTATACTTGGAATTTGTCTAAATCAATATGGTTGGTATCAGGGTCCATTATTGGTCCAATATAGAAGTGGTTATTGAATAACGTAAGTTGACAACTACACAACATATTGTAGTATCCGCTTGTTGTTTAGACCAACAACAAATATTGGTTCACATGGGTTATTGAGTTGAACAGGCTCTACTTTATGATAAAAAGTAAAATTGTAATGTATGCTATAAAGTAAAAGTGTACATGTCTTATATCATTTGTCTCCAAAACAAACCCCCATATGTACAAATACCACCCTTCCATTCCTTCCCTCGTTTACTTCGAAGAGACCTTTGCCAAATCATTTTCTATTTTGTCACTAATTTCAAAATTACAATTCTGTAATTACAATTAGCAAAATTTTGGATCTTAGAGCAACTTTTGCATAAATTCATGAAAATCTAATCAATCAATAAATATTCATTGGTCAAACCAAAAATCACTGAGTAATGAAGTATCTAGTCATCCTCTTTTCTCTTTTCTAATGATAAGCGTGGTAGCCTCACTATGGTGAAGCCACGTGGATAATTTTGGCAACTCTTGTGAAGCCTTGCGGAGGGACCATGGAGACTTAACCGGAGACTTAACAAAGTGATGTTGGGCAAAGTTTCCAAGGAGGAGAATGGGGACTTAATTGGGGGCTGATCATATGGAGTGCTCAATGCTTAGTCCTACAACTCAAAACTAAATGGTAAGCACTTGCGTTGCACAACGTCCATTGAAAGCTCAAGACTTGATCTTTCTAGACTATGCACATGAAAAGGTTGAAAACACTTATTTCATGCAAAATTTGGAAATACTTAATCTCTTCTACACATTAACTTTTATATGTGATCAGCAAAAGAAAACTTCATGACAAACATTCTTTGAACAAATAACGATTTGAAAGCATCCACAATAATTTTCTAGATTTTAGAACTCACGGTTTAGGATTTAGGTCAATCATGGGTGCATTGCGGCCCAATACTCTAAATTTTATGTTTAGTGCAGGCGCTCTATATGAGTTACAAAAGCTACTTAAGTTTTTACTCTCGTTCAAAATTTTCATCAACCATGTTGACAATGATCACCCTCTTTAAGTAGTATACATTATTGTACTCTTGTAAAAATCTCCATCAAAATATTCAATGCTCGTATATTAGTGCATGACATTGTGAAGTCTTGCTGTAAGTAGAGGCACCCAATTCTGATCAGCCATTCAATTCCAATCCGTAGAGTTTGCATGGCATGGTGCTTGAAAATGGTAAATGCATGAAATGGTGCACGATGTGGACCAAAACCGATAACTCAAAATCTGAAAACACTAGTCGTTATCGGCATTGGGTCATGAAGTGTGCAATTTTGAGTTGCTCCATCTCAATTGAGCTCTCATTGGTGGCCTTGCCTCGAAAGTCGAACACATTGATCGGCATTGGGTACCCTCCATGAGTTGATTATCCATGGCATGTCTTCTCTCTTTTTACTCACTCTCACTTATTTGGCATTGGGCAAAGGAGGACACCAAATCTCACCTACTCTAGAGTTTGGTTATGGGCTCTGGTGGTTTTTGGGCTTTTAAATTCAATATTAATTCAAAATCTTTGTGATTAAATTTGATTTTTTTTTGGTTGAGTTTCATTCCTAATTCCGCATCTTTCTACATAAATGTTTTGACATACAAAGTCATTTGAGTCCCGAATTGGCTTAAGTGATCGGAATTGGGTGCCTCCACCTTATATCTCATTCTTTTGTCTTGTACAGGTGATCCTCAGCAAGTTGAGGCGGAGGAATTTCAAGTCAAAGAACTTGGAAGAGAGAAGCCTGGCGCTGAAATCCCACGAGAGGTGTGGAGCGCCAAGTGACAAGATGGCACCAATGTGTTCTGTGACGAAACCCAAACTCAGTTCAAGTATTCACAAGCTGATTATCATGCATGTACCTAAACAAATTTACATATCAGAAAATTTTCACGTATGTCGCAGTCGGGACTTAGAATCTGAAGTGTTCTAACTTTTCCAATTCTAAAAAAGTACTCAAATCAAGTGTAATCAACCTATGGCAGTTCTCGAGGCGATTCGACGTGTGCAAGCATTCGGTGCTGGTCAAGCAAGTGAGATCCAGGAATCCAGTCGGGTCAACAGACCACAGACTAGATTGAGCAAGTCTGGAAGAGCCGTCAGCCGCTCGCATCCACGAAGATCAATCTTCTTAAGAGCACGCAATGGGACACCACAGCTCAACTTTGTCAAGCTTGAGCACTGGCCAAGTTTCACTTTCTCTAGCTGTGGGAAAGGGGTCAAGTCCAGCGTGCCTAAGGTCCTGCATCTCGAAAGCAAGAGCCTTTTCAGACCAAGTAGGGTTTCCGTGCTGGTCAAGCATGCCAAGCTCGAGCATCCTGAAAGATTCAAAGTCTGTAGATTCACAAAATAACACAGATCTGGAAGTGCCTCCAATCGTTTGCATCCATGAAGACCGAGATCCTCCACAGCAAGCAATGGGACACACCTCAAGCTTGTCAAGCTTGAGCACTCACCAAGTTCCAGCTTCTTCACCTGTGGAAAAGGAGTCAAGTCCAACGTACCTAAGCTCCCACAACTCCAAAGCTCCAGGCCTTTCAAACAGTTTAGAGATTCCTTGCTCGTTAGGCAAGCCAAGCTCGAGCATTGGTGAAGTTCCAGGTTCTCCACCTGTGGGAAAGGGGTCAAGTTCAGCGTACCTAAGCTCCCGCAACTCCAAAGCTTTAGGTGTTTCAAAAACTTTAGAGATTCCTTGCTGATTAGGGAAGCCAAGCTCGAGCATTCATAAAGTTCCAGGTACTCCATCTGTGAGAAAGGGGTCAAGTCCAGCATACCCAAGCTCCCACAAATCAAAAGCTTCAGGCGTTTCAAACAGTTTCCAAATTCCTTGCTCGTTACGCAAGCCAAACTTGAACATTCGTCAAGTTCCAGGTTCTCCACCTGTGGGAAAGGAGTCAAGTCCAGCGTACCCAAGCTCCCACACCTCGAAAGCAAGAGGCGTTTCAGACCAAGCAGGGTTTTCGTGCTCCTCAAACATGCCAAGCTCGAGCATCCTGAAAGATTCAAAGTCTGTAGATTCACAAAATTACACAGACCTGGAAGTGCCTCGAGCCGCTTGCATCCATGAAGATCGAGCTCCTCCATAGCAAGCAATAGGACACCACACCTCAAGCTTGTCAAGCTTGAGCATTCACCAAGTTCCAGCTTCTTCACCCGTGGGAAAGGGGTCAAGTCCAGCGTACCTAAGCTCCAGCAATTCAAAAGCTTCAGGCGTTTCAAACAGTTTCGAGATTCCTTGCTCGTTACACAAGCCAAGCTCGAACATTGGTGAAGTTCCAGCTTCTTCACCCGTGGGAAAGGGGTCAAGTCCAGCGTACCTAAGCTCCCGCAATTCAAAAGCTTCAGGTGTTTCAAACAGTTTCGAGATTCCTTGCTCGTTACACAAGCCAAGCTCGAACATTCGTCAAGTTCCAGGTTCTCCACCTGTGGGAAAGGGGTCAAGTCCAACGTACCTAAGCTCCCGCAACTCCGAAGCTTTAGGCATTTCAAACAATTTAGAGATTCCTTGCTGATTAGGCAAGCCAAGCTCGAGCATTCGTAAAGATCCAGATACTCCATCTGTGAGAAAGGGGTCAAGTCTAGTGTACCTAACCTCCCGCACCCCCGAAGCTTCAGGCATTTCAGACCAAGCAGGGTTTTCGTACTGATCAAGCATGCCAATCTCGAGCATCCTGAAAGATTCAAAGTCTGTAGATTCACAAAATAACACAGATCTGGAAGTGCCTCCAGAGCACGACAGGATGATAAGTCCAGGGTTTCTAAAGAAAGTGAGTCACCTAAATGGGGGCAGTATCGCAAGTTCACACACCCCTTCAAACTCAAGCTTCGTAAATTCGTCAGTTTTGAGCTTAGACCCGTTATGGTCTTCACTTCCTTGCACTCAGCAAAATAGGCCACTCGCAAAGATGTCAGCTTGCTCATATCTGGTAGTCTATGCCCTTGAGAACATGGCAACTTCAAAAACTGCAGATTTGTCAGGAACCCAATATCTTCAGCATACACCTCGTCGTCCGGCATGCCTTCCCATCCCAAATATGCAAGCTTTGAGAGCCATCTTAGTCCACACACTTTGAAGGTATTACTCATATCTCCCAATTCCAAGTGTTTGAGATGTCGCAGTTTCCCCAAATCGACCTCCACAGGGTCCATGACCTCCATCCAACCTACCACCTTCAACACTTTCAGATTTGCAAAATGATCAATCTGCAGTCTAAGAAACTTCTGCATTCCTGCCCTTGATGTGAAGCACATTCTCTCCAGCTTTTCCCAACAATGTCCAGATGGGCTACTTTCTCCAAGTCCTTTGCATTCCCGATCATCATAAACGCATCTCCGATCTGCAAAATCTTCCACTTCGATTTCTACAATACAAAACTCTCGCCACAAGTCGTGAATACCAACGTTTGTAGATCCATCACCCACACTCTCCAACAACGACTTTTTCTTCAAGTATTCCAACTGCACACAACGACACCAATCAGATCTTACTGTGGAAATTACTCAATCAACATCCTGAATAGTACTCCACACACCTTCATTCTTATTCAAACAAACACATCAATGAAAGCAAATGTCTTCATTCAAATTATCTGCTTTCATGACCAAACAAATTATTTGAATTCTAAGCATTCAAGAGCATTTCGAGAAAGAGCAAATCTAAAACTCACCCGTTTCTTGATTGCATCAAGGTTCATTTCGACATGGATAGTGCCAAGCCACTCGAACAAATTCGGGCCCACCGCTCTGTTGAAAGAATCATAATTCAAGGGCCTCACAAACAGGGCAACATCCATGAACAACATTTGATCTCCAAGTGACAATGTGTCGTAACTTATCCTCAAAATCGAGAATATTTGCTTCCTTGCCTCCAAAAGCTCATCAGAGTTCTCAAGCTTTGACACTTTTGCCTCCCATTGTTTCGAATCAAAACCATGACAACCCATCTCGTCACTCAAAACATTCCCCAACACCTTGAGTGCAAGAGGGTGGTAATGATCATTGATACCATCACCTCTACTGAAACGACAAACCTCCACACATCGATCAATCATTCTATCACCCAATTTGTTCTTTCTTCCAACAGTGGATGCAACACACCTTTTAAATAAGTTTCTTGCTTCAAGTCCCTCCAACTCCGGCATTCCTAAACAATCATCTTCATGTATGTTTAACGCCTTCAGTTGATCTAGGGAACGTGATGTTACCACCACCACACTTCCATCAACAAAAGAATGTATGGCTTCAAGATATGTTCTTGCTTCACTTGATGATTCTTCATCCACATTGTCTATAGCCAAAAATATAGGTTGTCCCACAATACACCTCTTCAACTGGTCTCGGCACTACAAGTTCAACAAAGCATCATTAGTTGATGAACCTATACATCTTGAATACATCTCAACATGAAAATCACACAACTCCGAAATAATAATCTATAAATATTAGTTCCTCATTATGAATACCTAGCATCAACAACTCAAAAATGCATGTTGTCATGCCAAAGTCATTGTCATACCTTGGCTATGTCCATATTGTCCAACAGATCGTGCCTTGTATCTGTAAGAGTCTTCAACAATTCTTGAAATAACTCCAATTCGCTCTTACTTTTCAACTCAATGTGGCACACTTTACCACAAAACTGCTGGAAGAATCTGTTGCAAAGAACCTTGCACATGGTTGTTTTGCCAATACCACCAATTCCATACAAACCCACAACCCGAACTCCAGCTACTAATTCTTGAGGATTTGATTCAATCTTATCCAATATAACCTTCAAAACAACATACATAAACAATAATTTGTCATTACAAACCTAACATTTTTTCTTTATCCAACATGTCAAAAAAGTCAACATCATAAGAACTTACAAAAGTATCATTCATGAGCTCCTCGACAACAATTGAGAAAACTTGCTTCTATGATTGTATCATCCTCTACGCTATTGAAGTTTGTCGCCATTCATACCTTGCACAACCGGTCCTTTCCTTCAACATCCGAATCGTCTGGCCGTGATTCCGGAAGAACTAAATTACAAACTGCTTCAACGACTTCACGTCGCAATTGCACTTCTTCCCTGGGATTCCTCAACACAAGACCAGTTGTTGAACCAAAAATCTTCAAAGCTTTCACCCACTTATCAATGTTGATTGATAAGTCTCTTTTTGCCCACTCTTCCCATTTCAAAACCCATCCTCTTTGAGTCTCTTTGTCACGACACTTCTCACGTGACATGTTATAGAATATAGGCACAATATTCATGCCAGACTTCAACTCCTCTGATACTCTCACCATCTCCACAAGCTCCAACATTGGCCATTTTGAATGTGTGAAAAATTCTTCGGATAAAACCACCACTCCAACCTCACATTGTTGAATAGCAGAGAACAAGAGTTTCGGAAACTTTTTACCAACAGGTAAGCTATCCCGGCGTATATCGAAAAAAGGATATCTATCTGTACGCTCCAAATCGATACACAACTGCTCCACAAAGCTCTTTTGGAACCCGCTGTGACTGAGAAATATTTTGTGCTTTGGTTGCAAATGGTCCCTACAGACATGTATGAAAAAGATTTATCACTTAGCACTTCCATTTCACATCCATATCCATATTTTCACAAGCACAAGAACAGATTGATGTAGAAAGAATCCACACTTTGAATACCAAGGAATGCTTCAGCATAATTCGTTACAGCAACTATTTGACAAATTATACCAGTATACCACCACCACAAACCTGATTCTTGCATTGCCATCCTCCGCACCTCTTCCATGTTGCAACCCAGGATCAGCGCTAGTTGTACCACATCCCTCAGGCACGTCATCCTCACATTCCATGTCAACTCCACCTCCGGCTCCAATTGCTTCTGCATCTTCGTCACCATTTGTTGAGGTGATAGCAAGATCAAGCTTACGCTTCTTGCCAGTAGCTTGTATCAAAGACTCTTCTTGTTGGCTGGGTACATTCGACGGACCAGCAAGCTGTTCTCTAGCTGGAACTACTACCTTCTCATGCCAGCTTCTATGGCATCCACAACCTCCGCAGAATCTGGAATTGAGAGCACGTGGACAAAACTCTTGACAACCATCTTCATATGAGGATCCCTTGTCGTCGTCACATTTCTTCAAACACCTGCCGTGTCCTACATTGGGATGGCGAGGTTCATGAAAGGACATGTGATGCGTACAGCATTCGCACAACAACTCGTCTGCTTCTGAGGGATCCCACTCCTGGCACCTGCACAATTCGCCCGCTTCATTGTGCTTACATTTCGCTCGATCAGATGAGGTCGGGGAAGCCATCTTGTATCAAAACGACTAATCCCCATAAGCAGAGCACAAACAACAGCTTCATCCAAATGAAGTTGACGAGCCAGATTCTAACCCAAACGTGGATATCATGGCTGGCAAGGGATAGAGACTTCCAGGATCTGAGTAAAACAATGGAAGGAGATCTGTAAAAATTCGGGGAGAACGATGAGCTAGACTCAAACACACCCCTCTGCAACAGGGATGTTGTAGCAGTCCGCACAAGACACGCTACAAATGCTTCAACACAGGAGATGCCCCAAGCACAGACCTAATTATCTGCATCCTGCGATCTTGGAGCGACAAAAGGTGTGTAGGTAGACACTCAAACACACCGCACTTTAACATTCCACTCCCAACCGTACTGTCTCCACAACCCCTAATGCCTAACGCATCATGATTCTTTCACTAGGAGGGTTGCAGACGAGAGCAACACCAGTTCACCACCGGAGACTCACTTAGGGTTTCTACAACCCCAGACCTTAGTCAATTTCCCCAAACTTGTCAACCCACTTTGCCATCTCCAGCGAAACTCCCGACGATGATCTAAACGACTCTAAAACCACTGCACCGACCGGCGTTGACGGTGATGGAGGGTTATGGAAGAAACGCGGGTTTGATATTCATCGAAACGAAAAGGGTGTGTAGGAATGAAACCGAAGGTAGGCCCAGGAACTAAGCAGTGAACCAAACCTCGAATACCCTAGAAGGGTCAGTCTCGCAGGATCGGAATCTCTGCAAGGTGTGAGAGACGAGAAAGGAGAAGTGACACAACCAGACACGGAGATGAGGATCACGACAGAAGTGAAAGGAACGGAGCCGGAACAGCAGCATTTACAAATGACGAGTCGATGGTGATACGAAGTCGTCAACGGTAGACCATGAGTGAGTGCAAGGGACATGTGTTGCTGCGACTCTGACGAACTTGTCGGCAATGCAGACAAATCATGGCTTGTCTGCAAATGCATCACGTCGGCAAAAACGAGGATCTGTACCAACTTCTGCTGCTCACTCTTTCCTACCAGTTGCTCACGAGTACGAGTAATATTTTGTAGTAATGACCATCTGAAGGGAGCTGAGCGTGGTGGCGTTCTTTAACGATAATGATCACCTTATCCTGTAAGGCCAAGACATCGTCATACTAAAAACACTTCAAAACTGCTCGATCTTGTGGAGTAAGTAAGGAGAGAAACAAAAACTTCTATTTCTACGTTCTAACGGTAGGATCTCAATTGAGGCTCACTAGGTAACGTCCTCACAAAATCTCATAAACTTTGATCGCACAGATTCAAAGATTATAGTGTTTGAAGAAGAGAGAATCGTTCATTTTCTTCCCTACGTTGAGTGGATTAGCAGACTTTGACATCACTAGGTGTCAAATTTTTGCACTACACAAGATCTGAATTCATCACCACAATGTTCATCATGATGTTAGTTCCTTGTACACCAATTTCTAGAGGTAGAGAAGGGATGTAGCTTATTCAAAACAATTGTGCAAGTAGTGGAGGTTCAAAAATTGCCAAATCACGTGTATTATTTTGTGAACTAAATATGTTATAGAGTGAGAATCTAAACGGTCAATTGGAGGATCCACACCACATTTTGTAGTGGAAAAAATTTAATGTAAGAAATATGAAGATCTCTAAGTTTTAAGTCAAAAAGAGGAAGTTTTTTGGTACCTTGCCCGACAATGTGTGACAATGCCTGAAATTGTTTGAATTGGGTTAATGTGCTATTTTTCACTTATGACAAGAGTTTTTTTTTGACAAAATGAAAGGAAATTATATTACATGCTAGTATCAAAAATCTCACATTTGATAGAGTGTTCTAGTAAAAGTTTTTGCTAGAAAAGTTTTTGCTAGAAAAGTTTTTGGAGACACCTCGCTCATGTCAAAGTGACAATTTCAAATGGGGTGTTTCTCCAAAAACTTAGGTTTGAAATTTCAACTGGGGAGTTGTAGCAAAATTTTCTCTTGATGCAGCTCTTTTTATGTCTATATCAAAACTGAAGTTTTCATACGGATTCCAAAATTCACAAATAAGTAACAAGTAAGAAGTGTAGAATGTGAGTATTTCAGATGCTTTTAGTACAAATTTTTTTCGAGTCTCAAATAGATACGTCTATGGTTTTTACAGAGGTATAGCAACACTGTAGAAGGCAAAAGCATTGGACAATACTCAGTGGGCCGAGTATGTGGTCATATCTCAGTTTCCTGTGCCTGAAATCTTGCAGTTTACATTCCTTTCCGTCCGCCGAGTGGAAGCCATCTGAATGACATCACCTTCTTAAACATGTACCAGTTGAATATCTGAATTTCGACAGTAGTGCCTGAGTTATAATTCTGAAACTTGACGAAGCTGTCATTTATGAATTCACCTGACACATTATTGGATTGGGATGCAGCGCTCGTGGTATCAAGATTATCGTAGACTTACACGCAGCTCCAGGGTCACAGAATGGGCAGGGGCACAGCTCGTCCCGCGATGGCGTTGCAGAGTGGGCTGTGCTAGGAGGATGATCTACCGACTACTTGTATGAATCTATCAAGACCATCGACTTTCTTGCTGGCAGGTGCTTTTCTCAGCCTCCTAATCCATGTGTTTATCTGACTCCAAATGCCTTCAGTGTCAGATTTTTAGTTTTCTCATGTGTTCCAGAAAATTGACTGGGGCTGTGAATATTGGCGTACTTTCTTACTCCTGACCAAATTTCCATGAAGGTATGCCAACAACCAAGCATTACTCGGAATTGAACTTCGGAATGAGCCTGGAGTAGCAGTGGTGCCATTGGATGTCTTGGAGAATTACTACAAATGGGGATACAGCACAGTGCGAAAGCACACAGCTTCGGCCTATGTAATTACGTGCCAACGCATAGGAGGCGATTATGCGGAGCTTGTGAATGTCTTGCCAGCAGATAAGGTTGTCCTCGATATCCATTTCTACAATCTTTTCGAGTCGAATCTCTTCGGTAAAACGACTGCTCAGTGGAATATCGACTATGTCTACCGCGATCGACTTGGCCTGGTGAAAAAGCTCAACACAGCCGGAAACGGCCTCATTTTTGTGGGTGAGTTCTCATCACATACCTGGCCGAGTCTTATTTACGTTGGTCTATTCAATTATTACCTTCTTGACGTGATATTTGCACAGTTCATAAAACTGAAGTGGTTAGAATATCCAGAGGTTTTTAATCTTTTTTCCAAGGTCATGAAGCTTTTTTCTCAACGATCTAGATGCTTCACCTGCAGGTGAGTGGTCAAATGCCTCTCAATCTGATTACAAGAGATTTGGAGCGGCTCAGCTTGAAGAATTTGGCCAGGCGACATTTGGTTGGGCGTATTGGTCATACCAAAACCAACTCAGTCGGTGGTCATTCAAGCAATCTGTTCAGCAGGGTTACCTTGAAGCTCCATCACATGGCTGGCCATAATCAGATTATTTACGGCTGTCAAACGAGTTAGAGATCATTGTCCTGATCGGATTCTTGGACTTCATTTTCTTCTCTAGGAAGATTAAGGGAATTTTCGGCACTGGAATGACCCTTTGTGAACTTGTTTAAGATCGTAATTCTTTGAATCATTTGCCTGTACATGAATGAGCTACTTTTCCTCACCAACAATTTCTCAGCTGAATATGAATTGTGTGTGCTCTTGCCGCCGCTGATTTAACATACAATATCACTCCTTATGCAACACTTTCATGCTTGCAAGCCCGAGTCTGTTCTAGCTTTGCCCAAGATGTGGCGTTCGTGATATCATGTATTCGCGACGCTATTCGCGCCGCTTTTAAAGGCAGCTGAGTAGCTTCCCGCCATCGGATGCACCGCGCTTTCCAAGAGCTGAAACAGGCTGATGCTGCTGTCCGGGAGAGGAAACACAGGGCCATGTTGGTTGCACTATAGGCCCATCTGTTTCTGTGCCTGCACCCAAGAGATTATCATAATCAATGACTTTTGAATCCATAACATTAAGGGCAGTTCCCGGTGACGTAAAACTTGTCAGAAAATTGGAAAGTCACTGTCCTAGCCCTTTTGAACCATAATTTCATTTTCAACAGGAACGAAATATGTTTTTGAGACCTCAGCAAAGACCAATCCGGGCGCCTACTTGCACCTTCTCAAATCCGGGGGCATAACTAAGATTTACGAAACGGAAGGAGGATGATTGAAAATCCAACCTGGAGAAGGACCTGACTCGTCCGAGATCTTCACAGTCCGGTACATCTGCATCCAACCACAAAAAACAAAACAATACATAAAAGTAGAAGAATATTCAACGTTGCAAAACAGATAACGCATAGCAAAGTCATCCATGACCCTACAACAAAAAACTTATATGAATGACATCAAGTGTGCCCTGAATACATTGCCATTGGAAATGCAATGAATGGGAATGTCACATCTTCCCACCTGCAAGTGACTCTTCACATGAGCCAAGGTGAGATCCTTCACATTCATGAGCTCAAGTACAGACTCCGGAGTCGCCCCTGCGCAAAATCCACAAAAAAGCCTCAATATTCAACAGAGAAAAGGGGTGAAGAACGATATACATTGCCTCGCTTAACACAAAATTGACATGATCCATATGCTTACTCTCATGGCCGCCAAGAAGCTCCACAGCCTGAACGAAATTCGCATGCAAGGTCGTGGTCCACCGCATCCTGGGAACCCGAATGGGGCGCATACACGGCGACTTCGAGGGAAAGCGCGAGCGGAAAGCGAGGCTGCCGTAGATATTGTCATGCTTGGCGTTGTAGCCATCGCCAAGCAGGCCGGAAAAACTGTTGGAGGTGTGCATGGCCTTATGGCTCACGTCGTCCTCGAAACCGCAGTACCCGGAGTATCGCAGCCCGGGGTCGCGCCCCACCATGTGGTAATTCTGCATTTTGGGGATTTTGGGGCGGGGCAGCGCGTGGTGCTCGCTCACCCTGCCGAGGGACAGCTCAGCAATGGGAGGCGCGGGGGAGTACAGATGGCCGTCGGGGAAGCACATGAAGTACCCTCTCGGGAGGGGCGGCGGAAAAGGTGGCAAATCCGCCAGGAACTGGTGCGCTAGGTACCTGGTCTCTTGCGGCGGATTCGTCACAATTTCAGATTGCCCGCTGGTATGTCCGGAGACGAGTGTCTCTGTCTTCTCCACCCAATCCTGTCTAAAGTGTTCGAGGTCTCCTCTCCTCTCCACCTTGTCGAGTTTTGGCAGGTCCACAGAGTGGCTGTGATCACCTTCACTTAAATCATGATCCTTGAGTTTGCCCGAAACTTCTCCTGCGTTCGAGTCATCAGTGCGACTGGAGTTAACGTTTGAACACGCAACCACCTTGACGTCCAGTTTTGAAAGGTTCATGTCAAGGTCGCTGTGACCACCTTCACTTGAATGATCCCCTTCATTCGACTTATGAGAGTGACGGGACCCGACAGCTGGAAACGCAACCAACTGGAGGTTCTCAACTGGAGGAATCTTGTCCTTTGTCGCCGTGTTACTGAGCTTGGAAGGCTGCAAGTACCCATCTGATCTACGGATGCGACATTTGAAAGAGGCTCCTTTCTTCTCAGTCCCACCCTGACCAAATAGATCGTTAGTGCCATGCCATGATCAGTGTCCAAGTGATAGTTGAACCCTATGAGAACAGGAAGACCGAAAACAAATCAGGATTGTGACTCTTGAACGCAACCACAACTTGCCACAGATTCCTCAAGACCAGGTGGACAGGAGAAACGCCTACAATCCCAAAAGCTGAAGAATCTCAATCACTTGCAACGATGGAGAAAAACACTTTTTGAAGGTACTCACCTGAATCCACTAACATAACGAGTTATCCAAATAGAAACATAGGCCGATGAGTGACTTTTTGAAAGGATTCAACGAGAACTGATGACATGCCGCTTACCTCCACAGGCTGATCAGGAGTACTTGGAGCAGTGTTGGTGGAGCGCAGGTTGCTGAGCTCGCGGTACCTCACGAAGTGGCGGACGGGCCGCCACCCAACGTGCGAGCCCATGTCGGACCCGCCCAAGTTCGACATCGTGCGCTCGCCGTCTGTCGTGGACAAGAATTCCCGCGACGCGGCAGACGCTGGGTGATGGTGCAGCAGGTTCATCTGCCCGTACATGAGCTTCGCGGCGCCGGTGGACCATGAGGCGTTAGTGGACGAGAATCTCCGCCATGCCGCGGGTCGTGGACGAGAATCCCCAAGACGAAGCTGGGTGTCCACGTCAAGAAAGCATTGTCTTATTACAGGTACCGCAGGAATTTGACCAAAGGGTCGCACACCTTTAGTACCATCGTCCTCCGTCAAAAGTTTAGGAGGCCCGCTGGGATGTCCGGAGACGAGTGTCTCTATCTTCTCCACCCGATCCTCTCTAAAGAGTTCAAGGTATTCTATCCTTTGGACCACCTTGTCGAGTTTTGGAAGGTCCACTCTGTGTTCACCTTCACTTAAATTATGATCCTTGAGTTCGTACGAACGATCTCCTGCATTCGAGTCATCAGAGAGACAGGACCTAACATTCGCACACGCAAGTTCTACCTTGTCGAGGTTTGAAAGATTCTCGTCAGAGTGTCCGGGATCACCTTCAGTTTGATCTTCGAGTTCGTCTGAACGGTTTCCTTCATTCAAGTCATTAGAGAGACAGAGCCTAACGTTTGAGCACGCAACCACCTTGACGTCGAGTTTTGGAAGGTTCTTGTCAGAGTGGCTGTGATCACCTTCACTTGAATGATCCTTGCGTTCGACTGAATGATCCCCTTCATTCGACTTATCAGAGTGACAGGACCCGACATCTGGAAACGCAAACTTGAGCTTGTTGGCTATTGGGAGGTTCTCATCCTCTGGACTCTTGTTCTTCGTCACCGTGTTACTGAGCTTGGGAGGCTGCAAGTACCCATCTGATCCATTGCTACGTCTGGCAGAGACTCCTTTCTCCTCAGTTCCATCCTGACCAAATAAATCGTTAGTGCCATGCCATGATCAGTGTCCAAGTTCTATGAGAGCAACAGGAAGACCGAAAACAAATCAGAATTGTGACTCTTGAACCCAACCACAAAGCCACAGATTCCTTAAGACCAGGTGGACAAGGGAAACGCCTCAAGTCCTAAGAGCTTGAAGAATCTCAATCACATCCAACGATGGAGAAAAACACTTCTCAAAAGTACTCACCTAAATCCACTAATTCAAGGAGTTATCCGAATAGAAACCGATGAGTGACTTCTTGAAAGGGCTAAATGAGAACTGATGACATGCCGCTCACCTTCACAGGCTGATCAGAAGCGCTCGCAGTATTGCCCATGGAGTTGGCAAGTCCGAGTTGCGGTTGAGAAATGGGGTCTCCATGGCCAGTGAAGAACTGGATCTTCTCATTCTCCAGAGCCAGCTTTCGTTTTTCAATGGCAAGCTGCTGCTCTTGATGCTTGCGGTCGTCCTCCTCCATGCCTCGCAGAATCGAGAGAAGAGACTTGACTGCATCTTGGACCTGTTCGTTGATTTTTGGTGCAATCCACGAGACGAGGCCATCAGTAGTAGATCTCTCCTCTGCTTCGGACTCACGCGTGGCGGTTGAGTCACCAGTCAATCCTTCGTCTTCGCTCCGGTCCGTGCCAAAGGCTCCAAATTCTGAATCATCGTCACAATCTGCAGAACCAGAGTGACCAAACCTACCATCCATATTGGATTGAAACTGACAGAGTGGTCGAGGAGAGCGACGTGCCAAGTGCTGTGCTGGAGTGAGGAATGTGTCTGCTCTGAGCCCACCGTGTCTGTGCAAGCAGGTGTTCTACCCTGGCCCTACGTCGAATCACACAAGAGGGAAGCTCATGCCTGGACTCTGCAATGTCACCGCCGACTTGTGTCGTGTTTGTTCTGCCTTTCTGGTTTCAGAGGAGTTCCCACATCAGTCTTCGGTAGAGTCTGGTGAGTTATCTCCTCTGCTTGAGACTAGCCTCTGCTTTACATGGTAAACTATCCTCTGTTTGTTGTGTGCGGACTATGGTCTCTTCCTTGGATTCTGAGTGTGTTGACGCCATTCTGAATAAAAATGTTTTTGTGATGTGACTGAGCAAGGAGAAGATCTCTTGGTACAAGAAGAAAGTGCTTGGACTGGCAGTGGTGCTGGGATTCGCCATGGCTTGCGTGATGGTGGGCATCGCCTTGTTGATACGCAGAAGACTCAAGCATAGAAAGGCCTTGCCCCCAGGTATAGTCACGTCAGATTTCCAGAGCAAGCAACCTGGATGTGACTACTAATGGCTACGAAGTCTTGTTTGGGCTCTAGGATGATACTAGGTTGTGCTTGTGATGCGTGTGTCTAGAAATCACAATACAGTTTGATGAACTATCCGTTTACGAAGCGAAACAGATTTTTGCAAGCATCCTCTTGGTCTTGGGAATAGTAGGTACACTATCTGGAAGTTACTTCAGTAGAATAGTGTGTGTTTAGGTAACGGCATAAACAGAGGCATTTAAAAAGCTCACTAGCGCACTTCGAGTTTGTTCCTAGAATATCTTGTGAATACAGGTGTACTTCGAAATTGCAAGCTGGCAAATCATCTGACTGACAAACTATGAAGCGAAATAAGGAGGCTATCATGTATCCTGGTTGCACTTTTGCTCACTTTTGCTTAAGGCTCTTAACTTACATGGATGCGTCAAGGCACCTTAAGTTCAAGTTCCATAGAAGAAGTACACCTGATTAGTGGTTGGAGTTGAAACACCAGCCATACAACCACAGGTGTCCAAGCAAACTAACGCTACTCGCGTACTAATTCATCCTTTCTTAAATTACGCTAGTTTACTAATAGCTCAAGCTTTAATCAAGCCAACTTCAAATCAAATTTCGAAACCTGCAAATCCTGCAAGAATGAGTCCAAGAACAGGTTCAGAAATCTCGTCATGTTGACCACCCAGATACTCAGAATGAAAAGAAAAACTCTGAGGAATGAAAAAAGAAAAACTGTTGCTAGAAATGCATTAGGCATTATCTTAATATTGTACCTCTGCCAATCTGATTTCCTAGGTTATTGGATTTAACGCGCCGCGCCGCATCTCAACTCCAGTTTCTCAAGCTTCAGAGCCAACTTCGTCTCTTCAATGGCGAGCAGCTCCTGTCGATGCTTCAGCTCGTTCTCTTCCTGCCTCCGCAAAACAGAGAAAAGAGGCTTGAGCGCATCGTCGATCCGTCTGTCGAGAAACGGAGCTATCCTCGACGTAATCAGGGGCCCTTCCTCACCAGAGATCGTTTCAGAGACTATCACTTCAAGGCTAGACTGGTTCGGATCATCACAGCTTTGTCTGTGAATGTCTTCGTCCTTACAATTAGCATAGCCGAAGTGGTTCACTCGCGATTGGAACGCGCCCAGATCTCCACCCTCTGTAAAAATTCTAGTCTCAGATTCCTGCGCTGGATTCGCAACTAGAATCCTCTTGATGACTTCAAACCAGTCGGATCTGAACGCCGTGTGCAGGTGATTCTCTGCTCTCTCGTCCTCGTTCATTGCCCAGTAACTCTGACCACACCCGCCCGCTTCGAGGTTTTGAATGGCTCTGAACGAGTGCAGATGCGCGTCCCATTGCTGTTGGCACGAGATGGACGCTCGGTCGAATCCGAAATCGTCCAAGAGCCATTCAGATACATCGTTCCAGTCAGGTCCGGTGACATCCAAACTCATGGCTTCTTCTGTCAGTTCCAACAACGCAAGGATCTCGTCATGACTCCACGCTCTGTTCCGAATCCTGTCCCTGACAATCTGAGTTGAATTCGACACTGGAGCATCAGTTTCTGACGCTTCATCTTCTTCCACACATTTCGATGAATCTTCACACATCCCAGTCTCTCCTGTCCCACTTTCGATTCCTGCATTAAGTACCTGGGATTCTTCAACCAAGTCATCAACGATGTGAATCTTATGTTCGATTAGGCGTTTTTCCTCCTCTTCACAAATGCTCGAGGTTCTGTTCTTCGGCATATAATTTCCTTTCAAGGCCTGGATGCATGTTATTATTCCGAAAATATAAGCATTCCCATGCTTGGAGCTCCAACCCTGAGCTATGAATCCAAAGTCACAGCAGCCATGACCCCGGGAGTCTTTTGAATCGAAGCAGACGAGTCTCGTCTTCGCGGCTTTGAGGTCCCTAGGGTGCAGATGCGCCATACCCTTGCTCACCTCCAAGCAGAATATTTCACATTGAAAGCTCAAGGGTACAGCAACACAATGGTCATTTAAGCCTGGACTCTGAGAATCAAAGAAGTCTCTATATAGCATCCAATCTGATCCATGAACCCAGAGACTACTCAGATTGTTTCGCAACAGGACTTTGATCGTACAAGAACTTAACTCGAAAGGAAGAAGGTAGCATCTCTCCGCAGCCTTGACCTCTTCCACATCCTGTGCTTTGATGTCTATTCCTAAGGTGGATTCCAACTGCGCTTTGATGGTGTCAAGCTCCTCAATAATTTCACTGAACTTTGCCTCCTGGTTGTCCATCAAGCCAGAAACTCTGCCATTCCATGTCGTGTAGAACCACACCAAATCCTCTCCTTTGCGAAGCACTGAGAGAAGCTTGTCGAGAACAGGGTATGATTTCGTGCCATCCTGAAGCATAGTTCCCCAGACCTTTATTTCTTCAGCAATGACACTGAATCTATCCGCCATTAGCTTGCACTGCTGCTTGTTCACCCAGACAGCGTTGGAGGTTTTGCAGACACTCTCAATGATTGAAAATGCTTCTTGGAGTTGAGGGGGTGGCTCCGAATCTGCATAATAAAAGTCCTTGCACACCGTGTCTATGGCGTAGCTTTGGACATAACTCACAGTCCCCTCCATAGCTCCAAGCTTGCCGCTCGGTACAGTTTGAGAATCCTGGTCCAAGCAAAGAAAACTAGTCAATGTGCCCATGATCTCTAAATGACGGAAACATAAAAATAATGTGCAAAATTTAGGCTCGCCAGAATGAGCTACCTTCATAAACAGCAGGTTCTTACACGACAGATCACGGCGCCATGTCCATTGACTTCATCATTGAGATTTTCGGAAACGAAATAAATACCTGATATAGGTTCAAATGTTCGAATGTGCAGGAGCTTTAAACAATCTCAAGTGTCGACAGGAACACCTTGTTCTATGCTTTCACCACCATGACCAGTGATTCGTAAATTCTTCTGGGAGACACTCTAAATTTCTGCACTTCAGACTCAAAAGGACGATGATACAATGAAGACTTTCATAATTACTACTGGTAGTTTTATGAGATTATGAGTAAAGTTCACTACATAGTCATGTCTAGAGAGCACTTCCTAACCTGCCGAAGTCAGGAAAAAACTGCCATCATGGGGAATAAACACATATCCACATAACCTTTCTATTGATTCATCAACAAAAGAAAACCAGCAACGAAAATAGAAACTCAGCAGAACTTACCAGACGTGAAGAAGGAGAGACTCTCGCTCATCAATGCTCCACAACGCCGTGAAAATACCTCTAAAAGGCACCGTTCAATCAGGCACACACAAGCTTAGAAGTTTGAGAAAACTGTTTCCTCAACTCCTCAGAAAACTGTCGAAGCCACAGGCTTGCGAAGCGGAGAAATTACAGGAAGATGTCACAAGTGTATGAAGTGAAACAAAACAATGGACTTTGGAGGAAGAGGTGTCGGTACGTCTAGTTAGGGCATGTCCGCTAAAAACCTCGTGTCTGAAACGAAATTACGAAGTCGTACTCTATCGGTTCAGGAGCTTCCTTGAGGATTGCTAGCTGCCATTGATTCAGGATTCCTACGCTGATGATCCAACCAGCTTGGTATGATTGCGCCTATCGGATTGAATATAATATGAATATAGAAGCGAATCTCCGGTAGAGAAATTGAATCTCTGATAGCAAGAAGAGCTGATTTTAACGTACAGACATTTAACGTACAGACAGTTTTGCACTGATATTTTCACAGTTTACAGACAAGTGCCCTGTACAGACATTTGATTTTTCTACTTACGAAATTTAGCGAAGCATTAATAGAGATTCATCTCAACTTTTTATTGAAATATCATTTGCTTACTTCCTAGCCTACCTTCATCACATAAATTTGGCAATTGTCTCTACGATACTCTTGGGAAGTTGCGTCTGTAATCTAGATTCAGGTCCTTAGGCCTTGATCTTCGGTTGAGGCCAGCGTCTCATTTGATCTCACCTAGGTGCCAGTTCTAGTCTTCAGTTGTCACTGATATGAGAGAGCTTAGTTTCGAGACTCACATGCCACAATTCTCTGTCTGTCAGGGCCTCCACCAAGTTGTCAATAAGCCTTAAGTTTAACTTCATTTGAGACAGGGTTTCGACATGAACTGTTGATGACTTGATGGACGCTATGGAGGAGGTTTGAGGATCAGTGCGATGGGTTCGCTTCCATGTCTGGTGAGTTTCTGCAAATTACCCTACCATTCGCGCTAGTACTTACGTTTGGTGATGTAGATGTCGCACGACGTGGTTTGTGAGCAGTCGGTCAGCCCCTGTGGAGAAAATTATAGAGTTTTTTTTTCTTGATTCGTGTCTACAGGTGCTCAGTACACTAAATATTGCATAATTTAGTGTAGTAAACACTAAATACGAACACGTACACTATTTGCAAACTATGCAATTAGTGTAGTGATAGAATACTACATTAAATGCCAACTACTACACTATTTGCGAATTCAAGTACAGTCGGCTCCCTTTACAACAGCCACGTTGGTTCTACCTGCTATAGTGAGGGGTTGTTCTATTGAGAGGCTGTATTAAATGGAGAGGGGGGGTAAATGAGTGTTCACCAAGTGTTGCTGTTATAATGAGAGAAGATTGGTTTTGATTTTAGGATGTTGTTATAACGAAATTGTTGTTGTATCATATGCTTGTATAAAGAGAGCTGACTTTAATGGTTGGAATATATATATTTTTACTTGTGCACATTTAGTGTATCGATAGTAGAAGAAGATTCTAGGTGGCTAGTGGGTGGTTGATTGGAGCTCACATTGATGACATTGGTGGCTACACACTAATTGTCAACTTATTCACAAATGGTGTACTAGGGTAGTTAGACTATTTGTGTCACTACACTAAATGCAATATTTAGTGTAGCTAGGATAATTTATAGCCTCTGTTTGAAAGGTGAAGTCGGTGGCTAGGGTTTCGGTGATTCAAGATTCTGCAAGTAACTTGTGATATGAGATTTCGTGTTTAGATGTTCAGCATGTGATGACAAGAAAGTCGTGGTCATACATCTGAAGACAGACTATCGATTGAATTCTCTATTATGTAACAGGCTAGGAAAACATGAGTTACTGGCGAGAAGTGTTGTGGCATGTTTGCTAGCACTTGGTAGATCATGTATTTCGGCGTTGAATTTTTGCACGGTGATTCCAGTTCAGCAATGAACTATTCAACTCTGACAGATCATCACTTATGTCGGTTGCGTCATAGCAGTATCGTGGTTAGGAGGAGGTGAATTTTGAGCTATACTTGTCTGTGGTATGACAAATGCATGCATTGAATTGTCCACTAGGTCTTGCCGAAACTAGTTGACGATGTCATATCAAATTGATTGTAGATGAGAAGAAGCTGTTGACATGGTATGCGAAGAAAGTTTTCTGAGACAGGACTCGACTAGCTCGGCTTGCAGCTCGGTTTATAATTAATGGAGACTCCTCGCATACGGAGCTGTAAATGCCCAGAGCAAGGTCCCACAACGCAACGGCTGAGCTGGGGCTGTGAAATCGGTTGTTCAAGAATCATTTGAAGGAGATTCATTATGCAAACTCGCCCTCCATTGAATCCTGCACCGTCTGAGAAGCCTCGTTTCCAACCACCAGGGATCAGGAGGCTTACAGATCAACAATTGACCTGCGTTATCCTTCGTTCTAATTTCAGCATTCAGGTGAATTATCGTTGCTGAATCTGTTTATTGTTGCCATCATATGACTCATTTCTTCGTGTCAGTTTGGGTCATGTTACCTTGGACCTTGCACCAGGTGCAGCATTGTTTTCAATCTGCGCAGATACTCGTTTGAAAAACTTGTTTGGAATTTGTGCAGGTATACTGACATATCAACGAAGTCGAACCATTATGTCTGATGGCACACTTGAAGACGCTTTAGATCCTGGTTTGACTCAGGGATTTGACTGGAGCTTCCTGAATGTCTCGAGTCCACCAAGTCTTTCTTCGGACTCCCCATTACCATCCCATCCCCAAGAATTGGGGACACACTCAGAGGTTGTCATGCAAGACACCACAGTGCTTGATTCCGACATGACGACGATGACCTCGGAGCCTGTGAAGCCCAAGCGAGGCGCTCGTGGAAAAGTACTTGATCAGGCGGCGAAGCGATGCCGGGGTCCGAATTGGACAGACGACGAGAAGCACGCGCTGCTGGTGTTGAAACTGGAGGCGTTGGTTCGGGGCGACTCAGTCACGGAGGGCGCAACCTGGAACGTCTTTGTCTCCAAGGCTCTCAAGGAGCGGCACGACTTCGACAGAGCGCCTAAGTCGTGCCAGCAGCAATCCGACACGCTCAAGAAGCAGTTCGATGCCATTCGACTGCACGACGCGAACGCAGGTACTGCAGTTGGTGGAATCAGTTATTGGAAAATGAAGGACCGGGAGAGGGACAATCTGAAGCTGCCTAGATTCTACTTCGGGTGGTCTGTACTGATGGAGAGCATCATGAGCATCATGAGCATCAAGAAAAGTTCTTCCATTAACTTGAGATCCGCCTCAGATCATGTCCCCGCAGCAAGTCTTGCTTCGTCCTCTCAAGTCGATGTTCACATGGTTCCTCCCTGTCAGATCGATGTGCAACCTGAGCAGAAGGATTTCGACATGGCTTTGGCCATGACGAATACTCAACAACCGCCTGCCATGTTGACCGAAGATAATGAGCTCATTCAGAAGATAGCTCCATTTGTGGACAAGCGGATCGAGGACAAGATGCAGCCTCTCGTGTGTGTGTTGCTGGACAGGGAGGAGGATGAGTACAAGTATCGAGAGAAAGTGTTGGCCATGAAGATGGAGAATTTGAATCTCAGGCGCGACAGGATAAACAGTATCAAAATGCAGTGTAGTGCTGTTGGATCTGCGGTTGCAGATGACGTGAAGATCGTGCGAAGTGATCGGTCCTCAGCGAAGAGAAGAGTAAGTCCGATTCGAATACTCTCCCACAATTTATCAGGTGAATGAGATACCTTGATTTGAATTGGAGCCACTTCAAAGTTCCACTTTAAGTTCAGCTTTCTAACATGATAGAATGAGGTGTGGGAGCGTCCACAACTTCACCATTTTGATATAATAAGTGAGCATTGGATATCCGAGTCACTTGAAAATGGTCAAGGGAGGTGAGAACCCTTCTCTCGACCCTTTTGAAGGTGATTCTCGTATACAATCTTCTCTTGATCATGTCAAAATGGATGTGTACATGTTAACTAGGGGATCACGTGAATCTGTTGGAACTTGGCTTGTTACCATAATGTGCCCATATTGTGACAGGCCAAGAGCTTCGAAAACTAGAGCAGTAAATTCAGATTTCGAGTTCAGTCAGTTCAATAATTTGCGGCGTGAGTTCCATTTAAATGAGCCAAGTTAGAGAACACAGATGACACTAGAGTCGAGATTCCATCACGTGTAAATGCTTTTGTATAGGGCGATCACCACTTGACGAACCATTGGTTCATGATCGGAGTAATCAGATGAATCCAGGTTCAATTTGCACAATGTCGTAAGACAAACTCAGAGGCTGGACAGTACACAGTCTTTCAGAAGTAATTGATCTCTTGTTGGAAAGAGACATCACCTACAGACGTGGGAGTGATGATCTACTCAGTCTACGAGTTATTAAATGTACGTTTCAGTTCATTCTTAGCACTGAACTTGAGGGTTAAAGTCTACTGAAGCACAGAAGTTGAACTCCTCCAATGACTCTGTTGTTCTCACACAAGAATCTTGTGTTAGGTTTAAGGGTTTCATTTCAATTTGATCCTTAAGCTCGATAGTGCAAGATGTTTTTTCCTAGATTCACATTGCAAATATATATAAGAGTCATCACATTTTGTCTATGTAGTTTCCATAGAAAACACTATCATATTTCTCCATTTACCTCATAGAGACTGCTGCATCCTTACGCTCTCAGCACTAAAGAGACGATGTCCTTCCACTAGATGCATAAACTACGTAGTCTGCACTCAAGACATTTTCTGCAATTGGCCAAACAGTCTTGGTCATTACCTGCAAGCAGTTTAGAAAAGAAAGATCAACCCAGGTCTTGAAACATGGAAACAAATAAGTTCAAGGAGTCGTGGATACTTACATCAACGTACTGTGGGTGTGCAGATAACTCCTGCAAAGCTTTCACTGCGCAGAATCAAATCACCATAACCATCAGAGAAGTATTTAAGACGTTTACAGAATACACAAACGTGTTCCTCTACACCCCTGTTACACAGGTTATCATATCTAGTGCAAGAAGAACTAACAACAAAACTCGCGCTGATTTTGGAATTCGAACAAGTTGTGAGGCGCACTAACTATGAAAATTCAAGGTAAGAGTGTGAATAAAAGTGCACAATCACAATTAGTATGAGAGCAAAAGCACAGTAGTTGCGCTAAATATGCTTCTAATACTAAATGCGATAATATTCAGTGTAGTACACAGATATTTGAGTTGAGTCACAGCCGCCATGAAGGTTTAGATTGGAAGTGATTGTTTTAGTGCTCAACTTACATGAGGGGCATCTCACCACGACACCATGCGAGTATCGTTGATCTCGGGCACAGAAATTGGTTCCTGCACACATGACAAACATTAATTTTCGTACTGCAATTGTCATGTGGATGGAACCCCAAACCCTAGTGTAGCTCTCAGCACTGAAAGACTTGTTACAGATTCAACCGACTCACCAGCAGTTATCTGAAGCAGAAGACTGGAGTTGAGCTCCGGTGCGTCGTTTAGATTGTTTAAAGATTTGACCATACCATCGATCTCTTCTTGAGAAGTGCCATGCTTCACCTTGATGCCCAGTATACGTTCTGCGCCTCTCTTAAATGCCTATAGAAGAGCACACCCCACATGGATCAATGCAACAAATCTTCCTCTCAAGCTCAATCACGAAAAGATAGCAATTTGCTTGAGAACACTAACTACACACAAGTTTAAGGGTTTGGACGACATGTGGGCTTACATTTCCCTGTCTGTAAACAGCTTCGTCATCGTCGTCCACTTCTGCCTCATAATCCAATGTAATCTCGCCCTGTCACACAGCAATCTGTCACTCCTTTGATCCCATAGCACATCAAGAGAAGGCAGAAGTCGGTGTGAAGCTCACCGTCATGAATGGCATGATGTACTGCTTTGAATACCTGAAATTTGATAATGCCCAAATCACAACCAGTCTCCAGCCCAAACCCAAATGCTCCCCGAATTCAGCAAGGAGAGAAAGTAGGTTCACAACACCTACCTGCAGACTGAGCGTGTACCCAATGAGAGCAATCCTCTTTCAAATCAGCAAGGCCTTGCACCATGTCATCCCTCACCTTGTCTCCTGTGTTGGCCTTTAGCTGGAAGAGGACCGAATGCTCCACAACCCTCCTCACCAAAGAGGAAGTCTATATATCTATTTTGAAGATTTCATCTCTATAAACATTGATTTGTACATCCTTTCTGGCGACAAGATGGATTCCTTGTTGTTCATTAGTGGTAGTATGGCGATATGGCAACGGCCATGAAACTTTGGCGATGTAAAATCACATATTTCCCACTTTTTTCGGGAATATTCTATTTTTGGATATATTTTTTGCCATTTGGCTATTTTTTGCCTTAAAAAAAAGGGTTGGCACCACCATCTCATTTATTTAAGGCTAGTGATTTTTTACGAGCAAAATTTTGCCAAATGGCTAAAATGCTTTACTCCAATCCCATTTTAGGCAAAATTAGTGAGTATTTTCTTGAAACCGGGTGCGAGACTTACTATAGACCACCTCTGCTATTTGTCATCAATTCTTCTTGTATCTATGGATTATAGAGTGTAGGTGCAACAAAAAAGAAATTTTCTACAATATTTGGAAAATGGTGTCACCAGAATTTTGGTCTCTAGTAAATTTGTGTCGCTACTCTAGCACTAACAAAAAAGAGTAAAAAAGACATTGCTTAAGTCCCCTTGACACCAAATCCATGGTCAAGAATCCTTCGGTTTCCACCAATGAGATTGCTTGAACGGCCAAAGTTTGGCCTCTCGGCCTTCACACCAAAGACCAAAGTCTAGAGACCGTCATCCTCCATTGTGCCTACATTGCAACAATTTTAAAGAGTTTTGGCGCCAAAGTGACGACCTCTCAAGTGCACCGTTTTCAACCGACCCAAACTTCCTTCGAGAGTCCGTCAACTTCCTTTGATTTGTATTATTTAATGTATTTTTTAGCCCAAGAGTTTGGCCTCTGGCCATTGTTTGGGCTGAAATTTTGACAAGCGGACTCTTGACTCGGCCCTTTGAGAAGCGGCCCTTAGTTCCGGATTTTGGAAGAACTCGTTCAACCTTTTTTCTAATTTGTTGTAGGTGTGTAAAGTAAACTTGGGCTAATTAACCCTTTAACAACAATGGTAGGATTACTGCGGTCTTGTTTATCTCTGAAATCTATGAAATTCGAAGAAAATCACTCTAAGATGTCTGAAATACAAAGATTTTTTTTGTGAAGAATCTACACTTTCCAACCAATGGGCACCCTTTGTAGCTCAATGAGTGGAAGCAACTCTAATTTAGCAAGTGCATCATGATTTGCGAGTTGGCACCTCTCTCCTTTGTGTCGTGAAGAGCATGAAGTGTCAAGATTCTTTCAAAAAGCACCAAAAAAGGGGAGTTTGTGTCCATTTTGGGCATTGTCGTCATTAAAAGGTTAACACCATCTCTACATGCATCTGATCTGAGAAATTTTTTTTGTTTCTAGCACAATGAAATTTTTTGTTGGTTATTAAGTGACATAAGGGTTTAGGGCTGACGGTTTAGTGACGATTTGAGGCTTTTCTAGTTCTAGAAGAAGATTAATAGATTAAAGATTCCTCTAAAATGCTTAGATCCTTTGCGAGTTCATTGAAGTGGCCCACATTAATAGAATGGCTTCTAGATAAGAGCTTCTCAATTGCAGAGACGCCATGAGAGAAGTTTTCATCTATGTGGTGAGTCCCCTAGAAATGAACCTCCCCAACGAGCGACGCTATCTTGTGAGCGGTGAGCAGTGAACGGCGAGCGGTGAGCAGAAAATAGTCTGAAAACGGGAAAAAAAAGTTGTTTTTTTCTCGCAAAACTTTGTTTTTTGGAAAGTAATGATAAGTCTCTTAAACTTTGCGTGGAAAATTCGAAGAATTTTCTAAACTTAAAATGTATCCTATAGCCGTGGAATCTCTAACCATGGACATTTTTTCCGATTTCCTTTCGTCGCTCATGTCCACGACTATCAACTCGCGGTTTTATTTCCATTTATTAAAACCTTAAAATTATAGAGTCCACAATCAAATATAAAATTTGAATAAATTTTTATAAAACTTACAATGAATGTGAAGTCCAACAGTAGGGGATGTAGAGTCATATAATTTCATCATGATAGCTATATTACACAATATTTGGAACAAATAATATTCTAATGTTCTAATATTTGATTCTAAACTATTGCCAATGATTTAAGATACCCCATCTCTCCAATTGGAGTTGGCGTGGTTCAAATTTGAAGATGTTATATGCTGCCAATACATGACATAACTTCTGCATGTTGCGAACATAGCACCTCTCAAGTCGGTTAAAATAATGTATCAGAAAAAATGATACATTGTAACATAAATTAGTATATTCAAGAGAAGTACGAGTGAGAAATTCACTCATGCATTGACTACTAGCCATACTTGTGACAAACAAGACCAATTTCACATGTTCATATACGAGCTACCGGAAAATACAAATACTATTCAGAAGATACTTTATTGCGATTTTCATGCTTGTTCGGCAATATTAGCAAGCTCTAGAATGCGCATGACCTCGTTAAAGCTGTAGCTTGGAGCATGCATGAATAAGTCTTCTTTGTAGTCCATCTTATATAAATAGCGTAGGATGTAGTACACATGCTTGCAATACTTCCATTGCCCTTTCTTCCCCAACGCCTCCACTGACATCTTCACGAAATCTGGACATGTACACGCCGGGTAGTCTGTGAAGGTTAATATGCAATACGACTTTTCCTTCTCCGTTTGAAGGGTGATAACACATCCAAATCCCGGATACGGCATGGCGGTGACATTCGTAACGTAGCAATTCTTCATCAACGTTGCGCTTGACCACTTGTTTCAGTGCTCAACGAAAGGCACATCTGAACTTTGGCGAATCTGGTAGCCGTTGCGGAATGTATGGTACGAGTCTGGATTCTCTGGAAGCGGGAAGTTCGATCGCAGAATAGGCATGCTCAAAATTACCTAAAATTGTCTACGAGGCAACAAAGCACCACGTTGCTCTAACTGAAAACCTGCTTCTTCTAACGATAAAACTTCTTACATCGTTAGGTTCGTGCCAAGCTTTACTGGCCATGTCATTGGGACTAATGGCCAGTCTACTACGAACGATTTCTTCGAATCCATCACGCATCGGCTAATATCATTAGCACAAAACCAGAACTTGACAGAAGTATTTCGGGGCGACCTGAATTCCTTCTTCTTCCCAATATATGTTAGGGCATGTGTTCCCTGACTCCTACACCCAACTCTAGCGTCACACCTCTCACCGCTGCGAGCCTACAATGCTTGGCACTTTCGGTGGAAGGTCTTCGGAAGTCGACCAATGTGCCACTTTGATGGATCAACCTCCGATTCCAATACTGCAATTGTGTGACGGACCCCGGAAGCTTGTTTATCTAGGGCTTCTTTGATCTGCGCCTGAGTCACCCTTCTGCCATCACATGGAATCGAATAGTTCACCGTATCGGATCGCTGGAAGTCGTTGTTGGACCCGGATGGCATGTCAAGTTTCCGTTTTGTAGACCCAAAAATCTCCGCTCTTTTAAGCCCGCCCGTCTTTGTCAAGAGATCCTCTGCCCCCAGGAAACTCCGCACAGCTTTTGCAATGAGCCTTGGATCACCAGAACGTTGGGCAGATCTTAATTAAAGCGTACCTTTGTCTGGACCTTTTCCGGAGGTCCCTCCATTGATCCATGCCCGGTACGAAGTGATTTGCATGAAAGCCCGAACTAGGTCATCCACGGTAGCCGCATATAAACATGTCATGGTATTCCCGGACTGTTGAAGCCAGCTGTTGTGGACTGTCTCCGCAAGATTACATGATGGCATGTCAGCTCGCTCGTCGAGTGTGAGGTCCTAATATCATATAGCAAATGTCAGTACTACATTCACAACTAACTTTTCAACAATTTGAATATTAAGAAAAGGCATTGCGGGAACTAACTAGTTGCATTGCTCCGCCCCATTGTCTATATCGGAAATGCCAAAAAGCCATCCAATCTTCTAGGGCACAACGCCCGCTTTCGGTAGTGGCTCCAAATGAAATCCACCATCCACGAATGACGTTGTATTGTGCTTCAGCCTCTTCTTGTGATCTCGCATTCTTCCATATCCTGCAAAGTGCAATGTGTTGATCTTGGAATGTTGGTAGAATGCTCTTTGTGGTGGCTCGTTGAAGGCACTTGGTCCAATGGAATAAATAAGTCCGTTCTTTGTTTTCGATCGGGACGTCCTTGTCGCCATTGTCATACACTCGCCGAACAGCGTGCCAATTCGCTCCGGCACTACCAGCCATGAACCCTTTGAAGTTCGTGTTCTCCACTCCGTGATTTAACATCGTATCATTCAAGTTCTCCCAAAACAAGTGTTGTGCTTGAGCATCCTCCGATTGCATATCACACATAGCTATCGTCATAACTTTACAATACTTAATGCCGTATACATGGCATGCCATGGTAGTCCACTCTTTAACCCGCTTGACGTAATCAAACATCAACCAACAATCTTGGAGGTCCGTACCAAGTTGCATCTGCCAAACAAGATCAAGACTGCTATTAGGACGATCAACAGACATTTTAAATACACACACTTTACTTTTAGATTGGCCCGGGAACTTGTTTTCGTGGATGAAGACAAACTTGGACGACTCCTTTAGCTCCATGATGTTGTCCATGACACCCTTCCCACCACTGTAGAAGCGCTTGCAAGTCGACACCAAATTCCTTATGTTAGGGAATGATAGAGTCACGAACTGATCCAAGACAGCATCCATAGATGCTCCTTTAAGGTTTGATGATCTTGATCCGGGACGGATCAAGTAATCGGAAAGGTAATTCTCTTGGCAGCCATAATGATTGCAGAATTAGTGGCATTGGGTGTGCGCTCGACTTCCTTCATAACGCACTCATGCATCACGTCCATTGCGGTTTGGTCAACTCCATTCGAGATGGGATGCTAGTGAATACCAAGATGAATGGCAAGTCGGGTGCGCTCCAAATTGGTACACGTAACATAATAAATACGTGCATCACAAAGAGCTAGACAAATAGGCGGGGTTTGACAAACCTTACAAGCAAAGGTTGATTTAGGGTGCGGAGCGCCATTGACAAGCCAGGGGAAAATGGCGAGACCACTCCACTCCGTTTGATTTGTGCGACCATCATTCCTGCACTTATAGTCACAATGAAAGTTAGGACATTGAAGATGGCCAGTACAAGATGACTTCCGGTATGTCAGGCCAAAATCATTCATGATATTCGTAGTCATTGTCATGCACCATATGTGACCATCGTGTTGCTTGCTCATACCATCCAGTCCTCCTCCGAACTGAGTTGGTATGTCTTCTGGAAGTGGAGGCAACTCAAACATCATGGCACCGTTGTAAGACGGAGGCAAATACTTCACATGTGAAACCTCAATGCTGTCGAAATCCACATGTGTAAACTCAGAACGGGATCCCTTTCTAGAACAGGTCCTGCAAACATATGGAATGATACTGCGGATACTTTTAGATTTTGGATGGATAGGTGGTTTTCTAAAGGAAAGAGACGGAGACATGTGCGACCTACTTGGCGTATGGATAGATGCATCGGGATAGGTAGAGCCATGTAACTTAAAGGTGTACGATGATTCCCCTAAATTCACATCAGAGAGGTCCTCGTATGTATCAATTACAAGCTGCACGCTTGGGTTAGAACGTGTGCCCAAACCGGGCGCGAGTATCGTATCAACGGAATTGATAGGAGGGATCATCACGGCACATGACGTACTAGCGGACGTTTGAGTATCCCTTACACCATATACTTTAAAAGAACCACGACACAGATTCCACAGAAAGCCTAAATCGTCTCGATCTTTCACTTGGTATATAGAATGTTCTAATACTTGTGAGCTATCAAACACCTCTTGTTCAACATGAATGGTTCCAAGTCTAAACCCGAAGCGACTAGTACTGAGGACTGCCTCCGGGACATTAATAGTGCCATTTTCACCAACTAACACGACAAGCGGAACACCACCATTATGAGATGTGAGTGACGCCATAGTCAAGAGCTCTCCACAGCATAGGATATGGAATGCCTGCGGTCTATGATGGCGGTTGTATATTGAAGAAATCAACTGCTTGCCTAAACATCTCAGTGAAGACGTCCAACTACGGAAACACATCGTGCTCATAATTGGCGAAAACATTTAACGCCTTCTATCAGATGCCCATGCACGCTCCCTGACGGCGCCTCAATGAAAATGGACACTTTCCAAATTGATCCTAGAAATTAAAAGGTTGATCTGACTAAGGCGGAGTATACCATACAGTAGGTATTCGACGTGTACAGTAGTTTTCCACTAAATTAACAGAAAATACCCAATGAGAAGAGGGATAAGAGATGATTAATTGAAAGAGAGTTAAATATTTTGTATACTAGAAGAGATGGAAAGCACACAGTTTCTCTACTATAGCAGAATATGCATTCCTAGTCTACCAGTACGACTTGCACACAATCTGACACATCTTTATTGAACACGACAAAATAGAAACCAGTCTAGAGGTCATGATCAAAGTCAACAATTTACAAATAGATAAGTACTAGTTGTATCCGCTAAGGCACCAAGTTTGCTTAAAGTTAATTAATCCCCGGTGTTGTCGTTATTCACTTAAGACGAATGATAAATCCAGTAAAGAGCAATGCTTGTGACGGCAGAAGCAATTAATAGAGATGCTATAGCCACGATTAACTTTGAGTTTGAAATTCAAATTAAGGCTGACAACTATTGAAAAATTAGTTAGAGATCATGGGCCATCCTATTGGCAGCTGCTTGACATAGTAAAATTGCTCCATTGTTGGGTAGTTCAAGTTTAACCATGTCATAGCAGCTGTACTCTTGTGAAAATGTTCAATGTGACGCAACCATGACGGCTTGCTGAGGATGACAAGCAAGGGTGGCCAGAAGAGAAGAACAACACACTACTCAAATCCTAAGCCCAGGAGGTCCCCAACTCAGCGACAACAACACAAGGCCTTGGCTTGTGAGGAGAGTCGTGAGGACCTATCATCTGAGGGGTATGTTCGATTCAAGAATTTGTCAAGTATTCTCCAAGCAGAAGAGACGCCACACTGTATCGTCAGAGTAAGTGCTTCATATTCATATGCTAAGTTAGTTTTATACTTTGCAATGATATATTGGTCATACTTAAAATTTGTATTGTGTAGTCGTCCAGCTATTTGATGCAGCCACGTAGAGAAAGAGGGGAAGAAGAATCAATACAAGTTACCATGACGAGTGATTTCACGGGACCTAATGCATCAGTAAGCTTGATGCATGGGAGTAAGGGTGCCAACGGTGTTGTTGACGACAATGACTGTCAAAGCATGGACTCTAGTATGGACCCTAGGAGCCTAGTAAATTCATCGCGATCCACAAGGAATAGGAATTGGTCCTCGTCTAGGGCAACCAATGGTCGACCAAGGACCGATCGAGGTAGCGCGGGGGAAAGTGGGCCAATACTGTTGGATGCGGAGCGGGCCCAAATGACACAGGTACGATATCTTCAGATTGATTAACAATATGCATCTTATTCATGGTTTCATATTTATGGCAATGAATCTCCAACTATATTGTGCGTTATGGTTTCTAGAAAATTAGGTATTTAGAACCGTATATTTTAACTTCCTAGAGATTGATGGATTCAATATGTGTTAGTTTTAGGGCATTTGGGTCATCCTTAAAAGTTGAGTGAAAACAGCTTCTTGATTTCTTACTCGTGTAGAAGCCCTTGCTACTGTGAAGGGTCACTTTACATTCCTACCATATAGTTCGTCTAAGTCCAGTTTGAAGTTTATTTTTGGTGAATGAAAACATTTGTGCTTTAGTTTCTTCCATTGCATCTCAGGTATAAGTTGTCCTTGGACATTAGATTAGATGCATATGTGAAATTGCATGAGACGATTTTCATGATAGGTTATCGCTTTCATTTGCAGGCTGAACTTGGTGAGGTTGGAGAAGGAAGTGGACAAACACACGACGACGAGGAGCCGCAGACTTCAAACTAGACAGGTAAATACCCGAAATAATCTCCAGGCTCGTTTCCATTTCGAAAATTTGAATGTTGTGTCCCGTGTCTTCTTTTATGTGCAATATTGATGTTTCATTGTCTAAACCCTAGTCAATAGCAATTAACCCAACACCCAAAACCTAATAACTATTTCCCTGAACCCTGATTCTGTGAGTCGTATTTCTTTAGATTCTGTAAACCCTGTATTTTTGTGTCTTCATGAGGTGTGCGTTGCAGTGAATCGTGCCGAAAGAGGGTTCACCGGCGTTGGGTGTGACGTCATTGAGGCCGCTCCGAACCGGCTGGCGCTCCTCATGAGTTTTATTTCTACTCTAAAATAAATACTTCTTGTTGTCACAGTACCATATGTTGAATCCGCTTGTGGTATCAATCATGTGTGAAGGTGCCTCGGTTCCGAGGCACAAGATTATTCCTCCCTATTTCAAGATTAGATTTCTAGTTTCAATGATACTAACATGCTGGATCCGAGGGACTAATGGAGAGCACCATTCTGATGTTTTTTCTTTTGGTCGATGTGGATTCACATTTGCGGTATTCTTTAGTGGACTTCGTTGTTTTCATTAGTGGATTCACCATCGTTGTTCTCGGTTTGATGCTCTTTTGATGCTGGATTTGAGTTGCATGTTTGATGTGTGATGAGGAATCAAACATGTTGAATGCTCACAAGCGCTGGTTTGAAGTCGTGTCTTCCTTTTTGCAAGCCTGATCATGTCTTTATTAATATAAATGTGCGATTTTTAGATTGCTTACTAGCATGTTGATTCGATGCTCACATACATACTGGATGTTTCGTATTGCAGGTTTTTGCTTGTTTCTGCTGGTTGCATGGTTGAATCGTGAATGTATCTTGCTCGACTGTTATCTTTGTGTCTTTCAAATTTTTTTTCTATATTTTGTGGAATGTTTAATATGATGTGTGAATAACTGTAGATGCCTCAGATCCGAGGTACCCGAGTACTAGTCGCTTTTGCATCATCAGAAATCTCAATTCAATGCCACTAACTTGCTTCACAACTTCGTACATGTGCGACTTGAGATGATGCTTCTAACATGGTGATTGATATTTACTTGCTGGCTTTTCGCTCGCTTCTTACTCGATACTTGCTTGAATCATGTTTGTTTGTTCCTGCTCTGTTGTTTAAGTTTAGATACGTTTGATGTACCCTCTAGAATGAAATCAAATTTCGAGAGAGCCGAGGGTCCCTCGGATCCGAAGGATTGATGGAGAGCACCATTCTGATGTTTTTTTTGGTCGATGTGGATTCACCTTTGCCGTTTTTTTTTGTGGACTACATGCTATTCTCTAATTTAAACTCAATCATGTATTCCTCTGGCGTGTGTATGTTCTAAAATGTGTTTAGTAGATGTTTGAAGGTGCCTCGGATCCGAGGCAGGCAATTGCACGTCGCATTTGCATGATTTGAGTTCTGGGTTTGATGCTCTTTTGATGTTGGATTCTACTTACATGTTTGATGTGCGATGAGGAATCGTACATGCTGAATGCTCAGAAGAGCTGGTTTGAAGTCGTGCAAGCCTGAATCATGTTTTTATTATTATAAATGTGCGATTTAGAGGTTGCTTATTAGCATGTTGATTCGATAATCACATTCGTACTGGATGTTTTGTATTGCAGGTTTATGCTTGTTTCTTGCTTTGTGCATGGTTGAATCGCATATGCTTCTTGGTGGACTGTTATCTTAGTGTCTTTCAAAAAAAAAATTCCATATTTGGTAGAATGCTTAAAGTGATATGTAAAGGTCTCTTGATGCCTCAGATCCGAGGTACCCGAGTACTAGTCGCTTTTGTATAATCAAAAATCTACATTCGGTGCTACTAACATGCTTCACAGCTGCTTACATGTGCGACTTGAGATGATGCGTCTTACATGCTAAATAATATTAACTTGATGGTTTGATGCTTCTTACTCGATACTTGCTTGAATCATGTTTGTTTGTTCCTGCTCTGTTGTTTAAGTTTCTTATGCTGGATTCTAGAATAGCTCTAGTTTCATGCTCATGTATGTAACTAAAAATTATTTACCATGGATGTGTGTAGATGGCGTAACCGCATGGAGACATGGTCACGCCAACTGAGGACTTGGAGAAGCCCAGTAAGGACAGAACTTCTGCTTTTGAAGCTTTGGGATCTCCACATGCGGATTCGAGTTTAGTCGTGCAAGTTGTACCAACGTTGGGGGTTGATCCTGGTTCGGACACAACAGAGCTTTCATTAAGGAAGTCCATTCGTGGGACTTCCTACGATGTACTGCAGAAGTCTCATTCTCCATCTATCGGGGAGTTGCACATCCCACTCTACCAAATGTTGCCAATGACTGAGGTGCGTATTCCAGTCAAGCCTGACATTGAGAAGCTGAAGAGCGAGTTCGTCAAAGGCTACCGCCTAGAATCTGTGTTGAGAGTCGAAGGTGAGAGAGATAAGAGACGAGCAAAAGAGCAAGAGCTCCTCATCAGATCCAAGGTTTAATCCTTGGGGGTTGGTACATTAGGAGTCCGTTCACTGGTGATAGGATCCTAGTGTCGTACCATTAGTGGTAGTTAATCTAGTATTAAGTGTCATGATCAGGTGGTAATTCGACTACGATATGATAATCCCACTACGATACGGTTAGGTGAACCGTACTAGGTCTAGGGTAGGTCTAGACTAGGTCCTAGTTAGTGGAGGACACTGGAGTGGATGGATGTGCTATCATCCTATCTCAACACTCCTTCTCGAACGATGAACTTCCTCATTAAAAAACCTAAACATTAGGAAAAAGAGTGAATTCACCGTTCGCCTAATTCTTCCAGGGTTCGCATTCCGGCTGCCTTGATGAGTTTTCGATGTTGATGTGCAGGAAGTGCCTTTGTAAGTACGTCGGCTATGTTCTCCGTTGAAGCAATCTTCTTTACTTGAATCTGGTTTGTATCCGTCAAGTCCTGTGTATATCCGAAGATATGAGGGCTGATGTGTTTTATTCGATCAGCTTTGATGAAGCCCGAGGTGATTTGTTCACCACATGCGGCGTTGTCCTCAAAAATCGTTGTCGGTTTGTTCGAGTTGGCGATCCCACACTGTTGAAAAATAGCCTGTTGCATCGTCCTCAGCCACACGGCCTCCCTGGACACTTTGTGGAACGCGAGTAATTCAGCATGGTTGGTGGAGGTGGCTGTCACGATCTGCTTGGTGGACCTCCACAAAATTGGTGCGCCATTCTTCACGAAGATATATCCCGTTTGGGATTTGCTTGTACCAGGGTCGGTCTTGAAACCAGAGTCGGCGTAGCCAATGATACTGCTACCGGCGTTCTTCTTGAAATGTAGACCAAGGTCTTCAGTGCCGTGTAAGTAGCGTAGGAGATGTTTGATCCCCTGCCAATGGCGCATTGTAGGTCGCTGGTTGTGCCTTGCTAGTACGTTGACTGCAAATGATATGTCGGGTCGCGTGTTTGTCGCGAGATAGAGTAGCGCTCCCACCGCGGCTAAGTACTGTGTTTTATCGACCTCCTCCTCGCCGTCATCAGCGAGTCTATAGGGGTCATCTTCAGTCTTGCTTCGACCGATCATGGGCGCGGATAATGCATTCGCGTTCTCCATGTTGAATGTGTGCAGGAACTTCTTAACATAGGTCTGTTGATGAAGTAGTATATGTGAGCCAAATAAACCACCCCCTAACGGGTGGCTTATCTTGAACACAAGACCCTAAATGTGGGATACAGCCCCTTGTGCAACCATCCTTCAACCATTCATACAAGCATGGTGACCCAAAGCGTGGTCTCTTAAGGAGGTTCGTTGATGATTAGTGTTGTGATGGCTGAATTCAGCCTTAGATTGAATCCAATCTTAAATCAAGCATAAGTTTCCCTTTTAAGCTCCGTTTTCGACGTTTCAAAGCTTGGATAGGTTCAGTTTAGCCTTGTGAACTTGAATAGAACCTCAAAAACCAATTCCAGACCTACATGCAACCCTGACAGCAGCGGCCAGCAGACATGCTTTTTTTTCTTTCACCCCGATTTTAATTCTTCATTATCTTCGTGGTTATGACTCGGACCAAGCTATTTTGCGTGCCTAATTTTGCGAGCTGCGAGCTGCGAGCTTAGGATTGCGAGCCTCGTTGGCAAAAATTGAGTTCTTAATTTGGAAAAGGCATTGAAAAGTAAAAGTTTTAAGGTTTTTTTAGAATGACATTGGTTAAATGCATTAAATTAATGGACCTATTACCGTGGAGGAGGGTGGAAAAATTGTATGCAGGAAGGATCTAAAAAATGACAATATTGTTGATTTTCTTTTGAAAAAAGAGACTTATGACCGTGGAGTCTAGGGTTCTATACTGAAGGGAAGAAAGGATTTCCAAAGTTATAAAGCTTTGGAGCATGATTTAGGATATGAAAAGGGAGAGTGACAGGGGGAGAGAGGAGTCAGAGAGGAAAGAGTGGTGGAGAGAAAGGTTTCAAAATTTGGAGTGGTAATAGTTATAAGAATCCGGAGACCGTAGGAAGTGGGATTAGTGCAATTTAAGGAGATGTCAAGTAGAGTATATAAGATTTTAGAGAGGGAGCACTAGGACAGTGAGAGTGACACACCCAAAAATATTGGTTGAATTTAGGGTACTGCAGAACAAAAGATTTAGAGTTAGAATTAGCGGCCTAGAAGGCTTGGGAGATTCTGATAGCCAGAGGCAAAATTTGGAGATAGACGATCAAATTTGGTGGATGATGACCCAAGACATGGTAAATTTGGGAGATTTAAAATGTGTATGGGCGATAAAGCTAGTGGGACAAAGAGGAAATGATTTAGAGTATGGAACTATTGGTAAAGGACAAATAGTAAGTGTTTAGAACTAAAGATAAGGGAGAAAAGTGGAGAGATATGAAGGATAGTTTGTGGACAATTGACGACCCGACAATGTAATTTTTGGAACCGGAAAAATTAGAAAGAGTCTTGGAATGGGACATTGGATGAGTGAGATATTAAACTCGACTTCTATATACTTGCAAGGGAAGTATAAATCTCCAATCTCAGTCTCCCTTTGTCCCATTATAGTCACTAAGTGTAGACTTGCAAGTGATGGACAAGAACTAGTACAAACGGTAGAAGTGGCCCTTTCAGTCTCACCGCCTTCTATATAGAATTTAGAGTGGCACTATACAAGGTCAAAATACTAAAAATGACAGCTATGCACTATAGTGTTTAAACAAAAAAATCTATAAATTTTGCTTAATCATTTCCAGCAGAAACTAGATGTGTGAATGAACACATGTACCTCGAGATGTAAACCACAGACAACTTTGAAGTTGTAATAGAGGTAGAAATAGTAACCCTATGCATTCCTTTTGCCGAGTGACTTCTTAGACATCTTTGTAAACGTTGGGCAATTGTAGTTTAGAAACTTGTTGATCGTCATCAAACACCTATAAACCTTGGATATGTTTCAAGACTCGAAAGTCACAATACAACCTAAGCTTGGAGGCGGTATAATTAGAATCATGTGGATTTGCCCAATCACGGAAAGAACAGATGTGCAACTGTTATAGTGTATAGTAAATGAAGCGGATGGAATTCTTTCCAAATCTCTTTGTTGGGTGCTCTACAGGGTTAAAAAGGGGAAGATAGTCATTGATGTTCACGGGTATGCTTTCTCCAAAAAACCTTTGAGGGGACAACGCCTCCCACTCAATCTGACGGAACTCGACATGTTTGAGGGCGAATATCTCCATCCTACTCTACTTTGATTTCATTTCAACTAGTCAGAAGTCTGGGATATGTAACTTAGATTGAAATTACCGTTGCGGTGTGCCTATAATACAACTATGAATGTTATTGTTACAAAACAAGAATTACATTCTTTCCATTCTTATTTTCTTGAGATTGTCCATTAGCCCCGCGTATGTTGAGGCAGATGTACTTCTTCCATGCTGCAAAATCTTACCCACATACTACTTCCTTATACCGACCTATAGAGCAAAGCATGCTTTATTGGATGTCTTTGGAAGTCTTTCAGTGTGCTATAGCTTCTCATCACATATAGTCTCATGCACAGCTTTGAGGTGCTCATTCCGAAAATAAGTCGCAATTGAAATCGATGGAAGTACTTCAGTTGCTTCAGGAGAGCAAGTGTAGTGCGGTGGCTTCTCTACAATTGTAAAGTTAGCAATCATTGGATCAATACAAAAAACCTTTATCTTTAAGCATGAGGCCCTTATTTTGTCAAGGTGATGCTAGTCTAATTCTAATCGTGGAGAGGAAACCGTTTTTTATCCAGAGATACAAAAACTTCCTCACCTTGTAGGTTAAGATTGCGAGTACGAAACTTGTCTGCATCGAGCATATTGGCGAGTGTGGCATGTTTTCCAAAGCATTGAATGATGTGATAGGCAATCCAAAGAGTGAGTTAATCCTTCCCATGATCGTTGCCTAGTTTTTTTGCCTTTCAAATATTGGTAATAGACAACAATCCGGATGCATACCTAGACCATATCATCCACAACCACAACATACATATCATAATTTTTTGTTTGAATATTGGAATCACTTGTTGTCCACCAATTCCGTCAAATATATGATGGCATCTTAACATGTTTGAACAGCTTCCGATAGATTATTTGATGACTAATTATGGTTAGTACAACGTTTGGCATGGCAAAGTGATAGAAGAACTTAGTATACAAAATGTCACTAGTAGCAACATAAGGTAGTATATTAGATAAGTATGACAACCGCTAAAAGAAAGTACCGATGTTGGCAGTCCTTCGACAGTGACCTCTAGCAATGAATAATATAGTACTAACGGTTGAATGCCCAAACCCGCTCTACTCTAAAGTAATATTGATTTTTGCATCTCGCCACTAAATCATAATGTCGAGCATTAATTCTTTGAGATTTGGATTTGAATTGTCATGCCTAGTTGAAAGCTCATTACATCATCTCCAGGACACTTGTTAAAATACCACATTTTAGAGTACATATCAAAAGTCACAATTGTCATCACGGGACGATAAATAGAGTTGTACACATAGGCAGCTATAGTGGTCTAAGACTAAACACTTTTGACATGGTCAAACATCATCCGCGCATCCTCTAAGTCATCTCTAAGTTGCATAATCTTAATTAAATCAACCCTGATCTTATGTTCTATCTCCGCCATTTTGAAGATAAAAAAATTATCGACTACTATCGCTTGTCCTAGGAAATGCTTCTTTTAAAAAAATGCCCAATTATTAAAGCTTGTTAGTTTAATAATGCCATCCATTACTCCAAAACAACGCATATATCTAAACGCGGTTATCTCATTTTAAATACTAGGGTAAGACATTTGCTTGAACTTGACCAAGACAAAGACAAGATCCTCATATGCAAGGGTCTTGTGAAGAATACTTTTTGGTCATAAAAATAATGTCTGAGGTAATCTTTGCACGCTCCAACCACTAAAGAGGTGCCAACATCGGCACCTTTTTACAGAACCTCTCCTATATTTAGAAAGAAACCTCCCAAGGGGTTGCGGACATCCGCTCTCTACAAGAGAATCCATTCTATATATGAAAAAATAACCTTCTAAAGAGGATGCCGACATCAGCATCAAACTAGAAGGTCATTTGTATCTCTAGAAAAAAACACCTTAATATGGAATGCTGCCATCAACACCCTCTAAAACACCTTTCTTATGTTTTGAAAAAAGAACCTTTATGGAAGGTACAGACATTGGCACTCCATTAGAATATAGAAGGCCCTTCATATTTTTAAAAAGACAACCTCCAATGGGGTTGCCGACATCGGCACTCCTTTGAAGGATCCTTCTTATGTTTAAAAACGGAACCTCCAAAGTTGACCCCATTATCGACATTCCTCTAAATATCCCTTCCTATATTTAGAAAAGAGACCCCCGAAGGTAATGCCGACATCGGCACTTGTTTAAAGGAGCCTTCTCATTTTAAAAAATCAATCTTTAGAGAAGTGTCGACAACGGCATTCCTCTAGAGGGTCCTTTATATCTTTGAAAAGGAAATGTAAGACGTCTAAGGGAAGTGCCGACATCGGCACCCCTAGGACGCCTTTACATTTTTATCAAAAGAACCTCCAAAAAGAATTTTAGGCATTATCATCTCTCAAAAAGACCTTTTCTATTGTTAAAAAGAGAACCTCTAAAGGTGGTGCCGACATCGGCACTCCACTAGGCACTCTTCCTTTGTTTACAATGTGAACCTCTAAAGGGAGTGCCGACATCGGCACTTTTCAAGAAGGCCTTTCTAATCTTCGAAAATGGAACTTCCAAAAAGAAGTGCCGACATCGGCACCCTCTGAAGTTTACATTCAAGTTTTAGAAAATTTTGAGAAAATTCTAGAATGGTATCACACTTTATCATCCAATAATCTAACAGTAAGTTATCAACGGATGAAGTTTTGGAATTTACTACTTCATTCATTCATAACTTATTCTTAGATTGTTGGATAATGAAGAGTTATACCATTTTGGAATTCTCTCAAACATTCTTAGAGCGTGAATGTAAATTTCAGAGGGTGCCGATATCGGCACTCCTTCTTAGTAGTTCCATTTTAAAAGATTGGATAGGCATTCTTGTAAAGTGCCGATGTTAGTGCCCCCTAGAATTTATATTCACGCTCTAGAAAATTTTAAGAGAATTCCAAAATGATATCACACTTTGTCCTCTAATGCTCCAAGAATAAGTTATCTTTGGATGAAGTCTTGGAATTTATTACTTCATCCGTAGATAACTTATTCTCAGAGTGTTGGATGATGAAGTGTGATACCATTTTGGAATTCCTTGAAAAATTTCTAAAGCGTAAATATAAATTTTAGGGGGTTGCCGATGTCGGCATCCCCTTTAGAGGATCTTTTTTTAAACATAGAAAGGGCCCTCTTGTGGATTGTCGATATCGGTACTCCCTCTGGAGATTTTTTTTAACAGATAGGAAGGATCATTTTGATGAGTGTCAATGTGTCCTTCCCTTAAAGATTCTTTCAAAGAATAAAGGAAGAACGTCCTTAGGAGTGCCGATGTCGACACCCTTTTTACAAGTATGATGATGATGGAGAATATTGCATGATATTATATTGAATCTTATGAAATCTAATCAATCAATTACGCGATTTATTTAAATTCAAATCCTTATCAACTCAAATTTGATTCAAATATGCGCTCGCAAATGCGTTGCTTCTCTCTATTTCCTTTGTCCAAAATCAAAGGTGCAAGTGCTTATGATTGACAAAGTATTGCTTGTAGTTATCTTTTCTACTAATATTGAAGGTCATGATCATTGATCAACGGCAATTCACATGGCAATTCTCTAATTTTGAATGAGCGTTAATGACGGAGATTATCGTAGGCTTCAGCGACCTCACTCCATACTTAATGCATGCATTAAAGAGTTCATCAAAATAGTCATGAATATCTTCCTGAAAACTCTATTGGTGTTTTTTGCAACTCGCCTAGTCCAATCAAAGTATATACCATTAAGAACATACAACAGTACATTGAACAGCTTTAGACCGTCCATGGAAGCAATTCTTTCCCCCATCTTGTGCTTCACCATTGCTCTATATACCGGCAAATACATTGAGAGAACTGACTTTTGTGCCTTCACTGATTCTACAATTATATGAAATTATACACTTATAATATCTCCAAGCTCCAATTACATGAGGACCTTATAATTTCTCTAAAACGGAAGCTTTCAAATATTTTCCCTCCCCATGCTAATTTGCTCTAAGATATCCAAATTTAGCGCGGAGTTTTCTATCATGTCTCCTTCATCTTCAATTCTATCGTATGACTATATTCAAATCTCAAGTGCCAATAATTACAGTAGCTATTAGATATTGAAACCACAACTCTCACAGCCTCCTCAATATTCTCATCTCTGGCATTGATCCATAGCCAATCTTAAGACTCTAAAATTCAAAAAGACAAAGATCTATTGAAAGAGACTAAGAAACCTAAGACTAACCTTATGATCTAGTCTCTCTCAACTCTCTTTTTTTTAATTAAAGCCGTCCAATTCTATAAGAATAGGACAACTGCGTTTGCAATTCATTTTAGTATTTATTTCTCAATATTGAGTAGATCAACCTAACATTTGCAATTCACAAAGCTCATCAATTGGAATGCCCCTATCACCGGCTCTATTGAGGTGCTTTTTGAATTGATCATTAATAATTATTGATTTTCTGCATTTGTTTTGTTTGATGAATGCCCTTGAGAGGCTTTGTTTCATTAAGATTTGATGTCTTCTTTAAGATTGAACAATCGCTCCACTGGTTGATTGTTTCATGTTTATGTATTTTGTCATGTTTATGTATTTTGTTGATTCTTTTATATTTATGGTCTACTTGGCATCTTCTTCATGATCGAACATTCCGCAAAGTTTCGAAGAAAACTGGATTGATTAAGTTAGTTGGAGTTCTTATTACTTCCTCAAACATCATTCCTTGTTTCTTTATTTGACAAAAATTAATATGACTTCATCGGGCTAATGACGGAGCATATCTCTCCCGATTGAGACTTTGCCATGGCACCATGGAATGTTGCAATTGCATATGATATCAATTGCCCGTGTTTTTAAACAAAACTCATATCCTCATAGACTTTGTTTAAAAACGTGGGTGTAAAACCACTACCAGTATCCATTCCCTTTGTCGACCTTGACAAGTGGTGCTAAACTTATTTCTTCATGTAGCTGTTGGAAATCCGCATTCTATTCGAGTTCATGGTCATCATCATACTTTGGCACCAATACACATTGCAGTTGTACGTGTCAAATGGTCATTCATTCCAGCAATGACTGTGGCCTCCAGTGCCCGTGCTTCATACTTTATACATGCAACAAATAGCTCATCAAATAGCATATCAACCGCTTTCCAAAAATCTAGCGGCGTAATCAACAACTCAACGGGTCCATCAAAGTAAATCCGTCCAAGAATATACAAGATCACCATGAACCACTTCAGTTTTTTAATTGTAATGTTCAGCACATCAACCTCCGAAGAGATTGCTTCCCTCATATTATTCTTGAATATTATTTCAAGTACTTGAGAGTTCATCAAAATGACACAGTTATATATGCCTTCACCAAATTACCAACCACATTAAGGTGATGTCAATGTTATCATCCACTTCCAGTTGCATTCAAAGTCATAGTGTAGTAAAAAATGTAGCTTTGAGTTTTCACCATTTCTCAAACAAATGAGCTTTGTGATGTCTACATTCAGACTTTTTTGCTCCATCTTCGTCACCTCTACTTGATTTCTAGCAAATCAAAATGAATCTATCACTCAAGTACACCCATATCAATTAAACAAAACTTCTAAGACTCTATGAACTACTTGCCTAACTCTAAGAACTTCCAAAATAAATGTTATGAATACCTACTGCCCTCTCCACCCTTATAAACTCATTACTTCCAATTGCATCAATTTGAAGGCTACAATTTCTAAGTCCAACAATATGACCCTAAACCAAAACATAACTTGAACTGTCAAGCTTCTCAAGAATTGCTCTACAGAGTTCAATACAAGGTAGCTTTGAATAACGATGTCCACCATTCTACTTAAGAGTCCATCCTATTGCCCAAGTCTATCTATGACAAACGTGTGGGGAAAAATCTACTGAAGGCTATCTATATTATGTGTGTGAGGAAATCTTTATGTTAAATTACTCTTATAATAGTTTATGTGGAGTCTGATATAATGATTATAAACCTATGGTATATCCAAATATTATCCAATTTATTTTGAATCAAGGTTCAGACACCCACGGTTATAGGATGCCTAAACCATTTTAGCAGTCAAGATCACCGCCAAAGCCCAAAGCCCAAAGCCCTAATACGAAATGACTACATTAATATAAACGCCAACGGTTCATCAATTTCCACGGCTATAGGGCCCCTTCTCTTGAACTTTTACTTTTAACTTCATTTTTTTCCTAACTTTTTTTTTAAAATTATATTTTTCCTAACTTTATACTTCATTTTCACTTTCACTTTTCTCAATAATACAATTTTTTTCTATTTCTAGGCTCGCAATCCTAGGCTCGCGGCTCGCGGCTCGCAAAGTTGGGCACGCAAAATAGCAATCCCCGTTATGACTCCATTTTCCATGTTTGTTTTTTGTACTCTTATTAGTTTTTCTTGCTTAACACGATGGCACCCTTCAATTAACCGGTTGACTCAATCCTAGACTCACAGCCAACGACCAGCAGTGCACACTTAACGTATATGTTTACTCAAAATCGTGCCCACACATTCACGTGCATACCACATGCATTCACACAATTAGCCCTACTTAAATGCTACACCATGCATGAGCCTCCAGCTGCGTTCACTTACTATTGTAGATTAAACCGATTGATTGGTTGAGTTGATAGCAAATCCTAATCCTAGTGAAAAATTGGCAGTGCTTCCGTGTGATTTCTGTACTAGAAAAAAATTAGGGTTCCCCTCATGCACAAGGAATTGATTACTAGTCCGAGGGAGAAGAGAGGCTCCCTGATTCAGTTCGATTCACCCTCCGTCCTTGGTCTTCAAGCTTGTGCTCTTGTGATCTTCGTCCTCTTGTGGTTCGGCTCCAGCTCGTCCTCGTGTGATCTTCGTCCTCGTATGATCTTCATCTTCTTGTGGTTCAGCTCTTGCTCGTGTTCTTGTGATCTTCGTCCTCTTGTGCTTCGGCTCCAGCTCGTGCTCTTGTGATCTTCGCCCTCTTGTGCTTCGGCTCCAGCTCGCGCTCTTGTGATCTTCGCCCTTTTGTGGTTCAGCTCCAGTTCGTGCTCTTGTGATCCTGCTCGTGCTCTTGTGATCTTCGCCCTCTTGTGATCTTCGCCCAGCTCGTGCTCCTGTGATCCTGCTCGTAACCTAATTCACCTCCTGTTCGTGGCCGGGGCTTCCGGCTCTCTCTCACAATCTTAGTCTTTTCCCTCGTCTTTTTTTTTTTCTTCTCTCACACTCCTTTCCTTGACACACCCACGAATGAGCCTCTCCAAGGGGGTAACCCCCCAAGCCTTTGCTCCCCTTGCATTCCCAAGGATGTTCCCTGCCGCCTTTGACTTCTTCCATTAATGACTTTCTTCTCAAAAAACCTATTACTCTATGATCACTTATCTCCGTGCCACCCTTGCATTTAACAAAAGTGGGTGTCCCACTATCCAAGGAATATCCAAATCTTACTTTAACCCCATGCCACATGTGTGTGCATGATCTCCAATAAGTGAGCTATTACGCTAAATTCAATGGTGCCAAATCTAACTAATCTACCTAAATTGAATTCCCCTTGCTTGGGGTTAGGATTAATTTACCAAGTGATGGTGAGGGTTTTGCCCAAGCCTCTTGGACTTTTTAAACTATTTTTTTAAGGGATTTTTAAGCCTCCTTCTTTTCTCGCCTTCTCCTCATATCATTCTTCTTCTTCTCCTAATTTTTTTCCGTGGTTTCTTTACCGTGGCCAATTGCGGTCCCCGACTCAGTAGGAGGTAATTTCTTCTCTACCACTTCTAATTCTCCTTCTTTTCTATTGTTTTTGTTTTTTGTTTTTTTTTTTTCCCTTTCTATCTATTTTTTGGTTAACTTCATAAAATTCTTGGTTGCCACTATGTGGCTCCTAACTAAAGAATTAGCGCATGGAAAGGCTATTTAGCCATTTGGATCAAAAACCATGAACTAACCAATGGGAAAGCCCATTTCCACTACTTGTTAACCTTAATGGACATGATGCGTGGTCCATTCGTCACCGTGAGCCGTTTTTGCGGCTCACAGTATACTCCCATCGGGATAGTATTGTCCCTATAATCCAAGGCAATACGACGTACGGCCTAACACTTTCATTTCAAAAGTTTTGGTTAGAATGCTCTCCACATGAGCGCATAAGGATGCAGTGCCAATGGAGTTTAAGTCATCGACGTATACCGCCAAGATGACAAACCTTGATTCGTCCCGCAAGACAAATACATAGGGTAGGGCTGGATGATTAGAAAATCCATGCGCAAGCAAAAAGCTTTTCAGATGGTGGTACCATGCCCTACCCGCCTGCTTTAGGCCATACAGTGTCTTGTGGAATCTTAAGCCAGTGAACTTGCCGGGTTAATAGTAGGCAAGAAATCAAGTGGCGGTTTAATATGAATTTCCGCGTCTAAGTCTCCGTAGAGATAAGCTGATACCACATCGAGTAAGCATGTCTCAAGCGTCATTTTGACCACGAGGCTCAGGAGTCAGTATATATCTAAAGGACGTACTGTCCATAACCGGGGAATAGGTCTGCTCGAAATCAATGCATGGTTTCTGGGTATAACCCTGGGCTACGAGCCGGACCTTGAACCGAACCACATGTTCGTGTTCATCACGTTTACGCGTGAATATAAGTTTGTGACCTATTGGTTTGGTGTCCAGGTTTGTGATTAGTGGTCCGAAGACGCCACGTTTACGTAGGGATTGGTATTCTGCCTGTAGGATAGTTTCCCATTGCGGCCAATCGGATCTACATTTAGCCTGATCTAGGGTTATAGGATCAGAATCAAGGTTAGTCAATCTCGAGACGAATACTTTTGGATCCTCCCATGGGACTCCAGTGGACTCTATCAATGTTGACGTGATGCGTCGGTCCATGTGCATGGTGGCTACATGTGTGTGCGAGGTACTAAGAACTGGGCTAGAGTGCCGCATTTTCTTCTTTCTTGCTGGAGCTACAGGTACTGTGTTACTCGAGCCTGGTAATGGATTCCTGATTATACGTGGGCCTGACTGAAATCCGTCTAGGATTTCTCAGCTAGGTTCTTTAAATTAATTATTTTGCAGACCTCTGCGTCTGCTAGCGCGGTCCGAGGATCAGGGTTCAGAGTCAGAGTTTCTAAGGCTCTGGAATTCAAGTCAGGGTCTCGACCTTGGTGTAATGAACCAGGGAATTTATTTTCCACGAACTTATAGTTCAGGAATCTAGCTTTGTATATAGCATCGCTAGTTGGTAATTTATACCGTATTATGCTAGGTGTGTCATAACCTAGGTAGATGGCCTTGTGCTTGTGGGGTGCAACGGTTTTTAATTTTGGTTCGGGTAGAGGTATCCAGACCTCACAACTGAAAGTGCGTAGGTGAGCTATGTAGGGTGTGCGTCCTGACATCAGCTCTAGTGGGATTTGGGTGAGCAACAGGGTTGGTCTAACTCTCAGAAGTAGAGATGCCTGTAAGACCACATGTCCCCACATCGAGGGGGATAAACATGCATGAAGTAATAAAGATTGAACTACAAGCTGCAGTTTCTTGATGTATGCCTCAGCGAGGCCATTCTATGAGTGCTCATAGGGCACCAAGTATGTTAGTTCTATCCCTGAGGTTGTACAAAAGTCCTCGAAGGCTTGGGATTTGAACTCTAAAGCATTATCCATTCTTAGGAAACATACTGGATTATCATGGAAGTGGTTCCTGAATCGCAGGATCATGGCTAAGGTTTTTGAAAATACCATGTTCCTAGTCGTTAGCAACGAGATCTCAGCGTGTCTATCCGAAGCATTGACTAAAACAAGAAAGTACTTGAATTGACCTGATTGCGGTGTGATTGGGCCGCAGATGTCGCCCTGGAGGCGATACAAGGCAGCTGGCATCTCTGCCGGTAACTTCCACCACGACAGTTGCCTTATGAGCTTGCCTTGAATGCAGGCTTCACACGTGTCCACGCGCTCCGCGTCGCTAGCACAGAGGCCGTGACCGGTCAACATGGGAATCATCTTCCTCATGATAGTTGTCCCAGGGTGTCCAAGCCGGCAATGCTATACATCCGCTTTGCTACTTGCAACGTGAAATGTTGCTTTTTCGCTTCCCTGGGACAGGCAAGGGGTACTAGCTCTTAGCCGTGAGGCCCTCAAGTGTTTGCCAGCCTCTTCTTTACTCAAATGAGCAAGGCTTGCTTCCATATCAGAGATGGTAAGCTCATATAGGCCATTGGCTCCCACGTGTGCGGTGGCGAGGATCCTCAGCCCTCGCCTGAGCTCCAGCGCCTCTTCTTCATTCGCACTCGCGGTGGAAACGTGGATACGATTCGCTCTTAAGTCTCGGTAGCTGATCAGGCTATGAGGAGCGTTCGGGACGTATATAGCCCGTTCACAAATCAAAGGGTGTCCCCCGGGCAATGCTATTGTTGTCCGGCCCTCACGGAATCTGAAATTCCATGGCCCTGCAATAGTGACAATGTCACAACATTGCCATGGGTCATTTTGGTTCTTGAACTCAAAGAACCTAGAATCGTGCAATATGGTATGAGTTGATGCACTATCGAGCAAAGCTATTTTTGCTTTGGCCGTCTGTGATACTCTCTGGACCATATATATTTCAGGGTCTAATTTGCAGAGCGTCAGGGATGGTGCATCAAGAGTATGCGTTTCTCTTTTTCCATCTTTCAGCTCCTGGAGTTCCTTAAACATCTCAGTGAAATAGTGCGGAGCACGACATTCTTTGGCATAGTGTCCCTTTCGGCCACACTTATGACAAGCTCCTTTAACACTTGTACTTGACGACCGAGACGACTTGTCTATCTTAGGTTTGTTCGCATACCTTTTGTGTGTTGAACGTTCACCTTTTGGTTTGTTCCAATCACCTTTCTATTTGCGCTTAGATGCGTCCGTGACATGTGACTCCTGGCTAGGATTCAGTTCCTTCTTCGTGGATGAAGTCCCCGCGCTCGGAGTCTTGGATGACTTGTCAATCTCGCTCGCGTGAACTTCCTTGGCTAGGCGAGATTCTGCATTCTTGAGGAGTAGCTGTTGTTGCTTCTCGGCTAACAGCAAGTATGACATTAGTTCTGAGTGTTTAGTGAACTTCATATTGCAGTTCTCCTGAGCTAAAATCGACAAGCAGGAGGGAAGGTGGAGAGCATCTTATCTATAAGATCGGTGTCTCTAAGCCTGTCTTCGCATAGTCGGAGTTGCGCCGCTATCCTGTGGAGCTCGGCGTTGAAAAGGAGGAAATTCGGAAAGTCCAGTACGCGGAGATTTATCCAATCACTCCGTGCTTAGGGCAGAAATATAATCTCCTTGTGCTTGAAGCGTGCCTCCAGCGCCTTCCACAGCTCCGAGGGTTCATCTACTTGTATATACTGCTGTCTCAGAGAGGCGTCCAGATGACGTTTGATGATGAGCAGCGTCTGCCATATGAATGGTGGTGGTAGGTCCACCGCAGTTGTCTTGTCCAGAGCTCCAATTAGTTCTTCTGCACACAGGTAGGTGCGTATGTCAATACTCCACTCAAGAAAGTTGGATCCATCGGGTTCAAGTGGATCGAAATAAAGTGGTTGTGTCCGGGTCTCCCGGATTCGAGGCAGTATGGCCATGCATGTAGGTTCTATCGTGACCTAATTCGCGTAGATTCCAGGAGCTAAAGTTAAGTGTTGGTTCAAAGGCTCAGTCGCTAGAATCTAGGTTTGTAATCAACGTGTGCATGTAGCCACTGTGAGTGTACAGTCGGTGGGTTGTCTCTCTCGACGTCTACTGTTCCTATGAATAGGGTCTCTAGACATCGACAACTATGACTGTGTATAATATCTTTACGTCCACTCTAGCTGTAAACAGTATTTCTAGACGTCGGACTATAATATGATCCCTCTCCCTCTCCGCTAGTGTGCTCTTTGATCAATGTAGAATGAAAAAATAAAACCTAAAACAACGTGAGGTGATCTATGGTCGATCCGCTCAGTAGAAGGAAAAAAAATGATCAAGAGCAAGAGCGTGCTGATAACGTGTTGAGAGACGAAGGTGAGAGAGGAAAGAGACGAGTAAAAGAGCAAGAGCTCCTCATCAGATCCAGGGTTTAATCCCTGGGGGTTGGTACATTAGGAGTCCGTTCACTGGTGATAGGATCCTAGTGTCGTACCATTAGTGGTAGTTAATCTAGTATTAAATGCCATGATCAGGTGGTAATCCGACTACGATATGGTAATCCCACTATGATACGGTTAGGTGAACCGTACTAGGTCTAGGGTAGGTCTAGATTAGGTCCTAGTTAGTGGAGGACCCTGGAGTGGATGGATGTGCTATCATCCTATCTCAACAATGCATGTTTCCATATTGCTTTGAGAAACTTTTCCACTGTAGAATGGGAAGTTCTTCCTGAGGAGCGTGCAAGATGGTCAAACATTTGGCGAGCGGAGGACCAGAAGTTCGAAGCTTTGATTGCGAGTAGGCCAGAGTTACAATGCCTTTCCAATCACTATTTTTTTGTATGTGATGGCAACCACTGCCATCTTGCATGGATGGATGTCATATCCACCATGCATAGAAACAATTCTGCCTTTCATATTCCAGTTTGGGCTATTTTATTAGAGCCTACATTGGGGAACCGCCATATATTATTAAACGCCATGACGGACTGGAACAAGTGAGTTTTTTTCTTTATTTCCTTTTTTGTTTGGTTTTTTTACATTTGTTTGTATTTCTTTGGTTATTCTCGCAATTCTTTGAAGTTCATGAACATTGTCACTCAGGCAGAAAGACTCCGACCATGTGACACAACAACTGTCACATGATGTAAAGAGAGTTCAACATTTTGGGTTGTTGGACTTCGATCAGCTCAAGGGTGTGATTAGTGAGGAGGATCACGATGCTAGTGTGGCGTAGTGGGCTAGAAAGGGGACCAAAAAGTGGTACCATATGACCTTCGATTCATTCTTGAAGTTACTTTATGAGGTACATTTTGATTAAATTTGGCTCTAATTTTCATACTATATGCTGTTATGTGTGGTCCTGAATACGTGTATGATATGTTATTGTGAGTTTTTTTGGCAATTATTCTCATACTCTTTTAAATGATTTCTTTGTGTAGCGGGAGCTTATTGCAGCTCAAGATGATTGTATTCAAACGTACCGTGACACACTTCTGACCGGTGTTGGGGCTGATCGTATAGGGAGCTCGGCGGGGTTGGTCACTCTATGCTCCGAAGCGGTGCAAAAGAAGAAGACTCAATGTGGCACCTTACTCACGCTACTTCTTGCCATTGCTAACCCTCGTAATGGTGAAGAATTTTTCAAAGAGGTAATTGTTTGTGCAATTCATTGTACTAGTTCATTCAACATCATTTAATTATTTTTATAGTATTAGTTGACCACTTCTTTGTTGTCCTCTAATTCAGGTTCTACATCATTACGATGTTTATCAGAACAAGCCAGAAATCACATCAAAGAAGTTGCAACTGCTTTGCACTTCCAAGGTTTCAACGAGGTTCAAAGGTAGATGGATGCGTTGGTGGAATTTGTCAAAAGAAGGTAGGGATGAATACAATTTTCCAAAAGCACCATGTTCGGAGATCAGTCTCAAACCTTGGCTTGACGTGGCTTCATTTTGGGCAGAGGTATGAACAATTATCTTAGGGCATTTTATGTATTATTTTTCCATCAATTGTAAGTTATGTTTTGTAACATTTTATTTTTATTGTATAGCTTGAGGAGGAGGCAGAGAAGTTATTTGCTAAGGTCATGAAGGAAGACAATATCACCATTAGGATGGAGGGTCTCCCGAACCCCATACAGGATATTGGCTCATGGGTTGAGGCCAACTCTCTCACGTTCTAGAAGAAGGCGTCTATGAACCATTTTAGTGGGACGAGGCCATTCGTGAAGTCTGATGAGTTTCTCAAGCAGCCAGAGATACCTCAAAGTATCAAGAGAGTGGTGCTCCAATATTTTTGGCAAGAGCTCGTTGCCAACGGAGCTTTGCAGCCTCGGGAGTTGCCAATCCGGCTGAGGAAGTGGTGTGATACCACAGCCAACTCTGAGTGCATTTTCATAGAGTCTCAGTTGTGCCGTTTCACTTGGCATCATTTGGCTCAGTGTCCTTGGTACTTAGAGCTTTGGCATTCAGCTCCAACTCCAGGTGACAAGGTAGAGCTTTAGGTCATATAATTCCTTGGCAACACATTCTGAAGCGGGTCCAATTTGGCAAGCTTCAGCTCCATTCTAGATTGAGCCTGAGCTTGAGCTCTCTGAAAAGGCTAAGGAGTGGAAAAAACAGAAGGCGGTCAGGATTGCAACCTGAGGAACAGAGCAAGAAGGGGCACGTTTTGAGAAGGAAATTGTAAGGAAGGACAGGAAAGAGACCTGAGTAAGAAAGAAAGAGTTGGCAGCAATGGTGGCGAAGGAGAGTCCTGAGAAATTGTTGTCTCTTGTAGGTCTTGGATCGTTCTCACAGCCGGCACCCGTATTCACAACATTTGGCGCTTCTCCATCCGCCAGCAGCCGCCTAGGTGCATTCATTGTGAAACCATCAAAGACCATCTATTCTATTCTTATAGTAGAATAGACAGAGTCCAATGTCGTTGTTGAGGTGTTCAATACCAGCGCCTTATCTATCTTTAATGAGTATGATTCCATTACAGCTGATGATGATGTTCCTCCAGTTTGGAAGAATATAGGACAATGGTTGATTGCCCATGGAGGGTCCAAGACGCGGTACATGAAAAGGAAGCTGACTGAGGATGGTTTGGCGGATATGTTTATATTTGACGTCCCGGAGGATTTGCCCATTCCAGGCATTTAGGGTGGTACAGTGATTCCACCATGGAACATACTACCTACAGTGCCGACCTCCAAGGGTCGGAAAGAATCATTGTAGATTCTCAAGTGTTTCAAGTTAGCAGAGTCGTTTCTTCGTGATGGTGGAGCTATCATTTTGTTTTACCCAGATTCCAGGTTCATTATAAATGAACTGGTTTCTTGGGCTCAGTGGTCGGGATTCGAAGAAGAGGCGAAGTGGTTCGCCATCATTGGACTTCCCCTTTTCTCTGATGGTCGCCCCGGTCGAATACATAAGACTTTCATGGTCAAGTGCTTCGTTTGGACGAGTGATCTTCTAATTTCATTTGTCTTCAATGACAAAGTGGAGCTTTTGGCGGACGAGATTGAGCTTTCTTCCGACGGTCATCTGACCAACTACATCACCCAGGAGTCACTGACGGTGAGGGCCTCCACCGGGATGCCATGGCGAGGCGCCAGAAAGAAGTCGCAGAATCTATTGAAAGCTCTTATTGATCTTTTTACCAAGGAGGATGAGATCATCATGGACCTCACCGCTTCTACTCGTATATTCATTTCATTTTTACATTTGTTTTTTCAATTATCCAACTATTATTCTAATCTAATACTATTTGTATTCCACATTTTTTCTAGGCGCATCAGTTAAGGCTTGCAAAGCCCTCAAGCATCATATTCTTGCTTTGGAGGCTGACAAGGACTTGGTAGACGAGGTGCTTCGATCCATGATTCCACAGACGCTGGAGGTGAATTCTGCAATTATTGAGCCGATGGAGCAGACTTCTCTCAAGCGCCCTTAGGAGCTTGGTGATGAATCAGAGATTAAAACTGCGCCTAAGAGAACTTGTAAGTAAGTTTTCTCCATTCTTTTATTGTTTGTTTATCTTGTTCTATCAAGTTTTTCTCGTAGTGTCAATCAATTGCAGACGATTCTCGACGTCGTTGATGGCTTCTCTGTCAACACTCTCTGTTGGAGTGCTGGATCGCTTGACAGGCAAGGGTGTCAGTCCAGAACAGCCGCATATTTTGCCTGAGAATGTTGAGGCTGCTGCTATTGCATCCGTAGCCCAACCGTCGCCTCTACGACGTCCACCGACTGCTTGATCCGGCTCCGGAGCGAAGGTTTTTGTGGACGACGAGGCTGAAGAGGCTAGTACTCGTTCTGATAGTGGTTCTGATAGCAGTTTGTCGTTTATCCATCAGGGCAGTGACAATGAGTTCACTTGTGACGAGTTGTGATTCCTCTATTTTGTATGCCGTGTTGACCTGATATGCAGCTTTGGATTTATGGATATATTTCACCCTTGCATGTCTCATATGATTATTTGTTTTATCCACAGAAATGTTTGTACTCTAGTTAGATAATTAAATATCTGTAGAAATATCACGCACGGATGGATTTCACTCAATTTATATAATGTGTCATTGAATTTACAAATATACAATTATCACATTATGAATAGTATACACAGTTTCTAAAAATTTTAGGTAGTTCGTCTCTATCATTCTCTCCATTCACCACCTTAAACCTTCGGACACATATTACCATTAATCTGAACAATCATTAGAATAGTAATACTTATTAGACTTAATTTGAATAGTAATACACGTCCAAGAGAATTTATCTACTACAAATCGCAGTGTCATTCAAGCATAGCTTATCCATGGGTTCAAGATGTTTGCAATAAGAGAATTTTGATAGTATAATAGATGTACTTCATCTCCATGTTTTTTGTTTTATTGTCTAATAAAATAAGGGGATTATAGATGTACTTCTCCCACATAATTGTATATGAAATTGCTATTATTGGAATAGCATTTTTCATTGTAATATATGATTCATTATCTCTCATCTTTTTATTTTTGAATGTAAAGTTTTCCAAAAAGTCTAAAAATAGTTCCACGGCTATAGGTGCCTCTATTGAATAAAAGATAAAATAAAGCGATTGCAAGTTCAGAATCTCTCTTATGTTCATGTTTTTATTTTGATTTTTGGAAGCACAACCCACCTACACTCACAGCAATAGGTGTTCTTTTTAATTTCACAAAAAAAAAACAATGGTAGAAGTTGTCATGAATTCAGTGCTCGCCGCTCGCTGCTCACCACTCACCGCTTACAAGATAGCATTCATGCTTGCCCGACAATGTGATAATAAGAGTGGAAGTGTATTTTGGATCATTTTTTGCCACAAGTCTTGCCTAGTGTATTGCTTGCTGTGTTTTTTCTATGTTGTGGGGGTGGGCAATACCATTACCAATCCATTTGTGGTCAAAGTTGTTTCCTAGTAAGCCAAAGATTTTCTCTTTCAAAGGGTGAAAGGAATTTAGTGAGTTGAGTGGGGGCATGTAACGAGGATGAGAAGTACGAGTGTTGGATGTTGAACGATGAGATTAGTGAGTCTAGAATAGGCGTCGGTAGTATGTATTGTGCCAGTTTAAGGACGTCATTTTTTGAGATGCGATATTTATACCTTTGATATAACCATACTATTTCCGTTTCAAATGGTTGGGTTGTTGGTTCTATGTTTGTGGGAGTTTGTAGTTGTTATGGTGTTGATTCCATAGCCATTAGAGTCTAGTAGTAGGAATGGTGATTAGATGTCTCCTATTATCTTTGTATATGTAGGCGTGTTCTTCATTCATTTTAAATGTATTGTATGATGTAAGATTGTCTTTTTCGGGGTTGCTTTTGGTTGTGTGTATATTGAGGAGCGGAATGATGATGGGTTGGGTAATGGTTCTTGAGTCACAAGATTGTTCCTTGAGGTGGTGTGCTTGAATGATTTATAAATATAATCTATTTTGGATGTGTTGATAATACTGTGATAATTATGTGGAGTTATAGGTGGAGGTGTTTTGGTCATGCCATGGAAAGAGGTTCCGTTGAGGTAATCATTTGTTGTAGATATTGTTATTGTGCATAGATATTTGGTATCATTCTTTATAATTTTGTTTGAGTCAATATGTTTTCTATGTTCATGGTCAAGAATGAGGTTTATGGGCTATGTGGATGGGTTTTTAAGGATGCGTGTTGGGTAAAGGATGAACATACTTTACCTTCATTTGGTGTTAAAGTTTTCCATCACTAAATTTCTCAATTTTATACCATTATCATATAAGTGATTTTAGTTCCTTATACACCAATTTTTTAGAGGTACAAGAGAAGTGAAGCATTTTGAATCAAATTAAGGAAAGAAAAAAGCCTTTCAAAAATGCCAGAAATACATTTTTCTTTTCAAAATATTCCTTTTCATGTAATTTGAAAATCCAAACAATAAAAGCTACTGTTCATGCTCTTCTTGAAGTAGAAAAGTAAAATGAGAAAAATATCAAAAACTCTAATTTCATGAAGAAACTAGTGTACTAACTCGTTGTCCCAAACAGGCTAACAAAAAAATTTGTGAGCATGGATTGTTAAAACCTAATTAGCACAAAAATTGTAAAACATCCTCCAACCTTTTACGCTCTTTAGCAAGATGTTCTTCTTATTCCTCCATGCTCACCTCGTCAATGAGGCTCTTTGTTTCATTTCCTCAAAAAGAAAAAAAACATTTCATTTAGAACTCAAATACTAAAATCCTACAAAAATTCACAAAAAAAGTTGTTTGTAGCTTTGAGGATTAGACTCTTAAAGCATTGATTTTGAAAATTTGCATAAGGTTTTATCAATAAGCTGAGGACAACAATGGTCCAGATGATATAGAGAAATGAAAATTTTCTATTGGCACCTTCCCCCCAAAAAGGTGAGGAACCTTTGACTTGTCTTGGAGTGACAGATGAAAACCTTTAACGCCGGGTTAGCTATGACCGATCATGAATTGTGAACATAATAGATTAAATTCTGCAGAATCTATTCCCTTTGTAGATGCAACCATTAGCCATAGCGAGCCCAACATTAAAGGATTGATAAGCAAACTAGTGGAATCTATTGTTTTCTTTTGCAGAATGGGTCATCTTTGCCTGTAGTATGGGCTTGTCATCGGAATCCCAGAGCTTACCTATGGAGTGCTCAATGCTTAGTCCTACAACTCAAAACTAAATGGTAAGCACTTGCGTTGCACAACGTCCATTGAAAGCTCAAGACTTGATCTTTCTTGGCTGAGCACATGAAAAGGTTGAAAACACTTATTTCATGCAAAATTTGCAACATTAACTTTTATATGTGATTAACAAAAGAAAACTTCATGACAAACATTCTTTGAACAAATAACAATTTGAAAGCATCCACAATAATTTTCCAGGTTTTAGGATTCACGGTTTAGGATTTAGCTCAATCATGGGATCAACTCTGGTGCATTGCGGCCCAATACTCTAAATTTTATGTTTTGTGCAGGCGCACTATATGAATTACAAAAGCTTCTTAAGTTTTTACTCTTGTTAAATATTTTCATCAACCATGTTCACAATGATCACCCTCTCTAAATAGTATACATTATTGTACTCTCGTAAAAATCTTCATCAAAATATTCAATGCTCGTATATTACTGCATGACATTATGAAGTCTTCCTGTAAGGTAGAAATTCTAATCGGCCATTCTAATCGGCCATTCAATTCCGATCAGAAGAGTATGCATGGCATGGTGCTTGAAAATGGTAAATGCATGAAATGGTGCATGAAGTGACCTAAAATCGATAACTCAAAATCTGAAAACACCAATCATTATCAGCATTGGGTCATGAAGTGTGCAATTTTGGGATGCTCCATCTCAATTGAGCTCTCATTGGTGGCCTTAGCTCGAAAGTCAAACACATTAATCGGCATTGGGTACCCTCCATGAGTTGGTTATCCATGGCATATCTTCTCTTTTTACTCACTCTCACTTACTGGCATTGGGCAAAGGAGGACACCAAATCTCACCTACTCTAGAGATTGGTTATGGGCTCCGGTGGTTTTTGGACTTTTAAATTCAATATCAATTCCAAATCTTTGTGATTAAATTTGAAAAAATATTTGTTAAGTTCCATTTCTAATTCCGCATCTTTCTACATAAATGTTTTTGACATACAAAGTCATTTGAGTCCCGAATTGGCTTAAGTGATCGAAATTGGGTGCCCCTACACTACGGGAAATCGAGGCATCAATGACTAGCAATTTTAGTCATTGTTGAGTCATAGATGACCTGTATTACTAGCGAATGACTAAAAAAATTTTTGTTCGGGCACAGTAATAGTTTTGAGTAATAGATTTCTGTAGTCATTCTTTTTGCCACGTGGACTTCTCATCCATCTACCTATGTGGCCCATCATCCTCGAACATTGATGAGTTGGCTACTGACGTGGATTTGAATGACATGGAAATTATGGTGGATGATGATGTGGATTTTTGTGTGACGTGGAATTGAACGTGGCAATTGACGTGGACAATGACGTGGACAATGATGTGGACAATGATAGTTTTTTTGTGAACTGCCTAGTTATTGTTTAGTCATTGTATAGTGTTAGTTTAGAAATTCCTCAATTATTCTGGTAGTGTAAATTTACCCATAATAGATATGAATGTACTAATTTTAGTTTCGGTCTAGTTATTATTTGGTTACTGTATGGTTTGAATGCAGTCGTTCTAAAGTTTTTTGATAGTCTCTTTGTACCCTATCAAATTACTGTTTAGTCATTATGCAATTATTGTTTAGTCATTGTGTAGTGTTAGTTTAGTAATTCCTTAATTACTTTAATAGTGTAAATTTACCCATAATAGATATGCATCTACTAATTTTAGTTTCTGTCTAGTTATTGTTTGATTACTGTATTGTTTGAATGCAGTCATTCTACGGTTTATTATAGTCATTTTGTACACTGTCTAATTATTGTTTAGTCACTATGCAGTTTATGTTGAGTCATTATTCAGTGTTAGTTTAGTAATTTCTTAGTTAATGTGATAGTAATAAATTGCCTATAATATGATTGCAAGCATTAATTCTACTTCTACTCTAGTCATTAATCGGTTGCTGTGAGGTTTGTGTGTAGTTATTCTATAGCTATTCATGTATACTACCTAGTCATTGTTTAGTCATTGCGTAGTGTTATTTAGTAATTTCTCAGTTATTGTGGTGGTTATTAAATTGTTATGATTCGTCATAATTTCAGAGATGTATTAGTTATTTCATAGAGAGTATATGGTTACCACAATTATGCAAATAATCCCTGTATAATTACTTAATACTTTTATAATACCATAAATCAAACCAAAGATGTCTCGGTCATGAAATACTTTGAAATAAACAAAATGGTGACTAGGGCAATGACTACAAAAACCAGGCTAATACAACGCCTACAAAAAACCATCTATTAGCACCTAGTGTGATGTATGCTCAATAAAAACCAAACATAATATAAAATCCTCACTCAATTCTCTTGTTTAAGCTTCATAAATTTGTCTTCCCATATAGCATTACCACCACAAGCATCTTGGAGCTTGAATTGGTCAGCTGGCTCGTTCACGAACATAAGATCAATGTTGTTGTAGACTCCAATGATGTCTACCCGAAACCAGGCTGGTGGGATGATTCCTCCATGCCATTTGTCCCCTGCAATACCACTCACTCTTCCCCAACCCCCTTTCTGTCGCTTATTTTTTGGATTTAGCAAATCCACCAATGCCCCCTTTTGGAACTGCAAGCCCACATCCATATAGATTTATTAAACAACAAGATTTCTGTACAATGACTAAACAAGTGATCAACAATTACTAAACAATGACTTTAGTACAACTACAGAATTACTAGAGAAAGCATAGTCTCAAATTAATTACGTAACAAGTATAGAATTTACACATATCAACTTCCCTAAATCACTAGTATTTAGTGTTTACCTTTCCAGTGTTCGAGTCCTCCACCAAGCTCTTCTTTTTAGAATGTTGAACATCTTTACGCACTTCAGCCGCCTTCCTCTTCTTCTTAATTGGCTCATCCTTGTTGTCATCCATACTAACCTGCCTCTCATTTACTTCTTCAACCATGTTCTTCTTCCCTCTAGTTCTCATCTTCGCATTCTCTTTACCTTCTTCACTTGTCATCTTTCCTTGCTCGCCAACCCCCTGCTTCTCTTGCTCAATATGAGTCCCCTCTTCCTCAATCTCAGTCTCCCCCTTCTCCTTCTCAAACTCAGTCTCACTCTTCTCCTTCTCAACTTCAACCCCTCCCTTCTCTTTCTCCATTTCAGACTCCTCATTCTTCTCAACCTCAATCCCACACTTCTCCCCGTTATGCTTAACTGCAGTAGTTTCAATATCATATGGATCATTACCTGGAGGGTCGGAGCATTTTGGAGGAGACTTCTTGACATTGGTTATGTCAAACTTGGCTCCAAGCTTTGTCAATAAATCGCACATGGTTTTTTGAGTTGCTAGCAACTCTGAAACCTTGCCTTCCATAGAGTCTACCTTGTGTTCCATCATTGTATATTTCTCTTCTAACTTTGCAACACGGTCAGCTGATGATGACATGCCCTGTAGACATACTACAATTATTAGCAAAAATCTCAACACACTATCATTATATAGTCACTATACAATCACTACATATTTACTATACAATTACTAATGAACTACTATACAATCACTAATCAATTAGTAATGTTTTTTCCGTAATTGAAGTGCTAGTGATTGTTGAATGGTGCTTGGGGTGGTTTAGAATTTGAGCTTTTTAAGGGTTCATATGCCCTTGTTTCTGAGGGTTTTTCAACCTCTCGTAGCATAGCACATGAAGAATTCCTCTTCCGTAATTGAAGTACCAAAGATTGTTCAATGTAGAAGCAATGATTAGGTCGCTGAAACCCTAATGCTGCTTCTGCTGTGGACTTGACAAGAGCTCCTACTTTCACCTTTAGAATGCACTCTGCACCTTATAGAGTCTGTACCCTCTAGAAGTGTCACATTGTTTTCTACATAAAATCAGCCTCTAAGAGCTTTCCTAAGTGATTGATCCTATGGTGGAATTTTTTGTATAGAAGTCAAGGTTCTTCAGAGTCAGTTGTTTATTGTTTCGTATAATATGTGTACAGGATCAGAGCTTGAGTGTTTGATGTTGTATCTTGTAAGGGGTTTGTCATATGTGTGCAGAATTAAACCTTGATTTCCTATTGTTGCATCTCTGAAGCATTGGTGCTTTGAGTTTTTTTGTGGTTGTGTCTAAATTTAATTTTCTTTCGAGTGTTTTCTATTAATGTTTATAGTATTTTTCATAATATTTGTATGAGACCATTTGATGTCGATGGGATGTGATTTCTGAAGGATGCGAGAGAGTTCAGGTGGAACATTAATGGTGACATATCTTGCGACTGGAAACGGCTCGTAAACAACAAGGTAAGCACACAGCTAATGGCTGGATGTGTTATTTTCTTGTTTGAGTGACTTTCTTTTTCTAAAGATGGCTTTCTACGAAATGTGTGTCAAGGCAGGACTGATGTTATTTTGTGTCTTTTGGGTTTTTATTGCAGAAGTAAGGGAGGTAACATGTAGTTATTTTATAGTAATTCATTAGTCATTGAATTGGTATCCTCGGTTATTGAGTCAAAGTACAGTTATTGTTTCATAATTTTGTAATTACTGTATAGTGATTTCCACCAAGTTATTTAGACACCTCGGATGGAGGAAAACATGAATTCAAGGCGATTATCCCTATCTCATATCCGTAGACAACAATTACGGGATAACCGATTGTGGGCAAGAGAGTGTCAAAGGGCACGGCTTTTAAATGTTAGGAAATTATTTTGCCCATGTGTAGAATGTGGTGGACGCTCGAAATTGCCATTGCACCGCATAAAGGATCATCTCTTGAGGTATGGTAGAGACCCTAGGTTCCGGGTTTGGAGGGGTCCGGGAACTCGGGACTCTTCGGATGAAGAGTGGGAACGAGATATTTGGCAACTACCTAACAATATACAGAGTATGGTAGATGCTGATGTTGACACTCGCCAAATGTTGGACAACACATTCGAAGAACGTGATGAGCCTCCAATCAACGAAAGACTTGAGGAAGTTGTAGGTATAGAAGAACGTAATGACGTCACAGACATTGAAGAGAGAGCCGCTAATGAGGTTATGGACACTTTCACTACAGCTGATGCTATACATGAAGAGTGTACCCAAGTCTACGAAGATGTGGAAAGGCAAGAAGAAATCGTTGCTGACGCCGCACCGGATAATTTGGAGGACTTCGTGGATTTTGGTTCAGATTTATTAGAAGAATCAATGAGGAGACTTTATCCAGGTGCGAAGTGCTCAAAATTGGCTGCGACCATTGTTGTTATGAATTTGTGCAGTGTTCATGGGTTGAGCAGAAGTTGCACAGAAGAATTGTTTCGTATATTGCATGAATACTTTCTTCCAGAGAACAACATCATGCCTAAAACTCATTCTGCAGCAAGGACTATGACAAAGAAGTTGGGGCTATCTTATGAGACTATACATGCCTGTAAAAACGGGTGTACGTTGTTTCGAGGTGAATACAAGGATGCAGATTATTGCCCCAAGTGTAATGAGGCAAGATTCAGGGACACGAGCAAGAAATGTGGTCCACATAAGATTTTGAGGTATTTTCCTCTTATACCACGACTGCAGAGACTTTTTAGAAGTCCAACAATCTCAGAGTTGATGGTATGGCATTCCAAAACCCGAAGCAATAGAGAAGGTGGAGACAATCACGTGCGGCATCCATGTGATTCGAAAGCATGGCGACATTTTCATGAAAATATCGACCCTTCTTTTGGAGATGATCCTCGCAATGTGCATTTGGCACTTGCAGCTGATGGAGTCAATCCCTTCAAACAAAATCGTTCAACGTGGTCCACTTGGCCGGTAACATTACTAAACTACAATTTGCCACCATGGTTGAGTACAAAAAAGTTTTTTGTGCATTTAGCTTTACTTATACCAGGACCTCAGTCGGTTTCGGGTTCAACGTTCGATATTTATCTACAACCATTGGTGGAAGAGTTACAAAGATTGTGGAGTGGTGTCCCTTGTTATGATATCACAAAGGAGAGGGGAAGTCGGGTATTTACATTACGTGGGATGTTATTGTGGACTATACACGATTATCCTGGGTATGGCACAGTAGCAGGGGTTGCACATCAAGGGTACGCTGGCTGTGCATCATGTGGATGTGAATTGGGAGCAGAGTATTCAACGGAATTGAGGAAACATACTTTTGGTGGAACCCGGCGATGGTTACCTGCTGATCATAGGTATCGATCTTCAGATATGATAGAAAACTTTGATGGACATATTGAAGAAAGAGCTAAACCAAAAAAGGTTTCGGGTCAAGAACAACTCCATTATGCAGATGAATATAAACAATGGAAAGCTGCAGGTAACAAGGAAGGCGCAGTAGGAGATCCTTCCAAACTACATGGTGTGAAGCGAAAAAGTACATTATACACGCTGCCCTATTGGAAGGTTGGTGAAGATTTCACCTTTTTCCTCTGTAAAACACGTTTCCAAGATCTTTACTCTTCAATTACTATAAAATAACTACAGAGTCATTTATGCAGTAATATATTAGTATAGTGTAATAGTTGTTACTAAGAAGATTGATTAATTACTAGAATATGTAACTAGGAGCTACATGCAACACACATAAATCACTATAGAGTTACGCCTTTGAGTTACTCATAAATTACTTTCTGAATTACTACAGAAAGACATATGTATCACTAGAGAATAACTTGGAAGGGATGACACACTATGTTTGAAATGGATCTTTACATATATGGATTTCATGACGATGGGAACTAACTACTTTGAATGCCATTTTTCAGGACCTTTTAATTCGATTCACCCTTGATGTAATGCATTGTGAAATGAATCTGGCAAAGAATTTTTTGAAGACAATTACAGGAATGAAAGACACCGTGAAGGTGAGACGTGACCTACAACGACGAAACATCAGGATGCATTTATGGCTCACACCAAATCCTCGCATAGGTGGAAAAATGTTGAAACCAAGTGCCCCATACGTATTATCCGACGAAGAGTTTGACAAATTTGCATCATGTTTAGAAGCTTTGAGAGTACCTATTGGATATTCTTCATCATTTATGCAGCACTTGAGGAAGAAAAAATTTGGGGCCCTTAAATCACACGACTATCATGTCCTTATGCAACAATTATTACCATTGGCACTACGGGGATTGCTGAAACCTGGACCAAGGATGGCTGTAATGAAAATGTGCAAAGTTTTTCGCAGAATTTGTACAAACGTGTATAATCCGGCTGACTATGATTCCCTGACTACTGATGTTGCTGAGAGCATGGCATTACTAGAGATGGAATTTCCCCCATCATTTTTCGATATGATGACACATCTTACTTATCATCTAGTGGAGGAACTAGACCTTTGTGGTCCAGTTGCTACCCGATGGATGTACCCTGTTGAGAGGTACATGCAAACATTGAAAAACTATGTAAGAAACAAGGCGCGACCCGAGGCTTGCATGGCAGAAGGCTACGTCAAAGATGAATCTATTGGATTTGTCACAGAATATATGCAAAGATTTGAAGTCGTCGATCGGAGAGTGTGGGATGCTAATGAAGAATACGGTGACGCAGAGGAGGTGTTGGTCGGTGCATCAAAATCGTTTATCATGACCGCCCATTTCCGTGACATGGCTCATCAGTATGTGTTAACAAACGTATCATGCATGCAAAAATGGTACATGTAAGTATTTTACGCTCACTATGCATTATGACACTCTCTATGTTGTATGTGCTGAAATGACGACATCTATTTGTGAACATTAGAGGTTGTTGTATTTTATATTCTTTCCAAGTCATAGAAAAGTGATGATGTTACTGTAAATTATTGGAATCTAGTAATAGATGAGGTCAGAATAACTAGAGAATTACGATCAAATGACTAACCTATTACTGAACACATTTTAGTGTGGGTAGTTGTTGATGTCTACGGAACACTTAAGAAAGAGTGTGTAGTAACTGTGGTCATAGTAAGAATGACTACTAATGAATAACTGAATATATTAGAGAGGTTCCATTGTCCATACATTAGTACAAATCGCTCACTGTATAGATGTTGGAAAGTTCAGGAATTGGACAGAAATACAAGGACAAAATCCCACCACACCGTCATTTGAAGTGTGGGTGCGGGAACTAGCGGAAGACCTTGATATTACAAATCCTGAAGATAAAGACAACTTTCTTCTAAGTCGTAAACCGTCTCAACGAGCCTATCGATATCGAAAGATGAAATCACATGGAAATAATTTCCATGTGCATGATGAGGAGTCGACAACTCAATCAACATACAATAGCGGCATTGCATCTGCTTTTTCTCAGTGCACCATAGATGCTCAACATGTAAAACTAAATTATGTTGGCATTCTAAAGGACATCCTATTACTAGATTATGGACGGGTACAAGTTCCCATCATACTTTTACGTTGCGAGTGGATGAAGAGGCATGACAATCGAGGTAATGTGACATACATCCAGGACGACGCCGGGTTCTTGGTTGTTAATTTTCGTCACAAGCTTCCCCGCATGTCAGAGCCTTTCATTTTTGCAAGCCAGGCCACTCAAGTGTTCTTCTCAGATGCAAGAGAGAAGCCAGGCTGGAAAGTAGTCCTTCGTAAAGAAGCGAGAGCAAGAAGGGAGGTATTGGATACATCAGATGTATTCATAAGTACGACCGGAGAGAGTTCTGGTCTCATAGCCCCATCTCATGTTCCAAAACCACCCCAAAGGCCATCACTAATTGGGGCAATTGAATTGCCTACAGAAGATGATATATTAGCATCCATGCCATATTAGACATCTTCCACCATAGTTGTTGGGATAGGAAGCATGTATAAATTTCATGGGACTTTGAGCTCACATGTTGCCAATTATCCACTAGTAATTTTTTATGTTATAGAATATATTACTCTGCCAAGTTATTTCCTAGTAATGCAGTAATTTAGTTCTAACATATATTACTCTAGCTAGTTATTTTCTAGTAAGACAGTATTTCTTTTCAAATGTATCACTAATGAATGACATAGACATAATCCAAGTCAGCAGTATCTGACAAACCCTACATCTATCCACGTGAGCAAATTATCCAAAGTGCCAACGACCTAATTGGAAGTTATAAAAAATTATTCAGTAGTCATCTTTCAGTTATAGAATATATTACTCTGCCGAGTTTTTTCTTGCTGATGCAGTAATTTATCTGAAGGGTATCACTAAAGATTTACTGAAACACAATCCAAGTCACCACCTACTTGCCACATCAGCAATGTCAAACAAGTAGACATCCATCTGCGTCATAATATCTAAAAAGTATTTTGACGTGGATTTTTAGTAATATAAAATATATCACTACACCAAGTAATATTTTAGTGACGTAGTGATTTGTGCTGAATGTATTACTAAGGAATTACTAAAATGCAAACCAAGTCATCACCTATTTGCCACATCAGCAATGTCAAACAAGTAGACATCCATCTACGTCAGCAACTTTCTAAAAAATATTCCCGAGTTATTTTATAGTTATAAAATATATCACTGTACCAAGTAATATTTTAGTGACGTAGTGATTTAAGCCGAATGTATTACTAAGGAATTACTAGAATACAATCCAAGTCATCACCTATTTGCCACATCAACAATGTCCAACAGAAGTAGACATCCATCTATTTCAACAATTTTCTACAAATACCGATGAGTTATTTATGAGTTCTAACATATATTACTGTAGCTAGTTATTTTCTAGTGAGAGAGTAATTCTTTTCAAACGTAATACTATTGAATCACTAAGGCACAATCCTAGTCAGTCTCTTTCTTGCCACGTCAACACTACCGGATGAAGCATGGATGAAAACATTGGAATGACAATATGAACGATGTTGGCCGTCACATGGTTTTCATTACCTCTCTGCCCGCAAAAACTTAAATTACTGTAGAATGACTAGGGCAGCTAACTAGCTAGATCCGGGCAGCGTCTGTAGATCCTGAGTAATTCTGTAGTAATAAGTTTCTGGCTAGTCATTTGTGCTGTAGTCATATATAGGCCGATTTCCCGTAGTGCTACCTTATATCTCATCCTTTGTCTTGTATAGTTGATCCTCAGCAAGTTGAGGCGGAGAAATTTAAAGTCAAAGAACTTCGAAGAAAGAAGTCTGGCGCTGAAATCCCACGAGAGGTGTGGAGCGCAAAGTGACAAGATGGCACCAATGTGTTCAGTGACGAAACCTAAACTCAGCTCAAGTATTCACAAGCTGATTATCATGCATATACCTAAACAAATTTACATATCAGAAATTTTTCGCGTATGTCGCAGTCGGGACTCAAAAGCTAAAGTGATCCAGCTTTTCCAATTCTAAAAAAGTACCCAAATCAAGTGATATCAAGCTAAGGCAGCTCTCGAGGCGATTCGACGTGCGCAAGCATTCGATGATGGTCAAGCAGGTGAGATCCAGGAATCCAGTCAGGTCAAGTGACCACAGACCAGATTGAGCAAGTCTCGAAGAGCCGTCAGCCGCTCGCATCCACGAAGATCAAGCTTCTTAAGAGCACGCAATGGCACACCACAGCTCAACTTTGTCAAGCTTGAGCACTGGCCAAGTTTCACTTTCTCCAGTTATGAAAAAGGGTTCAAGTCCAGCGTGCCTAAGCTCCCACAACTCAAAAACAATAGGCATTTCAGACTGTGAAGGGTTTTGTGTAGGTCAAGCAGGCCAAGCTCGCGCATCCTGAAAGGTTTAAAGTCTCCAGATTCACAAAATCACACAAATCTGGATGTGCCATCAGCCGTTTGCATCCACGAAGATCGAGGTCCATGAGAGCAAGCAATGGGACACCACACCTCAAGCTTACCAAGCGCGAAAGCCCGCCAAAGTCCAGTATTTCCAACTGCGGGAAAGGACTCGAGTCTAGCGTACCTAAGCTCCAGCATCTCCAAAAGATCAAGCGTTTCAGGTTGTGCAAGGTTTTCATGCTGGTCAAGAAGGCCAAGCTCGAGCATTCTGAAAGGTTCAACATCTCCAGATTCACAAATTTACACAACTCTAGATGCGCCTTCAGTCGCTCGCATCCACCAAGATCAAGCTCCTCGCGAGCAAGCAAAGAGACACCACAGCTCAAGCTCATCAAGCTCAAACAAGCGCGAAAATTCAACTTCTCCAACTGTCGGAAAGGAGTCAAGTCCAACGTATCCAAGCTATTACCTCGAAAGCAAGAGGCATTTCAGACCAAGCAAGGTTTCCGTGCTCGTCAGGCATGCCAAACTCAAGCATCCTGAAAGATTCAAAGTCTGTAGATTCACAAAATTACACAGATCTAAAAGTGCCTCCAGCCGCTTGCATCCACGAAGATCGAGCTCCTCCACAACAAGCAATGGGATACCACACCTCAAGCTTGTCAAGCTTGAGCACTCACCAAGCTCTAGCTTCTCCACCTGTGGGAAAGGGGTCAAGTCCAGCGTACCTAAGCTCCCGCAACTCAAAAGGTCCACGCGTTTCAAACAGTTCAGAGATTCCCTACTGATTAGGCAAGCCAAGCTCAAGCTCGTAAAGTTCCAGGTCCTTCAGCTGTGGGAAAGGAGTCAAGTCTAGAAAACCTAAGCTCCCCCAAATTGAAAGCTCCAGACGTTTCAAACAGTTTAGAGATTCCTTGTTAGTTAGGCAAGCCAAGCTCAAGCACTCGTAAATTTCCAGGTTCTCCTTCTCTGGGAAAGGGGTTAAGTCTAGTGTACCTAAACTCCCGCAGCTCGAAAGGATTTGACAAAGTCCGAAGCACAGAGGAGAGATTCCGGAGGTAATGTGAAGTACTTGTGGTTGGTGATACATTTGCTGCTACTGATTAACCCTTAAATGACGAAGCAGCCAAATTTTAAACTTAAATTCTATTTTTCCATTCAATATAAGCGTGATTTTTTTCCATTATCCGGAGATGCAATCACATGTTCTGATTAAGTCACAAAAAATTTTAGATATTTTTGTGAAAATTTGAAATTATTGTGATTTTTGGAAGTAAAAGTGAAGAAAAATCATAGTAAATACAATTGTGCTTAAAAATTCTGAAAATTTCTCCAGAGGTGCACATCACAGTACCAAAACCTGTGATGGAAATGAAAAAGCCATGTTCAGCTAATAATAGAAAATTGGTTATAGGTCCAAATTCAAATTGCAATAACTTATTCAATTTTATATATTTTTCAGAATTTCAAATTGGAATAGAAACGAGACTTCATAAACTAAATTTCATTTGTTGGACTCAAGTTCAAAAAACATGAATTTAATGGATCAAATTCAGATTTGAAGCTTAAACTAGAAGTTTCTCAAATCCACTACATTGAGATCCCTGTCACACACATTTTCATTCTTAGATAAAACATGATTACCTCAATGAGGCAACTTTCATCATCAACTAATGCTTAAACATTCGATAAATTCTTAACCAAAAAAAAATTGGATGAAAAACAACCACTGACGTGGCTGATCATCTAAAGATGTCATCCGAGAAGCCAAAATTTGGTTGCTTCGTCGTTTAAGGGTTAAGGGCTAATAATGGTGACTTCGACAATGTTTGCATTCTGACTGGGTTTTCATTCCACATGAGCGACTTCCTTTAGAAAATGTAGTGAGGAGCTGAGCACTCAAATATCGTTCCATGTACTGTAGATAACTCCCTGTGTGTTGTTAGAGTGTAGCACCGAAAAGCTCTTTCGTGTCAAGTGATGGACGTGGTTTCTCTGACAGGTGATTTCAATATAACAAGACGTGTGGGGTTATATGAACATACAAGGTTTGCATAACCCCTAAAATTCCTTGACAATTTCACACCAAAAACATTTCAAAACTGTCGATTCGAGTGCAATGAGTAAGGAAGGAAACAAAAGATCGTATTTCTTAGTTTTTTCATTTTAGGGGTTAACTGGTGAAGTTCCGCAGAATGCAAGAGGTCAAAAATCTTAAACCAAATATCCCTCACCAGATATATCCCTTACCAGAAACCCCGGGTGGAATCATGCAACTCAACATCTCTTTTTCTAACAGAAAAAACACTGACCGAACCAACTTGAGCAAATATTCAATACTGGATCGATTTGTCTCAGAAAATGTAACGTCTCAAAAGAAGTGCACTATCCAACAAGGAACCCAATATCACTTCTAGTTTTCACAAGCTGAATTTATGCATGTAGACAAAAGACTACTACACTACGCCATTTCCGCGTTTGCTGAAGCTGAAAGTGCAGTCTGCCGAAGTGGTCCAGCTTTTCCAACTCTGGAAAAGTACTCAAAATCAAGTGTAATCAAGCTCCCCCACTCGAAAGGGTCAGGAGTTTCAGACTCCGCAGGGTTCACGCGTTGCTCAAGCGAGGCCAAGCTCGACCACCATCAAAGGTTCAAGGTATCCCGATGAAGGTTCAAGCTCCAGCAATCTGGTGCTCCAGCATCTGGTTGGACCAGCTCCTTCAACTCTGGAAAAGAACCCAAGTTCAGCGTACCTAAGCTCCGACAGTTCCTGAGGTTCAGGCATTTCAGACTGTGCAGGGGATCTGTGCTCGTCAAGCAGGCCAAGCTTGAGCATTCTGCAAGGTACAACGTCTCCAGATTCACAAAATTACACGGATCTGGAAGTGCCTCCAGCCGCTTGCATCCACTAAGACTGAGCTCCTCGAGAGCAAGCAATGGGACACTACAGCTCAAGCTTGTCAAGCTCGTGCATTCGTCAAGTCTCACGTTCTCCACCTGTGGGAAAGGAGTCAAGTCCAACGCACCCAAGCTCCCGCAACTATGAAGCTTCAGGCATTTCAAACATTTTAGAGATTCCTTGCTGGTAAGGCAAGCCAAGCTCGAGCATCTGTAAAGGTGCAGGTTCTCCACCTGTGGGAAAGGAGTCAAGTCCAGCGCACCCAAGCTCCCACAAATCCCAAGCCTCATGCGTTTCAAACAGTTAAGAGATTCCTTGCTGGTTAGGCAAGCCAAGCTCGAGCACTCGTAAAGTTTCAGGTTCTCCACCTGTGGGAAAGGAGTCAAGTCCAGCGCACCCAAGCTCCCGCAATACGAAAGCTCCAGGCGTTTCAAACAGTTTAGAGACTCCTTGTTGGTTAGGCAAGCCAAGCTTGAGCATCCGTAAAGGTCCAGGTTCTCCACCTGTGGGAAAGGAGTCAAGTCCAGCGCACCCAAGCTCGTGCATTTCTGAAGCTTCAGGCATTTCAAACGCTGCAGGGTTCTCATGCTGGTCAAGCATGCCAAGCTCCAACATCCTGAAAGGTCCAAAGTCTCCAGATTCACAAAACTACACAAATCTGGGAGTGCCTCGAGATCATAGCAATTTGTCAAGTCCAGTGTTTCTAAAGAAAGTAGGTCATCTAAATGGGGGCAGTATCGCAAGTTCCAACACCCAATCAAACTCAAGCTTCGTAAATTCGTCAGCTTTGAGCTTAGACCCGTTATAGTCTCCACTTCCAGGCACGAGGGAAAGTAGGCCACTCACAAAGATGTCAGCTTGCTCATATCTGGTAGTCTCTGCCCTTTAGCATCTTGCAACTTCAAAAACTGTAGATTTGTCAGGAACCCGATATCTTCAGCATACACCTCGTCGTCCAGCATGCCGTCCCATCCCAAATATACAAGCTTTGAGAGCCATCTAAGTCCACAAACTTTGAAGGTTTTGCTAATATCTCCCAATTCCAAGTGATTCAAATATCGCAGTTTCCCCAAATCGACCTCCATAGGGTCCATGACCTCCATCCGACCTACCACCTTCAACACTTTCAGATTTGCAAAATGATCAATCTGCAATCCGAGAAACTTCTGCATTCCTGCCTGTGATGTGAAGGACATTCTCTCGAGCTTCTCCCAACAATGTCCAGATGGGCTACTTTCTCCAAGTCCTTTGCATTCCCCATCATCATAAACGCATCTCCGATCTGCAAAATCCTCTACTTCGATTTCTGCCATACAAAACTCTCGCCACAAGTCGTGAATACCAACGTTTGTAGATCCATCACCCACACTCTCCAACTACGACTTCTTCTTCAAGTATTCCAACTGCACACGCCGACACCAATCAGATCTACCTGCGGAAATTTACTCAATCAACATCCTAAATAGTACACAAAACTCCTTCATTCTTATTCAAACAAACACATCAATGAAAGCAAATGTCTTCATTCAAATTCTCTACTTTCATGAACAAACAAATCATTTGAATTCTAGGCATTCAAGAGCATTTCGAGAAAGAGCAAATCTAAAACTCACTCGATTCTTGATTGCATCAAGGTTCATTTCGACATGGATCGTGCCAAGCCACTCGAACAAATTCGGGCCCTCCGCTCTGTCGAAAGAATCATATTGCATAGAATCCACTCCGTCGAAGGAAACATACTCCAAGATAGATTTAGGCCTCACAAACAGTTCAACATCCATGAACAACATTTGATCTCCAAGTGACAATGTGTCGTAACTTATCCTCGAAATAGAGAATATTTGCGTCCTTGCCTCTAAAACCTCATCAGACTTCTCAAGCTTTGACACTTTAGCATCCCACTGTTTCGAATCAAACCCGTGACGACCCATCTCTTCTCTTAACACCTTCCCCAACACCTTGAGTGCAAGAGGGTGGTAATGATGATTCATACCTTCACCTCTTCTGAAACAGCAAACCTCCAAACATAGATCGATCATTCTATCATCCAATTCGATCTTCCTTCCAACAATGGATGTAACACACCTTTTGAATAACTCGCATGCTTCACGTCGCACCAACTCCGGCATTCCTAAACAATCATCTTCAGGTATGTTTAATGCCTTCAGTTCATCTTCCGAACGTGATGTTACCACCACTACACTTCCATCAGCACAAGAATGTATGGCTACAATATATGTTTCTGCTTCACTTGATGATTCTTCATCCACATTGTCTATAGCCAAAAATATACGTTGTTTCACAATACACCTCTTCAACTGGTCTCGGCACTACAAGTTTAACAAAGCATCATTAGTTGATGAACCTATACATCTTGAATACATCTAATCATGAAAATCACACAACTTTGAAATAATAATCTATAAATATTAGTTGCTGATTGTGATTAAATAGCATCAACATCTCAAGAATGCATGTTGTCATGCCATACTCATTGTCATACCATGTCAATGTCCATCTTGTCTAGTAGATCGTGCCTTGTATTTGTGAGAGTCTTCAACAGTTTTTGAAATAACTCCAACTTGCTTTTACTTTTCAACTCAATGTGGCATACTTTACCGTGAAACTCCTTGTAGAATTTGTTGAGAAGAACCTTGCAAATGGTTGTTTTGCCAATACCACCAACTCCATACAAACCCACAACCCGAACTCCAACCCTTGCATCTGCGGAATTTGATTTAATCCTATCCAATATAATCTTCAAAACAACATACAGAAATAATAATTTGTCATTTACAAACCTAACATTTGTTCGATATCCAACATGCCAAGAAGTCAACATTATAGGAAGTTACAATAAGTATCATTCACCAGCTCCTTAACGACAATTTACAAAGCTTGCATCAATGATTATGTCATCTTATACGTTATTGAAGTTTGTGGCCACCCATACCTTGCACAACCGGTCCTTTCCTTCAACATCCGAATCATCTGGTCGTGATTCCGGAAGAACTAAATTACAAACTGCTTCAACAACTTCACATCGTAGTTGCACTTCTTCCCTGGGATTCCTCAAAACAAGACCAGTTGTTGAACCAAAAATCTTCAAAGCTTTCACCCACTTATCAATGTTGATTGATAAGTCTCTTTTTGCCCACTCTTCCCATTTCAAAATCCATCCTCTTTGAGTCTCTTTGTCACGACACTTCTCACGTGAAATGTTATAGAATATAGGCACAATATCCATGCCAGACTTCAACTCCTTTGATACTCTCACCATCTCCACAAGCTCCAACATTGGCCATTTTGAATGTGTGAAAAATTCTTCGGATAAAACCACCACTCCAACCTCACATTGTTGAATAGCAGAGAACAAGAGTTTGGGAAACTTTTTACCAACAGGTAAACTATCCCGGCGTTTATCGAAGAAAGGATATCTATCTGTACGCTCCAAATCGATACACAACTGCTCCACAAAGCTCTTTTGGAACCCGCTGTGACTGAGAAATATTTTGTGCTTTGGTTGCAGATGGTCCCTACAGACATGTATGAAAAAGCTTTATCACTTAGCACTTCCATTCCACATCCATATCCATATTTTCACAAGCACAAGAACAGATTGATGTAGAAATAAACCACACTTTGGATACCAAGGAATGCTTCAGCATAATTCGTTACAGCAACTATTTGACAAATTATACCAGTATACCACCACCACAAACCTGATTCTTGCATTGCCATCCTCCACACCTCTTCCATGCTGCAAGCCAGGATCAACACTAGTAGTACCACATTCCTCAGGCACGTCATCCTCACATTCCATGTCAACTCCACCTCCGGCTCCAATTGCTTCTGCATCTTCGTCACAAGTTGTTGAGGTGATAGCAAGATCAAGCTTACGCTTCTTGCCAGTAGCTTGTATCAAAGACTCTTCTTGTTGGCTGGGTACACTCGACGGACCAGCAAGCTGTTCTCTAGCTGGAACTACTACCTTCTCATGCCAGCTTCTATGGCATCCACAACCTGCGCAGAATCTGGAATTGAGATCACGTGGACAAAACTCCTGACAACCATCTTCATATGAGGATCCCTTGTCATCGTCACGTTTCTTCAAACACCTGCCGGGTCCTACATTCAGATGTCGAGGTTCATGGAAGGACATGTGATGCGTGCACAACGACTCGTCTGCTTCTGAGGGATCCCACTCCTGGCACCTGCACACTTCGCCCGCTTCATTGTGCTTACATTTCGCACGATCAGATGAGGTCGGGGAAGCCATCTTGTATCAAAACGACTAATCCCCATAAGCAGAGCACAAACAGCAGCTTCATCCAAATGAAGTTGACGAGCCAGATTCTAACCCAAACGTGGATATCATGGCTGGCAAGGGATAGAGACTTCCAGGATCTGAGTAAAACAATGGAAGGAGATCTGTAAAAATTCGGGGAGAACGATGAGCTAGACTCAAACACACCCCTCTGCAACAGGGATGTTGTAGCAGTCCGCACAAGACACGCTACTAATGCTTCAACACAGGAGATGCCCCAAGCACAGACCTAATGATCTGCATCCTGCAATCTTGGAGCGACAAAAAGTGTGTAGGTAGACACTCAAACACACCGCACTTTAACATTCCACTCCCAACCGTACTGTCTCCACAACCCCTAATGCCTAACGCATCATGATTCTTTCACTAGGAGGGTTGCAGACGAGAGCAACACCAGTTCACCACCGGAGACTCACTTAGGGTTTCTACAACCCCAGACCTTAGTCAATTTCCCCAAACTTGTCAACCCACTTTGCCATCTCCAGCGAAACTCCCGACGATGATCTAAACGACTCTAAAACCACTGCACCGACCGGCGTTGACGGTGATGGAGGGTTATGGAAGAAACGCGGGTTTGATATTCATCGAAACGAAAAGGGTGTGTAGGAATGAAACCGAAGGTAGGCCCAGGAACTAAGCAGTGAACCAAACCTCGAATACCCTAGAAGGGTCAGTCTCGCAGGATCGGAATCTCTGCAAGGTGTGAGAGACGAGAAAGGAGAAGTGACACAACCAGACACGGAGATGAGGATCACGACAGAAGTGAAAGGAGCGGAGCCGGAACAGCAGCATTTACAAATGACGAGTCGATGGTGGTACGAAGTCGTCAACGGTAGACCATGAGTGAGTGGGCAAGGGACATGTGTTGCTGCGACTCTGACGAACTTGTCGGCAATGCAGACAAATCATGGCTTGTCTGCAAATGCATCACGTCGGCAAAAACGAGGATCTGTACCAACTTCTGCTGGTCACTCATTCCTACCAGTTGCTCACGAGTACGAGTAATATTTTATAGTAATGACCATCTGAAGGGAGCTGAGCGTGGTGGCGTTCTTTAACGATAATGATCACCTTATCCTGTAAGGCCAAGACATCGTCATACTAAAAACACTTCAAAACTGCTCGATCTTGTGGAGTAAGTAAGGAGAGAAACAAAAACTTCTATTTCTACGTTCTAACGGTAGGATCTCAATTGAGGCTCACTAGGTAACGTCCTCACAAAATCTCATAAACTTGATCGCACAGATTCAAAGATTATAGTGTTTGAAGAAGAGAGAATCGTTCATTTTCTTCCCTACGTTGAGTGGATTAGCAGACTTTGACATCACTAGGTGTCAAATTTTTGCACTACACAAGATCTGAATTCATCACCACAATGTTCATCATGATGTTAGTTCCTTGTACACCAATTTCTAGAGGTAGAGAAGGGATGTAGCTTATTCAAAACAATTGTGCAAGTAGTGGAGGTTCAAAAATTGCCAAATCACGTGTATTATTTTGTGAACTAAATATGTTATAGAGTGAGAATCTAAACGGTCAATTGGAGGATCCACACCACATCTTGTAGTGGAAAAAATTTAATGTAAGAAATATGAAGATCTCTAAGTTTTAAGTCAAAAAGAGGAAGTTTTTTGGTACCTTGCCCGACAATGTGTGACAATGCCTGAAATTGTTTGAATTGGGTTAATGTGCTATTTTTCACTTATGACAAGAGTTTTTTTTTGACAAAATGAAAGGAAATTATATTACATGCTAGTATCAAAAATCTCACATTTGATAGAGTGTTCTAGTAAAAGTTTTTGCTAGAAAAGTTTTTGCTAGAAAAGTTTTTGGAGACACCTCGCTCATGTCAAAGTGACAATTTCAAATGGGGTGTTTCTCCAAAAACTTAGGTTTGAAATTTCAACTGGGGAGTTGTAGCAAAATTTTCTCTTGATGCAGCTCTTTTTATGTCTATATCAAAACTGAAGTTTTCATACGGATTCCAAAATCACAAATAAGTAACAAGTAAGAAGTGTAGAATGTGAGTATTTCAGATGCTTTTAGTACAAATTTTTTTTCGAGTCTCAAATAGATACGTCTATGGTTTTTACAGAGGTATAGCAACACTGTAGAAGGCAAAAGCATTGGACAATACTCAGTGGGCCGAGTATGTGGTCATATCTCAGTTTCCTGTGCCTGAAATCTTGCAGTTTACATTCCTTTCCGTCCGCCGAGTGGAAGCCATCTGAATGACATCACCTTCTTAAACATGTACCAGTTGAATATCTGAATTTCGACAGTAGTGCCTGAGTTATAATTCTGAAACTTGACGAAGCTGTCATTTATGAATTCACCTGACACATTATTGGATTGGGATGCAGCGCTCATGGTATCAAGATTATCGTAGACTTACACGCAGCTCCAGGGTCACAGAATGGGCAGGGGCACAGCTCGTCCCGCGATGGCGTTGCAGAGTGGGCTGTGCTAGGAGGATGATCTACCGACTACTTGTATGAATCTATCAAGACCATCGACTTTCTTGCTGGCAGGTGCTTTTCTCAGCCTCCTAATCCATGTGTTTATCTGACTCCAAATGCCTTCAGTGTCAGATTTTTAGTTTTCTCATGTGTTCCAGAAAATTGACTGGGGCTGTGAATATTGGCGTACTTTCTTACTCCTGACCAAATTTCCATGAAGGTATGCCAACAACCAAGCATTACTCGGAATTGAACTTCGGAATGAGCCTGGAGTAGCAGTGGTGCCATTGGATGTCTTGGAGAATTACTACAAATGGGGATACAGCACAGTGCGAAAGCACACAGCTTCGGCCTATGTAATTACGTGCCAACGCATAGGAGGCGATTATGCGGAGCTTGTGAATGTCTTGCCAGCAGATAAGGTTGTCCTCGATATCCATTTCTACAATCTTTTCGAGTCGAATCTCTTCGGTAAAACGACTGCTCAGTGGAATATCGACTATGTCTACCGCGATCGACTTGGCCTGGTGAAAAAGCTCAACACAGCCGGAAACGGCCTCATTTTTGTGGGTGAGTTCTCATCACATACCTGGCCGAGTCTTATTTACGTTGGTCTATTCAATTATTACCTTCTTGACGTGATATTTGCACAGTTCATAAAACTGAAGTGGTTAGAATATCCAGAGGTTTTTAATCTTTTTTCCAAGGTCATGAAGCTTTTTTCTCAACGATCTAGATGCTTCACCTGCAGGTGAGTGGTCAAATGCCTCTCAATCTGATTACAAGAGATTTGGAGCGGCTCAGCTTGAAGAATTTGGCCAGGCGACATTTGGTTGGGCGTATTGGTCATACCAAAACCAACTCAGTCGGTGGTCATTCAAGCAATCTGTTCAGCAGGGTTACCTTGAAGCTCCATCACATGGCTGGCCATAATCAGATTATTTACGGCTGTCAAACGAGTTAGAGATCATTGTCCTGATCGGATTCTTGGACTTCATTTTCTTCTCTAGGAAGATTAAGGGAATTTTCGGCACTGGAATGACCCTTTGTGAACTTGTTTAAGATCGTAATTCTTTGAATCATTTGCCTGTACATGAATGAGCTACTTTTCCTCACCAACAATTTCTCAGCTGAATATGAATTGTGTGTGCTCTTGCCGCCGCTGATTTAACATACAATATCACTCCTTATGCAACACTTTCATGCTTGCAAGCCCGAGTCTGTTCTAGCTTTGCCCAAGATGTGGCGTTCGTGATATCATGTATTCGCGACGCTATTCGCGCCGCTTTTAAAGGCAGCTGAGTAGCTTCCCGCCATCGGATGCACCGCGCTTTCCAAGAGCTGAAACAGGCTGATGCTGCTGTCCGGGAGAGGAAACACAGGGCCATGTTGGTTGCACTATAGGCCCATCTGTTTCTGTGCCTGCACCCAAGAGATTATCATAATCAATGACTTTTGAATCCATAACATTAAGGGCAGTTCCCGGTGACGTAAAACTTGTCAGAAAATTGGAAAGTCACTGTCCTAGCCCTTTTGAACCATAATTTCATTTTCAACAGGAACGAAATATGTTTTTGAGACCTCAGCAAAGACCAATCCGGGCGCCTACTTGCACCTTCTCAAATCCGGGGGCATAACTAAGATTTACGAAACGGAAGGAGGATGATTGAAAATCCAACCTGGAGAAGGACCTGACTCGTCCGAGATCTTCACAGTCCGGTACATCTGCATCCAACCACAAAAAACAAAACAATACATAAAAGTAGAAGAATATTCAACGTTGCAAAACAGATAACGCATAGCAAAGTCATCCATGACCCTACAACAAAAAACTTATATGAATGACATCAAGTGTGCCCTGAATACATTGCCATTGGAAATGCAATGAATGGGAATGTCACATCTTCCCACCTGCAAGTGACTCTTCACATGAGCCAAGGTGAGATCCTTCACATTCATGAGCTCAAGTACAGACTCCGGAGTCGCCCCTGCGCAAAATCCACAAAAAAGCCTCAATATTCAACAGAGAAAAGGGGTGAAGAACGATATACATTGCCTCGCTTAACACAAAATTGACATGATCCATATGCTTACTCTCATGGCCGCCAAGAAGCTCCACAGCCTGAACGAAATTCGCATGCAAGGTCGTGGTCCACCGCATCCTGGGAACCCGAATGGGGCGCATACACGGCGACTTCGAGGGAAAGCGCGAGCGGAAAGCGAGGCTGCCGTAGATATTGTCATGCTTGGCGTTGTAGCCATCGCCAAGCAGGCCGGAAAAACTGTTGGAGGTGTGCATGGCCTTATGGCTCACGTCGTCCTCGAAACCGCAGTACCCGGAGTATCGCAGCCCGGGGTCGCGCCCCACCATGTGGTAATTCTGCATTTTGGGGATTTTGGGGCGGGGCAGCGCGTGGTGCTCGCTCACCCTGCCGAGGGACAGCTCAGCAATGGGAGGCGCGGGGGAGTACAGATGGCCGTCGGGGAAGCACATGAAGTACCCTCTCGGGAGGGGCGGCGGAAAAGGTGGCAAATCCGCCAGGAACTGGTGCGCTAGGTACCTGGTCTCTTGCGGCGGATTCGTCACAATTTCAGATTGCCCGCTGGTATGTCCGGAGACGAGTGTCTCTGTCTTCTCCACCCAATCCTGTCTAAAGTGTTCGAGGTCTCCTCTCCTCTCCACCTTGTCGAGTTTTGGCAGGTCCACAGAGTGGCTGTGATCACCTTCACTTAAATCATGATCCTTGAGTTTGCCCGAAACTTCTCCTGCGTTCGAGTCATCAGTGCGACTGGAGTTAACGTTTGAACACGCAACCACCTTGACGTCCAGTTTTGAAAGGTTCATGTCAAGGTCGCTGTGACCACCTTCACTTGAATGATCCCCTTCATTCGACTTATGAGAGTGACGGGACCCGACAGCTGGAAACGCAACCAACTGGAGGTTCTCAACTGGAGGAATCTTGTCCTTTGTCGCCGTGTTACTGAGCTTGGAAGGCTGCAAGTACCCATCTGATCTACGGATGCGACATTTGAAAGAGGCTCCTTTCTTCTCAGTCCCACCCTGACCAAATAGATCGTTAGTGCCATGCCATGATCAGTGTCCAAGTGATAGTTGAACCCTATGAGAACAGGAAGACCGAAAACAAATCAGGATTGTGACTCTTGAACGCAACCACAACTTGCCACAGATTCCTCAAGACCAGGTGGACAGGAGAAACGCCTACAATCCCAAAAGCTGAAGAATCTCAATCACTTGCAACGATGGAGAAAAACACTTTTTGAAGGTACTCACCTGAATCCACTAACATAACGAGTTATCCAAATAGAAACATAGGCCGATGAGTGACTTTTTGAAAGGATTCAACGAGAACTGATGACATGCCGCTTACCTCCACAGGCTGATCAGGAGTACTTGGAGCAGTGTTGGTGGAGCGCAGGTTGCTGAGCTCGCGGTACCTCACGAAGTGGCGGACGGGCCGCCACCCAACGTGCGAGCCCATGTCGGACCCGCCCAAGTTCGACATCGTGCGCTCGCCGTCTGTCGTGGACAAGAATTCCCGCGACGCGGCAGACGCTGGGTGATGGTGCAGCAGGTTCATCTGCCCGTACATGAGCTTCGCGGCGCCGGTGGACCATGAGGCGTTAGTGGACGAGAATCTCCGCCATGCCGCGGGTCGTGGACGAGAATCCCCAAGACGAAGCTGGGTGTCCACGTCAAGAAAGCATTGTCTTATTACAGGTACCGCAGGAATTTGACCAAAGGGTCGCACACCTTTAGTACCATCGTCCTCCGTCAAAAGTTTAGGAGGCCCGCTGGGATGTCCGGAGACGAGTGTCTCTATCTTCTCCACCCGATCCTCTCTAAAGAGTTCAAGGTATTCTATCCTTTGGACCACCTTGTCGAGTTTTGGAAGGTCCACTCTGTGTTCACCTTCACTTAAATTATGATCCTTGAGTTCGTACGAACGATCTCCTGCATTCGAGTCATCAGAGAGACAGGACCTAACATTCGCACACGCAAGTTCTACCTTGTCGAGGTTTGAAAGATTCTCGTCAGAGTGTCCGGGATCACCTTCAGTTTGATCTTCGAGTTCGTCTGAACGGTTTCCTTCATTCAAGTCATTAGAGAGACAGAGCCTAACGTTTGAGCACGCAACCACCTTGACGTCGAGTTTTGGAAGGTTCTTGTCAGAGTGGCTGTGATCACCTTCACTTGAATGATCCTTGCGTTCGACTGAATGATCCCCTTCATTCGACTTATCAGAGTGACAGGACCCGACATCTGGAAACGCAAACTTGAGCTTGTTGGCTATTGGGAGGTTCTCATCCTCTGGACTCTTGTTCTTCGTCACCGTGTTACTGAGCTTGGGAGGCTGCAAGTACCCATCTGATCCATTGCTACGTCTGGCAGAGACTCCTTTCTCCTCAGTTCCATCCTGACCAAATAAATCGTTAGTGCCATGCCATGATCAGTGTCCAAGTTCTATGAGAACAACAGGAAGACCGAAAACAAATCAGAATTGTGACTCTTGAACCCAACCACAAAGCCACAGATTCCTTAAGACCAGGTGGACAAGGGAAACGCCTCAAGTCCTAAGAGCTTGAAGAATCTCAATCACATCCAACGATGGAGAAAAACACTTCTCAAAAGTACTCACCTAAATCCACTAATTCAAGGAGTTATCCGAATAGAAACCGATGAGTGACTTCTTGAAAGGGCTAAATGAGAACTGATGACATGCCGCTCACCTTCACAGGCTGATCAGAAGCGCTCGCAGTATTGCCCATGGAGTTGGCAAGTCCGAGTTGCGGTTGAGAAATGGGGTCTCCATGGCCAGTGAAGAACTGGATCTTCTCATTCTCCAGAGCCAGCTTTCGTTTTTCAATGGCAAGCTGCTGCTCTTGATGCTTGCGGTCGTCCTCCTCCATGCCTCGCAGAATCGAGAGAAGAGACTTGACTGCATCTTGGACCTGTTCGTTGATTTTTGGTGCAATCCACGAGACGAGGCCATCAGTAGTAGATCTCTCCTCTGCTTCGGACTCACGCGTGGCGGTTGAGTCACCAGTCAATCCTTCGTCTTCGCTCCGGTCCGTGCCAAAGGCTCCAAATTCTGAATCATCGTCACAATCTGCAGAACCAGAGTGACCAAACCTACCATCCATATTGGATTGAAACTGACAGAGTGGTCGAGGAGAGCGACGTGCCAAGTGCTGTGCTGGAGTGAGGAATGTGTCTGCTCTGAGCCCACCGTGTCTGTGCAAGCAGGTGTTCTACCCTGGCCCTACGTCGAATCACACAAGAGGGAAGCTCATGCCTGGACTCTGCAATGTCACCGCCGACTTGTGTCGTGTTTGTTCTGCCTTTCTGGTTTCAGAGGAGTTCCCACATCAGTCTTCGGTAGAGTCTGGTGAGTTATCTCCTCTGCTTGAGACTAGCCTCTGCTTTACATGGTAAACTATCCTCTGTTTGTTGTGTGCGGACTATGGTCTCTTCCTTGGATTCTGAGTGTGTTGACGCCATTCTGAATAAAAATGTTTTTGTGATGTGACTGAGCAAGGAGAAGATCTCTTGGTACAAGAAGAAAGTGCTTGGACTGGCAGTGGTGCTGGGATTCGCCATGGCTTGCGTGATGGTGGGCATCGCCTTGTTGATACGCAGAAGACTCAAGCATAGAAAGGCCTTGCCCCCAGGTATAGTCACGTCAGATTTCCAGAGCAAGCAACCTGGATGTGACTACTAATGGCTACGAAGTCTTGTTTGGGCTCTAGGATGATACTAGGTTGTGCTTGTGATGCGTGTGTCTAGAAATCACAATACAGTTTGATGAACTATCCGTTTACGAAGCGAAACAGATTTTTGCAAGCATCCTCTTGGTCTTGGGAATAGTAGGTACACTATCTGGAAGTTACTTCAGTAGAATAGTGTGTGTTTAGGTAACGGCATAAACAGAGGCATTTAAAAAGCTCACTAGCGCACTTCGAGTTTGTTCCTAGAATATCTTGTGAATACAGGTGTACTTCGAAATTGCAAGCTGGCAAATCATCTGACTGACAAACTATGAAGCGAAATAAGGAGGCTATCATGTATCCTGGTTGCACTTTTGCTCACTTTTGCTTAAGGCTCTTAACTTACATGGATGCGTCAAGGCACCTTAAGTTCAAGTTCCATAGAAGAAGTACACCTGATTAGTGGTTGGAGTTGAAACACCAGCCATACAACCACAGGTGTCCAAGCAAACTAACGCTACTCGCGTACTAATTCATCCTTTCTTAAATTACGCTAGTTTACTAATAGCTCAAGCTTTAATCAAGCCAACTTCAAATCAAATTTCGAAACCTGCAAATCCTGCAAGAATGAGTCCAAGAACAGGTTCAGAAATCTCGTCATGTTGACCACCCAGATACTCAGAATGAAAAGAAAAACTCTGAGGAATGAAAAAAGAAAAACTGTTGCTAGAAATGCATTAGGCATTATCTTAATATTGTACCTCTGCCAATCTGATTTCCTAGGTTATTGGATTTAACGCGCCGCGCCGCATCTCAACTCCAGTTTCTCAAGCTTCAGAGCCAACTTCGTCTCTTCAATGGCGAGCAGCTCCTGTCGATGCTTCAGCTCGTTCTCTTCCTGCCTCCGCAAAACAGAGAAAAGAGGCTTGAGCGCATCGTCGATCCGTCTGTCGAGAAACGGAGCTATCCTCGACGTAATCAGGGGCCCTTCCTCACCAGAGATCGTTTCAGAGACTATCACTTCAAGGCTAGACTGGTTCGGATCATCACAGCTTTGTCTGTGAATGTCTTCGTCCTTACAATTAGCATAGCCGAAGTGGTTCACTCGCGATTGGAACGCGCCCAGATCTCCACCCTCTGTAAAAATTCTAGTCTCAGATTCCTGCGCTGGATTCACAACTAGAATCCTCTTGATGACTTCAAACCAGTCGGATCTGAACGCCGTGTGCAGGTGATTCTCTGCTCTCTCGTCCTCGTTCATTGCCCAGTAACTCTGACCACACCCGCCCGCTTCGAGGTCTTGAATGGCTCTGAACGAGTGCAGAAGCGCGTCCCATTGCTGTTGGCACGAGATGGACGCTCGGTCGAATCCGAAATCGTCCAAGAGCCATTCAGATACATCGTCCCAGTCAGGTCCGGTGACATCCAAACTCATGGCTTCTTCTGTCAGTTCCAACAACGCAAGGATCTCGTCATGACTCCAAGCTCTGTTCCGAATCCTGTCCCTGACAATCTGAGTTGAATCCCTGACAATCTCAGTTTCTGACGCTTCATCTTCTTCCACATATTTCGATGAATCTTCACACATCCCAGTCTCTCCTGTCCCACTTTCGATTCCTGCATTAAGTACCTGGGATTCTCCAACCAAGTCATCAACGATGTGAATCTTATGTTCGATTAGGCGTTTTTCCTCCTCTTCACAAATGCTCGAGGTTCTGTTCTTCGGCATATAATTTCCTTTCAAGGCCTGGATGCATGTTATTATTCCGAAAATATAAGCATTCCCATGCTTGAAGCTCCAACCCTGAGCTATGAATCCAAAGTCACAGCAGCCATGACCCCGGGAGTCTTTTAAATCGAAGCAGACGAGTCTCGTCTTCGCGGCTTTGAGGTCCCTAGGGTGCAGATGCGCCATACCCTTGCTCACCTCCAAGAAGAATATTTCACATTGAAAGCTCAAGGGTACAGCAACACAATGGTCATTTAAGCCTGGACTCTGAGAATCAAAGAAGTCTCTAGATAGCATCCAATCTGATCCATGAACCGAGAGACTACTCAGATTGTTTCGCAACAGGACTTTGAACGTACAAGAACTTAACTCGAAAGGAAGAAGGTAGCATCTCTCCGCAGCCTTGACCTCTTCCACATCCTGTGCTTTGATGTCTATTCCTAAGGTGGATTCCAACTGCGCTTTGATGGTGTCAAGCTCCTCAATAATTTCACTGAACTTTGCCTCCTGGTTGTCCATCAAGCCAGAAACTCTGCCATTCCATGTCGTGTAGAACCACACCAAATCCTCTCCTTTGCGAAGCACTGAGAGAAGCTTGTCGAGAACAGGGTATGATTTCGTGCCATCCTGAAGCATAGTTCCCCAGACCTTTATTTCTTCAGCAATGACACTGAATCTATCCGCCATTAGCTTGCACTGCTGCTTGTTCACCCAGACAGCGTTGGAGGTTTTGCAGACACTCTCAATGATTGAAAATGCTTCTTGGAGTTGAGGGGGTGGCTCCGAATCTGCATAATAAAAGTCCTTGCACACCGTGTCTATGGCGTAGCTTTGGACATAACTCTCAGTCCCCTCCATAGCTCCAAGCTTGCCGCTCGGAACAGTTTGAGAATCCTGGTCCAAGCAAAGAAAACTAGTCAATGTGCCCATGATCTCTAAATGACGGAAACATAAAAATAATGTGCAAAATTTAGGCTCGCCAGATGAGCTACCTTCATAAACAGCAGGTTCTTACAGGACAGATCACGGCGCCATGTCCATTGACTTCATCATTGAGATTTTCGGAAACGAAATAAATACCTGATACAGGTTCAAATGTTCGAATGTGCAGGAGCTTTAAACAATCTCAAGTGTCGACAGGAACACCTTGTTCTATGCTTTCACCACCATGACCAGTGATTCGTAAATTCTTCTGGGAGACACTCTAAATTTCTGCACTTCAGACTCACAAGGACGATGATACAATGAAGACTTTCATAATTACTACTGGTAGTTTTATGAGATTATGAGTAAAGTTCACTACATAGTCATGTCTAGAGAGCACTTCCTAACCTGCCGAAGTTAGGAAAAAACTGCCATCATGGGGAATAAACACATATCCACATAACCTTTCTATTGATTCATCAACAAAAGAAAACCAGCAACGAAAATAGAAACTCAGCAGAACTTACCAGACGTGAAGAAGGAGAGACTCTCGCTCATCAATGCTCCACAACGCCGTGAAAATACCTCTAAAAGGCACCGTTCAATCAGGCACACACAAGCTTAGATGTTTGAGAAAACTGCTTCCTCAACTCCTCAGAAAACTGTCGAAGCCACAGGCTTGCGAAGCGGAGAAATTACAGAAGCAACTTAACAGGAAGATGTCACAAGTGTATGAAGTGAAACAAAACAATGGACTTTGGAGGAAGAGGTGTCGGTACGTCTAGTTAGGGCATGTCCGCTAAAAACCTTGTGTCTGAAACGAAATTACAAAGTCGTACTCTATCGGTTCAGGAGCTTCCTTGAGGATTGCTAGCTGCCATTGATTCAGGATTCCTACGCTGATGATCCAACCAGCTTGGTATGATTGTTCCTATCGGATTGAATATAATATGAATATAGAAGCGAATCTCCGGTAGAGAAATGGAATCTCTGATAGCAAGAAGAGCTGATTTTAACGTACAGACATTTAACGTACAGACAGCTTTTGCACTGATATTTTCACAGTTTACAGACAAGTGCTCTGTACAGACATTTGATTTTTCTACTTACGAAATTTAGCGAAGCATTAATAGAGATTCATCTCAACTTTTTATTGAAATATCATTTGCTAAGTTACTTCCTAGCCTACCTTCATCACATAAATTTGGCAATTGTCTCTACGATACTCTTGGGAAGTTGCGTCTGTAATCTAGAAGGTCCTTAGGCCTTGATCTCCGGTTGAGGCCAGCGTCTCAATTGATCTCACCTAGGTGCCAGTTCTAGTCTTCAGTTGTCACTGATATGAGAGATCTTAGTTTCGAGACTCACTTGCCACAATTCTCTGTCTGTCAGGGCCTCCGCTAAGTTGTCTGTAAGCCTTAAGTTTAACTTCATTTGAGACAGGGTTTCGACATGAACTGTTGATGACTTGATGGACGCTATGGAGGAGGTTTGAGGATCAGTGCGATGGGTTCGCTTCCATGTCTGGTGAGTTTCTGCAAATTACCCTACCATTCGCGCTAGTACTTACGTTTGGTGAGTCGGTCAGCCTCTGTGGAGAAAATTATAGAGTTTTTTTTCTTGATTCGTGTCTACAGGTGCTCAGTACATTAAATATTGCATTCAGTGTAGTAAACACTAAATACAAACACGTACACTATTTGCAAATTATGCAATTAGTGTAGTGATAGAATACTACATTAAATGCCAACTACTACACTATTTGTGAATTCAAGTACAGTCGGCTCCCTTTACAACAGCCACCTTGGTTCTACCTGCTATAGTGAGGGGTTGTTCTATTGAGAGGCTCTTATAATGGAGAGGGGGGGTAAATGAGTGTTCACCAAGTGTTGCTGTTATAATGAGAGAAGATTGGTTTTGATTTTAGGATGTTGTTATAACGAAATTGTTGTTGTATCATGTGCTTGTATAAAGAGAGCTAACTTTAATGGTTGGAATAGAAATATAATTTTCACTTGTGCACATTTAGTGTATCAATAGTAGAAGAAGATTCTAGGCGGCTAGTGGGTGGTTAATTGGAGCTCACATTGATGACATTGATGGCTATACACTAATTGTCAACTTATTCACAAATAGTGTACTAGGGTAATTAGACTATTTGTGTCACTACACTAAATGCAATATTTAGTGTAGCTAGGATAGTTGATATGAGATTTCGTCTTTAGATGTTCAGCATGTGATGACAAGAAAGTCGTGGTCATACATCAGACAGACTATCGATTGAATTCTCTATTATGTAACAGGCTAGGAAAACATGAGTTACTGGCGAGAAGTGTTGTGGCATGTTTGCTAGCACTTGGTAGATCATGTATTTCGGCGTTGAATTTTTGCTCGGTGATTCCAGTTCAGCAATGAACTATTCAACTCTGACAGATCATCACTTATGTCGGTTGCGTCATAGCAGTATCGTGGTTAGGAGGAGGTGAATTTTGAGCTATACTTGTCTGTGATATGACAAATGCATGCATTGAATTGTCCACTAGGTCTTGCCGAAACTAGTTGACGATGTCATATCAAATTGATTGTAGATGAGAAGAAGCTGTTGACATGGTATGCGAAGAAAGTTTTCTGAGACAGGACTCGACTAGCTCGGCTTGCAGCTCGGTTTATAATTAATGGAGACTCCTCGCATACGGAGCTGTAAATGCCCAGAGCAAGGTCCCACAACGCAACGGCTGAGCTGGGGCTGTGAAATCGGTTGTTCAAGAATCATTTGAAGGAGATTCATTGTGCAAACTCGCCCTCCATTGAATCCTGCACTGTCTGAGAAGCCTCGTTTCCAACCACCAGGGATCAGGAGGCTTACAGATCAACAATTGACCTGCGTTATCCTTCGTTCTAATTTCAGCATTCAGGTGAATTATCGTTGCTGAATTTTCCACTTGTGAATCTGTTTATTGTTGCCATCATATGACTCATTTCTTCGTGTCAGTTTGGGTCATGTTACCTTAGACCTTGCACCAGGTGCAGCATTGTTTTCAATCTGCGCAGATACTCGTTTGAAAAACTTGTTTGGAATTTGTGCAGGTATACTGACATATCAACGAAGTCGAACCATTATGTCTGATGGCACACTTGAAGACGCTTTAGATCCTGGTTTGACTCAGGGATTTGACTGGAGCTTCCTGAATGTCTCGAGTCCACCAAGTCTTTCTTCGGACTGCCCATTACCATCCCATCCCCAAGAATTGGGGACACACTCAGAGGTTGTCATGCAAGACACCACAGTGCGTGATTCCGACATGACGACGATGACCTCGGAGCCTGTGAAGCCCAAGCGAGGCGCTCGTGGAAAAGAACTTGATCCGGCGGCGAAGCGATGCCGGAGTCCGAATTGGACAGACGACGAGAAGCACGCGCTGCTGGTGTTGAAACTGGAGGCGTTGGTTCGGGGCGACTCAGTCACGGACGGCGCAACCTGGAACGTCTTTGTCTCCAAGGCTCTTAAGGAGCGGCACGACTTCGACAGAGCGCCTAAGTCGTGCCAGCAGCAATCCGACACGCTCAAGAAGCAGTTCGATGCCATTCGACTGCACGACGCGAACGCAGGTACTGCAGCAGTTGGTGGAATCAGTTATTGGAAAATGAAGGACCAGGAGAGGGACAATCTGAAGCTGCCTAGATTCTACTTCGGGTGGTCTGTACTGATGGAGAGCATCATGAACATCATGAGCACCAAGAAAAGTTCTTCCCTTAACCTGAGATCCGCCTCAGATCATGTCCCCGCAGCAAGTCTTGCTTCGTCCTCTCAAGTCGATGTTCACATGGTTCCTCCCTGTCAGATCGATGTGCAACCTGAGCAGAAGGATTTCGACATGGCTTTGGCCATGACGAATACTCAACAACCGCCTGCCATGTTGACCGAAGATAATGAGCTCATTCAGAAGATAGCTCCATTTGTGGACAAGCGGATCGAGGACAAGATGCAGCCTCTCGTGTGTGTGTTGCTGGACAGGGAGGAGGATGAGTACAAGTATCGAGAGAAAGTGTTGGCCATGAAGATGGAGAATTTGAATCTCAGGCGCGACAGGATAAACAGTATCAAAATGCAGTGTAGTGCTGTTGGATCCGCGGTTGCAGATGACGTGAAGATCGTGCGAAGTGATCGGTCCTGAGCGAAGAGAAGAGTAAGTCCGATTCGAATACTCTCCCACAATTTCTCAGGTGAATGAGATACCTTGATTTGAAATCGAGCCACTTCAAAGTTCCACTTTAAGTTCAGCTTTCTAACATGATAGAATGAGGTGTGGGAGCGTCCACAACTTCACCATTTTGATATAATAAGTGAGCATTGGATATCCGAGTCACTTGAAAATGGTCTAGGGAGGAGAGAACCCTTCTCTCGACCCTTTTGAAGGCGATTCTCGTATCCAATCTTCTCTTGATCATGTCAAAATGGATGTGTACATGTTAACTAGGGGATCACGTGAATCTGTTGGAACTTGGCTTGTTACCATAATGTGCCCATATTGTGACAGGCCAAGAGCTTTGAAAACTAGAGCAGTAAATTCAGATTTCGAGTTCAGTCAGTTCAATAATTTGCGGCGTGAGTTCCATTTAAATGAGCCAAGTTAGAGAACACAGATGACACTAGAGTCGAGATTCCATCACGTGTAAATGCTTTTGTATAGGGCGATCACCACTTGACGAACCATTGGTTCATGATCGGAGTAATCAGATGAATCCAGGTTCAATTTGCACAATGTCGTAAGACAAACTCAGAGGCTGGACAGTACACAGTCTTTCAAAAGTAATTGATCTCTTGTTGGAAAGAGACATCACCTACAGACGTGGGAGTGATGATCTACTCAGTCTACGAGTTATTAAATGTACGTTTCAGTTCATTCTTAGCACTGAACTTGAGGTTTAAAGTCTACTGAAGCACAGAAGTTGAACTCCTCCAATGACTGTTGTTCTCACACAAGAATCTTGTGTTAGGTTTAAGGGTTTCATTTCAATTTGATCCTTAAGCTCGATAGTACAAGATGTTTTTTCCTAGATTCACATTGCAAATATATATAAGAGTCATCACATTTTGTCTATGTAGTTTCCATAGAACACTATCATATTTCTCCATTTACCTCATAGAGACTGCTGCATCCTTACGCTCTCAGCACTAAAGAGACGATGTCCTTCCACTAGATGCATCAACTACGTAGTCTGCACTCAAGACATTTTCTGCAATTGGCCAAACAGTCTTGGTCATTACCTGCAAGCAATTTAGAAAAGAAAGATCAACCCAGGTCTTGAAACATGGAAACAAATAAGTTCAAGGAGTCGTGGATACTTACATCAACGTACTGTGGGTGTGTAGATAACTCCTGCAAAGCTTGCACTGCGCAGAATCAAATCACCTTAACCATCAGAGAAGTATTTAAGACGTTTACAGAATGCACAAACGTGTTCCTCTACACCCCTGTTACACAGGTTATCATATCTAGTGCAAGAAGAACTAACAACAAAACTCGCGCTGATTTTGGAATTCGAACAAGTTGTGAGGCGCACTAACTATGAAAATTCAAGGTAAGAGTGTGAATAAAAGTGCACAATCACAATAAGTATGAGAGCAAAAGCACAGTAGTTGCGCTAAATATGCTTCTAATACTAAATGCGATAATATTCAGTGTAGTACACAGATATTTGAGTTGAGTCACAGCCGCCATGAAGGTTTAGATTGGAAGTGATTGTTTTAGTGCTCAACTTACATGAGGGGCATCTCACCACGACACCATGCGAGTATCGTTGATCTCGGGCACAGAAATTGGTTCCTGCACACATGACAAACATTAATTTTCGTACTGCAATTATCATGTGGATGGAACCCCAAACCCTAGTGTAGCTCTCAGCACTGAAAGACTTGTTACAGATTCAACCGACTCACCAGCAGTTATCTGAAGCAGAAGACTGGAGTTGAGCTCCGGTGCGTCGTTTAGATTGTTTAAAGATTTGACCATACCATCGATCTCTTCTTGAGAAGTGCCATGCTTCACCTTGATGCCCAGTATACGTTCTGCGCCTCTCTTAAATGCCTATAGAAGAGCACACCCCACATGGATCAATGCAACAAATCTTCCTCTCAAGCTCAATCACGAAAAGATAGCAATTTGCTTGAGAACACTAACTACACACAAGTTTAAGGGTTTGGACGACATGTGGGCTTACATTTCCCTGTCTGTAAACAGCTTCGTCATCGTCGTCCACTTCTGCCTCATAATCCAATGTAATCTCGCCTTGTCACACAGCAATCTGTCACTCCTTTGATCCCATAGCACATCAAGAGAAGGCAGAAGTCGGTGTGAAGCTCACCGTCATGAATGGCATGATGTACTGCTTTGCCATGAGCGTCTTCTGCTCGCTCATGAAGTAATCGACAAGATCTTTGATGGAGAACAAGCGCATGAATAACCCAACGCTTGCACCCTTCGCTTGACTGGGCTCAAGTACAATACCTGAAATTTGATAATGCCCAAATCACAACCAGTCTCCAGCCCAAACCCAAATGCTCCCCGAATTCAGCAAGGAGAGAAAGTAGGTTCACAACACATACCTGCAGACTGAGCGTGTACCCAATGAGAGCAATCCTCTTTCAAATCAGCAAGGCCTTGCACCATGTCATCCCCTCACCTTGTCTCCTGTGTTGGCCTTTAGCTGGGAGAGGACCGAATGCTCCACAACCCTCCTCACAAAAGAGGAAGTCTATATATTGAGAGTTCATCACAAGGGCAAGCATATTACGTTGAATAGATGCATGTATCAAGAGGACAACAACTTCTCCAAAGCCAATGCTGTTATATGCAACAAGACATGTACCTCTTCCCCGTTCGGATGGAGTTCTTCGCCTCGGACTCCATAGTTAACAACGAGGAGTCACGGTTCATGCCATGCCGAAATACCAACAAAGCTGATGGCATACACAACTGTACTGCCTGGGAACTGATACTATCATGATTAAGTGTCAGATGACAGTGAGTACAGTATCATGAAGCTTTCACTGCACACCAACCACCAGCCCTTTTTTTTCAGTTTAGCGGGATAGCCACAGTGGCCTGAGAGCTGAAGCATTTCTGGGCTTTCTCCTGAAACCATACAAAAGCAAATTTTCTATATATATATATATATGTATCTATTTTGAAGATTTCATCTCTATAAACATAGATTTGTACATCCTTTCTGGCGACAAGATGGAGTCCTTGTTGTTCATTAGTGGTAATATGGCGACATGGCAACGGCCATGAAACTTTGGCGATGTAAAATCACAAATTTCCCACTTTTTTCGGGAATATTCTATTTTGGATATATTTTTTGACATTTGGCTATTTTTCGCCTAAAAAAAAGGGCTGGCAACCACCATCTCATTTACTTAGGGCTAGTGATTTTTTTACGAGCAAAATTTTGCCAAATGGCTAAAATGCTTTACTCCAATCCCATTTAAGGCAAAATTAGTGAGTAGTTTCTTGAAACCAGGTGCGAGACTTACTATAGACCGCCTCTATGGATTATAGAGTGTAGGTGCAACAAAAAAGAATTTTTCTACAATATTTGGAAAATGGTGTCACCAGAATTCTGGTCTCTAGGAAATTTGTGCCGCTACTCTGGCACTAACAAAAATGAGTAAAAAAGACATTGCTTAAGACCCCTTCACACCAAATCCATGGTCAAGAATCCTTTGGTTTCCACCAATGAGATTGCTTGAACAGCCAAAGTTTGGCCTCTCGGCCTTCACACCAAAGACCAAAGTCTAGAGACCGTCATCCTCCATTGTGCCTACATTGCAACAATTTTAAAGAGTTTTGGTGCCAAAGTGACGACCTCTCAAGTGCACAATTTTCAGCCGACCCAAACTTCCCTCGAGAGTTTGTCAACTTCCTTTGATTTGTATTATTTAATGTATTTTTTAGCCTAAGAGTTTGGCCTCTCGCCATTGTTTGGGCTGAAATTTTGACAGGCGGACTCTTGACTCGGCCATTTGAGAAGCGGCCCTTAGTTCCGGATTTTGGAAGAACTCGTTCAACCTTTTTTCTAATTTGTTGTAGGTGTGTAAAGTAAACTTGGGCTAATTAACCCTTTAACAACAATGGTAGGATTACTGCGGTCTTGTTTAACTTTGAAATCTATGAAATTCGAAGAAAATCACTCAGAGATCTGTGAAATACAAAGATCTTTTTGTGAAGAATCTACATTTTCCAACCAATGGGCACCCTTTGTAGCTCAATGAGTGGAAGCAACTCTAATTTAGCAAGTGCATCATGATTTGCGAGTTGGCACCTCTCTCCATTGTGTTGTGAAGAGCATGAAGTGTCAAGATTCTTTCAAAAAGCACCAAAAAAGGGGAGGTTGTGTCCATTTTGGGCGTTGTCGTCATTAAAAGGTTAACACCATCTCTATATGCATCTGATCTGAGAATTTTTTTTTGTTTCTAGCACAATGAAATTTTTTGTTGGTTATTAACTCCTAAGAGCCCAAGTGTACTTGGGATGTACGTTTTGGATTTTGGGCATGTACCTTTGAGTGGAAAAAATAATCCGATTCTTATAAAAATTTTACACTCCATTGTCCTTTAAGAAATCTACATGGGGAATTTTTCAAATATGATTTTGGACTTTTGGTTCAAAAGTTATTTGCCTTCAAAGGTCAAAATTGGGAGTCTGGGCTATAGGGGCAGCCATGTCAACCAATGCAATTTGAGGAGAAAAAAGGGGCAAAATTTTAGGACAGAGAAGGCGAGGAAAGGAATCCAGACTTCTATGCACAAAGTCCAAGTAGAAAAAGCATTGAAAATTATTAAAAGAGTTGTTAAAATAATTTTAAAAAAACAGCAAACAATCAGCCGTCAGCTGGCCTGCCAGCATCCTGCACCAGAAGCGGGCCCGCCAGAAAACAACCAAAAAATATAAAATATAAAATATATAAATATTTTTTTTTATAAAAATTCCATCTAGCTGTGAGGGCGGTCAACAACAGGACAAATTGGCCACCCAATTTCAAGCACTGCCCTTTTCCATAATGCTTTATTTATTCCATATATTCATTAAAATTATGGATTTTACTATTTTTAGTCTTTTTTCTAAAATTAGTGAGTAAATAAATTGAAAGTTTCCACCATTGGGATTCTCAAATGCAACAACTTACAATTTCATATCACTTACGTGGTAATTGTCAACATTTTGTACCCCCTTTGACTAAAGTGTAGATTTCTACATCTATTACCCCTCGAATTGACCTCAAATTTTGCACACAAATAGCTAACGACATATAAGTCATATTGGTAAAAGATTTGATCACATTGCAATGTAAAAACTTGAAGATATACCTAGTCAAAGTAGGCTGACCTTGCCGGGCAAGGGGGGAAAAATACTTCTCTTTGCACTTCAAACGCTATAATCTTCACATCCGTGCGATGGATTGCAACCAAATTTGTATTGTAAGTTTATATACGTGTCTATTTTAAGATTGTATGATTAAAAGTCTAAAATTAGACTTTAATGTTAGATTTCGTTGCCACTTGTTGATGATGGTAGTTTTGGAGTGTTTCATGAGGAAAAATGCGTGGGCTTTTAGGGGTTAAGTGACATAAGGGTTTAGGGCTGACGGTTTAGTGACAATTTGAGGCTTTTCTAGTTCTAGAAAAAGATTAATAGATTAAAGATTCCTCTAAAATGCTTAGATCCTTTACCAGTTCATTGAAGTGGCCCACATTAATTGAATCGCTTCTAGATAAGAGCCTCTCAATTGCAGACACGCCATGAGAGAAGTTTTCATCTATGAGGTGAGTCCCCTAGAAATGAACCTCCCCAACGAGTGACGCTATCTTATGAGTGGTGAGCGGTGAGCGACGAGCGGTGAGCAGAAAATAGTCTGAAAACGGGAAAAAAAAGTTGTTTTTTTCTAGCAAAACTTTTTTTTCTCGAAAGTAATGATAAGTCTCTCAAACTTTGCGTGGAAAATTCGAAGAATTTTCTAAACTTAGAATGTACCCTATAGCCGTGGAATCTCTAACCATGGACATTTTTTCCGATTTCCTTTCGTCGCTCATGTCCACGACTATCACCTCGCGGTTTTATTTCCATTTATTAAAACCTTAAAATTATAGAGTCCACAATCAAATATAAAATTTGAATAAAATTTTATAAAACTTATAATAAATGTGAAGTCCAACAGTAGGGGATGTGGAGTCATATAATTTCATCGTGATAGCTATATTACACAATGTTTGGAACAAATAATATTCTAATGTTCTAATATTTGATTCTAAACTATTGTCCAATGGATTAAGATACCCCATCTCTCAAAACGGAGTTGGCGTGGTTCAAATTTGAAGATGTTATATGCTGCCAATACATGACATAACTTCTGCATGTTGCTAACATAGCACCTCTCAAGTCGGTTAAAATAATGTATCAGAAAAAATGATACATTGTAACATAAACTAGTATATTCAAGAGAAGTACGAGTGAGAAATTCACTCATGCATTGACTACTAGCCATACTCGTGACAAGCAAGACCAATTTCACATGTTCAAATACGAGCTACCGGAAAATACAAATACTATTCAGAAGATACTTCATTGTGATTTTCATGCTTGCTCGGCAATATTAGCAAGCTCTAGAATGCGCATGACCTCGTTAAAGCTGTAGTTTGGAGCATGCATGAATAAGTCCTCTTTGTAGTCCATCTTACATAAATAGCGTAGGATGTAGTACACATGCTTGCAATACTTCCATTGCCCTTTCTTCCTCAACGCCTCCACTGACATCTTCACAAAATCTAAACATGTACACGCCAGGTAGTCTGTGAAGGTTATGCAATACGACTTCTCCTTCTCCGTTTGAGGAGTGATAATACATCCAAATCTCGGATACGACATGGCGGTGACATTCGTAACAAAGTAACAATTCTTCATCAACACAGTGCTTGACCACTTGTTTCGGTGCTCAACGGAAGGCACATCTGAACTTCGGCGAATCTGGTAGCCGTTGCGGAAAGTATGGTACGAGTCCGGTTTCTCTGGAAGCGGGAAGTTCGATTGCGGAAGAGGCATGCTCAAAGTTACCTGAAATTGTCTACGAGATGACAAAGCACCACGTTGCTCTAACCGAAAACATGCTTCTTCTAACAATAAAACTTCTTGCATCGTTAGCTTAGTGCCAAGCTTTAGTGGCCATGTCATTGGGACTGATGGCCAGTCTACTACAAACGGTTCCTTCAAACCCATCACACATCGGCTAATATCATCAACACAAAATCAGAACTCGACAGAAGTATTTTGGGGCAACTTGAATTCCTTCTTGCCAATATATATTGGCGCAGGTGTTCCTTGACTCCTACGCCCAACTCTAGCGTCACACCTCACACCGATGTGAGCCTGCAATGCCTGGCACTTTTGGTGGGAGGTCTTCGGAAGCCGACCAATGTGCCACTTTGACGAATCACACTCCGATTCCAATACTACAGTTGTGTGACGGACCCTGGAACCTTGTTCATTTAGGGCTTCTTTGATCCGCGCTCGAGTCACCCTTCTGCCATCACGTGGAATCAAATAGTTCACCGTATCGGATCGGTGGAAGCCGTTGCTAGACCCGAGTGGCATGTCAAATTTTCATTTTGTAGACCCAAAAATCTCCGCTCCTTCGAGCCCGTCCGTCAAGAGATCCTCCGCCCCCGGGAAACTCCGCACAACTTCTGCAATGAGTCTTGGATCACCAGAACGTTGGGCAAATCTTAATCGAAGCGTACCTTTGTCTGGACCTTTTTCGAAGGTCCCTCCATTGATCTATGTCCGGTACGAAGTAATTTGCATGAAAGCCCGAATTAGGTCATCCACGGTAGCCGCATCTAAACATGTCATGGTATTCCCCGGCTGTTGAAGCCAGCGGTTGTGGACTGTCTTCGCAAGATTACATGATGGCATGTCAGCTCGCTCCTCGAGTGTGAGGTCCCAATATCATACAACAAATGTCAGTACTGTGTTCACAACTAACTTTTCAACAATTTGAATATTAAGAAAAGGCATTGCAGGAACTTACTAGTTGCATTGCTCCACCCCATTGTCTATATTGGAAATGCCAAAAAGCCATCCAATCTTCTAGGGCACGACGCCCGCTTTTGGTAGTAGCTCCAGATGAAATCCACCATCCATAAATGACGTTGTACTGTGCTTCAGCCTCTTCTTGCGATCTCCCGTTCTTCCATATCCTGCAAAGTACAATGTGTTGATTTTGGAATGCTGGTAGAATGCTCTTTGTGGTGGCTCGTTGAAGGCACTTGGTCCAATGGAATAAACAAGTCTGTTCTTTGTTTTCGATCGGGATGTCTTTATTGCCATTGCCATACACTCGCCAAACAGCGTGCCAATTCGCTCCGGCACTATCAGCCATGAACCCTTTGAAGTTCGTATTCTCCACTCCGTGATTTAACATTGTATCATTCAGGTTCTCCCATAACAACTGTTGTGCTTGAGCATCATCCGATTGCATATCACACATAGCTATCGTCAAACTTTACAATACTTATAGCCGTATACATGGCGTGCCATGGTAGTCTAGTCTTTAATCCGCTTGACGAGATCAAACATCAACCAACAATCTTGGAGGTCTCCACCAGGTTGCATCCGCCGAACAAGATCAACACCGCTAACTGGACGATCAATAGACATTTTAAATACAAACACCTTACGTTTAGATTGGCTCGGGAACTTGTTCTCGTGGATGAAGACAAACTTGGACGACTCCTTTAGCTTCATGATGTTGTCCATGACACCCTTCCCACCACTGTGGAAGCGCTTGCATGTCGACACCAAATCCATTATGTTAAGGGATGATAGAGTCTGGAATTGATCCTAGACAGCATCCATGGATGCTCCTTCAAGGTTTGATGATCCCAATCAGGGACGAATCAAGTAATCGGAAAGGTAATTCTTATTGGCAGCCATAATGATTGTAGAATTAGTGGCATTGGGTGTGCGCTCGACTTCCTTCGCAACGCACTCATGCATCACGTCCATTGCGGTTTGGTCAACTCCATTCGCAATGGGATGCTGGTGAATACCAAGATGAATGGCAAGTCGCGTGCGCTTCGAATCGGTACACGTCACATAATAAAAACGTGCATCACAAAGAACTAGACAAACAGGCGGGGTTTGACAAACCTTACAAGCCAAGGTTGATTTAGGGTGCGAAGTGCCATTGACAGGTCAGGGGGAAATGGCGAGTCCACTCCACTCCGTTTGATTTGTGCGACCTTCATTCCTGCACTTATAGTCACAATGAAAGTTAGGACATTGAAAATGGCCAGTACAAGATGACTTCCGGTATGTTAAGCCAAAATCATTCATAATATTTGTAGTCATTGTCTTACACCATGTGTGACCATCGTGTTGCTTGCTCATACCATCTAGTCCTCCTCCGAACTGAGTTGGTATGCCTTTTGGAAGTGGAGGCAACTCAAACATCATGGCACCGTTGTAAGACGGAGGCAAATACTTCATACGTGAAACCTCAATGGTGTCGAAATCCACGTGTGTCCACTCAGAACGGGATCCCTTTCTAGAACAGGTCCTGCAAACATATGGAATGATATTGCGGATACTTTTAGATTTTGGATGGATAGGTGGTTTTCTAAAGGAAAGAGACGGAGACATGTGCGACCTACTTGGGGTATGGATAGACGCATTGGGATAGGTAGAGTCCTGTGACTTAAAGGTGTATGATGATTCCCCTAAATTCACATCAAAGAGGTCCTCGTCTGTGTCACTTAGAAGCTGCACGCTTGGGTTAGAACGTATGTCCAAACCGGGCGCGAGTATCGTATCACCGGAATCGGTAGGAGGGATCATCACGGCACACGACGCATTAGCGGACGTTTGAGTATCCCTAACACCATATACTTTAAAAGAACCACAACATAGATTCCATAGAAAGCCTAAATCTTCTCGATCTTTTACTTGGTATATAGAATGTTCTGATACTTCTAAGCTATCAAATACCCCTTGTTCAACATGAACGGTTCCAAGTCTAAATCCGAAGCGATTACTGAGGACTGCCTCCGAGACATTAACAGTGCCATTTTCACCAACGGACACGACAAGCGGAACACCACCATTCTGAGATGTGAGTGACGCCATAGTCAAAAGCTCTCCACAGCATAGGATATGGAATGCTTGCGGTCTATGATGGCAGTTGTATATTGAAGAAATCAATTGCTTGCCTAAACATCTCAGTGAAGACGTCCAATTACGGAAACGCATCGTGCTCATAATTGGCGAAAATATTTAACGCCTTCTGTCAGATGCCCATGCATGCTCCTTGACGGCGCCTCAATGAAAATGGACACTTTCCAAATCGATCCTAGAAATTAAAAAGTTGATCCGACTAAGGCGGAGTATACCATATAGTAGGTATTCGACGTGTACAATAGTTTTCCACTAAATTAACAGCAAATACCCAATGAGAAGAGCGATAAGAGATGATTAATTGAAAGAGAGTTAAATATTTTGTATGCTAGAAGAGATGGAGAGCACGCAGTTTCACTACTATGGCAGAATAATGCATTCTTAGTCTGCCAGTACGACTTGCACACAATCTGACACATCTTTATTGAACACGACAAAGTAGAAACCAATCTAGAGGTCATGATCAGAGTCAAAAGTTTACAAATAGATAAGTACTAGTTGTATCCGCTAAGGCACCAAGTTTGCTTAAAGTTAATTAATCCCCGGTGTTGTCGTTATTCACTTAAGACAAATGATAAATCCAGTAAAGAGCAATGTTTGTGACGACAGAAGCAATTAGTAGAGATGCTATAGCCATGATTAACTTCGAGTTTCAAATTCACATTAAGGCTGACAACTATTGAAAAATTAGTTAGAGATCATGGGCCATCCCGTTGGCAATTGCTTGAAATAGTAAAATTGCTCCATTGTTGAGTAGTTCAGATTTATCCATGTCTTGCCATATCATAGCAGCCGTACTCTTGTGAAAATGTTCAATGTGACGCAACCAGGACGACTTGCAGAGGATGACAAGCAAGGATGGCCGGAAGAGAAGAACAACACACTACTCAAATCCTAAGCCCAGGAGGTCCCCAACGCAGCGACAACAGCACAAGGCCTTAGCTTCTGAGGAGAGTCGTGAGGACCTGTCATCTGAGGGGCCTGTTCGATTTAGGAATTTGTCAAGTATTCTCCAAGCAGAAGAGGCGCCTCACTGTACTGTCGGAGTAAGTGCTTCATATTCATATGCTAAGTTAGTTTTATACTTTGCAATGATGTACTGGTCATACTTAAAATTTGTATTGTGTAGTCGTCCAGCTATTTGATGCAGCCACGTAGAGAAAGGGGGGAAGAAGAGTCTATACAAGTTACCATAACGAGTGATTTCACGGGACCTAATGCATCAGTAAGCTCGATGCATGGGAGTAAGAGTGCCAACGGTGTTGTTGATGACAATGATTGTCAAAGCATGGACTCTAGTATGGACCCTAGGAGCCGAGTAAACTCATCACGATCCAGAAGGAATAGGAATCGGTCCTCATCTAGGGCAACCAATGGTCGACCAAGGATCGATCGAGGTAGCGCGGGGGAAAGTGGGCCAATATTGTTGGATGCGGAGTGGGCCCAAATGACCCATGTACGATATCTTCAGATTGATTAACAATATGCATCTTATTCATGGTTTCATATTTATCGCAATGAATCTCCAACTGTATTGTGCGTTATGGTTTCTAGAAAATTAGGTATTTAGAACCGTATATTTTAACTTCGTGGAGATTGATGGATTCAATATGCGTTAGTTTTAGGGCATTTGGTTCATCCTTCAAAGCTGAGTGAAAACAACTTCTTGATTTCTTACTCGTGCAGAAGCCCTTGCTACTACGAAGGGTCACTTTACATTCCTACCATATAGTTCGTCTAAGTCCAGTTTGAAGTTTACGTTTGGTGAATGAAAATATTTGTGCTTTAGTTTCTTCCATTGCATCTCAGGTATAAATTGTCCTTGGACATTATGTTAGATGCCTATGTGAAATTGCATGAGACGATTTTCATAATAGGTTATCGTTTTCATTTGTAGGTTGGACTTGGTGAGGTTGGAGAAGGAAGTGGACAGACACAAGACGACGAGGAGCTGCAGACTCAAACTTGACAGGTAAATACCCGAAATAATCTCCAGGCTCGTTTCCATTTAAAAATTTGAATGTTGTGTCCCGTGTCTTCTTTTTATGTGCGATACTGATGTTTCGTTGTCTAAACCCTAGTCAATAGCAATTAACCCAACACCCAAAACCTAATAACTATTCTCCTAAACCATGATCCTGTGAGTCGTATTTCTTTAGATTCGGTAAAGCTTGTATTTCTGTGTCTTCATCAGGTGTGCGCTGTAGTGAGTCGTGCCGGAAGAGGGTTCACCGGCATTGGATGTGACGTCATCGATGGCGCTCCGAACCGGATGGCGCTCCTCGTGAGTTTTATTTCTACTCTAAAATGAATACTTCTTGTTGTCACAGTACCATATGTGGAATCCGCTTGTGGAATCAATTATGTGTGAAGGTGCCTCGGATCCGAGGCACAAGATTACTCGTCCCTATTTCAAGATCAGATTTCTAGTTTCAATGATACTAACATGTTGGATCCGAGGGACTGATAGAGAGCACCGTTCTGATGTTTTTTCTTTTGGTCGATGTGGATTCACATTTGCGGTAATCTTTAGTGGACTTCGCTGTTTTCATTAGTGGATTCACCATTGTTGTTCTCGGTTTGATGCTCTTTTGATGCTGGATTCAAGTTGCATGTTTGATGTGTGATGAGGAATCGTACATGTTGAATGCTCACAAGAGCTGGTTTGAAGTCGTGTCTTCCTCTTTGCAAGCGTGAATCATGTCTTTATTAATATAAATGTGCAATTTTAGGTTTCTTACCAGCATGTTGATTCGATGCTCACATACATACGGGATGTTTCGTATTGCAGGTTTTTGCTTGTTTCTGCTCGTTGCATGGTTGAATCATGAATGTATCTTGCTGAACTGTTATCTTTGTCTCTCAATTTTTTGTCTATATTTAATAGAATGCTTAATATGATGTATGAATAACTGTAGATGCCTCGGATCCGAGGTACCCAAGTACTAGTTGCTTTTGCATCATCAGAAATCTCAATTCGATGCCACTAACTTGCTTCACAGCTTCGTACATGTGCGACTTGAAATGATGCTTCTAACATGCTGATTGATATTTATTTGCTGGTTTTTCGCTCGCTTCTTACTCGATACTTGCTAAAATCATTTTTGTTTGTTCGTGCTCTGTTGTTTAAGTTTAGATACGTATGATGTACCCTCTGGAATGAAATCAGATTTAGAGACAGCCGAGGGTCCCTCGGATCCGAGGGACTGATGGAGAGCACCATTCTGATGTTTTTTTTGGTCGATGTAGATTCCCCTTCACCGTTTCTTTTTGTGGACTACATGCTATTCACTAATTTAAATTGAATCATGAACTCCTCTGGCATGTGTATATTCTAAAATGTGTTTAGTAGATGTTTGAAGGTGCCTCGGATCTGAGGCAGGCAATTGCACGTCGCATTTGCATGATTCAAGTGCTCGGTTTGATGTTCTTTTTATGCTCAATTCTACTTACATATTCGATGTGCAATGTGGAATCGTACATGCTGAATGCTCACAAGTGTTGGTTTGAGGTCGTGTCTTCCTCGTTGCATGCCTGACTTATGTCCTTTTTGAAATAAAGGTGCGAGTCATAGTATTAATGTTATTCACCTGTGACGTGCTGAATGACAACTAACTTGCTCATTGAAAACTAGTCGGTTGTGCTGGATGCTTTGTTTTGCAGGTTTATGCTAGTTTGATGCTTGTTTCATGCTTGAATCAAGTTTGTCTTCGAGGTCATTTGTCTTAGCTTAACTCTATTGATGATTTGGTGGTCTGTGTGGAATATTGAATGAAATGTCTGAATGAATGAAGGTGCCTCGGATCCGAGGCACGTGATGTAAGCGTCAGTTTTGGAGGTTAAGAAGTTAAGATACGTATGATGTACCCTCTGGAATGAAATCAGATTTTGAGAGAGCCAAGGGTCCTTCGGATCCGAGGGACTGATGGAGAGCACTATTCTGATGTCTTTTTTTGGTCAACGTGGATTCACCTTCGCCGTTTCCTTTTGTGGACTTCATGCTATTCAATAATTTAAACTCAATCATGTATTCCTCTAGCGTGTGTATGTTCTAAAATGTGTTTAGTAGATGTCTGAAGGTGCCTCGGATCCCAGGCAGGCGATTGCACGTTGCATTTGCATGATTCGAGTTCTCGGTTTGATGCTCTTTTGATGTTGGATTCTACTTGCATGCTTGATGTGCGATGACGAATCGTACATGCTGAATGCTCAGAAGAGCTGGTTTGAAGTTGTGTCTTCCTCTTTGCAAGCCTGAATAATATTTTTATTGTTATAAATGTGTGATTTAGAGGTTGCTTACTAGCATGTTGATTCGATACTCACATATGTATAGGATGTTTTGTATTGCAGGTTTTTGCTTGTTTCTTGTTTTGTGCATGTTTGAATCGTATATGCTTCTTGCTGGACTATTATCTTTGTGTCTCAATTTTTTTTCCATAGTTCGTGGAATGCTTCAAGTGATTTGTGAAGGTGTGTTGATGCCTCGGATCCGAGGTACCCGAGTACTAGCCGCTTTTGTATAATCAAAAATCTACATTCCGTGCGACTAACATGCTTCATAGCTGCTTACATGTGCGACTTGAGATGATGCGTCTTACATGCTGAATGATATTAACTTGTTGGTTTGATGCTTCTTACTAGATACTTGCTTGAATCATGTATGTTTGTTCCTGCTCTGTTGTTTAAGTTTAGATACGTATGATGTACCCTCTAGAATGAAATCAGATTTCGAGAGATCCGAGGGACTGATGGAGAGCACCATTCAGATGTTTTTTTTTTGGTTGATGTGGATTCACCTTCACCGTTTTCTTTTGTGGACTACATGCTATTCACTCATTTAAACCGAATCATAAATTCCTTTGGCGTGTGAATATTCTAAAATGTGTTTAGTAGATGTCTGAAGGTGCCTTGGATCCGAGGTAGGCCATTGCACGTTGCATTTGCATGATTCAAGTTCTTAGTTTGATGCTCTTTTGATGCTGGATTCTACCTACATGTTCGATGTGCGATGTGGAATCAAACATGTTGAATGCTCACAAGTGCTGGTTTGAGATCGTGTCTTCCTCATTGCGTGTGAATCATGTTTTTATTGTTATAAATGTGTGATTTAGAGGTTGCTTACTAGCATGTTGATTCGATAATCACATACATATTGGATGTTTTGTATTGCAGGTTTATGCTTGATTCTTGCTTTGTGCATGGTTGAATTGCATATGCTTCTTACTGGATTTTTATCTTAGTATCTCTCAAAAAAAAAATTCCATATTTTGTGGAATGCTTAAAGTGATATGTAAAGGTCTCTTGATGCCTCAAATCCAAGGTACCCGAGTACTAGTTGCTTTTTTATAATCAGAAATCTACATTCGGTGCCACTAACATGCTTCACAACTACTTACATATGCGACTTGAGATGATGCGTCTTACATGCTAAATAATATTAACTTGCTGGTTTGATGCTTTTTACTCGATACTTGCTTGAATCATGTTTGTTTGTTCCTGCTCTGTTGTTTAAGTTACTTATGCTGGTGTGGGAGTCTAAAACTCCCACTTAATCGCCCCTACCAAAACAATTATCTAAAATAGGGTTTTTAGTATTAGCTAACTAGAAAAGTAGTTAGTATTGTGTGAAATTAGATTAGATAGCAAATAGAGAAAATAGGGAAATGCTGAAGTAGTTAATTAGGTTTATAGTGGTGATAAAATCGGGTCTTAAAATCACTAATCTAAGTCCCGGGAAACAATTTCAAAAAATTCCCGGGAGAGATCTCGGGACGTAAGTCTAAAATCACCACTTAAATCTAAATTAACTAGTTAAGTTTAGAAGGTAGTTAGAAAGTAGTGAGATGCTAATAATTGATAATACTAGTGGTAGAAAGAAAAAATAGAAGAAAACAAAAAAAATAAGAAAATAATTAAAATTTTTAAAAATCAAAATTAAAATTAAAAATTAGGGTTGATACCCAGGTAGGACCGGGTATCATCCCGGCTACCCACCCAGGTACCAGCAGGGCCGAGCCTTGGCTGACTCTGGGCCAAGCCTTGTCCGACCCCTAGCCGGGCCTTGGCCACCTGGGCCCTGACCGGGCCCCGGCTAGCTGGATCGGAGGGCCAGCTGGTCGGGAGGGAGGCGATCCCCCCGAACTCCTGCCAGCTTGCCGCGCCAGCTAAACCCCAAACCCGTTTTTTTTTTTCTTCAGCTCTCTCTCCCTCCCTACCGCCGTAGTTCTCTCTCCCCCAAATATTCCTTCATTTTTTTTATCTCTCTCTCTCTTTTCTCTTTCCCTCTTCCTCCTAGTTCCTCTTTCTCAACTAGTTTAGACTGTTGGTTCTATATCTTTTGGGAGTTGGGGTTTCAAGAAGAAGACAAGGAATTAGTACTAGGATTTTAAGAAGAGGAGGTTTGAAGAGGAGATAGCCCAAGCTAGGGTCTGGAGGAAGAGGTACGCACTTTCTAGATTTGTTGGAGGAGGTAGCACAAACTAGGGTTTGAAGAAGGTGGAGGAGAATTCTAGGGTTTTGTGGAGGTGGAGGAGATTAGTGGCTAAAGCGAGAAGATAAAAGAGACTAAGAAAGGAGATTGCGGGTGCAACGACAAAGGTGACTCTTGCTCATATTGGATTTCTTTTGTTTGTGCAAATTTCTTGTTTGTGAATCTTTTCCTCTCTTGTCTACCGGGGTGACTTCCCGGTAACATCCTCCCCGGTCTAGAGAAAAAGTCCCCTGGGAGACTCCATCTAGACCTTATTGTGTTGTTTACATATGTAGTCTATATTAGTTGTTGTCAATTGTCCTAGCCTTGTGGCAAGTTGTTATTTTGAGTTGTCTCCTATCATTTTAGGTCTTGCCCATAATTCCTATATTTTTCCCGGTCTTCCCGGTCAACCGAGAAAAACCTCTTTCTAAGTCCTCGTCTCCAAAGTCCTCTCCTCATTACGATTATATGTGATCTTGTGTTGTTAGTATGTTGCTAGATGTGTGAGACACCCATATCCACATATTCTAGCAAAGTGTTCCGGAGTTGTCTACCGGTTGACCGGTAGACTTGTGTTTCCGGGCCGAACCGGAGTTTGTGACAAGTTAATAGGGAGATTGGTGGAAGTGCAGACATTTCAAGAATTTCGTCCATCCCGGACAACATGGCTTTACCGGTGTCGATTATCCTTTCGAACATAGATCTTAACAAGTAGGAGGGGACTCCAAAAGGCATACAGTTGGAGGAAGACCTCATCCGGATGGGGTGCCGAGGACTTTACGAGAAGTCGTGGGTATTCCAGAAGGGGCATGTAGTGACGGAGTTGCAACCTCCCGAGAACCCCCGGAGAGCCTACCGGGCAATTCACCGGTCTTGGACCGTGGACGTGTGGCACGAAGTGTACTCTCTTCGTCAAGAGAGCGAGTGGTCCGCCGCAGTCAATCGAGAGCTGTTAGAGGAACACGTATCACAACCTTACAACTCTTCAGAATGCTACCAGAGCGACCACTTCACGAATCACCGGTTGAGAAGGGCGGTTAAGTTTCTAAACCCAATCCTCCATCCCAACCGACGTGAAAGGGTCACAGCCCGGTTAGCCACTGCCTACATCGAAGCATTTTTCAAAGAATCCTCCCCGGATTGGAGATCGTTGTTGATAGAGGCAATTTCGCCTCAAATTCAGGTGGTTTGACAAGGTGGAGGCTCCAAGACTTTTCTGACCCCCTATCTCATGCATCTGTATGAGCACCACCATTGTCTAGACCCGGATGGCAGAAGATGTGGAGAGATGCGATAGGTCCTTTAGATCATCCTCCCCGAGGCCCCCCTTAGCAACCGGAGCCCCGGTTGGTGTCATCAGTAACTCTCGGGGATCCTCCGCAACCGAAGTCGCGGTCGACGCTACCGGAGACTCCCTGGGAAGCCTCTTCGTCTCAAGCAATTTCAAAGAAGGAGAGGACCTCCCGGTCTCACCGGGAGAAACCACCACAATTACCCCGGGCATCCAAGCACCTCACTCTCGTGAAGAACATCTCCAAGTTCTCCCAAGAGGTGACGAGATGGAAGTAAAGGAGGCAAAGAGTTTCAAAAGGGCTCTCCAGAGGATTTTTGAAGTGGAAGACAATCGGGATATCTTACCGGCAACCCGGGAGAAGATAGAGCTAGTGACCAAGTTGAAGAAGGATCTCCGGGCTGCTCAAAAGGAAACCCGAGACTCGAAGGCGCAATCGCAAGAGACTATCGTATCATTGACCAAGAAGATTGCCAAGCGACCAAATGCCACCACACCGTTACAAGACCGGGGTTCACCCCGGAAGAAGAAGAGATTGGTCCACGCCAAATCTTCCTCTTCGGAAGAGAATGATCCACCTACTCAAACAGCGGTGAGTAGGATGAATTTCCCACTTTCCAAGGAGTGGGGCGTGAAGGTCTACGAAAGAAAAAGAAACCTCCCGGTAACTTCTACCGGGGAGGAACCGGTAGACCTCCCTTCCTCAACCGTGGAATCCTTGGTGGAATCTTTAATGGCCATATTGATTGAGCTTAAGGGGACTCCGCATGTATCTATAGATACACCCAACCTTCCGGTGGATACCACCACTCCACCGGTAGACCTCCCGGTGGGTATTTCCAATCCACCGATAGACCTCCCGGTTGAAACATCTAACCTCCCGGGGGATTCTCTTGACCATGTGAGTACTTCGAGACGTAATGCCAATCCCTATACGTCTCAATAAAAAGAATCTTCCGGTTGAGTCTTTGTTATGTTATGTGTTGATTTACCTCACCGGTTTGTGGGATGTTGTTTAAGTTGCTAGAATTAAACACTAGGGTGAGAGTAGTGGTGTCGACGGGGCCCCATTGCACACCTGGTCACTACGACTTGATGTGGTTTCTCCGGCTACTTAATTTTGTTAGGAAATGGTTCACCGGTCCCGGGACCGGGAGTCTTCCGGTTTACCGGTCTACCGGTTTACCGGTCTACCGGTTTACCGGTCTACCAGTTTACCGGTCTACTGGTAATCCGCCGATGACTAGGCTACCCTTGATTTTAGGATCTAGATGCCGTCCTGTCCTTTAGTGAATTCACTTTTGGAGGGTAGCTATTGATTTTAGTGCACTCTCTAAATGCCATTTTGTCCTTTTAAGGGCTAGTTTTGGAGGGTAGCTATTGACTTTAGTGCACTCTTTAGATGCCATTTTCACCTTTGGGGATCTAGTTTTGGAGGATAGCTAGTAGCCTTTGTGTACTTAAGGGCCTTGGGCTCTTGTGTTAAGTACTCTTCTCTTTGTTGATGTGCTCGTGTCTTGCCTTCATTGCTTGTGTCTAGAGTCTTTGTTGAGCTTATGTGAGTAGACCAGGAGAGAGTTGAGTCCTCCTAGTGTGTCTTTGCTAGGTGTGCAAGGTTGTGACTTATTGTGTATTAAGTGATTGAGTGTGAGTAGAGACATCCCGAGGGGCTAGGATATCCGGGTTAGATAGGTAGAATAAGGTCCGGGACTTATGCTCTAGACTTTTCACATGTGGGACGGGAAGAGTTGCTTTTCCGGATGGAATTCGGGAAGCCCACGGCTATATATGATAGCTTCCCTCAAGTGGGAAGTGAGCGGATTGGTGGGGAGTAGAGGGTGCCATCCCTCTTCTCTCAGTACACTGGGAGACATCCCGGTTAAGCCTAAGTCCGGAGGATTCCGGGATTATTACCCTTGCAATGGATGAGTTTCGACGATCCCCGTGGAAGGTTGTTTTGCTCATATAATTTGCTTAGTACTAACTTGTTGTGAGTCTTGTATCTTCTTGGTTTGATTCATTGAGTGTGGTTGTAGTTGGAACCCGGGCTTGCGTGCACGGTCTACCGGGACAAGTTCCCAGTAGATTGTGAAGACCGGTAAACCGGCTGCGACCTTCATAACTCTTTGAAGGTGTAGGGTTAGATTGTGGATATTATGGCCTCTGGACTGCGAGAACGGAGGGCAGTGACTTTCTGGGCACTATAAAAACTTACCGGAAATCTACTCTGACGCTCAACAGAGTTTAACCGAAATACATGTGATTACTTGTTACCGGTTACTAAGTTACCGGAGAGGCCATCCTCCGGGATGTGTCGAGGTATTATGTGTGAATTGTTATTAAGATTTAAAGAGTTTGATGCACGATAAAAATCCCTGGAAACGATCTTGTAAGGTGGGCTTGCTTAAGGTTAATTTTGGTTAATTTTGATAATAACAAACTACTAGACTACGAGAGCTGGATTCTAGAATAGCTCTAGTTTCATGCTCACGTATGTAACTTAAAATTATTTACCATGGATGTCTGTAGATGGCGTCACCGCATGGAGCCATGGTCACGCCAACTGAAGACTTAGAGCAGCCCAGTAAGGACACGACTTCTGCTTCTGAAGTTTGGGATCTCTACATGCGGATTCGAGTTTAGTCTTGCAAGTTGTACCGGCGTCGGAGGTTGATCCTGGTTTAGACACAACAGAGCTTTCGTTAAGGAAGTCCATTTGTGGGACTTCCTACGATGTGCTGCAGAAGTCTCATTCTCTATCTATCGGGGAGTTGCACATCCCACTCTGCCGAATGTTGCCAATGACTGAGGTGCGTATTCCAGTCAAGTCCGACATTACGAAGCTGAAGAGCGAGTTTGTCAAAGGCTACCGCCCACGATCTGCATGTTTCTATGTTGTTTTGAGAAACTTTTCCATGGTAGAACGGGAAGTTCTTCCTGAGGAGCGTAGAGGATGGTCAGACATTTGACGAGCGGAGGACCGGAAGTTTGAAGCTTTGATTGCGAGTAGGCTAGAGTTACAATGCCTTTCTGATCACTATTTTTTGTATGGGATGGCAACCACCACCATCTTGCATGGATGGATGTCATATCCACCATGCATAGAAACGATTCTGCCTTTCATATTCCGATTTGGGCTGTTTTATTAGAGCCCATATTGGGAAACCGCCATATATTACTAAACGCCATGACGGACTGGAACAAGTGAGTTATTTTCTTTATTTCTTTTTTTGTTTGGTTTTTTTACATTTGTTTGTATTTCTTTGGTTATTCTCGCAATTCTTTGAAGTTCATAAGCATTGTCACTCAGGCAAAAAGACTCCGACCATGTGACAGACCAACTATCACATGATGTGAAGAGAGTTCAACATTTTGGGTTGTCAGACTTCGATTAGCTCAAGGGTCTGATTAGTGAGGAGGATCATGGTGCTAGTGTGGCGGAGTGGGCTAGAAAGGGGACCAGAAAGTGGTACCGTATGACCTTCGATTCATTCTTGAAGTTACTTTATGAGGTACGTTTTGATTAAATTTGGCTCTTATTTTCATGCTACTATGTGGGGTCTTGAATACGTGTATGATATGTTATTGTGAGTTTTTTTGGCAATTATTCTCATACTCTCTTAAATGATTTCTTCGTGTAGCGGGAGCTTATTGCAGCTCAAGAAGATTGTATTCGAACTTACCGTGACACAGTTGTGACTGGTGTTGGGGCTGATCGTGTTGGGAGCTCGGCGGAATTGGTCACTCTATGCTCCGAAACGGTGCAAAAGAAGAAGACTCAATGTGGCACCTTACTCATGCGAGTTCTTGCCATTCCTGACCCTCATTACGGTGAAGAATATTTCAAAGAGGTAATCGTTTGTGCAATTCATTGTACTAGTTCATTCAACATCATTTAATTATTTTTATAGTATTAATTGACCACTTCTTTGTTGTCCTCTAATTCAAGTTCTATATCATTACAATGTTTATGAGAAAAAGCCAGAAATCACATCAAAGAAGTTGCAATTGCTTTGCACTTCGAAGGTTTCAGCGAGGTTCAAAGGTAGATGGATGCGTTGGTGGAATTTGTCAAAAGAAGGCAGGGATGAATACAATTTTCCTAAAGCACCATGTTTGGATATCAGTCTCAAACCCTGGCTTGACGTGGCTTCATTTAGGGCAGGGGTAAGTACAATTATCTTAGGACATTTTATGTATTATTTTTCCATCAGTTGTAAGTTATGTTTTGTAACATTTTGTTTTTAATGTATAGTTTGAGAAGGAGGCAGAGAAGTTATTTGCCAAGGTCGTGAAGGAAGACAATATCACCATTAGGATGGAGAGTCTCCCAAACTCCGTACTGAATATTGGCTCGTGGATTGAGGCCAACTCTCACACGTTCTGGAAGAAGGCGTTTAAGAACCATTTTAGTGGGACCAAGATGTTCGTGAAGTCTGATGAGTTTCTGAAGCAGTGAGAGACACCTCAAAGTGTCAAAAGAGTGGTGCTCCGATATTTTTGGCAAAAGCTCGTTGCCAACGGAGCTTTGCAGCCTCGAAAGTTGTCAATCCGACTCAGGAAGTGGTGTGATATCACATCCAGCTCTGAGTGCATCTTCACAGAGTCTCAGCTGTGCCGTTTCACTCGGCATCATTTTGCTCAGTGTCCTTAGTACTTAGAGCTTTGGCATTCAGCTCCAACTCCCAGTGACGAGGTGAAGCTTCGGGAGTCATGTGATTCCTTGGCAACACATTCTGGAGCGGGTCCAGCTTTGCAAGCTTCAGCTCTATTCCAGATTGAGCCTGAGCTTGAGCTCTCTGAAAATGCCAAAGAGGGCAAAACAGAAGACGGCCAGGATTGTAGCTAGAGGAGCAGTGCGAGAAGCGGCACGTTTGGAGAAGGAGACTACAAAGAAGGACAGGAAAGAGGCTCGAGTAAGGAACAAGGAGTTGGCAGCAATGGTGGCGAAGGAGGGTCCTAAGAAATTGTTGTCTCTTGTGGGTCTTGGATCGTTCTCACAGCCGGCACCCGTATTGACAACATTTGGCGCTTTTCCATCCGCCTGTAGCCACCCAGGTGCATTCGTTGCAAAACCATCACAGACCATCTATTTTATTCCTGTGGTGGACAGACAGAGTCCAATGTCGTTGTTGGGGTGTTCAATACCAGCGCCTTGTCCATCTTTACTGAGTACAATTCCATTACAGCTGATGATGATGTTCCTCCAGTTTGGAAGGATATAGCACAGTGGTTAATTGCCCATGGAGGGTCCAAGACGCGGTACATGAAGGGGGAGCTCACTGAGGATGGTTTGGCGGATATGTTAATATTTGACGTCCCGAAGGACTTGCCTGTTCTAGACATTCAGGGTGGTACAGTGATTCCACCATGGAACATACTACCTACAGTGCCGACCTCCAAGGGTCGGAAAGAATCATTGTGGATTTGGAGGTGCTTTAAGTTGGCAAAGTTATATCTTCATGATTGGTGGAGCTATCATTGTGTTTTACCCAGATTCCACGTTCATTTCGAATGAACTAGTTTCCTGGGCTCAGTGGTCGGGATTCGAGGAAGAGGTGAAGTGATTAGCCATCAATGGACTTCCCCTTTTCTCTGATGGTTGTCCCAGTCGCATACATAAGACTTTCATGGTCAAGTGTTTCGTTCGGACGAGTGATCCTCCAATTCCATTTGTCTTCAATGATAGAGTGGAGCTTTTGGTAGATGGGATTGAGCTTTCTTCCGACGGTCATCTGACCAACTACATCACCCAAGAGTCACTGACGGTGACGGCCTCTACCGGGATGCCATGGCGAGGCGCCAGAGAGAAGTCGCAGAATCTATTGAAAGCTCTTATTGATCTTTGCACCAAGGAGGATGAGATCGTCATGGACCTCACCGCTTCTACTAGTATATTCATGTCATTTTTATATTTGTTTTTTCAATTATCCAACCATGATTCTAATCTATTACTGTTTGTATTCCACACTTTTTCTAGGCGCATCAGTTAAGGCTTGCAAAGCCTTCAAGCGTCATATTCTTGCCTTGGAAGCTGACAAGGATTTGGTAGACGAGGTGCTTCGACCCATGATTCCACAGACGGTGGAGGTGAATTCTGCGATTGTTGAGCCGATGGAGCAGACTTCTCTCAAGCGCCCTTTGGAGCTTGGTGATGACGAACCAGAGATTAAAACATCGCCTAAGAGAACTTGTAAGTAAGTTTTCTTCATTCTTTTATTGTTTGTTTATCTTGTTCTATGAAGCTTTTCTCCTAATGTCAATCAATTGCACACGGTTCTCGACGTCGTTGATGGCATCTCTGTCAACACCCTCCGTTGGAGTGCTGGCTCGCTTGGCAGGCAAGGTTGTCAGTCCAGAACAACCGCATATTTTGCCTGAGTATGTTGAGGTTGTTGCTATTGCATTTGTAGCAGAGCCGTCGCCTCTGTGACGTCTACCGATTGCTTGATCCGGCTCCGGAGCGAAGGTTTTTGTGGATGATGAGGCTGAGGAGGTTAATACTGATTCTCATAGTGGTTCTAATAGCAGTATGCCGTTTATTCATCAGGGCAGTGACGATGAGTTCACTTGTGACGAGTTGTGATTCCTCTATTTTGTATGCCGTGTTGACCTGATATGCGGCTTTGGATTTATGGATATATATCACCCTTGCATGTCTCATATAATTATTTGTTTTATCCACAAAAATGTTTGTACTCTAGTTAGATAATTAAATATCTCTAGAAATATCATGCACGGATGGATTTCACTCAATTTATATAATATGTCATTGAATTTACAGATATACAATTATCACATTATGAATAGTATACACAGTTTCTAATATTTTTAGGTGGTCCGTCTCTATCATTCTCTCCATTAACCACCTTAAACCTTCGGACACATATTACCATTAACATGAACAATCATTAGAATAGTAATACTTATTAGACTTAATTTGAATAGTAATACACGTCCAAAAGAATTTATCTACTGCAAATTGCAGAGTCATTCAAGTATAGCTTATCCATGGGTTCAATTGTTCTATTGTCTAATAAAATAAGGGGATTATAGATGTACTTCTCCCACATAATTGTATATGAAATCGCTATTATTGGAATAGAAATTTGCATTGTAATATAAGTTTCATTATCTCTCATCCTTTTACTTTTGGATGTAAAGTTTTCCAAAAAGTCTAAAAATAGTTCCACAGCTATAGTGCCTCTATTGAATAAAAGATAAAATAAAGCGATTGCAAGTCCATAAATCTCTCTTATGTTAATGTTTTTATTTTGATTTTTGGAAGCACAACCCACCTACACTCACGGCAACAGGTGTTCTTTTTAATTTCACAAAAAAAAACAATGGTAGAAGTTGTCATGAATTCACTACTCGCCACTCGCTACTCACCGCTCACCGCTCACAAGATAGCATTCTTGCTTGCCCGACAATGTGATAATAAAAGTGGAAGTGTATTTTGGAGCATTTTTTGCCACAAGTCTTGCTCAATGTATTGCTTGTTGTGTTTTTTCTATATTGTGGGGGTGGGCAATACCATTTCCAATCCATTTGTGGTCAAAGTTGTTTGCTAGTAAGCCAAAGATTTTGTCTCTTTCATAGGGTGAAAGGAATTTAGTGAGTTGAGTGGGGGCATGTGACAAGGATGAGAAGTACAAGTGGTGGATGTTGAACGATGAGATTAGTGAGTCTAGAATAGGCGTGGATAGTATGTATTGTGCCAATTTAATAGGTCATTTTTTGAGATGCGATATTTATACCTTTGAAGTTTGATATAACCATACTATTTCCGTTTCAAATGGTTGGGTTGTTGGTTCTATGTTTGTGGGAGTTTGTAGTTGTTATGGTGTTGATTCCATAGCCATTAGAGTCTAGTGGCAGGAATGGTGATTAGATGTCTCCCATTATTTTTGTATATGTGTGCGTGTTCTTCATTCATTTTTATTGTATTGTATGATGTAAGATTGTCTTTTTTGGGGTTGCATTCGGTTGTGTGTATGTTGAGGAGCGGAATGATGATGGGTTGGGTAATGGTTCTTGAGTCACGAGATTGTTCCTTGAAGTGGTGTGCTTGAATGATTTCTAAGTATAATCTATTTTGGGTGTGTTGATAATACTGTGATAATTGTGTGGAGTTATAGGTGGAGGTGTTTCGGTCATGCCATGAAAAGAGGTTCCATTGAGGTAATCTTTTGTTGTAGATATTGTTATTGTGCATAGATATTTGGTATCATTCTTTATAATTTTGTTTGAGTCAATATGTTTTCTATGTTCATGGTCAAGAATGAGGTTTATGGGCTATGTGGATGGGTTTTTAGGATGCGTGTTGGGTAAAGGATGAACATGCTTTACCTTCATTTGGTGTTAAAGTTTTCCATCACTAAATTTCTCAAATTTATACCATTATCATATAAGTGATTTTAGTTCCTTGTACACCATTTTTTAGAGGTACAAGAGAAGTGAAGCATTTTGAATCAAATTGAGGAAAGAAAAAAACCTTTCAAAAATGCCAAAAATACATTTTTCTTTTCAAAATATCCCTTTTCATGTAATCTGAAAATCCAAACAATAAAAGCTAGGGTTCATGCTCTTCTTGAAGTAGAAAAGTAAAATGAGAAAAACATCAAAAACTCTAATTTCATGAAGAAACTAGTGTACTAACTCATTGTCCCAAACAAGCTAACAAGAAAATTTGTGAGCATGGATTGTTAAAACCTAATTAGCACAAAAATTGTAAATCATACTCCAACATTTTACGCTCTTCAGCAAGATGTTCTTCTTCTTCCTCCATGCTCACCTCGTCACTGATGCTCTTTGTTTCATTTCCTCAAAAAAAAAAACATTTCATTTAGAACTCAAATACTAAAATCCTACAAAAATTCACAAAAAAAGTTGTTTGTAGCTCTGAGGATTAGACTCTTAAAGCATTGATTTTGAAAATTTGCATAAGATTTTATCAATAAGCTGAGGACAACAATGGTCGAGATAATATAGAGAGATGAAAATTTTCATTTGGCACCTTCCCCCAAAAAAGGTGAGGAACCTTTGACTTGTCTTGGAGTGAAAGATGAAAACCTTTAACGCCGGGTTAGCTATGACCAATCATGAATCTATGAACATAATACTAGATTAAATTCTGCATAATCTATTCCCTTTATAGATGCAACCATTAGCCATAGCGAGCCCAACATTAAAGGATTGATAAGCAAACTAGTGGAATCTCTTGTTTCTTTTTGCAGTATGGGTCATCTTTGCCTATAGTATGGGCTTGTCACCGGAATCCTATAGCTTAACACCTATCGAGTGCTCAATGCTTAGTCCTACAGCTCAAAACTAAATGGTAAGCACTTGCGTTGCACAACGTCCATTGAACGCTCAAGACTTGATCTTTCTTGACTGTGCACATGAAAAGGTTGAAAACACTTATTTCATGCAAAATTTGGAAATACTTTATCTCTTCTACACATTGACTTTTGTATCTGATTAGCAAAAGAAAACTTCATGACAAACATTCTTTGAACAAATAACAATTTGAAAGCATCCACAATAATTTTCCAGATTTTAGAATTCACGGTTTAGGATTTTGTGGAAGTGGTCTACGATGGCAAATTGATTCATTTCTTGGATAGAGTTTCAGAAGGAGTGTTTATGGAAGATGGCGCACCCGTCCATTGCAGCAAAACATGTGAAGAATGGAGACAAATCCACCAACTCGAAAAGCTCAATTGGCATGCAAACTCTCTCAATCTCAATCCAATCGAGAATGTCTGGAGGATGCTAAACAATGTTGTGCAACATGGCAAGGAATGCCCTAGAAACTTAGAAGTATTGAAGGTAGTTCTTGAAAGAGAGTGGAATTTGGTCAAGTGGTACAAAGCTCCTTCAACTATGCCATTCTATGCTCTCAAGGTTAGAAGCAATGATTGATGCTAAAGGAGGACATACACGTTGGTAGGTATGGAATCATTTTTTTTGTATATACATCATTTGGCCTTGAATTCTATCTCACATATTACCAACAAAGAGATGATCTTGTGGCCAAATTTTCATTATGTATCAACAAAAACTCAATCCTAGGAAGGGTGTTGAAGTTGGAAGTAGTGGTAAGTTTTCCCCTTTATTTCTCACCACAACACATCTTGGTAGACTTGGTATATGTTTTTTTGTGTAAATATTTTGGATTTGAAATTTTCCACAATTGTATTTGACGTAAAGGTGACTTCATTCCCAAAATTTCTTGGACAAATCCATTTTTTAAATTCTTGGGAGGGTGTCAAAGTGGGCAGCTATGAAACTTTTCTCATAGCTAACCCCCATGTTAGTAGATTTCGAAATTCTTCTATTGAATACATTTTCTGACCTTGTTACATGTTATCAGCATAAAGACAACCGTACGGTCAAAAATTTCATGTTGAAATTACAAACTCTCAACCCTAGGGAGGGTGTCAAAGTTGGAAGTAGAATGGTTTTTCCCTTTGTTTCTCACAACTTTACATGTTGGTAGATTTGAGATGTCATTTTTTCCGTGCACTTTTTGGACTTGAAAAATTCTACACACGTAATCAACAAAAGTTGTTTTCTCTCCAAAAATTCACAAGCACAGTTTGGATCTGGCTAATCTACTCAAATATTTGTGATCATTTTGTCTTGATTTTAATCTATGTTGTGATCAGAGCCACCTTTAGACTTCCAACCACTTTCACGCTTAATCGATTGATCTACCTTGTGCTGACAAGTTAAAAGCTCACTTGGGATTGATCAATAGTTGGTTCTTATGTTGCACATATGTAGTTGAGAGGCTTGATGTGATCCAAATCCCTACTCAAAATCTTATTACTTCATTCGGATCTAGTGTAAAAAGACTCTAGATTGATTGAGCTTGAGAATCAATCAGAGCCCAATGCCTATTGTTCCGTGATCAAGTCTAATTGAAGGTAGGAGATATTTGAATATATCCACCAATCATAGGAAGATCATGCTTCGATTGCCAAAGGATATAGACAAGGACTTGCAAAAAATACTTTTATATAACCTGACAGGAAGGAGCTTCCATGGGCCACGTCCCTGGCTAGGTAGTTGCGTCTCCATTTTTTGAGCTTGCATGATATCATGCTACCATACCCGGCCCTCAATACCTGCCATCCTCCATCGTCTTTGTCATCCTCATCTCTATCGTCTATACAGAAACCCTTGTCTTGGCAGGTAAGCTCCCTTGTGTAGCCATCCTCGCATAGCCATTATTTGCACCCGAGTGCCACAAGGTAAAGATGTTCACTTGATTGTTTAGCAACAATGGCGCTTCTTTCATTAGTGAAGGGTCAGTTTGTAATTTGTCAAAGAGAGGTTTTCTAGTAGCTGTTGTAGTTGCGTAGAGGTTGTGTCTTTGCAGCTGCAAGCATAGCCATTGCAACACTAGTACAAAAGTGGGAAAAAAAAACCGCACTCATTTCATGTTGCGGTTCTTTTGACCACTCTGCCAGAATTCTGTTATACTGTTCATGATTTGCGCTGCCGCGGGTTTTTCTCATAACTTCTTCAATTTTTGGAATTTTTAAGCGTGTAATACACCATTGGAAAGGGCTTGAAAATTCGCTTCCAACAGTATATTACACGCCTAAAAATTCAAAAAATTGAATAATTTATGAGCAAAAAACCGCGGCAGCCCAAACCATGAACAGTGTAACAGAATTCTGGCAGCGTGGTCAAAAGAACCACAACATGAAAATGAGTGCGGTTTTTTTCTCCCACTTTTGTACTAGTGCAAAGAGCTGTTAAGAGAGAAATGCAAAGAGCGTGAGGAGTGTGAAATATGAGAGTGTTGTTATTGGAAAGGCTGCTTGTCAAGGGATTACATGCCCAGTTCAGTGTCAAGGTGATTTATTTCTTTGATTTTGGTGTTTGATTGATCACAACGACACACAAAGAGGTCCAAAGTAGTGAAAGGAGACATGAGGACAAACTTCCACCTCATGTGGACGGAGGTCAATTGTGATGGTTCCGCCAATTGATTTAGAGTTTTGGATTGTGGATTTGAGAAATGTGGAGATGGGAGCTATTGGTTCTTGTGATTTTTTGGTGAGGGCGTGTGGTGATGTGTGCGGAGTTCTGATGTATACAATGCAACAACCAATGGCAGGGTCTCATTGAAAGGAATTGGTGACAAAGTTGGTCACAACATCAAAGGCGGCGCTCGAAGTGCAAGTGAAGAGAAGCAACTTTGATCGAAGGTTTCTAGACCAGCTGCACGTGGTGATGTGAAGTCAAAAGGCCGAGTTTCTTCATTATAAAAAATAGAAAATTAACTATTAAAAAATACAACTTTTGTATCCAATATTTTGTATAAATTTTGTATCCAAAAACTTGTCCTACCAAAGAGTGCCACACATTATAAAAACCCTAAATGGCGACAACAATGATATTGATGAGTTAAAAGTAAACAAAAATGGGAAGTATATCCATCATTGACTATGCTTTGGAAGCGTGCTCTTGGGAGTTGAAGGGCCAACTCCCTATCCAATTCCTGGAATCCCTTGTTTTGTTTAGTGCGCAATGTTGCTACACAAAGGCATGACCGTTTATTCAATATTCAAAATTCCGATTGAGTTAAACTCTACATTTGTATGGAGCATCGTAGACAAAGTAATTTGGTGAAATGAATACAACATACAAAGCTCATTCTTTGGGACAAGGTGCCAATGGTCAACAAGCTTGCTTGTGAAGTTGTCGACCTTACGCTATGTGACATTACCAAACAAAATGTATCCTTTGGAAGAATTACTTTTGTTGTGTGCGGCGATTTCAGACAGCTTCAACCTATTGTCTTAAAGGAACCATACATCAAGGAGTTTTATTTGTAGGGGCAACATTGAAGTGTGTGCCATACGTCAAAATATGAGTGTTGCTGCAACCTCTACAACGCTTGCTGAGTTGAAAAGTCAAACGTTTAAAGATCGGCTTTTAGCACTTGGAAAAGGCAAGCTTAACATTGTTGAAAAAAATTATATCCCTTGTCCATTCAAAATGGTATTGTCTTAGCAGACTATGAAGGGCCTTATTGACGCAATTTACCCCAAAATTGCGACAGGCCGGGGCGGTAGGAACTTTTTCAGTAGTTGTGCTATTCTTGCAGCACGCAACAAAGACGTGGCAAAAATCAACGATGTTGTGCTTGACATGGTTCATGGGGCAAGTCAAAGTATCTTAAGCCCTAACAAGGTGGACGATGAAGATGGCGCTATAGTGATATCATTCAAATTTTTGAATATGTTGGAAGTCAGTGGGTGACCACCGCATGAGCTTATGCTTAAAATTGATACACCGGTAATGCTAATGCATAACTTAGATCCATCAAACGGACTATGCAATGGCACCAGCTTCATTGTCCGCCACTGCTTGGCCCGAATGATTGAAGCAAAAGTCCTAGCATGTGATCATGCATGGTACATTGTATTCATAGCACAGATTCATTTGGATAGTACTAAGGGCGCCAACAATTTCTTTTCCAATATACCACAAACAATTTCCGATCCGCATGGTATATGCCATGACTATCAGCAAGCCATAAGGACAAACACTTTCCAAAAAAAATTGGTCTTTTGGAAGGAAAATCACATTGAAATGACAAAATGATGTGCAATGTTGTTTACAACAAAGGACTTTGGTTATTGCATTTCTTTTTCAATTTGATTCACCAATGACTCTCCAATGTTTTGACAAGTTTACGTCATCAGAGACTACCCTTGCTCCGTCTAGGACAATGGATCTTTGCACTGGTATTTATATTAACTCATTTAGACTAAAGCAATACATAAGCTTTAAGATTTTTGGTTAGGCCTCAATGCAACAATAGTATCAAGGTTATCAGATATGGCATACATGTGTTAAATTCTATTGGACATATTCCAAATATGCCCATATACAAGATTAAGTACAAATGACATAATTGCACATATTGAACCACAAGTAATTTATTACTTTGTACAATATTTATGGAAGTTTCATGATTTGATTATATTGAAATCAAATTTCTTTTTTTAATTGAGATAAAGAAATCTTGTTTTCTGAATGCAAGTCACTAAAAACAAATTAGTAGTTTTTTTCTAGTATCAATCTTATTTTGTTATGAAAAAATTCTACAAGTACTCAAATTTTTTACACAAGTTGAAGCTATTGTAATTTGACTAAGGGTATGGTCAAACCTGGTCTTTGGTAACAGTGACATTCTTTAACAAAGACCTCAAATAAAGTTCCTAATTGGTTGTTTTTACACTTTATGGTTTCATAAGTATTTCTATAGATAACCAAAAGCTACATGAGTTCTCGGTGTTCACACATACTATTGATGTTTGCAAAATATGGGCAGAATTCAAGGATTTACGGTGCCTTTTAGAAATGCATATATCAAGGGTTCACATACGATGTGGTCTTTATAGAGGAGGTAGTCAACCAAAGTTGGAGGTTGAGACTTTCTACATGCCAAAGTGCGTGAGGCAACTACTACTATTGCAAGTACGTAATTGTGTTTGAGATGGTGTTGTTTATTGGATGTGTTGAACCGGGACGGTGAGTGTGGCGTTGCTTTGGCTGGCGGAAGAAGTCAGGTGAGGCCTCCAATGGTGGCATGGTGTAGCACAACAAATGTAGCATTGAAGCTTGGCGGATGTAGGCTAGAAAGCTAGACAGTGCAGCGTAGGTTTAGATCTGGAGTAGTACTAGAGGTCATTGTTATGGAAATGGGGGTCATTGTTATGGAAATGGGGATCATTGTTAATTGATTTGCAGTGAGGTGTTTCCGGGGGTGTCTAGTGCCCAAAGTGTAGGTTCATGAGGCTTTTGGGAACGATGAAATCATGAAGGTGAAGGTGGTAGTTGTGCAATACGTGAGATAGGGTTTGAAACATCAACACTACATGGTCAAGGAAACAAGGTTGTAAATGAAATAGTACATCGGCTTAAATTAATAAAGAACTAGTAATTTAATTCAAAAATTTACAAGTACTATTCAAACTTCATGCATACATTTAACCCCTAAAAGCCCAAGGCATTTTCCCTCATGAAACACTCCAAAACTGCCATCATCAACAAGTGGCAACAAAATCTAACATTAAAGTATAATTTTAGACTTTCAACCGTACAATCTTAAAACAAACACGTATATGAACTTACAATACAAATGTGGTTGCAATCCACCGCACGGATGTGAAGATTATAGCGTTTGAAGTGCAAAGAAAAGTATTTTTCCCCCCTTGCCCGGCAAGGTCAGCCTACTTTGACTAGGTATATCTTCTAGATTTTACATTGAAATGTGATCAAATCTTTTACCAATATGACGTATATGTTGTTAGCTATTTGTGTGCAAAATTTGAGGTCAATTCGAGGGGTAATAGATGTAGAAATATACACTTTAGTGAAAGGGGGTACAAAATTATAACAATTACTATATAAGTGATATGAAATTGTTTGTTTCATACAAGTTGTTGCATTTGAGAATCCTAATGGTGGAAACTTTCAATTTATTTACTCACTAATTTTAGGAAAAAAAGGACTAAAATGAGTAAAATCCATAATTTTAATGAATATATGGAATAAATAAAACATCATGGGAAAGGGCAGTGCTTGAAATTGGGTGGTCAATTTGTCCTATTGTTGACCGCCCTCGAAGCTGGACGGGGGCTAAAAAAAAACAAAAAAAAACAAAAAAAAACAATTTTTTTTTGGTTGTTTTCTGGCAGGCCCGCTTCTGGCAGGCTAGCTGACGGCTGGTTGTTTCCTGTTTTTTGAAAATTATTTTAAAAACTCTTTTAATAATTTTCACAGCTTTTTCTACTTGGACTTCGTGCATAGAAGTCTGGACTCCTTTCCTCGCCCTTTCTGTCCCAAAATTCTGCCCCATTTTTCTCCTCAAATTGCATTGGTTGACATGGCTGCCCCTACAGTCCAGACTCCCAATTTTGACCTTTGAAGGCTAATAACTTTTGAACCAAAAGTCCAAAATCATATTTGAAAAATTCCCCATATAGATTTTATCAAGGACAATGCGGTGTAAAATTTTCATGAGAATCAAAGTATTCTTTCCACTCTAAGGTACATGCCCAAAATCCAAAACGTACGCCCCAAGTACACTTGGGCTCTTAGGGGTTAATAGGACATCAACATAGCTATGAACTTGTTCCGAGACTATTTAGAACTTGACTACAATAAGTTGAAATCGATGCAATATTGTGTAACAAAAAATTGAAAATATCTACATGAATTATACTGAATCAAGTGATTGCAATGAATTCCACGTAAGCTAGCACCTTGAAAGAAAAGCAGAAGAAAGGTAGTTTTGGTATTTCCAGCATTCTTTCATGAAACTGGGAAAACATGTACGCCTATGAGGATAATACACCTTTCCTTTGGCGCAGAAAGATTGAATGGCTTTCAGGTTACATTTCAGGTTTACAGGATTGCTATCTTGTCCAGGAAGCCCACATTACCATCCGGGCAATACAGAGTATCAAGTTAGACACCAGCATCAAGGCAAGGAATCCATGGTGGATTACAATGCCACTTCTCAACTGATATCTGCGTCACCACAGGGTTGTTGATATTGAGGCGCTCATACACAAACACACAACGTTGTAATCGTGCCTGTGATTGACGACACTACATAATGTCCATGGATGATAGCCATGTGAAGATACTAACTTGTGAAGTCGGTGAATCTGAATCAGGAGAAGCTGGAAGAGGAACTCAGCCGCACCACGTCTAGTGCAACTGAAACATTACAGCATGTGACAGCGACCGTGCTTGCGCTCATTGCAGAGGTGGAAAAGTCTCAGGTACAGAATTGAGTTGATAATCTTGTTCTCTCTTGTAATAGTGGGTCTCGAGTCGGTGAGAACAGAGTAGAGGTGAGCGTCAGGTTAACAATGTCCACACAAAAGCTATATAACACCCGGCTGATATTGGTATGATACCGGGTGATATTGATAAGATATTTGAGAAGAAAGCATGTGACTGATCAATCTCCTTGCGAATAGATGGGTCGCATCCAGTGTCCGAGTCGTCACTGGAAGTGTCAGACCACACGACTTTCTCGTTTGGAACTTCAACCTCCTTCGCCTTTTTTCCTAGAGCTTCGCCCGGAAACTTGCGCTCTATTGGTAGTGACGCCGTGGATACTGGTGTCATCTTGGAGTTTGGTTGTATTTCCATCGCCCTCCAATCGACTATTACTCCGAGTATAATCTCAGCATACACCATACGTAAAATGGATAGATTCACCTCGTTCCGGTGAACCTTTGCCGTGTTGTAGATGTGTTGGTACGCTTGGATGCACCGTTCTTTGAATACTTCATTGGTGCAGTAATTTAAAATACCCTTGTCGTATTTCCGAAGTTGCGAATACCGCAAGTGCGGCCACATTCGTCCCAAATGACACTAGGCAATGTACTTTGCACGTTGTGTAAATGTCTATGGACTTGGTACATCTCCCCAGCCTCGAAATGCCTTGAGCTCACCATCGATGAAAATGTGAATGCGTTTCTTCTGCTTGTGGTTGCGTACTCGTCCCGCATCACGCTGTCATTTCTTCAATTTCTTCTCGGAAGCCCGAATCTCAGAAGGCCCACTTGAGTCCATGCTTGAAACTAGAGTGAAGGGGCACCGGGAGTAAAAGGGTGTCAATAGACACCGGGAGTAAAAGGGTGTCAATAGACACCGGGATCCACTTCCCAATAGTGCTTAGCAAGCAGCCGCCTCGTGGCAATTGCAGGCCAAAGCGCCTGGGAAGTGGGCCCATCGTGCCACGATTCCCAAACTTATATTGAGGCGCGCATGCCCCCTGTAGG